>OX365962.1:18852374-20052374 GCA_947247005.1 Spisula solida | reverse complement strand
TAATATTCACACACACACACATATATTACATGTCTGTGGTTCACATAAGTTTTTTTATTAATAACACTTCTTGTTTATTTATAAATTCACATGGTTAAAACTGGACTGTTTTAGTTCTACACTAAAGAACTGCTATATAATTCAAACATTAATCTTCATCAGTTCAACTCCAACAATTCTTTTATTCACCGTTACTGTTCACAAAACACTTGTAACTTCTGAAATGAAAAGAAAATTAATTTATAGTAATTAGTATACAGGGGTCCTACTGAGGCATTGTGCCAAATCCTGAAAATAACTTAATAATAAGTCTGTTCTGGGTTCCCCAGGGCTTAACACTAACTTATTTTTCGTAGCGGCCAGAAAGACCAGCAGCTTGTGAAACATGCTGGTCTGGCAGAGTTCAAGTTGGTCTAACAGACTTTTGAGCAATTAAAAAATAACTTTCATCATACAGTGCAACTATATTCGTAGTAAACTTTGTTTAACTTTGAAAAGTTAATGAGATTTATTCAACTGTTCAACAATTTCCATTTATAACTTTTATTTATCCTGTTAAAAACAATATTTCTTTGGAAATGCTCTGGTCAATGGGACCACCTGCATTCCAAGAGTTACTGGTCCTCCAAGAAAACCACTGGCCTTGGACCAGTGTTAGTGTCCAGCCCTGGTTCCCATGTGTGGTTTTCTAATGTGTCTGAGGTTTCTAGCTGTAATGTGTGGTTTGAGACAGAATGTAAAAATTGGAAATTTGAGAAAAGGTTGTTCACATTCAAAAGCCTTTATTATGTTTTTGCTCCTGTTGTTGCCATGGTATACTATAGGTAAAGACTTTTTTATCGGGCCTGGATTTCCCGTATTTTATCAAAGTTTATGGAGACGAAATGTTTAATGATATATATTTGCATCTCACAGCTGCATGACAAGTTTGTGCAAATTGGACTTGGAGTGAACACTTAATTGATTAACAAGGATAAGTAGTTTAGTAACTTGGGTTGCGGCGATGAAGAAATTTAAAGATCTTGCGACTTGCATTCATGAATGTCAAGTACAACTTTGTTCTAACTCCTAAACATTTTCCATCATATTTTTCTAAATTTCGATGGAAAAATATTCAAAAAAGACTATCCAGTACACGTTGGGCATCAAATGTCACAGGGGTGAAAACATTATGCCTATTGGGTGACAGAGTGTGTAAGTTGTTGGATGACAGGCGGGAGAGCATTCGCCCTGTAAGGTTTGAGTCCTCGACTGCTGGTTAGGCTGCACATTTTTTCCCCGTGAGATTTGACGCACCTGTACTTCAGCTTAGGATGGCACAGCTTGGGAAGCCTCATTCATGGACCATCCCTTCAGGATCCTGTAAGCGTTTAACTGCGCTGGGGGGGGGGGTCTAGAAACAAAGTCAGTTTGAAGTCTACATTCACACTTTATCTATTTATACTGCCTAACACCTCTTTTCGAGTATTATTGGCAGGTGTATCTGTCAAGACTCAAGGGCAGACTTAAAATCAATGATGAGAAAGAGGTGTAATATAGGGAATCCAGGTGCGTTAACGAATAGACTCCTTGATTCGTGCCCGTTGTATTGGATCGATACTGGGTTTCTAACTAGTTCATCTCTAGTTGGGTGGGAAGCACTGAAAAGCGTTTCAGAAATGACCAAGTGCCCGGCCAAAATTTGAACCAGGGACCTCTCGATCAGAAGTCAAACGTGTTACCACTCGACCACTGCGCCATATGTCGGTAGAGGCATTTCTCCTCTTCCCTTATTAACATACTATTAAAATAAAAATAATTCAGCATTCACAGTATCGACATTAGAGGATAAAACCTGTTTCCTGAATTCAACAGGCAAGGGGGTCCAGCCAACAGACTCCCGCTCAATGCCGGCTATTAGAAAAGGTGGCATTTAGCGGTAGTGTATAAATTTTTCTGAACATCTTGCACATTGTCGCTCAATTTATTCCGTAATCCCGTTTTTACCAAATAATGTCAATGATGTGTCATTTTTGATGAACATCTAACAACATAAAATTACTATTAATGATGTTAACCTTAGTCCTTAGAAAATGGAAAGCATCATTAGATTTTAGAATGGTTCTGTCAAAACACAAAATCGAAAACCACTGTCTAAAAATGTGGCATTGAACTTAGTGTGGGTTAAACAAAGGAACAGACGTACCGTGTCTTGCTTGTCAACCATTAATTCCAACCTTTTCTTACAGGAACTCAACATGCATGAACGTAAACAGGTCAACTGACTCGAAACACGATTTCCCGCAATCATGTCCCAACATGTCAACAAACTAAACAAGACCGTTTTTCAGCAACTTTTCGGCCACAAATATTGACATTGACCAGCGTTAAATGAAATTAATTATTTAATTGATTTCGTCAACCTGTTTAATTCCTATCAAACATACCTGCAAGCCAATCTGTCGTCAAACTTCTCTAACTATTCACCGACTTTGTAATTTCCGCCATTAGCGTTAATTTAATTAGCGAAATGATCGAAACGGTTAATTTCGCGAAATCAACGGAACGTACTTGGACGGTATCCTCTTTATAGAAAATCTCGATATTGACAGTTAATCACGTCGTATATTGTCTTGTATACAGTAGAAACATGCCTGATGCGGGGAGTTTAACTAGAAATAGATAGTGCGAAGGTAGCAGGATAGAGCAGACCATGGGACAGAGCGGACCGGAAAGAGCGGACCGTGTTTTGGGACAAAGCGGACCATGCTATAATATTATGATTAAATGAAGTCGTGTTGGAATAAAGTATGTACACATATATGAAGTACATACCACAATATATTATATGATAGATAAGAGTATAAAGTAGTGAAAAAATGAAATGCCAAGCGAGTGCGAACGGTTTGTTCGTATTTTTCACAACTATTCCTGAGCAAGTTTGAACGGCAATTATAATCACAATGATCGCTATCATAAATAAATAATTGACGTAGGCCTATGTGAAAATGAAATATGTATCTGATCGTAAAGTTCCCTTCTGTAGTGAAGTTGAAACATCTGTATTGTATGTCAGTTCTGCAAAGACGAGACTCAAATAAACAAATTAATATGTGTGCAGGTAAGAAGTTTCCCAATTTACAGGGCATTTGCGTTAGTTTGTGATCCGTTGTCAATCAAGTGTACACTGCATAGATGGTTGACCATGTGTTATTATTTGCGTATATTTTTATCGTGACTTTTGTGAGTCAAATCCATGTACCAGAAGAGTCACGATGTCGAGTACTGAATATAAGATAAGCAACAAGAACACGGAAATATTCTTTAACATTTATTTCTAAATCTACATGAATAACATTAACATATTAAAATCACATAAAGTATATCGTCTGTGAAATCAAATACCTAAATTACCTTATTTTTTAGGTCTTTGGTGAAATGTTCCTTTTAGCATTTTTACATTCATACATAAATGGATATGTTATTGTGTATATGCATTTGTTAATAAATTACACAGTATCTAATGTATGAATAAATTGGTATGTTTTTGTATAACTTGTTTTTTCACCAGTTGGATTAATTAATTAGGATGAATTATATAATGTGAGGCGAGTTTACTGTCTGCTAGAAGTTATATTGCAATATCATAACATGGTCCGCCCTAGCTGTCCCAACGCAAGGTTTGAATGCGGAAAAAATCGGGCATGATAGGATAGGATGAAAATGACGCAAACAATTATGAATGTGTAATATTTACGTTATACTTTATTTGAATATCTGTTAAACATAGACTTTAGATATAAACAGAAGTAGAAACATTGCAAGTGTTCCTTTAATTATTTTGAGCAGTGTCTAAGGAACAAACTCCTACAAAGAAATAAATGCTTATGAAAAAACATGTACCCTCCCACTTAAGATCATACCCTGTGTCCTTAATCTAATTATTATGTCATTTGAGGTTGTGAGAGTGGTCGTCATTTCTATGGAATAATTCTGCTTAAAAAATTGTAGAAACATCACCAAGTTCTATTTTAATGTTTTATGCACATAGCGTATACATTTTTAACAATCACAACATAATTATATTATATGCCAGATATTAAAGTGAAAGTAGGCTAGGGTATAACTGACATGTAGTCAGTGCACCGCACAGAACAGAATAGAACAAAACAGAACAGAACAGATTAGAATAGAATAGAACATATTTTGATTTCCCACAGGTACAACAAATGATTTATTTAAAGAATTTTATCTATAATTTAGTCAATGTTAGAACATAATTATTATTGTACTCATTAAAATAAGTTCATTAATACACAAACTCAAATTAACTAAATTGATCGTGACGTCATAGTGGCTAGACAGACCGACCGACCCTTCTTACAAATGCATACAATAGAGAAACGTAGAATTTCGCGAAACTAAGTCGCCACGAAAGTGCTAAAAACATTAATATGGACACTGTATGAAACTTAAAAAAGCGAAAATTTGTAGTCGCAAATATGCCCACGATAAGCAAAACGCGAAAATTAGTATTCGCGAAAGTAAATTGGTTTACAGACTACAGTATAGCACAGTGCCGATTTTCACCGACAAGATACGACAAGAGCCTACTAGATCCGACAAGAGCCGACTAGAGCATACTGTAAAACTAGAAATCATTTCGCGCGATTTGGTTTTTCCGGAGTTCGCGAATGGTAGAATTTCGCGAAATTAAGTTGCCGCAAAGTGCTTAAAACGTTAATATGGTCACTGCTGGAAACTTAAAAACGCGAAAATTTGTAGTCGCCAATATGCACACGACCAGCATAACGCGAAAGCTAGAATTCACGAAAGTAAATTGGCTTACAGTATATAGCGCCGTGTCGACTATCACCAACAAGAGCCTTCTAGATCCGACTAGAACAAAACAGAACAGAACAGAACAGAACAGAACAAAACAGAATAGAATAGAACATAATAGAACAGAATAAAATAGAACAGAACAAAACAGAATAAAATAGAATAAACAGAATAGAACAGAACAGAACATTCTATTTTTAGCATTCTAATTTTAGAATATTCTAATCTATTTTTAGAATTCTATTTTTAGAACATCAGACAATACAATGTCATGAGACAGATAGGAACATGAAGTAATGTGACAAATAAAATAACTTTATTAATACACATAAAACACTGGTTTTACCATAACTGAACCAGTGTGATCGTGACGTCATCGTGGCTGGACAGACCGACCAGCCGCTATTCAAATTCATACAATAGGCGGGTTCGCACCCCTTTCATCCATTGTTACAAGTAAACAAAGCCGATTTGCGTAGGTAGTGACGTACATACCTTCTGAGTGAACACAAAATTTCTTTTGTATTATCAATTAACGGTAATTCGTATGACATAAATGGATTCGATTGTTCTATTAAACTAACTTGAAATCATACAGTCCTTTTTCGTATCCCGGCACAACTTCTTTCTAGATAGACTCATTGGTTCTTTAACGTGCTCGGTGTATAGCACCTGGAATACACGCGAGTCTACCTCAGAGTTTCCAACCAGTTCATCTCTAGTTGGTTGAGAGACACTGGAAAAGCTCTAAAAATAAGTTCAATAAAAATTAATGTACTTAAATTTCCAACTGGTATATTTCTTCACCAGGATAAGACACACTGCTGATCATAATTATTTTGACAAATACTACTTTCTCTACACAAACAATTAATCAAATAATCTTAAATTCCATGGATTGTATGGTAATCATGTCATAAATAAAAAAAATCACAAATTAGAACGTCTGGTTCTTTAAGTCGACACACACAGCACAATGCCCAACTGAACCAACCGAGCACAGGAAACATAAAACACACAAAGACACAAGTTAAAAATTAACAAATTAGAACGTCTGGTTCTTTAAGTCGACACCACTCCATGACTCCTGAGACGAAAATATTGTCCTTGTCATTCATCAACATGCACGCATCGAAGTGGTTCAAATACTGGACTTGGAGCAAACCATTACTGATAAAAACTTAAAAAGCACATTACACTGGAAATTATGACGTAATATTTTCACATAACATTGAGCAATGTCTAATGAGATAGAAAGTGCAAAAATCTCATTTTTGAAAAACTTGGACATTTGAGACTGTTAGAGCCAGCCGATGAAAAGCGCATTTTATTTTTAGATAGGTTTTATATATGTAATTTCTCGAATTTTCAAAGATGGTTGCCATCAATGAATAAATACGTGTCGCGATCCATGTACCGGGGTTTTTATCATGTACCGACATTTTATTTTTTTACAGAAATAGATTCGAGATAAATTTATTAGAATGGAATATATCTAATTATTACAGAAACTTAAGAGTCAACTTGTTTACTGGATTTAACAATGGCGTAAGATCACCACTCGGTGATAATCTGAAAAGTGATTCGATCGTCGTATCTTCGGTCAATATCAAATGCTCTTTTTGAAATACCAACTGAGTATTAATAAAGAAAAAATGCGAATGTGTCAGCCACGATTCTTGTGATTACAAATTCACGGGATTCCATCCAATCCGCATTGCCCCCAGATTGTATTTATAATCCTAGGTTCTATTTAGAATTTACGCTATCAATAGTTTGTATTGCTCGTTTGCATTACATACTTATATAGTCTATACTTAATATTTATTGTATAATTCCAAATGATATATTAAACTCTACTACATGTATATATGTACAATTGTCGACACTACACGTTAGAGTTATTATATCATGTATATGGCGACGTCATTTCTCTGTTTACGACTCTACCGTCATATGCCGCATTTGGACCTTACGTCGCAACGGATATGAATTTTTGAAAGCTGGTATCCATTTGTTCTACAGTTGTCACAGCAAGCACGGATACCAGTTTCTGTAACGTCATATCCGTTGCAGCTAAACATGGTCGCTGCCCAACCTTCTCTCTATACAGGCTGGCGAATAGTTTCCGACAGCGAGCAGTATCCGACATTTGATATATTTTAGTATTTAGCGTAGCTCTTCAATAAAATTGAGGTGTATATTTAAAGAACTACACCATAGGAACAAGTGTGTGGCAAAAAATACAATTCACGTAGATAAAACGAAAATAGCAAGAAATACACATGATACAATGGCAATCTTCACCTCTTTTGCTTGGGGGATCACATGTTTTTACGAAAATTGCGCATGCGCGATGAAACCAAAAAGTTCATCTATTAATAGCCATGGGGGTGTCCAAGTCGTTGATAAAGCTAATTTTAGCTCAACAACATGTATGAACGGAATCAGCGGCCCAAACAAACGTCGACGATAGAACAATATTGACAAAATACGTCATTAAATTGACGTCATACCAGACGTCGGAGATTTTTACTAATTGGAAAACGCAATAATTATAAGGCTATAGTACTCAACACTTCGACAGACAACTTTTAAAACCTACGTGCAGCCAATAGGAGTCAATTCTCTTTAGTTGAGAGGCTCCATACGGGGGAAATAAAGAATTGTTAGTAAATAAATGCGAAATGTCGACTACTGCTACTCTTCATCCAATTAACGGCCTAAAATAGTAACCCCTTTGTGACCCCAATTATCGTACACTTTGTTACGTTAAAAGTACCAAAGCAGTGAAAATAGTTCAGACTTGAGCCTAGAATCATTAAAAAGTAAACTATTTTCTTAAAGACCTCATCATATTCTAGAAAAAGTAAGAAAACCGGTTAAAATTGTCGGCAACTGCTCGCCAACAAGTATAGGGTACACTCAGATAATTTTGATCCAGATAATTTGAAACAATGTGCCTATGAGAAGTTCAGTCACAAAAGTTCCAAGGTGTGTCCAAAATACTTACAATCGATTGGCTAACCCCGTTATCGGTCGGTCCAATGATACGATATGTTATAATGAGACGTACATGTACTGCCATTCTGCGATTCACTGCGGGACAGTAAAATGACGAAATGCGTAAGCGAAAATTGTTTTATGATATTTTCAATTAAAGTAGCGATTCTTGTACGATGCATTGTTTTGATGAGCATGCTTTCGCGTCGTACAGTTAGACAAATAGTTTGTTGTTACTCATTGCAAATATTAGATTCAAGAATTGATTGATGCCGCCACACAGTATCAATTCAGGTGAAAAACCATGTAAAATCGTCACATTTGAGGGACAGGTATAGAGCAAGTGGCGAAAATTGGCCGCTCTTACCGTTTTCCGACGCTATATTTTCGGAGAAACATGCGTTTGAGTGCCAGAATGCTTGTTTTATCATCGGCACTTATTTTGTACGAACATTCGACAGTGTGGCTTGTATATACTGGGAAATCTTTGGTTGCAGACTTTATATTTAAGTATGTATATATAGGTGGACTAGGTCACTTCTCACATACCTGTTAGATATTCGGAGACGTTGGAAGAACCAGGCAGGTAGTGCAATACAAAATGGCGACGTCCATAGAAGTCAGGATTTGTTCTATTGTCGAGTTCGTCCGTTCCCTTCTGAAACTATAGTTCTCTGCTCTTTAGAGGCAAAACGAACCAGCCATTGGAGGTGTTGTCTGCAGGTAGGCCATTGTGTAGGCATGGTTTCCATCATACAGTAAAACCTGTCTATGCTGACTGGAGGTCATTCTTAAATTTAACAGATTAAGCCTAGGTCCCACTGAGCATTTTTTGCCTCGGCGATGTATTCCCCCATTGAAATAAATGAGCTATCAGGACACCGGGAATAGGTACAGCGTGGTCTAGGGGAAGCGTCGGTGAAGTTATGAGACAGTTTCTGATATCGGAAGGAAATGTGATGAATCGGGTGGTATCTGAAGAAATCGGGAGAACATCGCCGATGTGGAATTCCTCAGTGGGACCTAGGCTTTAATTATGATTAAAAATGGTCTGATAGGAGATAAAATTGTTTTAATCTTGCAGTCCGGTTTTGTGATACACGTAGTGTCACGTACATGTTGTGGTCTTGGTTCGCTGGTATAATCGGACAAAGATATATTGACCGGGCTATAGATACTATTCTAACACAACCAGTCGTTTCAGCTATATACACACAGAGGAAACCAAGCCGATAAAACACAGCTACGGCTGAATAACTTCGAACTGCAAATACGCTTCCGAGGAAGAAAATAGTGCTGTGGTTACCGTATGTCTTGATGTGTTGTCAAATGGTGAATATTGGCTAGGTTAGAATCGAAATAATGAATATGAACCTGTGTTTTATTTTTATAATAAAGCACAGCCACTTGTTCGGATGCGTCCATCATCTTGCACTCGCGATTAAAACTACTACGCATCCGAACTCGTGACTGTGCTTTATTCTACGACAAAAACATAATCAATCTTATTTACATGTGCGTGAAAGATCCAGGAATGCATGCGAGCCATTTCATCTGTATCCTCCAAATATATAAGCGGACTTATACTCTTCTTGATGTGTGCGCGGATCCAGTGTTTTTTTCTCAATGGGATCGAACCACATACTTTGTAGTTTCTCAATAAGGGGTCAGACGATTTATTTTGACAGGGGGCCAACGAGAAACTTGTACGGAGTGTCGTGATCTAGCTCCGAATAAGCCCTTACAAACTGGTGTAAAATAAATTATGAAATAACCACATTTTGACCCCTCGGTTCCCAGTAAAGTTCCGAGCATGTGATGGGTCGCCATGTGAAATGTTGGTATTGGAGTTAAATAAAAACAAACGCGCTATTTTTATATTGAAAAGTGTATTAAGAAACAAACGTGTAAGTCTTAGACAATGTACATATACAAACATAATTGATCTAACCAACGAATAAAAGTACAAATGTACGTGCATATACAAGATAGTTTGTAGAAAACGGTAAATCTAAATTAACAACATTCGTCTGCACAAAATGCGAAACTGGTGGCAGCGATAGGTACCAAAAATAACATTAAACTGTAGATTCTATCTCATAAAGTCTTTATGTGTTTTCGATATTGTAGATTGTTTACTACAACGTTTAACGTAACAAACCTGGCGACGGATAAGCATGAATAATAATGAGTGCCAATGTTGTCGCACTATAAAAGTTTAATAAATGATAAATTTGCTCGACATAGGCCACCCGTTTCGTAATAAAGAATCAAAGATGCTCATAATAACGAAGTTTTACTGTATATTGAAATGTTTAATAAGAAAAACGTGTAAGTATTGTACTTTGTGGTGAACAATTTTGTGTAAATCAAAGGGAAGTACAAAATATGGCGGGATTAAAATTAGCGGAAATTCTTTTGTGCAATGTAGTTTTGGCATCTTCTTCCAGCGTCCCCTTATTTTGTTACATAATAAGGAATCACAATATTCGAATATTCAACTTGTGATGGTTTTTATCATTATGTTCAACTAAATATGACAAATATGTCACACAAATATTTATCTAACTATATTACTTTGTACCGGAAACAGACACATCTTCCTGTCTGCGCACGCATATAACAATAAGTTCAAAGTACATTTGTCATAAGAAAAGCGCATTATATACACAAAATCATAAATAAATTCGCTAATAAAAACGACTGTTGCTATTTTTCACAAAGTTTAGTACATATTAATAAAATATAAATTGTGTTCTGCCATGTTGGATTTCTTTAGTCCATGCCATTCAGTTTACTCCGGTATGAATGGTAAATCTTCATAAAATTGTCCTTAGACATATCCGGGTCCCTGAAACATTAATTAATATAAATATTACACTATGTTATCTGACATGCCAGGGTCCCTAAAACATGTATCAATAAATATTACACTTCATAGTCTGACAAATAAGTAAAATCAAACTGAGGGATGCTATATTACTGAAGATGATGACATGTCCGGGTTCTGAAACATGTATCAATATAAATATTACACTCTATATTTCGACTAAGATAAATCAATGTAATCATTGACAGTCGAATACTTAAAATGATGGGATGTGATTACTGAAGAAGATGACATAAAATTTGCCTTGGACTTGACCGGGTCCCTGAAACATGTACATGTATTAATATAAATATTACACTCTATATTCTAAATATTCGAGGTAATCATTGCCAGCTGAATACTCAAAATGATGGGATGTGATTACTGAAGAAGATGACATATTTTCCTTGGACATGTCCGGGTCCCGGAAACATGATTGTATTAATATAAATATTACTCTATATAATCTGACAATTAAATGAAATAAAAGCAAGGAATGCTAATAGCTATTACTGAAGATGGTGATAGAAACAAAGTAATACATGTACGAAGGATGACCCCCAAATAAACATGATAATCATACACTAGGGAGCGGTGGCCTAGCTTCGGGATCGAGACTTCCTGGGTTCAACCCCGGTCTGGACCACTGCTTAATTTATCTGAGCACGAATAACCCACATGCTCCACTCGACCAAGGTGTGAATTGGTACCTGTGAGGGCTGTGTCTGAACATGTTCGATAGTCCTGGGCGCCGAAGATCGATGTTGGCTGCACACCCACCAGGAGAGAAATAGTCTCCCCAGGGAGACTCGAACGTAGGTTCCATAGGTAGCCCAATGAACAGGGGAAGTTTAAATGTCAAAGGATGGCTGAACGGCTGAACTGCTGAAAGCAGCCCTAGAAAATTGGTAACTTAACTTTTAACTTAACTAGATCTAGTGTAGTAACGTTAACACCATTGTTAGATCAAGGGGAACATCTTCATGTTCTAGCAACATTCTTGCTAACTCAGTCAGTTAAATGATTGATACTCAGATAACATAGAAGAAGAATCACCAGTTGCTTATGGTGGGGCTTGTTAAATATGGTTTCCTTGGTAATGCAGGCTCAATGGTTCAGAAATCATGTTTAAAAAAACAACTAACATATATCACGTCCCATATAGCAATACCATGCCCTATAGATTTAGTAAAACAAATATCGTACCTGGCCCTTTTTGGGCCCCTACCTTTGTGTAAGTTCAAAGGATTATAAATTTTCTGGCTGCTTTATTTCGCCGATAGCGTCTAGGAAGCAAGCTACAATATAATCGTGCGTATACAGTACACAAGCAAATACATGCAATCGTTTATAAATCAAAAACATATACAAAGCAAGCTGTTAAACAAGAACGCAAACTCTTCATGCAAGCAATAATGAGTACCAGTAACCTCCCTTGTCTTAATCGCGATAATGACGTCATAGAGAATGACGCAAAATAATCAAAATGGCGGTGAAAGTTTATAATATATCTTTGTAGAAATTCATTTTCTTTTTACTGTATTCCAATAGGTTCAGAAAGGTGAGTGCGGTAAGAACGATGTTTTATTTTGAAATGGGTGTCTACGGTTTGAGTTTTTTACGTCAATCGGCTCACCTCGGCAGTATGTGTTTACAAAACACACAAGGTATGACGAGTTTATAGCATACAATACAGGTTTAATATAACAAAAGCGTGATATAAATGAAGACGTGCATATGGATGAAAGTTCAGTAAATAAAAGCAGACGATCAGAGTTGATCGAACTATATAATTGGTTTTACAATGGTAGGACTTTGGTTCTTTAAAATTGGTCATACACGCACCATTGGAAAACGACAATAGAAAATCGGACAGGGAAGGCAGCACTCAACTTCAACAGCCGAGCACAGAAAACATCATACATACCATAATTACACGGCACAAAGCCAATCACATAACTAAGCGAGAAAATGAACTTCACCACTGAAAGCCCACGTTTCAGTTGTCAAAACATCGAAAGCCCAATTCCAAGCTATCTGAATGACCTTGTTTCAGCTATAAAAAGCCGAATGCCCTAGAAATCATCTTATGGAATGTCCTTTACTGTATTTGAATGACTATTTGACAGATACTCGGGCAACATGTACATTGACATATCCAAAGACCAACAGGTAGACTTTTAGGCATATTCTAATGCATTAATGCCGAGGTGTTATGAATAATTGTGTGTTCAACGATTTTACTTAGAAAACTATGTCACATAGTACACATTCCAGAAAAAAAACTTTGCATAAGCAATATGGCATATTTTAACGGATTAAATAAAGCTGAAGCGTTTCAATAAGCAAAATATAATACATATACAATGTAATATAATAATTGCAAGGTGCACACATAACTACCACCAAGGATAATTTATCCTTCCAGTTCTTCCGGTTTGTGATCAAGATAAACAATCTCCCCTAGATCGTCTCTCCTGTATCTCGGGAGTGAAAACGCCTCGTAGCTAATAATGACAGTGAAATTTAAATGAATCACATGACTCATAATTCCTTTCCCATATATCGCCTTTGCGGTCACGCCTCGTAGCTAATAAATGCAGTAAAATTGCTGTAGACTTTGA
The DNA here is from genome assembly GCA_947247005.1 of Spisula solida. NCBI lineage: Eukaryota > Metazoa > Mollusca > Bivalvia > Venerida > Mactridae > Spisula > Spisula solida. The sequence continues at coordinate 20,039,057 of OX365962.1, read as the reverse complement.
AAAATATGTCGACGCCTCATTCATAATAATATTGCAACGTACCCGTACAAATTCAGCCACCAACTTGTAAATCACTCAAATTATTTATTATCAATGATTCGTGGTATCAACTGCAACAGTATTTTGGTGTGTAGTGTGGCCTCCATAACACAATGGTTAGCGCACTTGTCGTCTACTCTGGCGACCCAGCTTCAAATCCGGGTGGAGGCGCACATATATACCCGCCATGTTTCAGCAGAAAGCTGACTGGCAAATAAAGGCTATGCTCGGCATGCTCGGTTATCACATGCATGTAAAACTAGGTAAAATCAAAGCACTAAATGAGGGTATATTATCCTAATCGAAAGGGGAACTACAAATATGTCAAGCCGCTCGCGCCTAACACGGGGACTATGAGTGAGCTACTTGATACAGCCGAAAAACAAAAAATACGGTACTAGTATTTCAAGCCAAGATATGAATTGGAAATAAAACATCTTCCCTATTAAAGTCATTTGATCACATTGAATGATACTATTGTTGTATAGCAATGGTATATTCATGTAAAATGGCCCCCATACCAAACGGTGGTGTAGGAACACTAACTCACATCCATGCGCATGCGGTTTCAATACAAAACATTCAAATTATTCATCAACCAAATTAAATCATTCATCAACATTCGACATTAACCAATTAGATTACTCATCAAGCAATTAAAGGAAACCTCTTAAAAGCCATGATAGTTTAATAACTCAATTAACATATATACTAGTCTCCCTTTACCGTTCTGAAGCGCAACAAACCAGGCTTTTCATTGATCAACCGAAATTCATTGTTCAATATCGCTTGTAAAGATCAGTTAGAATAAATGAAATATGATTCTATTCGAAAATAGGTGGACATACCGCGCAAAATTGATCGATTTGTTTGAGGTGCTCCTCTATGGATAAATTGTACACAAAATTCAATACGGACAATCGTATGAATGCTACACAATGCATTTTAAGAGGTTTCCAAATTATCAAATTTCGTGCTTTACATCAATTAACGTTACGATTAAACATGCAATCATTTTATAGATGCGTCATTACTTCCAAAATACATGTATTTTTAAATTAATACGTGTATTCAATTAGGCAAACATCCGTGTTCCGGACATTTAAACTGTCCGGAATGTCTGGGTTTTATACTTACTGTCCGTATGTCTGTGTATAGTAGCCTTCAGCTTCCTCAGGGTTCATACCCCCTATAGTCATATCAACACGTCGTGTGGTCGTGTACTCTGTGATCACCTCGTCACCAGCTCCACGGCTGTGGTCCGCAGCACTATAATAGTTATACAAATATAGAATAATCTAAAGTAATACATTAAATACTATAGTCATATCTACACGTCGCGTGGTCGTGTACTCTGTGATCACCTCGTCACCAGCTCCACGGCTGTGGTCTGCAGCACTACATGTACATACCAGTATGTTACCACTTAGTAAGAACTCAGGTGACCGAAAATTATATGGACCTTATACATCATTACGTTACTATAAATAGTAATAGCAAGTTCCTATAAATAGTAACAACAAGTTACTATAAATAGTAACGGCAAATTGATAAATAGAAACAAAACATATGGACTTTTTATATCAATGCGTTATCGTAAGTATCAATATTAACAAATTGATCAGACTTCTATAAAAAGTAACAAGTTGTATGGGATTTTTATAGGTAACTATCAATAGTAGTAATGCTTAAATTCCGTAATAAGTATTATATAACAAAATGTAATGGTATTTTCTGCAATTTTTTGGTTTGAATGAACAATGGTGTATATTGTTAAGGAACTAAAAAAAGAAATTTACTTATTATCATTACACCATAATTCTTCCTAGATCTATAGATATCACCATCCACATATATAAGCATGCATTTTATGAACATATCGTGTACACCAGCGACTGAACGTTCCATACCTGTAGGCGGCGCTTCCACCGTTTCCGCCGTCACCGGAAGCATACGTCACGATTCCAGATTGTGTGATCATTTCATCACCACCCCCACCACCACTTCCGGAACGAACTGCAGCGTCTATCTCATCTCTATAATGAAATAACAAACCGAAGACTTAGCGCCAATCAACCTCATGTAAGAACGGGCGAGAATGAGTGTCCATATAGACATTCAATCAAATAACACATGGAGAGGAGTCGAAGGTAATTATCTAGTATATCTCAACTCTATAATGAAATAACAAACTGAATATTTAGCGCCAATCATCCTCATGTATACATCAGTGGTTAGTCTAGTTCCTAGACGGTATACATTAGTGGTTAGTCTAGTTCCTAGACGGTATACATCAGTGGTTAGTCTAGTTCCTAGACGGTATACATCAGTGGTTAGTCTAGTTCCTAGACGGTATACATTAGTGGTTAGTCTAGTTCCTAGACGGTATACATCAGTGGTTAGTCTAGTTCCTAGACGGTATACATCAGTGGTTAGTCTAGTTCCTAGACGGTATACATCAGTGGTTAGTCTAGTTCCTAGACGGTATACATCAGTGGTCAGTCTAGTTCCTAGACGGTATACATCAGTGGTTAGTCTAGTTCCTAGACGGTATACATCAGTGGTCAGTCTAGTTCCTAGACGCAGTCATAAGAATGGGCAAGAAGAATGAATGTCCATGGTCATTAAAACAAAAAGGCACACGTATGTAATAATAAATCGGACAGAGGAGAAACAGCAGATCAAATAAGACTGCGTTCGATAAACGTTTATGCCCTGGTAAAAGCATTGTCCATAACGACCAGCTAAGTCAATCAGGGGACCTAATTGAATGACCTAGTTTCAGCTATAAAAAGGCTGAATGACCTTGTTTCAGCTATAAAAAGCTGAATGACCTTTTTCAGCTATAAAATGCTGAATAGCATAGTTTCAGCTATAAAGAGCTGAATGGCATAGTTTCAGCTATGAAGCAATTTAAAATTTCATGTTTGTGGTAATATCTACGCTTCAATGTCACTATGTTAATATTTGATCTTACCTGGTCATATCAACACCTTCCCAGCCTCCATCCTCATGTACTCTAGAATCGAAATGTCCTCTGTAAATATAGTTTATAGTGTCCAGTTAGGATATTGTGACAGTGACGTTGCAGTTTATGTGTACGCAAAAAATCACAACCATTGTCTAAATAGGTAGAGCGAAGTTTAGTATGTCAGTTTAGCATTGACATTATAGTTGTTTGTACAGTATAAGCCTTTATAATTGGTTTTACACCGTTATAGTGGACTCGACCGCCGGATCACTGGATTTTTATCCTGACTGGACTATAGTATCATATATTAGTTGTTTGTAAAGCACAAAACAATTATTACGTGACAGACATGGCTATAAATTTGGTCATGAATATATACCTGTGTTTTATCGCAGTATAAAGCACGGTCACGAGTTCGAATGCGTAGTAATTATTTAGATGTGATATGCCAATATTTCGCATTTGAGAACACATTAATACATGGTAACCACTGCACTATTTTCTCCCTCGGAACGCCGATAAGTTATTTGCCGTAGCTGTGTTTTAACGATTATTCATGCACATCTTGGTTTACAATATGTCTATATAGGTGCAACTGCGGCTTGTGTTATACATTTACAAAGAATACGGGAGATCTCTTTTTGTATGATCTCTGATATTTACTAATATATTTCTATATTAGTTGGTGACAATTACTATAATTCACTCCCTATAGCTTATTGCTTGAGTATTTCATTATTGAATGTACTTTAAAGTTATGTCTGAATGACAGTGGTGTACTAGTTAGTTAAATTGTATACGTGCATCAGACGTGTTTAACAAACTGAGATACATGTAGTGTATTAGGGGTTCCATTTGACTCATGAGTAGGGGTTTTGGCCCTTGAAATTAAAAAAACACATTTTGACCTTCAAGGTTTTGGTTTGAAGAGTCATTTTCACTTAAAATGGGTCATGATTCTGTCTATAAAATTGTAAAATTTAGTCAAAACCATCAAAATGACCCTCCAGATTCGGGAAGCTATTGGAACCCCTGATGTATGTACATTGTATATATTAATGGTTACGTTTAATCATTTAAAGCACTTACTGAAATCTTTCATTCGTGCGCGAATAATTTCTTAATAATTAGTTGACAACCGACATTATGTTGTTATCACATTTAACATATTTTGTCCTAAGTGTAATTAATAAACCTCGCAATTAGTTGATAAATGCTAAGGAAATTAGACATACAATTATACATGAATATCGTCGTCAAATTCACATTCGAATTAGTCACAGTTTTAGCCGACGGCAACATTGGCTATTACGTTGAAGATATCGGATAAAAAAGCTACAGTCAAGAAAAGAATTGTGATAAACTCAAATAACATTTTTGTTGATGAATGTAATAAACTATTGATAAATGCTACGGAAATTAGACACACGTTCTGATATCATTGTGCAATTCTGATTCAAATTAGTCACAGTTCAAGCCGACGGCAAAATAAGCTTTTACGTAATTATTGAGTCGTGAAGTTGGGTGTAAGACGACGACTTGGTACAACATCGTTAACAACACCAGTAATACAACATGAACAATAGAACGACATAACGTGTTAAATCAACACTGCCTCCAGCAACTTGTGGTGGAGAGAGAGAGAGACTTAGAAGATTGTCACGATATTATCACGAGTTATTTCCCCCTTGACATCATGTTTCTTGGCACAATCGTGAATCGTCGTGTATTTCCGCCGTTTTTTTCCATAAAGACCGAGGTGATTAGAATGTTGTTTGCACACTCGGAATATCTCGGCCATCATTTTAACCCAGCTTCCGTCGGGATTCGAACCTCCGATCTCCCGCTTCTAAGGTGGACGCACTAACCACTCGGCCACGGTCGCGGTTTTATATGTCGCTGTGTGAAGTGATAACACACCATTTCATTAAAACAAGTCTCAGTTTAATGTGATTTACTTATATGTCACACCTAAATGTTGTTAGACATATATGTCAACATAAAATACATGCATGTGCGTAGCTGTCATGTTCTATAGTTGTGTAAATTATTAACACATATATAACTACATAGGTGTGTACATTACATATTTAAAACGTCAAATTGTCCTCATATATTATACATGTATAGTCAAACAATACAGTGAAGCTGATTAATGCTGACATATTATCATCAACGACAACATAGCAAGTAAACCCTTCTACGTGTACGTTTGGACATATCCTTAAAATAACCCTAATTAAACACCCACATTTATAAAACCTTCCACCATCTTAATAATAGGACTACCTACAAATAAGACCCTACTTATCAGGCCATTTTGTTTCTCGTTTAACCTCCATAATTAAGACACACATTTAGACCATGTAGTTTTAAGGGTACCAATTGTGGTATTATATGTTTTGATCATGTCCTTATAATAACCCTAATTAGGCAACCATCTGTCTAGAACAACCAAATCAATTGTACCAGAACACTGGATGTATTTTAGTACTAAACCAAGCACTTGCTCTAAAATACTATTTTTGTTGCGTCCAAGGAGAAAGGTTCGATTTTTTGCTGAGACAGTCGTAATGTGTGGCCATTCGGTTTTATCCCTGCCTAATTGGCCAATGACTCCCTGCTTCAAGTGAATTTTATACCAATTCTCGAATATAAGAAGCGCAATTAAATGGCATGAGATCTGTGGATGTAGTTGGTGCTGAGTAACTATAAACTCACATACTTACCCACCCATGGAGTTATCTACCCAAGGTCTTGGCAATTTCATATCTCTGAAAGAAATATACGTTAAAGAAATAATTAATACCAATGAATCACCATTGTATAAGCACAGGAACTTGCATTTATAATTTGAAAAAAAAATGAAATTTTTTTTTTGAAAAAACTAGGCCTACTGTACTATTAAAATATATTTTAGTAGTAAAGTAGGCCTATTTTTTCAAAATTATAAATGCAAGTTCCTGTGGTATAAGATAGTACTAAATTAAGCGAAATATCCAATGTGTTAACATCTTAATTAAGTTCTTCCTAAAGTTTATTGTATTGTTATGACGAAAATTTCATTTTTTGTTACGAACGGCTCCAAGCATTGGCATTTTCCGCGCAATGTTGGTCTCCATGGATACTGATATGACCACATTCAAAGAAACGATGCATAAATAAATTAGCATAAAAACGTACATGGGTTAGATTATCATGTCGTATTTATAATAACATGTAAATTTGTATGTTACTTTTGTTCATTTCCATGGCAACACGTTTACTGACTATAAAGCGTAGTAACATTACTTACACCCCGTACAGATGTTCGTAATCCATTTTGTCACCTTTTCCCCAAGACCCTGTGCTCCAGAACGACTCATTGTCAGATCTGTAATAAGAAATAAACGAGTTATTACGTCATTTCCGTCTGCCATATATATCTAATGGAATAACTAAAAGCAAACCAATAAAATACGGAGATTTCTTTACGTTCCATATCAAAAAAGCTACAGACCTTTGATTGCACCAAGAGCAAACAGACTGTACACTACCTCAATCCATTACCTTTTCAAAAACGTCCTTGAGTAGGTCAGACTGAATCGGAACCATTTAGTTTGAACCGGAACTATTTTAAAATAAAAAGGTGGAAGAATCACAGGCCTGCTATACCGTCATTAATTTGTGACTAATATATTAATGGTGGCAGCTATTTTGGATTACAAGCCGTCTATTTCCCGTTTTCTAAATATCTTCCAATTTACCATAGCGAGGTATAAACTGGGAGCCATGCGACAGAAACAGTGTCTACTCGGTCATCTTCTGCAATATTCATAAAGATTCAAGTTCAAGACTCACATTTGGTACAATTAGAATTGTGATGACATCACATTGGATAGTATAAAGTTTGCTTTTTACCTTGTGATGTTGGCATGTTTATGACCTCCACCAACTGCAGCACTTTTCTTCTTACCCCACCACCCACCACCACCACCGCTTCTACCACAGCACGCGCATGGAAAGGGACACAGACAACATAATATAGGCAACAGTAGAAACAGGAATGCTGCTAAACCAGTCAACACTCCCGCCAATATGGCCGTCTCTTCCGGTGTTAGTCCAGGTAAAGCGCCTCCTGTACCCGCAGCATACACCATTGGCGCCTTATCGACATCGTGGACGATTCCTAAAATATGAAAAATCCCGTATAAACTGGAGTTAATAGTTTGCATCAGTACAGTGAGATTCAACCCCAAATCTCGCAATGTAAAGTACGCAATCATTAGACCAATTACGCCTTACTTAGAAATATTACCCCAATACTAAAACCACCTCTGAGTTAAGGATATATATATCAATGTTCACAGTTTAGCTCTTCATTTAACCTTATAATATTAAGGTCCACTCGATATGAAGACCAGGCCCCACGATTATAAAGATTTTTACATGCTCAACTCGACTTCATCACGAAACTTGGTTTGCTGTTTATAGGCGCAGTAATTAAATTATCTAAAAAAGTTAAAGTTACCAATTTTCGAGGGCTGCTTTCAGCAGTTCAGCCACGCTTTGAGATTTTAACTTCCCCTGGTCATTGGGCTACCTAAGGAAACCTGCGTTTGAGTCTTTCTTGGGAGACTATTTCTCTCCTAATATGTGTGCAGCCAACATCGAGGTACGGCGCCTAGGAATATCTAATGTGTTCAGACACCGTCCTCACAGGTACCAATTCACACCTTGGTCGAGTGAAGCAGTGTGAGTTATTCTTGCTCAGAGAAACTAAGCAGTGGCGCAGACGGGAATCGAACCCGGGACCTCTCAATCCCGAAGCGTGCGCCCAACCTCTAGGCCGCCGCTCCCACTTCTAGCAGGGGAAATTACTCTGCATTTTATGAGACTATTCTTCTAATACAATAGTTTCACAAAGCTTTTAACTGTTATGCTCAACTCAAGGTAAAAGTTTCGTGTTTACTGAAACATTTATATTAGATGATGATAAAGTAATGATAATTTATTTTTTGCAATGTACAGGAGCAAACCAGGGTCTCTCTCAGCTTAAGTAGAGTATGGAAAGGCTATATATTCATGGGGACAGTGTACATGGGTTCCAATGGTGATCGCATGATACACTTTGTACTGCATGTACCAGTACACAAACAATGGATGTATTTGTATGTTCTTACGTTGTCGGTATGTCATTTTAATACAAGCAATACATGTTCACCATGCTTAAAAGTTCAAATAAAACACGTGTATACAGCGATGTTGTTAAATTGACGACGTCCCATCATTTGTGTATAGTAATTAGCGTGCTCGAGTAGCTACTCGTATATGTATGTAGTGGTGTTCTTTTAAAACCTTTGTAAATTCATGCTTTTTATCATTTGATTGATACAATAAAATTATCAATGTTTAACAGCGATAAAACTTGTAAAATCTTAGCCATTCTAAACGTTTAACCAAGCACTTACCTACGCCAGCAGACCTACACTCACATCCTGGTGTAGCTATCCAAGTCGAAGGATCCTTTAAAAACTCGGCCACAGGTACCACGTTACCTGAAATAAACACTTGTTAAAGTTGGGTATTGTTTTATCAAAGCACTTACAGAAGTATTTAAAGTTACGCTCGCGTTTGAATTCCTTATATTTCTTTAAATTTGGAACTGATACGGTTTTCTAAACGTTCATTAACCGAATCATCGTTAATATTGCATATCGATTGACCAGACGTTGTAGTTGTTTAAGAATTATAAAGACTTTAAATCAGGACGTAACTTTAAGATTTTCGTATGTGCTTTGATAAAACAGTACCCCGGAGACCGTTCAAACAGTGATATCGGGTGCTTTGATTCACATTTTCTTTATACTATAATTATAATGTATTTAAGTGCGATTGTGAAACAAGTTCTACGATGGATACCTCATTTCAGCGATTTTTTTCCGTTTTTTTTTAAGATGAGTATCATACAACATGTATTGAAACTCTGGAACCATTTGTTCTCGTCCTTGGTACTAGTATGACGGCCACAGAGCCGGAACTCCGCACGTGTTAGTGGATGCTCAAACACTTGACTATCAAAGCGGTATTGTTTGTTGTTTCGTTCAACATTTCTTGGATAGTTTTTAACGGTTTCGTGATACTTTTTCATAAAAATCACCAACTAACCTTAAAACATGAATGTATTGATCATTCTTTTCCTTCCCTATATGATTATGATGCATCTAGTTTTTAACACCGCGACACCGTCAAGAAAACAAAAGTCTATAGTTGGCTTAGGATGACCAAACCAGTTTTCCAAGAATATTACCGAATACAAATGTAGTAGATTTAATATTACAACTACATCCAGCAAACGTGCTCATGTTGGTCATATAAATGTATGGGTTATAACTTGGCACGCCCATATCACTGGTTTACATTAATAAGATCGTAAGTACTACCCTCGACCCTTATAAGACTCATACATATTAGGAATTGGCATACCAAGTCGCTCCGTATGAACCTATTTTCATGTTGACCAAACTGTAGAAGAAAAGGCTTTTTCCTGATGTTTTCTTAAAATAGCATTTTTGTACTTTGTATTTTTGTATTTTGGACCTTATTCTTCTAAGCCAGCAATATATGTTTGCTCAGTCATAGTTATATCCAAATGAGTTCATCTTTGACTACTTTTGGGACCAGCCCATATGGGTTTGCCAATTCGGAACCCCTCATCTTGCTGCTGGCAATCAGAATAGCTGTTTAGACAATAATATTAAGACAAGAAAATCTATAAAACATAATATAGGTACCCCTTTTGACATTAGTAATCAAAACGGCCATAAAAAGATGAAACACTTGTATATTTGACTTTGTGATATATTTTTTTGGTTCTTGGATAGAACTGTTTGTAAGTGCAAATGCCCGATGCCCTTAAACGGCCGTGACTTGAAAATAAAAATTGAAACATGAAAGAAACACTTACTCATGTTGATCCGAGAATCAGCTTAAGTCCTCTTTTCACAAATAAGACAACAACAATAATATATCCAGAAATTATAATCCAATGAACGGATACACAATTGTTAACTAATTCGAAACTACGCACGAAAGTATAAACGCATAAAAAAGTTAGATGTCGGGGAAAAGTCTTGATATTTTAAGCGTCACGTGATGATACTATGTACATCAGGAAAGGCGAGTATTGTCCGTGATAGACTGGACTATTTGTTAACTATGTGATATTATAGATAGGACAGTCTGTTGTTAATATACCAAGAAACTGGGCGCAACTTTGTTCTAATGGGTGTAATAAATATGAGAGGATTTTAGGCCATGTGAAATAATTGATAGCTTCATCCTAGTTTGAATTAGACTAACCAGTATGTTATAATGGTTTTATAGTAAAACCACAGGTCAATGTATCAATGATGAAGAATTATTTTTACAGAAATTGATATTATAAGTATTAGATATATATAATGTTTTACTTTTTCTTCTTCTTTTTTACAATGATACAGTTACCTGTGAGTAAGACCTTACTGTAATACCACCTCATGGCTAGGTCATGCTTTGAGAATGGACGTAATCTCGATTACCCAAAGGTTGCTCTTCGATGGACACCAACCTGGAAAAAGGAAACCCGGTAGACAGAAAAAACAACATGGCGCAGAACTATTTGCAGACAAAACTTGCAGAGGTGGAATTGTCTGTGCGGGAAGCACAGAGAATGGCAAACGACAGACTTAAGTGGAGAAAAATCATTGTAGCCTTATGTTCCACCGGAGACGAAGAGGAATAAGTAAGTAAAATGACATTTCGAAATTAAGAACGCTTAATTTTTTCAGCTCCTTTTTCATTCTATTGCTCGTTTTTAACCATTAATACCAACTAAATATTGAAACGCCATGTAGTGACTGGTAGAAAGTTATGCATGTGTACAAGTTTAAATTCATTATTATGGAAAATTCTGAAGAGCCTATAGTTTGTATGTACCGACAATTTATTCCAAATGTTTTAAAACACCAAAGACTCGCGACTACTGATAATGTTCAACGTATAACATGTATATAAAAACGCAATACATGGACCATGCGCCTTCATCAAAATTAAGCAAGGTGTTATTCTTAGCATTAATGTGATTTTGAAATACATCTAATTTATTTTACAGTTGTAAAATTTATACACAGTAAAACAATAGTCCAAATGATGCACAAATTATGTTCCCGCTTTTCAGTGATTTTACATAACATACAAATGCGAAATAAAAAAATCAGAGAATGAAATGTTTAAACGCAGGGCGTATATAACTAGTTAGTTTGTTCATATGGCCTTGGTTACATATTGCCGTCAGCGGACAATGTTTGATACATAGAAAAATGAAATATCGTGCACATCAGCAGAATGACCTGAGGGACATATATTTAAGATTTAATCACACAGCTTTTATAGACAATACATACATAAGTCAGTCATGCGAACGCGCACACCTTTTGTTGACAAGCTTCAAATTACTAATTTATATTGTCATATTTGTGTATCCGTCAATCGTGAAAACTCGGATATTTCCGTTTGTCTCCGGTAAATACTATTGCAATGCATAAAGGCTGAGGTGATCAGAATGGTGTATCCGCGTATGTATTCGGTGTTTTACGTTCATTGCCTTGTTTGTCAACAAATAGACCAAGGAGCTTCCGGCGCATTGAGTTCACGCTCTGCTGAGCCAGTGAATCCATTGATGTTTCCGTTTGAGAGCTGCTTTCCGATGTGTTATGATAATTTTATTATTAATTATAATAATTAAAGACTTTATTTTTCGAGGAAAGTTTTAACAAATTTGACAATAAATTGACAACCTTCCATATATGGTCCTCAACAATGAACAAATAAAGTTAAATATATCTTTTTTTATATAAATGCATATAGCTATTTTTATGGTGGCATATTTCTGCCACCAGATAACTACTTAATTATTTAGATAATTAAGTGGTTAACGCGTTAGGTAACTAGATAACAACTTAATTATCTCGATATTTATGTGGTTAATGCGTTAGGTAACTAGATAATATTTTAAGTAAAATAAATATCTGAACAGGGAGAAAATGCATTATAGTGCCAGTAACTGCCACTACTTAAACCGTTTCAACATATAACTGCTAAGTTATTAACGTGTTACGTATCTGGTTAGCATGATAATTATCCAGAAAAATAAGTGGTTATCTTATTAACGCGTTAAGTATCTAGTTAACCAGATAAATATCCAAATAATTATGTGGTTATCTAGATAAATAACGCGTTACTCTCCAATTGCCTCGCCCGAAACTACATCGTTTCTAGGCTCTGCATTATTGCTAGTGTATTAGCGCTATTGCTATTTTTAGACAGGAGAATCCAAAACCAGCGTACAGCGAGGCAAATGTGATAATGTAAACGGGTTTTTAAATGCATTGTATGTAAAACGCTCGTGTGTTAAAAGAATGACTTGTATTATAAATTAAAACTCTCGCACTATCAATTTATCATATTGATTGAAACAAATAAATAATGACCAGTCAATAGAACCATGAACTATTTAAACCTCATACAGTGTGTACTCGTTTAAACCTTTCAACACGTAGCCTTCATATTCACTATAAACTCTGCTATAACTCTCTACTGTCTATACAAACAAGTAAACTTTCATCAGCCAATGAAAATGTGTATCAGGGTTCACAGCAGTTTTGTAAAGGTCAAATATCAAAATATTCTAGTAGTTTAAGCAGCGTGTGAATGGTAACGGTTAAGTGGAAATCAAAGCGCTGTAGGGAGCGTAATAACGCGTTAACCTGATAATTATCTAGATAGTTAAGTAGTTATCTTATCAACGCGTTACGTATCTAGTTAGCATGACAGTTATCTAGATATTTATCTGGTTAACTAGATAAATAACGCGTTAACCACTTATCTATAAATAGACGTTCATTCGGAAAACCTCGCGCATGTCTTTTGTTTGGAATATAGGAATGTTCAGTCGCTCAAACACGGAACACAGTACATTTAATAAAGAAGTGTTGATGTCTGCCTTTCCCCAAAATATTCATAAATTATTTGTGAGAATATATCTATGACCGATACCAGTATCAGTTGTGAACTTTAACTTTAGTGTATTTTATCATCACGTTTAATTTGTCATGTTTAAGTACATATGTTGATTCAAGGAATTCAAGAGAGGAGATGTAACATGCTACTCTAGCCTGTCATATATAAATACTCTACTCTGTCTATTTTTATGTTAGCTCGTTCTTAGTGATTTACAATAAATAGTTAGAATGCATTGCTTGTCATTCATATACTCCTGGATAGAACAGTTAATATTACTGTCCCCAAATTTGCATCGTAGACCCGTCGCACGTCCATCGTACGACAATTGTGAAAGGTGTTTAACGTTAATTTACTTTACATATCAACCTAAGATAAGAAGAGCTAAGATGAGAAAAGCTGTTCAGGGAAACAATTGTACTAACGTTACGCACAATGTTGTAACATGACGTTGACGTTAATTTACGTCACACATTGTAGAATTATGATACGGACACAAAGCTCGTACGAGTCCACAATTTTTTTAATCCTAACGGTTTTTGTACATTCGTAGCGTGTGGTCACAGCTCGTGTGTACCTCGTACGATTTTAAAGAATGCAGTCGCGCGATATCCGTACGGGCATCGTTTTATATTTAATAAGGTATAAGAAAGAAATATCTTGACGGACACGTCTCCATAAAATGTTAGATCCAAGGATAATAAGAGAATACGATAGTAATAATACGATAGTACGATGATGAGAATACGAGACTACGATGGTATGATGGTAATTATAGGAGAAAATGACAGTACGATAGAGATAATGCGACAATGCGATACTATATCGCATTGTCATTATCGAACTGTCATATTCTCGCGTTATCACTATCCTATTCTCGTATTTTAATCATCGTACTATCGTATTATTGTTATCGTGCCATCGTATTCTCGCATTATCATCCATATTTTACTGTCGAGTTGCAGTATCAACAGAATAGCAGTGAATGTTGTAATGTTTACAACAATGTAATGTGTAATAACATGCACATTCGAAATAAAGATATTTAAATTTTGTGTACAAATGTTATGTTATGCTCGCTCTGTTATACATTTCCCCCCGCTATTCTTTTTCCTGTGATCTTCACAGATCTATACCATAGATCTACTACATTAAACAACAAACACTTTATAACTTATTATATAGTATAATTGTAATAAGCACTTGGGCAAGCTGAACCTAAAAGAACGGGAAAACCATACGTGCGTGCTATAAACAGTAACTATCAAATTACTAAAATCGCTTTTTAAACTGTTCATTGACGTTGTGAAACATCATAATGAAGGACATTTCATATAACCACCGTATGCATATTCATAGCAACACTTGTTGTGTCTCTTAAATTCGCATTGTCATGTGTAGATTACGAAACATCAAGAATCAACATGTTCAAACGTTAATATTGTTTTAAATTGTTTCACTTTCGAAGTTGAATACAATATCTGAACGTATCAGCACATTATTCATTGGTTAGTTCGCAGCATTCACAAAAGGTTCTTCATATAAAACCGATGTAAAAAGTAACGTACACATTGATCACTAACACTGAATCTCGGGGGTTTCATATCAAACCAAACACGTATCCATTTGATTTCATCGTAACACTGAGTGAATTAGAATTACACATATAGGAGAAAAAGAATTGCTCATGATCGGAAGGATATCCTCTTCACCCACAATTACCTCAGGTCCACTTACTACACAATAAAAACCACTCTTGTCACTTAGGTGGTGCTGTCTGTGCGAGCGTCCTTCAGTAATTCCGGGATCCGAGGTATCTAATCCGCAGCCAATTCAGTCAAGTCATCAAATCCGTTATAATCATCCTGAAATAAACAGATTGTATGAACAAACACATTCGTATAAACACCGCTAATAAAGGTCAATAACTCATTATCTACACGTATTATCAAAGCTTAACAGCCTATGTATTATACTCTTCAGCTCAAATATAAAATTACAGACATACCTATTCATATCAAACACAAATGTTAATTGCTTGTTAAATTCATACATACATATACTGTACTGATGTGTGTATTGCTTACGGTCCGCAATATTACCCAAACCAGACGTTAATCTAAATTCAAAATTTTATAGATGCACTGATACATATAAACATTTAATATGGCGCACTATTGTACCAAAAGTTAATAACAACATTCCCAACTTATAAACATATTCGACGGTATTATATTATACCATGTCCACACATATTATCAAGGCTTGTCAGCCTAGACATACTATTCAATGTCTAGCGATTCTAAAGGCAGCCACGCCGATTCATATCGTCCATTACTTATTAAAACAGTTCAAACGTAAACATATCAGATGTTTACATATACACATGAATCATTTATACCATAACATATTATCACGACTTGTCAACCTGAACTATACCATGTCACACATATTATCAAGACTTGTCAACCTGAACTATACCATGTCACACATATTATCAAGGCTTGTCAGCCTAGACATTCTACTCAATGTCTAGCAATTCTAAAGGCAGCCACGCCAATTCATAAACAAACAAACAAACAAACACACATATCACCAAGACTTGTCAACCTGAACTATACCATGTCACACATATTATCAAGGCTTGTCAGCCTAGACATTCTACTCAATGTCTAGCAATTCTAAAGGCAGCCACGCCAATTCATAAACATGCTTATTTTCCATTACTGATTAAAACAATTAGTTTAAACGAAAACATATGTTAGAAGTTAGCATATTGCACCATAACATGTTATAACTAATATCCCGACTTGTCAGCCGAACAATATATTCATTGTATAGCAACTAAGTACATGATTGTACGTAATAATATTGCTATCCTGGCTAAGTATATTGATTTTAAAATAATTTCAACTGTAAATGTGCTATGTTTAAACACGTCATCGAAGTCTTGTCCGCTTAGAAATAATGCTCAAAAACAAGCAAAACACGTGCAATACATAAAAATTGCTGATTACTATAGCACAGTCAGGGTAATAATACAGTGACGCGGCGGTCGGGTCCACTATTACGGTGTAAAACCAATATAAAGGCTAAAACAGACAGCAATATTTTCATTGCTAAACTAACAAACTATATTCGCACTACCTATACTGGCAATACTTGTAATCTTATCTGTACACATAAACAGCTACGTCACTGTCACCAGATCCTAACTGAATTATAGTTAAATTAACATGCCAAATTGAATTTAAATTTAGTAAACACCTTAACATAAGATCGAATTTATACCGTGCCAAGTTCAAGTCAAATTTATAACAAATATTTTATAACTTATAAACAAATACGTAAACAAGCTTATCATTTCAGTGTCTACCGGTACACATATTATCAAGGCCTGCAAGCCTAAACAAAATATTCCATGACAAGGAATTATGACATAAATGCCCATTTATATGCATTAAGCTTATGTATTTATGATTTTTATAATATGAACTACTAACATTTCGACGGTATATATACCATGTCCACACATATTATCAAGACTTGTCAGCCTAGACATACTATTCAATGTCTAGCAATTCTAAAGGCAGCCACGCCGTTTCATATCATGCATTACTTGGTTAAAACTTGAAACAGTTCAAACGTAACCATATCAATGCTATCACTTATAATCTACCAAAACAAAATTGTTCCTCGCATCAGGTAATTCTTTTCTCAGAAAATTACTCAGTCAATGCTACCCGTCCAACAACCGTTACCCACTTCGATCCGATCATACCGATCATACCGATTCTAACTTTCACCATTCGTAGGTGTGCCAATAGCCAATAACATTTTCTATAACTCTACCACCTTCAATTTCCAATATTTAATTCAAAGTTGGTATATTACCAACAACGGTCCTTACTAATACAAGAACTCTTTATTTGCCAGTTTTCTAAATTTACCTTTGTGTCCTCCCTTCATCTAAACAAGACTACATTTGCACATTAGTTCCCATAGCGTATAAACAAAACCACTGTATGACTTATTGGGATACTATACATTTCAAAATTTATGACCCACCGCGAGCAAAAGCACCCATGATTTCGATCACTGTATGACTTATTGAAACGTGAATCATTTCTACAAAGATCATGTACACCAACAATAGCTATCATTTTAACTGAGTTATCCATTAATTAACACGAACAGTTAATCTAAGTGCTCTAGCATGGAGCATGTGCTATTAACAATTCTCATTGTAAATAAATGTATGCGGCACATTTGAATTTGCCAATCAGATATAATATAGATATGAAAAACTCCAATACGTTCCACTGTTCTTTATCCCAGAATTAGAATTTAAAGCTACACAACCAGTATGGTTACATTTTCCAAGATTAATAATGCATTAGTTCTGTGATATACATTTTGGATTTTCATAATATGCATACCTAATACATTGCAACTGAATTATACATCGTGCTAGTATTCTGTCAGCATGTCCGTGACTGACATTCTAATACAGTATAAACAATATACATATAGTTCAGTCAGGGTAATAATACAGTGACGCAGCAGTCAGGTCCATTAATTATTACGGTGTAAAACCAATTATAAAGGCTTAAACAGACAGCCATAAAATTATATTCAATGCTAAACCAACACACTATATTCGCACTACCTATTCAGACCATGGTTCCAATCTTCTGTGTACACAAACGAATCTCTCACTGTCACCAGATTCTAACTGGATTATACAGTGGCATATCTTAGTAAATAATCAATTTTAGTTCGAAATCTTTTAACAAATATATTATCTTTTCGTTTATCAAATCAATTGGGTAGAACATAAATAAGTATGACATTTATATTTTCCTACCCATCAGTGTTTACATACCAAAATCTACTTTCCACGTGCAGCACCTGTTATAAAGTATCAAAAGCAGTATAAAACATTATGTCATATATTTTAGCCAACATTTCTGTATGTTCATGTACAAAGCTAGTAAATATTTCCATTTTAAACCCATACGGATAACAGAGATTATGATAGTATTCATATCTATACTTGGTCGCAACGTATCAAAAAAGATTTTAAATGCAAACATTTCTTACAATTAACTGATTAAGTAAAAAGCCAATCAATCTAGATGTGTAAAACTACCGAGACTTTAAGCAGATTTCTTTGGACGAAATATTCGTGCGTAAATCAATACCACACCTATCAAAACAATAAAACACGTAAAATACTCATCTTCCATTCTGCAGTGCGTGTGTTTATTCATCTACATCGACTCGTTCTGCTTATGGAAATCGTCCAACACGGCCATGCAAAACTCTCGCCGTATTAAGTGGTTTCTTGTCCACGTCTCTTGGTAGGCATGCAATATCTGGCCCGAACGGGTTCTTCTGTAGAATTCTCCCCAACAGGATAAATGGAACGTTTGCACTGTCAGCACTCCATAGTCAAGTGCGTAGCTGTTCGTCAAACTGGCTGACTAAGACAGTCTCGAATTTCAACTGAATCGTCCATAATGTTAATCGAAACACTATTTTTACTGAGTCCAATTGTTCTAACACTAAACATAACGTCTGCTGAATAACTGCGTTAGGTGTGGTCTCACTATCCACGAAAAATTATACGTCTTGTAAGCTCTAAGTGCCCAAAGCTGAATGACCACATACCTTCAATCACTGCGCACGACAACTCGTGCGCTATGGTTACCAACATAACAAGTCCTGATTCGTGCAATCAGAAGATCTTAACCAATCACAGGAAAGCATTTTCCGTCTTATGCGCTTCGCTTAACCGACAGAAAATAAATTCCCGTGAAGTGACTGGATGGTAGTTATATCGCAATGTCTATTTATAGATAAGTGGTTAACGCGTTATTTATCTAGTTAGTAACTAAACTACATATCTTTCTATATATTTATCTGCTTAACTAGTTACTTAACGCGTTAATAAGATAATCACATAATTATCTAGATAATTATCTGATTAACTAGTTACTTATCTAGTTAGCAACATAACTATGCAGCTATTTATCTGGTTAACTAGATACCTAACGCGTTTATACCATAACAACTTAATTTTCTAGATAATTAAGTGGTTAACGCGTTATGTAACTAGATAACAACTTAATTATCTAGTTAATTATCATGCTAACTAGATACATAACACGTTGACAAGTTAACACTTTTCTAAAGAGGTAAGAACTGGCAGTTGGTGGCAGTATCATGTGTTTTTTTCTAGATAAGATACAGTTTATGAATTAACTTATTATCTAGTTACCTAACGTGTTAACCACTTAATTATCTAGATAAGTATGCTGCTATCTGGTGGCAGAAATATGCCACCATATATTTTACTACAACATAACAAAACAAGTAACGAACATTACCATGCTACACTGAATCATAAGAGACATTAGTCACTTAAATAACCCTAAATGCTTCACATGAACTTTAATAACATGCCAATACAATGTATATCGCTGGATTAGAATGAGAATACCCTTATAAGACTTGTTCATATTTGAAATCAGCATCGCAAGGCGCTTCTCATGGGCATATACTCATGCAAATCGGAGAAGGTCATGCTGACCAAACTGAAGTTGAAACGGCTCGTTTGACACTCAAAAAATGTTGTTCCTTGTAACCCTATGTCGAATACCCCCCCCCCCCGTGAGCTATGCGGAAGGATATTTATACTGAGATTAGTTCAATAAAATTTGTGCATCCCCCTAAAAAACTAGGATTTTATTCCTGATATTGTCCGTGTCTTATAATCTGCCAACACATCTGTACCAGTTTGAAGCAGATGGTACTTTTCCACCGAAAACCACATATAATAAACTTTGTATTCGAGCTGTACATGAATACTAACAATCGTCTCGGCGTGCTAGAATGGACTTGTCCACAGACTTTGACGTCTTCAAACGTTGTCATCCGAACCTCTGTGTGTCCAGCATTTGGACTGTTGCTTCGTTATGTCCAGCAAGTGTCTCCTTAATGAAATTTCTTCTTTGTATATGTTGTAAGCGACCACCTGATCAACCAGAAGAGTGTCTTCGCAAAAATGAAACCTGGCACTTACTGTTTGAGTCATAGGCGGATCCAAGGGGGGCGGACCCGGCGTACGCCCCCCCTAAAATCCCCGGAGCCTAGGTAATTTATCATATTTTGGATGTAAGAACAATATTGATATGCAAATTTTTTCGCTCGCTTCGCTCGCGTAAATACAACAATAATCAATTTATGGATTTTAAATTGAACTTAATGCTGTAAGCAAAAACAAGATATGGGACTGCTTGGTAGCTGGTGCCAAACATCGGCTACAGAAATGCCGAGATTCTTGCACATTAAAAATGTCCGACAAGAAAACAATATTAATACAGTTGGCTTTATTTTCTAATAAACCTGTCCTTTTCATTAAAAATAAGATACCTCAGAATGCAGCTGACGAATTCCATGGTTCTATTTAAAAAGTCACGAGGCAGAAAGCCACTGGACTCCCTAGTCACTGGATCCCAAGTACTTTACATTTCCACTGAAACAAAACTGAAGCCCTGGAGTTCGCAGGGTATGCTGCTCAGATAGACATTGCCTTTTTTTCGTGACGAACTCACAGCAGTTATATATCAGTGAATAGTATCCAGTCGATTATCGTTAGTCCTGGCTATGCTGTTCATATAAACAACGATTTTTCTTGCTCGCTGAAGAACTACGTAAATTCAATGAAAGCTTTTGATTTACCAATGAGTTGTTTGTGTATGCTGCTCAGACAAACACTGATTTTTTTCTAGTTCTGACAATTACTACATCAGTGAATATTACCAAGTAATAAGGATGTGGTGTATGCTGCTGAAATAGATAATTGCATTTTTTCTTGCTCGCTACGCTCGCACAACCACCATCAGTTCATTTTGTCAAGTAGGGAATGAGTTTGAGAGATATGCTGTTCAAATAATTAATGCATATATTCTTGCTCGCCTTGCTCTCACATTAACTTTATCAATGAATATTATAAGATAAAGAACGAAAATTGTGTGGAATGCTTCTCAGAGATACATTTTTTTCTAGCTGGCTTCGCTCGCATATTTTCTTGAGGAGGAGGGGGGTATCAATAAGTGAATGTACGCCCCCCCTAACGCCAAATCCTGGATCCGCCCCTGTGAGTGTCCTTGTACAGACGGCGAGAGACTATTAGATACATTCTATACTAATGTCAGCTCACTGAGTGTTCCTCTCCGTGGAATGTTAAGTTATAGTTAGAACATATTAAGTAAATTTTAATGATTAAAAAGGGCGGAGCGAGCGAAGCGAAGCGAGGCCTTTTTAGTCATTAAAATTTACTTAATATGTTCTAACTAACTTAGAATATAACATTCTGCATTCTGATTGGCCGATAGAAATTAGCGCCAACGCAAGACGTCAAGTCTGTTAAGAAAACAATTTAATGATTAAATTTTCATTTAACCGCGAAAATGCGGCGTTTTCATTGGCTCATAATGTAGGTTATATTCTAAGTCGAATTACGACTCACGAACTCATAGACTTCATGCTTGGTAGAATAGACGATGCTTTGTCTCAAGTGTTAAGTGTGGAATAGTACCCAACATTCTTGATTCATTGTGCTGAACTTCTTAAACAATTGCACACATAATATGAACTATGCCATCATACATACTGTCTCATGTAATTAAAAGGTCGTGCAGTTATTCTCTTTCATGTCGAATAACTACATCTATGCTTCAACTGATACAGTTCCTATTTTCGTTTTGCGAGGAAACTGAGCAGCGACTGTAAATATTGTGTAGAATTGCAATTTTTCTTCTCGTTCACCCATTTTGATTCATTTTTTCATATATATGTAATTTGATCTGTAAAATTTACTATGTACATCTCCAGAAAATGGAGGCAATATATATATAGGTACTGTCTGTACTCGGAGTTTTCAGGTCATAAGCTTTGCCAACAAAATAATATCCCAAGTGAAGTATGGAAAGCCTACGTGGGTATGTCAACAGCATTAATATCCCAATTGAAGTATGGAAAGCCTACTTTGGTATGTCAACATCATTAATATCCCAATTAAAGTTTTGAAAGCATACTCGGGTATGTCAACACAATTAATATCCCAATTGAAGTTTTGAAAGCCTACTCGGGTATGTCAACAAAATTAATATCCCAATTGAAGTTTTGAAAGCCTACTCGGGTATGTCAACAAAATTAATATCCCAATTTAAGTTTTGAAAGCCTACTCGGGTATGTCAACAAAATGAATATCCCAATTGAAGTATGGAAAGCCTACTTGTGTATGTCAACAAAATGAATATCCCAATTGCAGTATGGAAAGCCTACTTGGGTATGTCAACAAAATGAACATCCCAATTGAAGTATGGAAAGTCTACTTGTGTATGTCAACAAAATGAATATCCTTATTGGAGTATGGAAAGCCTACTCGGGTATGTCAACAAAATGAATATCCTTATTGGAGTATGGAAAGCCTACTTGGGTATGTCAACAAAATGAATATCCCAATTGGAGTATGGAAAGCCTACTTGGGTATGTCAACAACAGTAATATCCCAATTGAAGTATGGAAAGTCTACTTGTGTATGTCAACACAATGAATATCCCAAGTGAAGTATGAAAAGCCTACTTGTGTATGTCAACAAAATGAATATCCCAAGTGAAGTATGAAAAGCCTACTTGTGTATGTCAACAAAATGAATATCCCAAGTGAAGTATGAAAAGCCTACTTGTGTATGTCAACAAAATGAATATCCCAAGTGAAGTATGAAAAGCCTACTTGTGTATGTCAACAAAATGAATATCCCAAGTGAAGTATGAAAAGCCTACTTGTGTATGTCAACACAATGAATATCCCAATTGAAGTATGAAAAGCCTACTTGTGTATGTCAACACAATGAATATCCCAATTGAAGTATGGAAAGCATACTTGTGTATGTCAACAAAATGAATATCCCAATTGAAGTATGGAAAGCATACTCGGGTATGTCAACACAATGAATATCCCAATTGAAGTATGGAAAGCATACTTGTGTATGTCAACACAATGAATATCCCAATTGAAGTATAGAAAGCATACTTGTGTATGTCAACACAATGAATATCCCAATTGAAGTATGGAAAGCATACTTGTGTATGCCAACAAAATGAATATCCCAATTGAAGTATGGAAAGCATACTTGTGTATGTCAACACAATGAATATCCCAATTGAAGTATGGAAAGCATACTTGTGTATGCCAACACAATGAATATCCCAAGTGAAGTATGGAAAGCCAACTTGGGTATGTCAACAAAATTAATATTCCATGTAAAGTAGTTTAAAGTCTACTTTTCTTCTTCTTCCATGTACTGATCGGATAGGCGTTATTAGCTCAATTTAAGTGTATGATGATAGTGTACAGTATCTTAAATTCAAAATTCTCTAAAACTGACTTGAACTATTATATACAAAGCACTAACGCCTACTCCTACATGCAGGTCTTGAATGCGTCTTTTACTTGAAAAAAAAACGTTGGCGAATTCTTCTTGAGTATGTCAACTTAATCAATAGTTCAACGAAGTATTGAAAACTTACTTGCGTATAAATTAATGTATTTTCCAAACTATAGATATAGTTATAGTTACTCCATCCTCATACATCAGTGGTTAGTCAAGTTCCCAGATATCACAGGTGAAGAATACTCTGGTGAACGAGAATGTAGTTGCTCTAACGTGACGAGAAGTTTGTTGAATTAGTGCACAGGCTTAAGAAATAATGTCACATATACAGAGTTTTGAAATTCCCCATCATCCCGTCATTACTATATATAATAGACAGGTTAGGTTGGCAACGCTTTTTTTCTGGCCCCCGTATGATTCCACTATTTAACGGACCATCCGGCCGGGAAACGGTTGCAATCTGGTCTAGATGTGTTTTACTACATAATACAATCAATTTATCTACCATTGAACTTGTTATAAGTTATAAGTTATATTTCAGGTATTTCATTTTTAGATTTACAAGTATGCAACATATCAAAGCCATATGTCAATGCATATGAAGATATAGATACAAAAACTTGTACCTCCTGTGTAGAGGTCTGGGGCATAATGGTAAACATGTATGCAAAGTATCAAATCAATGTCATTGTACTTTGAAGATCGTAGAGGTTAAACAACTTGTACATTTTAAAACATATTTATTATTTGCTTTCAATGGATTATGGAGATTTTTCAGTGAAATAAACAGTGAAAATAACAGTGAAATTACCACTTTGTTATTTTCACTGTTTTAGAAGCTGGTTCCAGTATCATGCAGAAAAAGAAACGTAACGTCAACGGCGCCGGGCTTTAAAATATGCGTTACGTCATCATGACGTCATAATTATCACGTCGTGACGTTCTAATTTCGACGTGATTTTTCCAATTAAGCCAATAACGGCACATATTTAAGAGGAATTGAGGCATATAATAAACAGAAAATTTGTTGATTTTTGGTGTATGATCAATTTTATTTCACTCGTGATCACAGAAAATTACATTTTCACTCGTGGCTACGCCACTCGTGAAAATATTGATTTTCTGTGATCACTCGGTGAAATAAAATTCGACCTTACACCAAAATCAACAAATATCCTCTATGTATTCCTAAAACTCCTTTCACAATTGTCGTAGAAATTTCTTCATCGCACGACGCTTGCGAATCTATACAGACGTCCGTCTGGAAAGGGTAATTTTGTGCATAGTCTACATTAGATTTATTGATGTCATGTTTCTGTTGTTTCAATGTTCTACTGTTGAGGGCCTTACGGCATTTTGACACTTATGTCAAGTAAGCCCCTCTATAAATAAAGACTGTATTATTACTATTAATCGGACAACTTTGAGGTCTTAGTTTGTAGCTGAATGCAATGTCATATTCATGTACAATGCAACCTCTCCAGAGCAGCCTTCCATTGAGCAACAACCTCTCTCAAGCAACATAAACATGTTGTTCGAGAAAAAACAATTTAGTATGTATATACATTTACCTCTCCAGAGCAACAACCTCTGAACAGCAACCAAATGTTGTTTCCCAATGTGTGTCCCTATATAGAGATTTATTGGTTTTCAAAGTACACATTCTTCTCTAAGAATATGATTTTATTTTAGAATTGCACTATAGGGTATGAATGTTAAAAAAGGACATATGTTTCTGAGCTTTGCACGAGATTCTAAGTGTCTAGTTTGACCTTATAATCACAAACAAATCATGCGTCCATTGCTTGTCCTTCGTGCGACCACGTAGGGCATCGCACGACGGACCTACGACAGTCACCCGCCGTAGAAAATTTTGAACAAGTCCAAAACTCCATGATGTTATTTCCCGTCGCACAATGCAGAAATTTCTTAAGTCCGTCGATAGTCCCCAAATTTGCATCGTAGACCCGTCGCACTTCCGTTGTACTATAATTTGTGAAAGGGGTTTAAGTCAACAAGAGCTGTCCACGAACAGCACGATCCACTATTCTCAGTGCCATGCTAGGATAATATAATCATTATTTATATTCAAAACAAAATTCATTTTAGCAGCAGCATTACCATCTGCGGAGTAAAGATTGGGACTTCTGAGTGGAAAAAAGCAGATAATTTGGACAAAATGCAGGACAGAGTTACCTACTCATGTGTAGGTCTTGGGGTCATGATGGTGAACAAATAAACAAAGTATCAAAGGAATATGACAATGCATTTTAAACATATAAGAGGTCAAAAAACTTAACATAATGCTTGATAGAGATACCTACCACTGTGTAGGGTTTGGGGTCATGACGGTGAACAAGTATGCAAAGTATAAAAGGAATATATGCAAATGCACTTTGTAGATATTAGAGGTTAAAAACGTGTACCTAAACTTTAAAATGTGCATGTCCAAGTCTGAAAGGGGGCATAATTTCAACAAAATGCTTAATAGAGGTACCTACCCCTGTGTAGGCATTGGGGTATTGACGGTGAACAAGTATGCAAAGTATCAAAGCAATATGACAAAGGACTTTGAAAATATAAGAGGTTAACAAACTTTTACAATAAGTGTAATTAATTTACGACGACGCAAAAGCTTAAACTGGTGTGACTGCAATAGCTCTCCCTTTTTTCGAATAGTGGAGCTACAGTAATTGCCTTGCTAAACAGTATAAAAGGGAATCTGATTTCTCTCTCTCATACCCTCGTGGTGATGAATGACATCAGGAATGATATGACGAGAGTGGTGAATACAACTCTTTATTCATAATTAGTATATATATATATAACAAGACTGCGTTCAATAAACGCTTATGCCCCCTGTGGAAGCCTTGTCCATAAATAAGTCTAAGTCCAAAATTAGGTCAAGGTGAAGGTCAAAATGGGTTTAGGTGATACAGGCATGTGGAGAGTGTTCATATACAACATCCATGCAAGTATGAAAGCTTTGTAGCAAGCCATATTAATGCTAGAAGAAACGGTCAATTTGGGTTAACCAGGACAGACGGACGAACGGACGGACGAACGGACGGACAGGTGAATCACTATATGCCTCCCCATCTATCGATAGGGGGGCAAAAAAATGTATATATAGATAGTTTATTCCAAATTCCAGTCAGACATATGTCGATCTGAACATACAAGTAACACAATACAATTTTCATATGACAGTAACAAGTAACAAAATAGACTTCAATTATTAAATAGTTAATAAAGGTAGATAGACAGTCGTTTTAAATAATGATATGTGTATTATAAATTCGAGATGAAAACGACAGAGTCAACATAGAAAAAGAGGGCAGTTTCTGGCGGAAAAGGTATGTATAGAATAAATATAATTCGTTGGTAATTCAACATACAAAGTATATCACGAAAGCAACCATAATCACTTTATGCAAACATTTCTAAGCTAAACAAAAACAACAGAAACCACTAGAGATGTTTGTAAAACACGTATGCCCCCGTGGCAACCCAATAGTCAGAAATGGTGAAGGTTGCAGTGACCTTGACCTTTGACCTCAAAATCAATAGTGGTCATCTACTGTTGTTGACCAACCTCCATGTACAGTTTGAAGATCCTAGGTCAAAACGTTCTTGAGTTGTTGAACGGAAATCATTTAATAGGACAGACCGACAGACATGTGCAAAGCAATATAGTATTACACCCTCATCAAAAATGGGGGGGGCATAATGACATATATTACACTTTCTTTAAGTCATAGACCATGTATACTAATTTAAATGCGAACCACTCATTATTTATATAGCAATAGCATCTTTTCTGTAATCTAAAAAAGGATGTGATATGCAGCAATACCTTTGCTGAAATTTTATGTTATGCATTACGTTTGTCTCATGAATCAAAATATCTCATGTTAAACTTACAAGCAGTCGTCTCGTGCCACGAGATCATGCATAACAGACAATACATACTAATTTGTCATTGTTTTTATAAAAATAAGGATTTCCATTATACGGTTTACCTTGCCGAAACGATATACAAGTTCAACTTAATGGTGTGTGTCGTATATTGATGCAACTTGGTTTAAATGTTATGTGTACAGTGTATATTATTAGAATAAGAATATTTTGCATTTCGGTAAGTCAGAAGTGTCACGTGGACATATTATAATTGAGCCAGTCTCCAGGAAAACCTGCTATAATGACATTATGTAATTACTATATGTAACAAGATTTTGATAAAGCTCTAAAATAAGGAAAATACATATCTATTGATTCTATTTTAAGTAATTGACCTATATAGTACTATACCTTAGCTTTAATTTTCCTATGAATTATGTCAAAAACACATACTTCGTTGCTATGGTGACCAATTTCAAAAAAGTACTCCAATTGAGAAAAACGAGGATCTAGTTATTTAAAACAGAAGTAGCCTTTCTCTGAATGCAAACACTTTCAATTTTAATATATATTTTGAAAAGTGAAAACATTATTATAGAATTTGGTACTATTTTGAACAGTTTATGTCAAGAATTGATCAAATGGTGTAATAATGAAATACTAATTCAATTACGTCGAATAACGTTTGAATGACGTTTGCGACGTCACACAATAAGCTCTGAATAGGGACTCTAAAAAAACAGTTGTAACTTCCTTAAAACTCAAGGTATTTACATAAATTCTTTTGCAATTTGCTTATTTAACATTATCCTGTAATACTATGGAAAATCTTAAAGTCAATATTTTTTGTCAAAATAGCAGGTTTTCCTGGAGACTGGCTCAATTGTAATTATATACACAGATAACAACATGTCAATATTATTACAAATTGCGAATAATGATGGATGTATAATTTTGACAATTGTAGCAGTAGTAGGCTCTTTTAAGGTGAAGATGTGACCGTTTTCATGCATTCTTTAAATTACAAAACGAGGGAACAATGCATAAGAACACTAATACAAAATCGCCTCATTATAGTACACAGTGTTGCAAAGGAAGGCTTAAGTATTATCAATATAAGCAATACAAGTTGTGTACATGTAAAACTAGATAATAATGATGCATTAAAGACCTCAAAGCTGAAACGTTTTGAAAATACAATGTATATGTATAATTTTTTCCCTTATTTACATTCGAACGATCGTTTCTATTTCAACATGCTAGGCCTTGACCAATAATATGTTTTATAATCATAGGTTGTATTGCAAAGAACAACACCGACAGAAAGCAAGAACAACAAGACTGCGTTCAATAAACGCTTATGCCCCCTGTGGAAGCCTTGTCCATAAATAAGTCTATGTCCAAAATTAGGTCAAGGTGAAGGTCAAAATGGGGTTAGGTGATACTGGCGTGTGGAGAGTGTTCATACACAACGTATATGCAAGTATGAAAGCTTTGTAGCAAGCCATATTAATGCTAGAAGAAACGGTCAATTTGGGTTAACCAGGACGGACGGACGAACGGACGGACGAACGGACAGGTGAATCACTATATGCCTCCCGATCTATCGATAGGGGGGCATAAAAACTCACACTGCCACTACGTGGACCAATATCCTATGTATTTATGACGCATGTTTGTCTGTTTTATTCAGTTTCATGCTAATACATTCTTCATACAATGACAACTAACTAGAAAACAAGAAAAAAGATACAGGTTCGTCGATGAGAAACAGAAAGAGTCAGAGTGCCCTAATGTATTTGTTTGTTTAACCCGAAGATTTATTATTTGCTTTCAATGGATTATGGAGATTTTTCAGTGAAAATAACAGTGAAATTACCACTTTGTTATTTTCACTGTTTTAGAAGCTGGTTCCAGTATCGTTCAGAAAAAGAAACGTAACGTCAACGTGACGTTCCAATTTCGACGAGATTTTTCTAATTAAGCCAATTACGGTACACTTTTAAGATAATTTAAAGCATATAATAAACAGAAAATTTGTTGATTTTTGGTGAAAGATCAATTTTATTTCACTCGTGTTCACATAAAATTATATTTTCACTCGTGGCTACGCCACTCCTGAAAATATTGATTTTCTGTGATCACTCGATGAAATAAAATACGATCTTACACCAAAATCAACAAATATCCTCTATATCTTCCACAATTGTATACACTACAAACGAATATACTACTTGATCTTTAGATTGTTCAGACTATGGTTCTAAGGATATACACTCAACCACTTTTCTAATTGGTCACTTTTCAAACTAGAAATACCTATAACTGTGGTCATATTATTTGATGGCGAAAATGCAAAACTTATCATCGAATGAATGACCACGCATACTTTGGCACGGGATTTTGAATTTTAATGATTTAAGTGTAAGGACTATTGCATAACACGTTTGTGTGCAACATAGGTGAAAAACTATGCTCAAAGTTAAACGTTTTTAGGGTTGAAAAGTGACCAATTAGAAAAGTGGTTGAGTGTATAGTTTACATGTTGAGGAGTCATAGTAACTAAGCTTTGTTAGTACATGTATTTGTTTTCTGATGACGAATCAAGTTTTGTTTACGCAAGAATGTCGATCCACATTCATCACATTTAAATGGTCGTTCACCCGTATGTTTAAATGTGTGTGTTTTCAACTCCCACTTCTGTAGGAAAGCAGATTCACAAAGGTCACACTTAAACGGTTTCTCACCAGTGTGCGTTTTAATATGCTTTTTCAAGCCACTTGACTGAGCACATGCAAATCCACAAATATCACATTTATATGGTCTTTCCCCAGTATGTGTTCTTTTATGAGCCACCAAGTTACATGACTGCGAAAATGCTGATCCACAAATATCACACATGAACGGTTTATCATCACCAGTATGCTTTAATTTGTGATGCTTCAAATCAGCAGTGCGTATGAATGCAATATCGCAAAGGTCACACTTATATGGTTTTTCACCAGTATGTATTCGTCTGTGTTTCAATAAGTTAGTTGACTGAGAAAATGTAGATCCACAGAACTCACACTTAT
The DNA here is from genome assembly GCA_947247005.1 of Spisula solida. Taxonomy (NCBI): domain Eukaryota; kingdom Metazoa; phylum Mollusca; class Bivalvia; order Venerida; family Mactridae; genus Spisula; species Spisula solida. The sequence continues at coordinate 20,008,570 of OX365962.1, read as the reverse complement.
AAGGTTTTTCACCGGTATGGGTTCTTCTGTGGGGCACCAACTGACATTTCCTAGCGAATGCAGACTCACACAGATCACACTTGAATGGCCTTTCGCCAGTATGAGTTCTTTTGTGTTTTGTCAAGCTCCCGGACTGATTAAATGCAGATCCACAAATATCACATTTATATGGTCGTTCGCCAGTATGTTTTCTTTTATGTTCCTTCAGACGATAACTAATTCCAAAGGCAGCTCCACAAATGTCACACTTAAATGGGTTTTCACCATGCCTTTTCATGTGAATAGTTAGATGACCTCTCTTTTTGAATGTAGATTCACAAACTTCGCACGTGTAAGTTTTTGTTTCTGTTTCACCCGTGTGTATTTTTTTGTCTTTTTTCAAGTCTGTTTTCAAACTGACATTTGGTGATAATACCAATCCACAAACCCTAAATTGAAATGATGTTTTTCCAGTACTTGGTAGTATGTGTCTAGGGAAACTATCAACAGGCAGGCTGGATTCTGAAATTTAGAATATATTTGGTCTTTGGTAAAGTTGGGACTTGTAATTATTTTGCCAACATGGACAAAAAGAGTATATTAAGTCAGACAGGGAAGGCAGCACTCAACTTAACCAGCCGAGCACAGAAAACATTAAAAACACACAAAGCACAATGCCCAACTAAACAAGCGCAGATCCACCCAAGTCCAAGCTGTCGAAAAGTATAATAAATTATAACTAGCTGAATGACCCAGTAGAAAAGATACAGCAACCAAAAGGCGGAATGCCTATGCTGAATGACCTAGTAACAACAGTAAAACTGCTGAACTACATAGTTATAGCAGCCTTTAGCCTTTTGGACAATACTTGTATGATTTCAACAATTCCCCGGTTAGTCAGGTCAAATTTCTGGTAAAGATAATTTTACTTTCATGCATTGCAATTTGAAAGAAAATACAAAAGCTTGACTTAAGTCCTTTATTCATTTCATAACAGAACTTTCTGCAGCCGAAGAAGAATCAATAGAGATACAAAATGTTATTACCTATCCCTGTTATGTTACCAAGTGGTCGAACTTTTGTGTCTGATGATGTAGGACCTTCTTGGAGGAAAGGATCCAAACTGCTAGACGGACCTGCCACGTTCGTAAAATTGTACAAAGGATTTTCTTTAATATCACAACTTGTGTTGCCCGCTGAAATATTTTTTCAACAATGTTATTTCAAATAGAAATAAAAATCCAGTAGTACAAAATGTAAACATGCAAATTCGATGAATTGTTAAAGGAGCAACTCCATACATTTTACCTAATGTGATTTTAGGTTATAAAATATTGACTTCAATAGGTTTTGTTGACATTCTATTTTTAATCAAAACGTTTGTTTGCTAAATTAGAAATGTGTATAGCAATGTTTAAGTCCCATTATGCTTTAAATAGCTATTTTCAAAAAGCAATAACTTGGTAACCTATCTGCGAAATGATTCATTTTGAGCACTTTAGTTGAGTCCCAAAGCTGGAAAACACCGTAAGATGGAAGAAGCCTCCAGTTTATTTGTAAACAAAATAACGAAATATAAACAATAAATGAAACAAAATACGAAATGTAAACAATAAATGAAACAAAATACGAAATACAAACAATAAATGAAACAAAATACGAAATATAAACAATAAATGAAACAAAATACGAAATATAAACAATAAATGAAACAAAATACGAAATATAAACAATAAATGAAACAAAATACGAAATATAAACAATAAATGAAACAAAATACGAAATATAAACAATAAATGAAACAAAATACGAAATATAAACAATAAATGTAACAAAATACGAAATATAAACAATAAATGAAACAAAATACGAAATATAAACAATAAATATAAACAATAAATGTAAACATTTAAACAATAAATGTAACAAAATACGAAATATAAACAATAAATGAAACAAAATACGAAATATAAACAATAAATGTAAACAATAAATGAAATGTAAACAATAAAGGGGAGCAAAGTAATTTTACTAAATTTATGTGATTTTTGTCATACTATTTCGACAGATATAACTAACATTCTGTCGTCATTTTTGAAAAACATCCTAGTTCCTTGTATTTAGACTATTTACAAGATGATCGGGAAATAAGTTTTGGAAGAGATATTGATACTTTAAAATCTTCAATCTTGGTAACAAACACAAATTACCACTTCCTGTTATGTGATCATGTGACTGAACCATGATGTCAGACGCTGTTGGACCTTCTTGGCGCGAACAATCTGAACTGCCAGACGGACCACCCACATTTGTATAACTGCACAAAGAAGAATCCTTAAAGTTGCAACTGTCGTCATCAGCTGGAATTAAGATGTTCATTGTTTATTAGCGTAACAGCTTTTCAGCCATTTGACAGCTTGGAGTTGGAATTCGACTTGTTGGACAACAGAAACTTGGTATTTCGATGGGTTAGTTCATTTTCTGGTAAAGTGTGTTGGCAAAAACAAAAATATGTGGTGTAGCCTAAGAAAAAGATCATAGAAAATCGACAAAGGGAAGGCACCACTCAACTTAAAGGGCCGAACACAAAAAAAACATAAAACCACCACATACCAAAATGCCCAACACACTTTATTAAATATGCACTTGACAACCAAATAATACTTAAGACTCGACACTCTGGGAAAGCTTAATATATATTGCCGCAGAAAAAACATAGCTGGAGTCTATTTATTAGTTAGCATTCAACTGAATCACAAGTACATAGTCGTAAAAGCATACGTCACAGTGACAACTCCCAAGACAGGTTACAAATCTGTAAGCCCTCTCGAACTGACAAGCTTACCAGTACAGTATGATAGGAATTTATTCTGTAGCAGTTTGTGGTCCTCTAGAAACCCGGCTCCTCTGGTAGAACATAGATGATCTGCCGTCCCCTCTAAGACATTAGCAATTAGAACCACTGATTCCACCCCAGACTCTGCAAGCTGCTGCACCTATGTAATAATAAGACAAGAAATATGTCATTGTACACAGACACCCTTATTAATTTTTGTAAATTGACCATATCAAGGGTCATATCTCAAAGACACATGCTGACTCATGTTCTTACGAAGTTGGACGAAAGTAGCACAAATACTTTAAGAGATATGAGAAACAAAGGGCCATACTTACTCACATACAGGTCAGATCCGAATTTAAATATATAGGTGCACAACAATACATGCTGACTAACATGCCTATATAGTTGAAGTTTGAGGAGTATAGCACGATTACTTCTTAAATCATGGACATTTATTGTTACTTAACATTTTAAGATAGACAAGGGCAAATCTATACCATCTCCAAATAATTTTGTTGGGGGCATTAAATAATCAGTGAAAACAGGCACAACCATAAAAGTGGTAAACATAAGTTTAATAGCAACATCAGCCACTAAGTCTTTTGTAAACCCTGGTAAACGTGGACATATCATTAGCACTAGCCATGCTTGCATACAGGGACAATATATGAAAAACTACAGGGTTTTTAAAATGGACAACAATAAAATTGATAAATGATAAATGTGGAAATTTCATGATTCATACACACAGGCTTAAGGAACGGAGACATTCTTTAAGAACAGTGAACATACCAATGTTGAAATCTGTAATTTAATGATTTTAACAGCTTCACATAATTCTGGACTGGATAGTAATATCTCCTGTTTCACCAACATCTTGGTGTTCTCCTGTAAAAACAAGGTTCAGAATTTAAACAACATTGATAGTTTAATGCAAGTAGATAAACTCATCACTTGCTACTTTTGCAAATATAAATAATTCCCCCCGTCTCTGAGACCTAAAAATACCAATCAACCTGAAATGAGTTTTTCAGGGCATCCATGGAATGTAAAATTCTTGACAACATGCCCAGCTAGACTTGGTACCAAGTATTCACCTGAAGTTTCATTAAAATCCAAACAATGGTTCAGGCAACACAAAACATCTCCCCCAGGGTTAAATTGCAAAAAAGCTGACGTTCACATTCATATTTTTTGCAAATTCATTTGTTAAATTGTATATAAATGGTAATCGTATGACCACTTAGATTTCTAAATGATGAGGTTTTGAATCATGACTCCCAGAAAGTTACAACTCCCTGAACAAAAGCTCTGTTTAACATCAATTGGTATAGTACAGGTTTAAGGATATTAACATTTTAATTAAACGTCTAAAGGACTTTGCAAGTAGAGTTTGTGCTTAAGCTAGTAGGAAAAATGCTACTTGCTAAAATTTGCAAGTGACCAAAAATGTTAATATGGAACCCCAAACAAGAGTGTGGGTTGAGGTTAAATGACCATGTCATACCATAGACTAAAAGTGGTCCATGGAGATACACCTGAGACATTTAAAGAAGACCACATGATAAGTGACCTCTAGTGACTTTCACGTTGTGCCCGGATGACCCAAAAACAACCCTGACCAAGATTTGGATGAGATAATTGTTTTGCCCCAGTTTCATAAAGATAAGGTCACAATTGTGACATCCAGTGACTACACAAGGTTTTTCTATGATTAAACCTTGTGACCTAGTTTTTGACTCCTGATGACCCAATATCGAACTTGACCTAGATTTTGTTAAGATGATCATTTTCATTTAGTTTCATAAATGTTAGGCCAAAACTGCGACCTCTAGTGACAATTTATTCACAAGCTTTTTCTATGATTTGACCTAGTGACCTAAGTTTTAAATCCAGATGACCCAATATGGAATTTGGCCTAAAATTTGTTGAGAAGATAATTGTGATCAAGTTTCATAAAGATTAGGCCAAAATTGTGACCTGCTTTTAGTGGCATTTTAAATATCGTGTATCACGCTCGAAGGGCGAGACACAAGATTTGCGCGAGGCATAATACGAGACACAAGAATTGGACGCAACACAAAATGAGAATTGCATGAGGCATGATACGAGACACAAGAAAATCAAAAATTGAATTCTCACGTTTTTAATCTCGCCCTACACCCACAACTTCTGCAAGCTAATATCTAATGTTGTGTATACAATTCTCGTGTATTGTATCAAGTATCGCCTCTAAATGTATAGTTAAGCTCATGTCTCGACTTCCAAATGCGAGACACGAGAATTAAACGAGACAAGAAGTCAAAGTAAGACAAGCAACAACAAGAGAATCCTTTGCGAGACACGACAAAAACATTGCGCAAATTTCTTGCCTCACGTTTCTTTTTGGTCCACAAGATAAGAGAATTCAAATGAGACACAAGAATTGAACGATAATATTATTGTGTAAATATCGTGCAATTCTCATGTCTCGCCGCGAGACACAACAACAATATCACCCAATTCTTGTGTCTCGACTGGTGATATGGGTAAGTTTTATCTTTGACAGTGTCAGAAAGGAATTTGAACTGGGACACCGGACATGAGAGAGAATTGTGCGATAGTATTCGAATTGCGCGATATCATTCATTCATTGTTGTGTCTTGCGGCCAGACACGAGAATTGTGCGATATTTGCATGAAAATATTCTCGTGTTCAATTCTCGTGTCTAGTTTGAATTCTCGTGTCTCGTGGACCAAAAAGAAATGGAAGGCAAGAGAATTTACTACAAGACTTGTGTGCTTAACATCAATTCAAGCCTGGCTATGCCCCTGAAACTCATCAGTGCTATGAGTCTCCAGTTGACAACCACCAACCGACTGTAAGTGTAAAGAGAAACTGAAGTACCAAGAGCACAAAGAGAGAGCACAAAGAAATTATTACCTAAGAATTGATAGACATTTTACTATAGCAACAACGCTAGTAAGACCAAAATTTGAATATTCATCACCCATTTGGAACCCGACTCAGAAACAAACTACCGAATTAAAACAACTTGAACAACTCCAACGCAATGCTGCCAGATTCGTTGCTAATAAACAATATAATCCATACCAACCAGTGTAACAACAATCATCAATGACCTTAAATGGCAGACTTTACAACAGCGTAGACAATCATCTGACTTAATCCTACTCTATAGGGTTGTTTATGGCCTTGTCGCTGTACATGCCTACTACCTACCAGACCGCTCCATAATCCAATCAACTAGAGGACATAACTCGCAAAATTTTATGCCACCTCAGTGTCTGCTTAATGCGTACCAACATTCATTTTTCCCACGGACAATAATAATCCGGAATTCTCTACCTACGTCAGTGGTGACAGCCCCGAGTCTGGACTCTTTCAAGTCGGCAGTTAGGCCACTGCCAGTCTTCCGCGCCTAGTGCAACAGGCCGGTTGTATAGTGTACATACATGTTAAATTTTTGGCGAACGCTACGGTTTTTTATGAAGCACTCCGCACTCTACACTGCGCATAGTTTTAAACCCTCTTCAGTAAAAGCCCTAGAGGCGTTCGAGAGTATAACATTGAAGTTGAAGTATTGTGATTCCCCCTTTTCCCTTCCCAAAGTCTGAAAGATATATTAAGTTCATATTGAATGGCACCATTTGCGACTCATAGATTCTGTTTCTTCTACATATTTAAGTAATAATAGTCAATAACTTATAGAAATAACAACATGTTACATGATAAAACCACAGAATACGTGTAAATCCGTGATAAAACAAAATTATCCGAAACTATGACTATCCGAAATTGTGCAATTAATATTAATTTTTGTGGTCACATGTGATACTTTCGACCATCTACAGTTATCTATATATTCCACCTCTCCCTAATACGTTGACTGTACTAAAAATATGTTAAAATTCATAAATACCCGCGTTGTCCTTCGCAAACTAATTATTTCCTTTCGTCGTCGAGTTTGTTGTTGTTGACAGTATAAAGCCCAAATATCCGTCACTGGCACGTTCTACACCACTCGGAACTACTCGGCCATTTCTACGGAAATAACCTCGGATATAATAAGGAACGAAAGTAGTTCCAAGATGGCCGCCGCCTGTTTTGCTGCCGTTGCTTCGGAAAGATCGAGGATAATTGCGATGTTTCACCAAATTCTGACGGCCAACATACACATGCATCGATGGTATAACATTGAAGTAATTGAAGGCCCTTGCGGGTAGCTTCAGCACCAGGGACTAATTACCTCTTACTTACGGCTCTGAGATGGTGTAGCCATTCTGTCGGGGACACGACTTGCCTCCTCCGAGGTCGGTCAGCAAGTGTCTACCGGACCTGTTTTCGTACTCAATATCTCGCACCAGTGATATTAGCCAATCAGCGACGAGCAAGACGACAGTTCCGGTACGACGCACACTAGGGCCGCTAAAGTAGTGACCCAAAATCACTACACTCTCCCCGTCTTTATCTGTTGGAGCAGACCCTAGCGGAGTAATGTCATAAGGCGGTGACATTACCTTAATCGTAATTAAGATTATGTTGCAAGGTTAACGCTACAAGTCTTAAACGATTCGGACTGACATCCAGTAATGGATATCTGTTTTCCACGCAGGTACAGGAGAGATGTCTTGGACAATTCTCCGTAACCCACGCAGAGGGGTACGATCTTAGATTGGCATAAAATCGCACCTCAAGCATAGTAGCAGAGATTTCCACTTCAACGCTTAAACAACAAGGCTGATGTCTTAATTTACGGACAATGCCTGTTACCACGGGTTTCAAGGCTGATATCCTAATTTACGGACATCGCCTCTCAACCACCTTGAGGGGTATTAAACCTCACCTCAAGTAAGAGTAATACGCTCATTACTTTTGCCAAGCGTGTCTCCTCTTAGCGACAGAAGAAGAAGTCAACGATTTAATGGATGACAACATTCTTTTCCTGTCATCTTTCACCCGAAACCACTACAAGTCACATTCTACTGGCGTAATCGCTAATGACACAAGTCTCAGAATGATTACCTTTAGTCTTGTAACTGTTTCCTGGCTTCATTTTACTCTGCTCATTAAGCAGTGCCACACGTTCTATGGTGTGAAACATTGCTGTTGCAGAACCAGTACTTATGGTACAGACAAAGGACGGGACCTTACTTTCCTGGAGTTTATTATATCCTTTAATACCCTTATTTGTCACAGTTTGGGTTGACCATGTGATTGGGCATTGGACACCCCCAGTACTAGGTAAGCTAATTCCATTAATACTGCCCATCTTTGGCTATATTGTTCCTCCACGCCAGTAAAACTTATCATTAATTCAGGTTTCGGACGGTGCATTACTTCCTGGTAGCTAGCCGACGGTAAATCGTGATTTAGTTCGATAGCCGTCATTTTTAAGCAAGCGGATGCAGGTAGTTTGTCTTTGTGGGAGGCTGCTCAAGTTCGGACGGTGCAATACTTCCTGGTAGCTAGCCGACGGTAAATCGTGATTTAGTTCGATAGCCGTCATTTTTAAGCTAGCGGATGCAGGTAGTTTGTCTTTGTGGGAGGCTGCTCAAGTTCACACAACTTCCCCCCACCAGTAAGATAAAAAGTGTTCATACTCTAACTTCATTTGTATGGAAGTCCCAACAGTTTTAGTTGGGTGGACATAACACCAACAACCCCACCATCCATCAATAGCCCCTTTATTGGACTATTAGTTCCAGATGATCTTTGATCTGGATTATTAGACCCCGGCAGGATATCCTTAATTTTCTGCACTATTATTAGCAGTTCCAAGGACATCCTGGACTTTACAAGGATCTGGTCAAGGGCAGCCCCAGCTCGAACATTGCTGTCCTACTGTGTAGAGTCAAACATGGATGCAGTGTGGAGCCTAAGGTAGAATCTCTAGTCAATTCGGAATTTAATCCACAATGCCAATGGTCTTACATCTGACTCTTGTTCCTACCTAGTTCCATGACTTGTAAAGTGTATGTGATTACCATCTTGACAATTTTTTATGCCCTTGATATGAGCTTAATAGGTTAGCCAACATCTGCCATTGTTCTAGACCGAGGTTAAGGGTGGACTTGTTAATTGTCGCTTCAAGGTGTTCAGGTACTTTTGTGGGGTTAGCCCCACCTTCCCTTACTAATTCTTAAATCACCCGCTGCTCAAGATCAGATTTTAATACTGGCAGAAAGAAGGCCACCGGATAAGCTCTACATATTTTATATGAAGCCGGCAAATGTTTATCATTGATGGCCACTACTTTATGCACATCCCGTAGCATGAACTCCAAAAGCTGCATTACCTGTCCTTGGATCTCAAATCTTAAACGAGATCCTCAAGGTTTTTCTCTTGACCATACCTAATTGATACAGGTGTACCCCGGTCTAATTGGATAACTTATGACCCCTGGTTACTCACCGGCTTGCCACTGTTACCAGACAATTGTTAATTTTAATCTTCTTCCCTCAATCGGACATTTTGCAAGCATCACTACATGACCCCAGAGACTATTCCCCTTGTCATTCTTCCGAGACCCCCGTCCTTAGTCTTAATATAAAGGATGCAATCTCCTTGCTTCCATCTACCATTGGGTCCAGCACTCCTTTATATCCTGAACAATGTCCCCGGTAGAACAAGCATGACGTCCAACAGAGCTACTGCTTATTGTCAATACTGTACACTACATTGTCAGCTGGAGGCCACCAACTTTACCGGGTTGAAGCCCCCCAATGGCTGTCCCCTCAATTAATACCATTTAATTAATTGACCTTTTCACCCCCTAGGTGACCTATAGCTGGATTCTAGGGCCTGGGCTTACATAGCATGTGCACTTGCATGTAACACCCCTAATCAATTTCACATTGAACCCCTACATCCCCATCCCAACTACACTTTCCCATGGCTGATCAGGTATGATCATTTGACAGGCCTCACACTGTCAGTCTTTAGAGCAGCTACAAGGCATCAACTGTTCAGATTCCAACAGAGTATAGCCACTGCATCTGCATGCTCGTTAAACTGGCTAGCGCAAACCCTGGTCTGGTTATTAAATTAATGTCAGTTGGGTACATATTCACATCCAACTAATCCCTGGAAGAAGATAAATTCACATACCAAGCTTGAGTGGTCAGCTTTCACCTTTAAAGGGTCAGGGCTACCAATGCAGACTATTGAATAATGAATACCAAGCACTTATTGGATATTGTACCATCAAAATATCACCCCACTATCTTTAAATCTAGATGATTTAACTTGAGCAAAAACATGTTTCTAAGACTAAATATTAAGAATCTACCTGGAAATCCTGGAATCTACTAAATTCATGTATAGGTCTAGATATTTCCAGACTGCTAATACAGGCAAATAAATGATATAAGCTAAAAATAGCAATAAAAATCCAGGCCATATCAATAAACTAGGTGCATGAATATCACCACACTCTCCCCCTCCCTATCTGTTGGAGCTTAATCCCATTATTGAAATGAGCAAATTAACAACAAAGGAAAGGAAAATGACTAAATTCATCAACAATATCCCAAAAATATATTGTTTCATGTGTACAATATTCAAGGCTAACGTGTAAATCATGTCAATAATCAATAACAGAATTTCATACCTTCAGAGCTTCGTCCCGTGTCCAACTTCCGGTTGATTTTTGGAATGAAATAATTTCATCAATAATTTTCAATAAAAATGGACAGGCACCAAATTTCTGGGTTAAATCACTGGCCTTTGGATATACTAAGTGATTTAAACACCAACGGACAAAAAATTCGACCAACTAAATGAAAATAATGGCTCCAAAATGCGTCGAAAATTTTCGCCCTCCGAATCACAACAAATTTCGGCCGTTCTTCGAATTTGGAGTGGGTCTTTTAATTAAATATACGCTGCCACCATTGAAGTAAACCTACTCGGGAGGGAATAGTTACCTTGTTGTTGTTACTGTTGTTCTTCTAAGTTGTATAAGGATATTGTACTTGATGTTGAGGTCTGGTCTCTTTGGGTACGGTAAGCAAGTGCCTACCCAGCTCAGGTCACGTGGCCTCGATTGGCGCTAGATTGGTTAACCAATCAGCTTCGAGGACCGTTGTTCCGGTAGGTGGCTTGCGCACCTGCTAAGGCCAATATCAAAGTGCAGAAATCACTACACTCCTCCCATCTTTATCTGATGGATCGGGCCTTAGCGGGGTAATATCAAGATTAGAGACATTCCCCAGATGAGTGTCAGCAAAGTAGTAAAAAATAACACTACAATGCTTCGCGATAGGCTGATATCTTAATTTATTGACATCGCCTATTACTTCGGTTTAAAGGCTGATATCTTTGTTTACTGACATCGCCTCTCAACCACCTTGAGGGGTACTAGACCGCACCTCAAGTAAGAGTTATACGTTCGCGTTTGTAACGATACGTGAACTCTTGGCGACATAGCAAGAACAAGAAGTCAATGATTTCTAGACTACTCATTTCCAGTTATGTCGGCTTTCACGCGCGACTTAGTCTTTAGTAAAAACAGAAAGTTGAGTAATGCGATATTGTGTATAGGATTTGTTCTGTGTTGATCCAGACTAGATAGAAACTATTTGGCCAATCATTCTCCACGTGCCTTCAGCACTAAAGAAGAGACTACCACAATTTCCAGGACTATGGTTGTAGGAGGTTAAAGATCACACGTCCTGCAGAAATGGACACATACATTCCATACCCGACATGATTGATACAATATTTAAATATCAGTTTCCACCAGTGTTCTAAATGCTGAGACCTCTACAGTAAGTGCTCCAGAGTCACTACTCTCCCCTACTGTACCATCACATCATTATTTGAACAATGCATGGCGAGACAACATTCAGACAGTCCTCTTCTAATACGAGGATTTCAAGAAAAGACATTGAAGATCTCTGTAACGAGATTGATACAAGGTGGACAGACCCATGAACCAGTCAACAATTCATATGATGTGGATAATGATAGTGGGCAAGAAAGAAATATTGGACAAAGTAACCATGGCAAGAACAAGTATCCTGAAGATAAACAGATTCTTCCCTATATGATGTATGCTGTATCAATAAGCAGGAAGTTGCTGTAGCATTCGTGCACAACAAAGAGATCTAGTCTTTCACGGTCCAGAACAAACTTCCTATATATATTTAATATTTTTGTTTCTATTTATTTATTTATTTCCTTATTACGCTTTTAATAGTATAATTACTATTTTTATGAGATTCGCTTTATGTACTAATTTAGCGTAGATCCTATGAAAGTATGAACGACAAATGGTCTTATGTACCATTTAATGTATTGTAATAGTAATGACAAATGGTTTTACGTACCATTTAATGTGTGGTAATATAAATGACAACTGGTTTTATGTACCATTTAACGTATGGTAATAGTAATGACAAATGGTTTTACGTACCATTTAATGCATATTTTTGTCCTAATAATAACACTGATCAGTATGTCTGAATTTACCAACGCCTTCCCTGTATCACCAAGGTACTCCACCCTCCCCCCACCAAAACAACAGGTTTATGATCGTACATTATATTTTATACAATCTGCGCGCGTTTGCCGCGGACGTTAGGATTACTTTCTCCCAAGTTTCACCTCGTATCTTACAGACCGTTCTGGCGGTAGTGCCAATTATACTGGGTGTAGAGTACGAGGTTCCTTTACCCACGAAATAGGGAGCGTCTGATTCAATTAACAGCCTGTTGGACTCCAGAGACGCTAGGGCCTCTTTTTGTACCCGGTTGAATGATGACACCATTCCGCTGAACCCAAAGTGGACATTTGGAAAGGTGCTAATCCATAGGTCTCTGGTTCTCACTGTGCCATTGAAACAGTGGAGATGTATGCTCTGTTCTCTCGGGATTACTCCCTTGAGATGATACAGGAGCTCTAACATTTCCGTTTTTACACCCCTATTATGAAGGACAAGGACTTTGTCTGGTGTCAAGTAGCTAACCGCGCGGTCAAGTACCATATGTTGTTCATCCCAGGTTGCGGGGTCACTTGTGTGGTCAAGACCTACCTCCCCCAATGCACAGACTCCTTGGAAATTTAGACACTTATAAAAACGGTCCCAATCTTCCTTGGAGTACTTCTTATGCTTAGGGTGGAGGCCAATGGCTACGCCCACTCCCTGAGCTACGAGGTCAGTTACTTCCTCCTGGGATGGGTACGTCGGAGGATCGCAGAAGACTGCTATACCCCCCGTGACACATACCTCATCGCCTATCACAGGGTTCACTGCCTCAATCGCTTGTTTGTAGGAAGCGGCATATCCCATTTTAGTGCGCAGTCTATCCAGATGAAAGTGACTATCCACTCCCTGGAGCCGCATGGGCAGAGGAACATTAACAGACGGAAAACCCTCCCGTATCTCTCGTTGAGTACCAGGATCAAGGCAACCCATAACCACTAGAAATACTCTCCAGTGCGTTAACAGAGCGGGGGAGTTGATACCATCGAGTCGGAATTGTTCCGGCGATGGCAACCCTAGTTCCTCGCACAACTGGGTCATGGCTATATCTAGTCCGTTGCCTAGGATTATACCCTTAGGTATCATGCGCAGGTCATCTATGTAACCAGCTAACATGCCAATATCTAGGCATCCCATAATCCTTGAGGTACACTTGTAGAGAAGGTTGGCTCTACTACGAACGACCTCGGGAGTGAGTGCGCACCTTGGGTCTAAGATGCCAGGAAGATGTACCCCTAGGGCATGCTCCTTGGAGACATAAGCCCTACACCCTGGAATTGGGCATATTCTTACATCAATTTTGGGAGACTGGGCGGCCCCTGGTCTTGGGACTTTTGGTCGGCCACCCATTTCCTGGCTTTCTTTTGCATTACTGACCACAGAGGATGTACGCTTCCTGCGTCCACCCTTGCTGCGGACAGAACCAGTACTTTGGGTACCCGAGCCTGACGGAGTCTGCCTTTCCTGGCTGTTCATCGGTCCAGTGCCCTTGTTTGCCACTTTAAGGGTTGACCTCGTGACAGAGCCTGGACCCATACCAGTACTTGGAGCAGTACTTACTACAGATGTTTCTGAGTTTACTTGATTGCCCGTCTTACTAGACCCATTGGTATACTTCCTTTTTTGGCGTCTTTGACCTTGTTTGGCGGGAGGTGGGCCAGCTTTACCTACACTGGGTGTAAGGGTCAGCTGCCTGCGGGGTGAAGACCGGAGGGTATACCTTTGAGCATTCGGTTCAGTGGATTCTTGCACCACCGCACCGGGCTTATCTGGTTGTGGAACACACTGTAAAATGGGTTCACCAACCACTTGGTTACGTACCACTGGATGAGGTGCAACCTGCTCAGTGGATTCTTCAACCACCAGACAGGGTGCCTCTGCAGGAGGATTTGTCGGCATGATTGACGTTGCCACCATCTGACAAGGAGATGCAGCCTCCTTCTTGCATAGTGCACCTACAGCCACACCCTCACATTCCTCCGGAGTATGAACACTCCCTTTAGCGGGTGCGTCCACCTCCATGGATTCCTGCGTGGGAGCGGTAGATAGGGCCTTATTTCCCTCATCAGCAGTTACCCTTCCAATATTCGGGTTTTGCTTAAGTCTTATGTCCTTTGAGGGACCCCTTGGTGATACATTTCGGGTAGTCGGACGCGACGTCGCCTGGACGAACATAATGTTCTCGTTTATCCAGGCGAGATCGTGGAATTGCAGCTGTTGGGCCTCGGTGGCCACTTGTCTAAGCCAGCTACGGGAACTCGGTCCTCGAGACTTAGCCAACCGCACCTGGCTCATTAGGGCTTGGACCTGGCTGTTCGGCGTTGCTGCCTGTAGCATCAATTGCCGGACCAGATTCCTGCTTGGCAACAATTTCTTGGCTGCTGAATGGTCCACGACCTCTTGGATTGACAAAGACATACTGAAAAGGACATAACAGGTAAGGTCTTGACTGGGTGTTAATTCAACGCTCACCTCACATTATACCTTTCAAAGTTTTCATTTACGGACTAAGTCCACGCTCGCGGCACCTTCTGCACCAGTATTTGTCTATTTCTAGTGCATCAGATGCGGTGATGTTAACGCAGGAACCATGGAACCATTCATCGCATCCATCGCATTGGATCATGAATCGGCCCTGCCACGGCTTGCGACAAAAGCAATAGAGCTTTCCATCGTCATCATCGTCGTCGCTGTCTTGGGTGGGAGAAGCCAGCCAGGTGGTTATCCACTTTGGGATAACCCTGTCCTGGCATTTCTTCATTCTATCGTGGTTTACCACGAAGATGGATTTGTGCAGCTTCACCCGATACAGTGAAGCGGACAGCTTTTTGACTACGACTGCGGGACCTTTCCAAGGGGGACACAGTTTTTTGCATTTCCCTTTCTTGGCAGCAGTGTCAAGGAGGTAGACTAAGTCATTCTCCTTGTATGTGCGCTCTACGGTCCGTACATCGTAGTCCCGTTTCATTCTCTTTAGCGACGACTTGAGGGTGCTCCTCGCTGAATTATGAGCCGCCTGAATGTTTTTCATCAGGGTGGCCACATATTCGTCTGCAGTCACGGACTTTGTGGGGATGTCTGGGAACATGAGGTAGGCAGGGGTGTTAACCTCTCGCCCCAGCATCAGTTTGTTGGCCGTAAAGCCCGTGTTTCTGTTCACAGCGCTTCTCATTGCGCCTGCTATTTGGGGAAGGTGTACATCCCATTGGTCTTGGGAATCGGCTATATAACACCTCACAGCATCCATTAGTGTGCGATTAAACCTCTCCACTTGGCCGTTTGCCGAAGGACGGTAGGGTGTTGTCCTAGCCTTATGAATCTCTAGTACTTCACACATTGATGTGAAGAGCCTCGATTCAAAGTTGCGGCCTTGATCAGTGAAAACCTGAAAGGGGTATCCAAATCGGGAAAAGAAGTTATCCACTGCCGCCTTAGCTGTGACTTCCGCTGTTTGTGAAGCAAGAGGCACACATTCAACCCATTTCGTAAACTGGTCGACCATCATTAGTACGTACTCATTACCCTTAGCCGTCGTAGGAAGGGGGCCCATAAAGTCCAGATGGACTCTCTCCATTGGTGCTCCCGCTTGGTACTCTTGCATAGGGTTGAGACCATACTGGCCAGCCTTTTTATTTGAGTTGCATACGGCACATGTTGAAATATAGTTGGCTATATCGTCACCCATGCCTCGCCAGTGGAACTTCTCCTTTATTCGCGATTTGGTTCGTGCTACCCCCTGGTGGCTAGCCGACGGTAAATCGTGATTTAGTTCGATAGCCGTCATTTTTAAGCTAGCTGGAACCACCAGGTCCTTTTCATCTGAACGTTGGCGTTTGTGAAACAACAGATCCCCAACCAACAGGAATTGTTCACGTTCCAGCCAATAAGCTTTGGCACAAGGGCTTGCTATGAACAGATCTTTTTCATCTGGACTTACTGCATTTTTCAGCCATTCCAGTATGAACTTAAGGTCGGGGTCAGTGCTCTGTGCCTTTGCTACTTCTTCTGTTTCGAAGCCCCAGCACTTTTGTCTAGGGGGCGGGACACTGACTCCACAGACCTTCACAGAATAGCCGTCTGTTTTGGCTATCACTTCCAGATACACTTCCGAATCTGGATTCTCTAACCTATGGACTTCTTTGGGAGCTACTGCAGGCAATTCCTTTGGACATCCTGGGACCTTCAGCACCTTACCTCGAGTTGGCTCAGACTGTTTACCAGTAGAATTGACAGAGGGGGATGGCTTAGAACCTACGTAGGGGTCAAAGGGCATTTCCTGTTTGGTCTTGCGGTCTATAACCTTTTCAAAATAACAAGGGGGAATGACCCCTTCCCTATTACCTTCAGACAAGATGACCTTATTGGTGGATATCAGGAATTGATATCCGTCCGCCATTGCTTTTTTCACTTTCAAGTGAATGACTACCTCACAGGATTTTCTCATGCCACTTATTACCCCGCCTTTACCAGGTTCCTCTGCTGCAAAGTGTATGTGGTTTCTTTTCATCTTTGATAAACCAGTCTGTTTGATATTATCCCAGGCATCTTTGAATGTGCCATGTATTATCTTAGGATACTCTTCAGCGGAGGTAATGATTTTAAGCTCTAGGCCCTCTACTGGGAAACTATGACCTTGATTGGCTCTTACTAGCCATTGGTTACCCTCTGGCTTCAGAGCGAATCGCTGTTTATCATCGATAGCCACTACTCTCTGCACATCCTCTGATGTAAATCTACTGAGTTTTGGCACATGGTTTAAGATTTCCTTTATGCAAAGAAATCCACCCGGCCTAAGAGTGAGACCATAACTCTGGGGTGTGTGCCTTAGCACCCGGGACAAAGTTTTAGACAGAAATGTCAAATTTTGGGACCCCCCGGTCTTACTGGACACCTTATTAAGCTCATTCAGACCTTTAGTATTTACCGGCTTGCCACTGTTGCTTTTGGCTTTTGTTACTGAACTAGTCACTGAGTCGTACTTGTGGCCTGCATTGCGCCATGACTTTCCATCATCAGTTTCAACCAGATCTACTGTCTGGGTTTTTCTACCCATTGATGTACTTTCCCTGTCATTGCTACCACCTACCGTTGGCTCAGACAGTTCCTTCCCCTGAGCACCGCCCCCAATAGCCTGCGCATTAGCATCTTGGGTTGATGGATCAGATGGGCTTGTAACCGAGTTACGGCTTATAGCCCTCACTGTCCCTAGCGTTGTCAGTGGAACTGCCTCGTCTACATCCCGGGCGAACGCTCCCCAACGGTTGTCGGCTCTTTCACAATAGCTGCACCCCCCACACGGGAGATCAGCCAAAGGAACTCCGACAGTGTACTCCATACACTGCCCTTCAGGTTCCGGTTTGCGAGACATTGCATCTGCGTTACCGTGCTTGATACCTGACCTATGTACCAATTTCATATTGAATTGGGACAGTTCCTCTAACCACCTGGCCAGTTGGCCCTGTGGTTCCTTGAAGTTCAGTAACCATACCAAGCTCGAGTGGTCGGTTCTTACCATGAATGGTCTTCCCAGCAAATAATGCCTATACTGTCTAGTAAAGCGCACTATTGCCAGTAGCTCTTTTCTGGTGGTACAGTACCTCCGCTGCTCTTTGGTTAGGGAGTAGCTGCCATAAGCAACCACTTTCTCTTCCCCATCTTGGATCTGTATCAGCTCTGCCCCTATGGCGAGATCAGAAGCGTCTGTATCCAAGACATATTCACCAATTTGCTTTGGAAGTGCTAAGACCGGGGGATGCGTGAGAGCATGCTTCAAATAGTCGAAGGCTTCCTGCTGTTCACTACCCCACTGGTACTTGTTCTTCCCTACTATGTCATACAATGGCGTAGCCATCTTAGAGAACTCTTTTACAAAGCCCCTATGGTAGTTAGCTAGCCCCATAAACCTTTCTACTTCTTTTGAGTTTTTGGGGATTGGCCATTTTGACACATTTTGGATGTCTACTTCGGTCATGGACAGTGTGTTACTGCCCACCTTGCGACCCAAGAATTCAACCTCAGTTTGGAAGAACACACATTTCTTTGGTTTTAACTTTAACCCATGATCCCGGAAGCGTTGCAATGCTACACCTAGATTTTGCAGGTGAGAATTGAAGTCCTTCCCCAGTACCAAGATGTCGTCTAGGAATGCCAACAGAATTTTCCAGGTTAGCCCTCGCATGACTAGATTCATTACCCGGGCGTAAGTAGCCGGGGCATTACATAAACCAAAGCCCATTTTGACATGCTCATACAACCCATATTTTGTATGAAAGGCGGTTTTACACCTGTCCCCTGGCTTGACACCCACTTGCCAATATGCTGAATTTGCATCTAGTTTGGAAAACCAAACATTACCGGCTAGAGTGTCAAGACAGTCATCAACCAAAGGGAGGGGGAATACATCTTTGACGGTGACATCATTAAGGGCCCTGTAGTCTATACACCAACGAACAGTGCCGTCTCGTTTCCTTATAAGAACCGGAGATGACGCCCATTCTGAGTTGGACTCCTGTATGACCCCTGAGTCAATCATCTTTTTAAGATGCGCCTCCTCCTCATTAGCGAAGCAGGCTGGAGTGCGCCTTAGTTTTTGTTTGATGGGTTTAGCATCTCTTGTGTCTATGGAATGTTCGATCCCGGTGAAGGTACCTAGATCAAACTCATCCTTAGCAAAGACATCTTGGTATGAGCTTAACAGATTAGCCAACATCTGCCGCTGTTCCGGCCTGAGGTTAAGGGCGGACTCATTTAATGTCGCTTCAAGGTGTTCAGGTACTTTCGTGGGGCTAGCCCCACCTTCCCTTACTTCTTGAATCACCCGCTGCTCAAGGTCAGAGTGCGCTGACAGAAAGGAGGCAACTGGATAAGCTCTACCTACTTCCTTACCCTTTTTTAGGGTAACATATCTGTCCGTGGTGTTCACAACGCACAAAACTGGTTTTGTTCCAGCCCTGCGCACTGTTCTCGGACCAAACACTTTGGGGTGTTTATGGGGTTCTATCATGTAGTCCGGGAATTTGGTATCTATTTTGCATTGCAGTTGAACCACCGATTGAGGTGGAACTACACGACGTTTTGATACCGTTACCCTGGCCACTAATGGTTCCACTTCTTGGTCTTTCATACCCATAGTAATCTCGAAGTTGTTATATACTAAGGTACCCCCTCCCATATTTATAATTGCCGACCCCTGATGTAAAAGGTCTACCCCTAACAACATTTCCTGTTCTATGGGGGCAACATACAATGGGCCTGTATAGTAGCTGTCCCCTATTTTTAATTTGAAGGGGCCTGCTACATAACCTTTCATCGACAACTCGCGCCCTGCGGTGTCCAGTTTGACTTCCCGGAGCTTAGGGGGTTTTGTTTCCAACTTCGAAAATACTTTATCCGATAAGATGGTAACCTCGGCCGCTGAGTCTACTACAGCGGTGACCTGACAGTTAGAAATCCTTACTGGTATAGTAAAGGAAGAAGCTGACCTCAGAGTACATATTTTTACTGCAGGCTCTTGCTTCTTTCCTGGTTTCATACCAGTACTTGTTTCTACCTTGGTAGCATCTAACGAGGTATCCATCACGGATTTTATGGTAGACCCACCAGTACTTGGTTGTGTTGCAACATTTCCTGGTGTATCACCCCTTATTTTCTTTCCTGGCTCTGCACCAGTACTTGAAAATGCTTTACTACCTCGCTTCTTTATGCGAGGTGCCATGGCAGGCTGGTTGTGCACTGCCA
Organism: Spisula solida; assembly: GCA_947247005.1. Lineage (NCBI taxonomy): Eukaryota > Metazoa > Mollusca > Bivalvia > Venerida > Mactridae > Spisula > Spisula solida. Next base: position 19,988,525 of record OX365962.1, on the reverse strand, counting down.
AGCTATCATGAACAGAGCTAGGAGTTTTTCTTACTCCCTGCTCGTTTGGTGAGCCTTTGATTCGCGGGCTTGGGGTCGTGAAGCGACTCTCTGTTCCGACCCTTGCCCGTTTAAAGCCTTGGAAGGACAATCTGATGCGTAATGTCCTACCTTCTGACAGTGGAAGCAAGTAGGTTTGGTATTTTTATTCCAATCCTTTTTTCCACTGCCTTTCGGCTTTTCCTTTGACCTCAATTCAAGGTCACTTAACCTCTTTTGAATATTCTCCAAAGTTGAGGTTAATCGCTCGAACCCAGAGTCTCGAACACTAGGTGTGTTTATTGCGTTGACTGAGGGTGGAGGGTCATCGTAGTCTATTGCTGTGGCGCCTAGTGAATTGCGCTTGCTACGATGACTCATTGCCTGCCTGGAATGTTGATATAGCTTGACTGCGTTTAACGTTTCATCAATTGTATTGAATGAACGCTGCAAAACGCTGTGGCCAGCCTCCACATCCAACAAACCCTGGCAGAATTTTGATATCGACTGGGAATTGGCTTGACTTTCATTAAAGTCACGGAAAGCCTCGTTTGCCAATTCCTGGACTCTATCGCCCCATTGTTCCAAAGATTCCCCTTTTCTTTGGGCAGCTGCGCTGAACTTAGCCATTGCCGCACTAGGCAGTTCCTCGCCGCCGAACCGTCTTTGGAGCTTGGACATTATCTGTCCAAATTCCATATTCGGTTCCCTTCGAAGGAGTGTCATGCAGTATGACAAGGCTATCTCATCCAAGCAGTGCAACAGGAGATCAGAACACTCTTTAGGTGTCCATTCTCCTGCTTCAGCCGCCCTTAAGAATTTAAGTTCGAAGGCTTGCCAATTGCCCTTGCCTTTAAACAACAAAGTGCGTGGAAGGCAGCGCATGATGGTCAATGTCCTCGATTTGGGAATAATGGGTGGGGTGGCAGGGAGTTTTCTACCCCTCGAGACCTTGGATGTTACGTCTGGGCAAGCACTAGGTGGGTTGTTACTCACCCACTTGGCTACAGCTTGCTCTTTGGCCCAGCGTTCAGCCTCTACATCTCTATGATATTTGAGTTCGGCCCATGCTTCATGCAGGGCTGATCGAAGTTCATCTATCTCCGATCGAGGCTTATGTATAGCTTGAGTCTCGATATTAGGCTCAGCTTTAAGTTCTGGCTTCAGTTCAGACTTTAGCTTATCCGTATGCTCGGGGTTTTGGGGCCTACCATTCGGCTCAGCTTGGGGCGTACCATTAGCTTTTTCGGGCTTTGGTGTATTTGGAAGCTCCCCTATAAGAGAGTCCAGCCTTCTGCTAATGGTTTTTATTTTAGAGCTTGTAGCTGGTGCCGAGACATAACTCACCGCGGACCTCGAAGAGCTAGACTCCCTATTGTTGTGACTTGACCGTGTACTACGCACCGAATGGGCGTTTCCTACGGAAAAGTCTAACATATCCTTGGCGTGATCTGACAAGGGTGTTAGTACTACCGCATTGACAATTGTCATATCGAGTGGATGACCCGCAGATCTAATACTAGCTAAGCGTTTTGCTGTTGCGTGGCTGATGCCTGGCACCAGCGTCATCAGCTCGGGCTCGCATAGATTCATATAGATAATGTGGGTTGTACCCGTAGATATTGACGAATTAGACATAATTGCGTGTAGTAGCTTCTTGCAAAAATAAACCAAGAATAAGTTAATTAGCTTAGTTTATGATTCAAATTTACGAATCAAGACTAGCTAACTGAGGGAATTCAACTCACGTATGAAGAATGTGACTTTATAATTCTAAATACAGACGAAGAATATCACCAATTGTAATCGCGTATAAAGAATCTAGTTTTATAATTCTGAATACGGAACAAAAGACACCACAATGTGGGATAAAGTAATATCAATGACAATATTCAGCCTAGCGAATCACGAAATTCCAAAAACTGCGCCGATGTGTGAACAATAATACCACACAGCTACGCCCTTTCCGAAAAATCAAATAGCACAGGTAAGAATATAATGATAAACCAAATCCACACAATCAATAGCATATGATATACAACAGTTAAGTTTCAGTGGAACAACAACAGTTTAGACGAAATTAATACCTTTTATTTCTATCCTGTCCAACTTCCGGTATTCTGCTTATAACGATGAAAGAAAACAATTTGGTTTGGCCTCTTACGATAAAGAAAAAATAAATTAAATTTTCTGCAAAAATGTTGTAAATCACTGGCCGTTGGGTACACTAAGTGATTCACTTAAAGTGGACAACAGGATAGACGTTCAAACTATGAAAACGTGGCATTCAAGTTCAAACAAAAGATATTCCTCTCGAAATTTCAAAATTTCAGAAAAAAATGCAAATTTCAGAATTTCACGCGAAAATGCTTCGGTCAGACGCGCGTTCGGTCAGCTGAAAATACAATCTGCGCGCGTTTGCCGCGGACGTTAGGATTACTTTCTCCCAAGTTTCACCTCGTATCTTACAGACCGTTCTGGCGGTAGTGCCAATTATACTGGGTGTAGAGTACGAGGTTCCTTTACCCACGAAATAGGGAGCGTCTGATTCAATTAACAGCCTGTTGGACTCCAGAGACGCTAGGGCCTCTTTTTGTACCCGGTTGAATGATGACACCATTCCGCTGAACCCAAAGTGGACATTTGGAAAGGTGCTAATCCATAGGTCTCTGGTTCTCACTGTGCCATTGAAACAGTGGAGATGTATGCTCTGTTCTCTCGGGATTACTCCCTTGAGATGATACAGGAGCTCTAACATTTCCGTTTTTACACCCCTATTATGAAGGACAAGGACTTTGTCTGGTGTCAAGTAGCTAACCGCGCGGTCAAGTACCATATGTTGTTCATCCCAGGTTGCGGGGTCACTTGTGTGGTCAAGACCTACCTCCCCCAATGCACAGACTCCTTGGAAATTTAGACACTTATAAAATCACTACAACATGTTATTTCAATAGAAACCATTTTGAAACATTCAGATTGGTTAAAAAGATTGATTAAAATCTGCCAATTATTGACATTTCATGATTTTCAATGATTTTCTTTTTGACAGTTTTTTATAATGCACAAATTTGTGACTAAATTCGGTCTGAAATGACTGAATACTATGGGTTTCTTCTATTATCTTGTATTGATGGGGGAAAATATACCCGGTTTGTGGTTTGAACCCACGACCCCTCTTCCCTAAATCATTTTAAGCCTGAAGGGCCCTATACCGACTGAGCTGACTGTGCCGCCGTCTAACCCGACATCATAAGCTTAACAAAACCACTATACCTTTAACGATAACATTAAGGGTAATTTGCAGTCCGACCGGCTGGCCAGGGCTCGAACCAATAATCCTTGCGAATGCTCTACCGCCAGAGCTTTCCGAGTCCGACCACTTTAACAGTTGCACTCATACTAAAATAAATTCTGTGCATAATCGCCTACTCTTTAGCCAAGTGGTAGAGGGTCCTGTTCACTGCTGAAGGTCTCGGGCCCCATCATACCAATGACGAAATGAAAATTGTACCAAAAATTTGCTTGCAAGACTCTGCATTAAAGGAAAATGGCTTTTCTTCTCTCATACCCTCATGGTGATGGATAACATCAAAATTGAGGTGTCGAGAATGATTAATATAAGTTATTTCACAATCGACCTTTAATAAATTAGTATAAACTAAGAGAACAGTCTTGCTGTTTTAGTTCGCATGACAAAAAGACTAAAATTACTCGCAAGGAAAATGGTGGTATCAAACCTACCCACTAATGAGACACTCTACCAACTGAGCTAATTGAGTTGCCATCGAGAGACTCACAGATTACAACACTTACACAATTGTAACAGGCTCACTTGCGCTTGAGGTGTATTTGCAAGTGAGTGTCTGTTTTCCCAGGTTACAACTACATTGTATAATAATCATTTACAACAAACAAAGCAAAGAGAACCAATTCAAGTAAGGATTCAATGGGTCAATATTAATCCAATCTAATAAATACAATATAACATCACAGCTGAGCAGTCTAATTTAAGTTAAATAAGAGTAATAGTAAGCCATAATTTTATAGAAAAGTAAAAGAGTAATAAGTTTGGTTTTTACTAATTTAAACCCCAAACAAAATATTCCTTTTAATTCAAAGCCTAAAGAGGAGCTCAGCAGCTTAGTGACAAGTTGAAGGGTAAATGTCTGTGAACTGAGACAGAAGCATCTTTTTCTCAGCCTTATATACCCATCCAAGTATAGAAAGCATGAGTCTTATTCATTATAACTATTTTATTTTTATTGGCAAACTTGTGTAACAGGCACTTATTGTTCTTGAGGCATAAAGTTTGTTTGATCTTTGCCTACCTACTGTACCAAATAAAAATGCCCTCTATTCAAATATTAAAATTATATTATTGCTTTCCAGAGAAAAATATTTTTTATCTGACAAGCCAGAACATTTTTATTGTAAGTGTTTATTTTTAAAGGTTTATATAATATTACAAGCATATATTTGACCGAGCAACCACAAATAATATCTACTATAAATAAAATAAAATTGGACTAACCTACCGACCTAATATGAAAATATGGGTTGGCTAAGGTCAAATAACTTTTTTTAATTAAAAATTTTATGTCTGTCATGTACAATCACTAAAAAATAATATGCTTGAAAGTTGGCACCAGCTGGCAATATAACAGATCAGGGTGTCAGTGCAAAATCCCCACTGATATTTTTAAATATGTAGATGGACAAAATCCACATCAAGGATATTTCAAGGTGGATAAAATTCCCATCAATTTTCATGGATTTTATGGGTATTTGGGGGTAAATATCCCTGGTGTCAGCATCATGAAGGCTTTACCTGGTTTATCACACCTTTGAAATTTTAGCTGTCTGCTTAAATTGCTTGTTTATAATTTTTGTTAGTTGGTGTCAACTGATGGTTGTATAGTACTGAGGTGTCAAAAGATGTGTGTACAGCCAGGTTTTAAGTAGTATACATTTTATGATATTTGTAAAGTCATACTTTTTAATGGTTTGGGCCAATTTGATTTTTCTTGGGCCATTTTTGCTTTTTTTGGACCTTTATCCCAATTGGCCACCTACAGAGCTAGCTCTGAGAATTTCATGAAACATGAAGTTTTCATTTAACAAAGTATGGGTGACTATCTGAGTAGATAGTTGGGTCATGTGGGGTCAAAAACTAGGTCAAAAGGTCAAATAATATGATAACCTTGTTAACAATGGTGGCTACAATTTTGCTTTAATCTTCATAAAGTTTGGTCAAAATGTTTATCTTGGCGACCTTAAGGTCAAGTTCGAAGTTGGGTCATAAGGGGTCAAAAACTAGGTCAAAAGGTTAAATAATAGCAAAACCTTGTTAACACTCTGGAGGTCACATTTTTGCTTTGATCTTCACTAAACTTGGTAAAAAACTAGGTAAAAAAATAGGAAAACCTTCTTAACACTCTGGAGGCCACATTTTTCATGGTTCATGTGGGGTCAAACACTAGGTCAATAGGTCAAATAACAGAAAAACCTTATTAACACTCTTGAGGCCATATGTTTGCTTTAATCTTCATCAACTTTGGTCAAAATGTTTATCTTGATGACCTAAAGGTCATGTTTGAAGTTGGGTCATGTGGGTAAAACACTAGGTCAATATCTCAAATAATAGCAAAACCTTTTTAACACTCCGGAGGCCTCAGTTTTGCTTTAACCTTCATCAAGTTTAGTCAAAATGTTTATCTTGATGACCTTATGGTCAAGTTCAAAGTTTGGCCATTTTAAGCAGGTGAGCGCCCCAGGATCTATGATCCTCTTGTTGTGTATGTTATGGGTTTGAATACCACATAAAAGTAATCATGTAGCAACTAAATACCGGGTAGTTAAGTATGGCACTACACCAACAGAGCTAACTGGAAGGCTGTATATAAGTTGAAACCAGACATCAATAAATTCAATAAAAAATAAACAAGTGCTTAGAATTAATAAGTGCTGACTTAGTTTCATTTCATTGGTAATTGTATCCATATTCTTATGATTTTGGTTATTCATTTCAGATTATGCTGATCATAGATAAGAAAGCACAATTTTGACCTTAAACCATGACGACCAACAAATCTCAATAAAGGCTACTAAAAGTCCTATGATGATAAAATACATGAATGATTGCATTCAGTCAGACTACTGTAGTCTGTACCTGGAGAAAAGGTAATGATAACTTGGTTCAGTAAGTTGTACACAAAATATATTTTGATGTAAAATATATATACATGTAGAATAATGTAACTTCATGCTTTTAATACTCTTATTTTTGTTTGCATACATGTTCAGAGTTTTAAGTCTTGACCAGCCAGCATGAATGTTTCATTTTTTTAAGTTCAGTACTCAAGTACTCTAGATTTATTTTCACTAAGTCTAATAATATTACACATTCTGTTTCAGGATTCTTGGGTGTATTAGTTCCAACTCTCTGAGATAAATAAGTCAGGCCGATGATCTTGGATAGCCAGTTTCAGAACTAGATAATAGTACATCAGTTGTGATATCCCGAAAGTATTAGAAGGTATAATTCTTACAGATGTCAATACAGAAATACTTCGCTTAAAGACCACCTAAAAATTTAGACCACAGTTTTTTATTCATTTTGCTCATAATTAAAGCTCAATATTTTGACAAGTTTAAACTTTATGCAATGGTGGTCTTATTATTGAGGTTTTACTGTACCTTCTTTTTTTATAGCTCACCTGTCATATAATGACTAGGTGAGTTTTTGTTATGAGGCTACGGCTGTCATCCTAAATACACAAGAGTTCACACTTTTGGCACTATCTTCATGAAACTTTGTTACAATGACCATCACTATGAAATCTACGGTATGTCATATTGGGTCATCTGTAGTCACTAGGTCAAATAAAAAAATTAAAATTAAAAGCTTGTGTCACTATAGGGGTAACAATTTTGAAGTTATCTTCATGAAACTTGATCACAGTGATCACTCGACAAAATCTAGGTAAAGATCAACACTAGGTCACTATGTCCAATTATAAAAACCTTGTGTAGTCTAGGTTTAGTTTGACACCAGGTCAAAAACTAGGTCACTGGTTTAAATCATATAAACATCTTTGTATAGTCACTAGAATTCAGAATTCAGAATTCTGGCGTAATCATTATAAATTAAAATTTGGTCATAAATATCTAGGCCAAGTTTGATATTGGCCTGTATAGGGTCAAAAACTAGGTCACTAAGTCAAATCATAGAAAAGACTTGATTATGCTATACAGAGGCTGTGTTTTTCACTAGATTTTCAAGAAAGTAAGTCAGAATGTTTGTTTCACAAAGATTTGCTGGTTCATGTTAGGGGTCATACATACTGTTGTCAGGAATTGTTTTCACCTCCATAGACTCAATAATATGATATTACACTGATTTGCAATTTATGATGTATGGTGTCCTGTTAATAGTATAGTATTAAATTATTTTGTAATACAATCTGATTTTCTTTTCAGTTTACATGACTGCTGTACATGTAGTTCCATCCGGTCTGAAGACACATGACAACTAGACAAAGATGTGCTGAAAGATGTATTGCTAAACAGATCATGAATGCACTGTATAAGACTCTTAGTGGTGTAAATTATTAAGCATAACAAAGTGTCTAGTTTTACATCATAATTTAATAATAACAACCAATTTCTTATTGTAGATGACATATTTGGTTCAATATGACGCACTCACAATAATCCATTATCATTAATTTAAAAACACCAACTATGATTTTCTGACTTCTTATTTGTTTTGAAAATCAGGCATACACTGGAGTTTAAGACATTTAGTCATTATGTATGAATGGTGATATGTTCTGGTACTGAATTACAGATTTAGGTACATGTATAAAATATGGTTTAAAGAAATGGTAAACATTATCAGGCCTGGTATTTTTCAGGCCTATGTCTGATTTTAGGTTTTTGAATCCTGATTTTTTTTCTTGGTTTATATTGAAAAATAGAGTTTAGGCTTTGAAACTGGTTTTTTCAGGCCCGAGAATAATTGCTAATTCAGGATTTCCACAGGCAGGGAAAAGTCAGAAGAAAACATATTTTTTCGTGGTCAGGGAAAAGTCATGGAATTAGTCAGGGAAATCTAGAAATTGAGCAAAAGTCAGGGAATTTTTCATTGAAGCTGTTGATAGTGTAATTTTCTATGAAGAAAAAACCTTAGACTGAAAAATTCTCACTCACTGTGCTCGCTCAGAATAATTCTAAGTCGTTATATTCTTATGTCAATCAACAGCCTTAAAAACTGCTGCCTAGCTTAAACTTTTTTGTTCCATGTTAAGCAAAATAAAGCCCCCTTTTTAGCTCACCTGTCACAAAGTGACAGAGTGAGCTTTTGTGATCACTCTTCGTCCGTCGTCCGTCCGTCAACAATTTGCTTGTGTGGACACTAGAGGTCACAATTTTGACTTAATCTTTATGAAACTTGGTCACAATGATCATCTCAACAAAATCAAGGTCAAGTTCGATATTGGGTCATCGGGGGTCAAAAACTAGGTCACAAGGTCAAATTATAGAAAAACCTTGTGTAGTCACTAGAGGTCACAATTTTGACTTAATCTTTATGAAACTTGGTCACAATGATCATCTCAACAAAATCTAGGTCAAGTTCGATATTGGGGCATCCTGGGTCAAAAACTAGGTCACAAGGTCAAATTATAGAAAAACCTTGTGTAGTCACTAGAGGTCACAATTTTGACCTGATCTTTATGAAACTTGGTCACAATGATCATCTCAACAAAATCTAGGTCAAGTTCAATATTGGGTCATCCTGGGTCAAAAACTAGGTCACAAGGTCAAATTATAGAAAAACCTTGTGTAGTCACTAGAGGTCACAATTTTGACTTAATCTTTATAAAACTTGGTCACAATGATCATCTCAACAAAATCTAGGTCAAGTTTGATATTGGGTCATCCGGGGTCAAAAACTAGGTCACAAGGTCAAATCATAGAAAAACCTTGTGTAGTCACTAGAGGTCACAATTTTGACCTAATCTTTATGAAACTTGGTCACAATGATCATCACAACAAAATCTAGGTCAAGTTCGATATTGGGTCATACGGGGTCAAAAACTAGGTCACAAGGTCAAATCATAGAAAAACCTTATGTAGACACTAGAGGTCACCATTTTGTCTTAGTCTTTATGAAACTTGGTCACAATGATCATCTAAACAAAATCTAGGTCAAGTTCGGTATTGGGTCATCCGGGGTCAAAAACTAGGTTACAAGGTCAAATCATAGAAAAACCTTGTGTAGTCACTAGAGGTCACAATTTTGACCTGATCTTTATGAAACTTGGTCACAATGATCATCTCAACAAAATCTAGGTCAAGTTCGATATTGGGTTATCCGGGGTCAAAAACTAGGTCACAAGGTCAGATCATAGAAAAACCTTGTGTAGACACTAAAGGTCACAATTTTGACTAAATCTTTATGAAACTTGGTCACAATGATCATCTAAACAAAATCTAGATCAAGTTCGATATTGGGTCATCCGGGGTCAAAAACTAGGTCACAAGGTCAAATCATAGAAAAACCTTGTATAGTCACTAGAGGTCACAATTTTGGCCTAATCCTTATGAAACTTGGTCAGAGTGATCATCTCAACAAAATCTAGGTCAAGTGCGATATTGCATCAGGGTCACAAATCACAGGTCTTGCATGTACTGCTATAACAGGTGAGCGACATAGGGCCCTTTGGGCCCTCTTGTCTCTATTTTATTGCCATATTTTGCTTTAAATTACACTGTGTCGCTAGATTGCTCTAAAAAGTCAGGAAAAACTGCTCAGTGACCAGTCAGGGAATTTTGGTCTTAGAAAATTTGTGGGAACCCTGTAATTACCAGGCCTGATTATACTACATAAAGTCAAATCTGTGTTTAAGACCACCAGTGAGCAAAAGATGTCTAATAAAATAAAATACGAAAATACTGTGTTTTATTTTTATCTGTGATTTAAAAATGATTGTTATTGTGGAGTTCTCAGTACAAATACTGTACTGATAGTGTATATTGAGAAAAATTGCATTAAATATAATGAAAAATGAGTATATATGGACATCAGAATTTTAAATATCAGTTTTATTCTTTTGAATAACTGAACTTTCACCCACAAAGGTTCATCTAGACTTGTATGAAGCACATCCACAAAGTCATTTCATTTTTTGGTTTTGCATTTATCTGTACTGGTTTTAGCTTACCCTTCAGAGATGAGCTTCTGCTGTTGTCCGTCCGTCCACAATTACATATATATAAAACTATACAATTTACAAAACATATATCACAGTACACAGCCATTACAAATGGTATATCAGCCTCATTATACAACCAAAGTTTTCACCAAACATCTTTATTTAACACAGACCTGTGCTTGATCTAAGGACAAAATCGTGTTATATCAAGATGTTTGGTGTAAACTGTTGTTTATACAATGTAATGTTTTCAATTGGTACATATAATTATATGCAACAAAAAGGCCTAGTTGTTCATTGTGTTTTACCTCCTCATCAATGAATGGGAGACTGTTATAAGTTCTTGTTCTACAATCATGGTAGATTTACTAGATAAATTGTTGATGAAAAGTTGCCAAGGAGCCTCAAAACACTTTAGTTCGTAAGTATACCTTTTGCCATGGAGACCACAAAAACTGCCATCAGTAAGGGCCTTGAAAATCTAGCTGCGACCCTGACCATACCCATTAAGCTAATTCTTTATGGTCATGCATGGCAGGACCACAGGTAACTGTATCATTGAACAATGAAACAAGATTTTGTAAACTTATTTATCTTGATCTAAATCAATTTCTGTTAAAGTCTAAATTCCCACCTAGAGCAAAAATCAAAATCCCCTCACCGGGAGATGCTTTGCATACCACCGGGATCAAAATAATTTCGGCCAAAGTCAAAATTTCCCGGGACTCGGCACCATTTTGTCTGCCAAATTCCCATCTATCGGGAACAGCATTCTGTCAAAAGTGCCGTGTATGCCCGCCGCTCCCCCCCCCCCCCTCATGAGGGGAAATATTGATAGGTGCATCAATGATACATTTACCTGTGGACAGGGCCGTATCCAGAGAACAAAAAAGCATCGGGACAAATATTTTCTAGCGTCTATTAGAGGCATTTCTCCTTCCAAATCATTGTAATTTCTCAAATTTTCACCGAGGCGTGGCTACGGCCTTGCATTGTATCAGTTTATTAATACTGGATCCCATGAAGTATAAGTAAACGTACTCAAAATAGGATTAAAAAGTATCCTGTGGAACGAATTTCCATGGGCTTTTTCCGATTTAAATACTGAACAATAAATTTAAAGTTCATCAGATTGACAGAAAGCACTGGAGATCGACGTTCTAGCGATAACATATTGAAATATCTCTTGGTCCTAATTATCTACGCCCCTGATCATGAATCGTCATATTAATCATGACCATACATACTGTTTGGGTGTTAGGTTTACTGGATCAACATACAAATTTTCTTGATGATAGATCCACATGGAATTCTTACTGAACATCAGAAAATACAATTAGATCTGTTATTTTAGTCTTTATCAATGATGACACCACCAGATGATAGTTACATATTATAGACGTATACCTACGAATACATCTAGATTCTAAATTCTTTTTTCAATTATAAGTAGATATAGATAGATCTATAATAGGGCCTACAGATTTTATGAAATCTTACTTTTAACAATCTGTTTAGCATTAAATTAGTATCTGTATATTAATCAACCAACTGGTTCTATGTACATTTATATACAGTGGTATTTTTTAATGGACCAATGTTCATCGTGCAGATCTGCACTATTATTTGGCCTTTGTTAATTGGGTAATCTAGATCTACAATATGCAAATTACTCAAAACTAAACACCACGCACTAATTTTGTAATTATAAGGACACACATACCCACTTTTACATGCCCTAAGTGGGTTTCATCGCTAATGAAACCAGTCTGCTAAATAAATTACCACTTTACTTATAGTGACCGTATTAACGAAGTTCTACTGTACATGTATAGCACCGACTAACGGTATGACGTCACGCGCTACGTAACCCTAGACTAAGTGTGTGACGTCACAGAATACACAAATACTGGGTTAGAATAAAAATCAATTACTCCTTAGAAATGAATTGGCAACGGTTGTAAATTAATTGCATCTTTTCTATTATAATTTACTACAGCAGTAAAAATACCAATACATTACAGATTATCGATTTACTATTGGGACTATGTTTTGTATCGGGTTGTTTATCAACAAGCGTCACTCGTCCCGGACGAGTCACTTTGGGTTATCACTACACTTATATCCGAGGTTCCGATTGGTTCTACACAAAACTCCTCGCAGCGATTACTTCCCTTTTTCTCGTCAAAATCTGCTTCGCAGACACGACGAGGGAAAGGGGTGCAATTACTACCACATGGTGCAATTATAAAAGTAATTCAATGAACTGTGAAACTTAAAATCTATCGCCTGAATTAACACGTGCATGCAGGTATCAAGTAAAAACGCCCCTAGATAAAACGCACCTGTAAAAAACGTGCCTAAATGGTTAAAACGCCCCAATCAGAAGTCAAAATGCCCCAAACATAGTTCATACCTTCTTGAAATGCATTTGAGACGTTCTCCAGGAAAACCGGGCTTAGCGACAAAATTATGAAAATCGTGATAATATAACATTAGAAAGACAATACTCTTTTGAACAGTTTCTGAAAATTAAAGCAATATATATATAACATCAAATTACAAAGTTACAGGGTTTTAAAACTACCCCCCCCCACTTTGTTAGTGACGTCGCAAACGTCATTCAAACGTTATTTGACGTTACGTTAACAAGAAGTTCATAAATCCAGTATTTGATGAGCTATTGACGCAAATGTTTCAAAATTGTATCACATTTTAGAATTCTATTCTTTTTAATAAAACATTTCTAAATCGTGTATTTTAGCTTTTAGAGAAACGTAGCTACTGTTTTCAACCACTAACCCCTCGTTTTCTCAATATGGATACTCTTCAGAAATTGGTCACCATAGCAATGACAGAAGATATTTTTACATGATTCAAGAGAAAAAATAAATCTAAGACATATAGTTCTACATTATCCAAGAACTTAAACTTAATTCAAAGAGCATGACTTTTTTGTCATTGATCAGTTTATTGCGAGTTTGGAATTTGGAGAAACTTATCAATAAGAAGCGAATTGCGAGTTTGGAATTTGGAGAAACTTATCAATAAGAAGCGAGTTGCCAAAATAAATTGCTTGTGTCTAGAATAATTATTTAGCTAGTGTCTAAGATATTGTAAGAATTTGTGATGTTTTTACAATAATTGAAATGTGCTAGGAATGGCCTCTGACTTGCATGTAGTTGCTGTTGTAAAATATGGCAGCTTGAATGTCGGACAATAGCTACACAGAGCTGATGTTTCTTTGTTTTGTAGATGTATCCGACTTAAAACAAATAAATATTTGTATTGTAGGGTAGTGAATGCGAAACTGGGGGTCGGCTAGCTCGACATGTGATTTTCAGTGAATTTGGCGGGAATTTTATGATCGCGAAATATTTCCGCGGTTGGTTCCCTCTATTCTTGTTATTAGTGGATAGTGTTTTGATTTTGCTGTCAATGTACATTATATGTATAGTTAATTCGGTTGGTGTTGGAAATTTAATAAATTTATAATCAAAATTGTGTATGAGGCATGCAGTGATGTGAGTAAAAGCCATCCTGGTTCTGATATTTTTAAAAGTGCTTTCAATTTTGAAACTTTAGGATTTGGTAAACGATGTGAAATGTTTCTTTCTTTCAGGTATGATTAAGGGTTGCTTTGAGAAACTGGTTTAAGTTGTCGGTGTGTGTCGGCCGAGGATTCGAACCAGTGGCCTGCAAAATGAAATGTTTCAAGACATCGATGATTACCACTGAGCAGCATGGACTGACAAATGTGAAGCAATGAAATCGTTTGTGACCAAGTTTTATAAAGATCAGGCCAAAATTGTAACCTTTAGTGTGTTAATTACAAACAAGCAATTGTGGACAAACATACATGATTTGACATAGTGACGTAGTTTTTTTACCACAGATGACCCAATATCGAACTTTACCTAGATTGTTTTGCTATGATCATTGTGACCAAGTTTCATAATGATTAGGCCAACATTGTGAAATCTAGTGTGCAAACAAGCAATTCTGGGCGTGCGTACAGATGTATCGATCAAAAGTGTACCAAACTGCTATTGTACGATAACTGCAATCCGAACATTTTCGGGGGAGTGTATACATTGGCTGCTTTGGTCGTCCGTCGGATATTTGGAGCTCCCAAACGGTGTTACTCCACGGAGGTTAATTGACCTTTGTATTTTTTATACTTAATTATTGCCCGGGTCATGACTCGTACACTATAATTAAGAGCTAGATATCAACTTAAAACTGGTGAATAGATCTCATGTAGGCGTGTATCCAAGAATGATAACTTATTACTTTGTATTTTTGGAGTTGTTGTCCTTAACAATTTTTCATACTTACCTGACTCAAAATTGAAATTCCATGGCTAGTCAAAGTCCTGACAAAGTCCACTCGGGGAGCGTCTGTCGGTTCCGCTATACGAGTAGATGTTGGTGAATGCTTGAGGTTTTTGAAAGTCCTAGGAGTCAATTCGCAACGATAAGCTCGCTATCAGAAATCCCATCCACTACATCCAAAATACTTAAAGCAACGGATTGCTAGTTACACTCGCAAAATCAGCAAATAATCTTCCTTCAAATATGATTATTGTCATAATTAGAAGATGAATACCATTTTATGCTTGAGTGCAGTTTATACAGTGATATTAGAAAACAATACATCTCCTACTATTATAGACATAGACCAAATGTACAGAAATTTATTGAACTTTTATCGAATGAAACAGAAAAGATAGTTAGAAAATTAAGTATTTACATAATTATATAAAGCATTTTTAATACGCAATAATAATAACTACAGAAAAAGTATGTTTTTCCAATTGTGAAGTTCCGCTAATAAGACCAGTAAAAAAGGTGGTCTTAATAGCGAATCGGTCTTATTAGCGGACCTTTTTTGTTCTAAATTTAATACTTTGGGACCTTAAACTGACAAAAATCTGCATGATTTCAAAATAATCAAAGTGGTCTTATTAGCGGAACTTTACTGTAGTATAATGATGTTATGAGCTTAATTAAAAGTGTACAGGTTGTGTTGTAACATGTATATTTGTACATGATGTATGTGTGTGCGTGTGTGTGGTGTGTGTATACTTTAATATTTGCATTGTATATATGTTATGTATGTCCACATGGGTCTGTGACCTTCTGGAAATTCAAATACATTATCATATGATCAAGTTATACACTACTTAACACTTATAATCGGTCACTTTTCAAACTCCAAACTTTTTATTCATGGCAATTGAATAGGGAAACATCAGTACTTATCTCAATCGTAATTATATGCCCTTAAGCAATAAATGTTCATGTTTTATGTAGCGTAGTCAACTATGCGGAGTTATTGCCCGTGGTATATAAGATCAGTTTTTTATGTGAAATTTAACGTTTGTCCAAGGAAATGCAAACTATTGTTAAAAGGATGACTCAATGTTGATCGCCCAAACAGAAAAACATCAAACATTTCTTAAATAATAACACGTTTTAAATATGTGAAGCTTTGAAATTTAGGAAATGAAAACTAATGTGAAATTACCTTCCTCTCAATTGAAAATAGAACGAAATAAATTTCTCAAAATATAAATAACGGGTGGTGATAGATAAGTCAAATTTGATACACTCGCATTGTATTTAATTTAAGTTTTATTTTTATGTTGTTTACACTTGGCGTTTATGTTTACAACCGTCAGAATATTAATAAGATACTTAGTGACTGGAATTTTATTAATATATGTAGAGACCGATTATAAGTGTTAAGTAGTGTACATATTGTTTTGCCTTACAAGTCTACATATCACCTATATATTAACAAATCTATTTTCAACCACTTTAAGAACTTTACACAGTTACATAACGTTCATATTACAATTTAGCTAGAAAAAATCATATCAAATATACCATGTGACATTCTTTTTTGTGTTTCTTCATTTTATTTTTCGGCTTTTTTCTTAATAACTTCAATACCATTGAAAATATCCAATTCATATTTTGTACATTACCTCACAACAATAGTCTGCTATTTTATGGCAGGTTACATTATTCCACTCTGCTGTGCTTCCCCCTTCTTCCGGCATGCTACCACGGGGCCCTGGTCAGGACAGTGATAATTCTCGTTATTTTGGTTAGTATTTATTTTATCATGCAAATACTAGTATGTATTTCAATAGTTTCTGGTGCCAAATGTCCATTTGAGTTGTGTTATTTGAACCAAAGACGAAATAAAAATGGTACAACATGTAGTAATTACCTTGCTAAACAGCATAAAAGAGGGAATCTGGTTTTCTCTCTTATATCCTCGTGGTGATGGATAAAACAAGAGGGCCCAAAGGGCCATAGGTCGCTCACCTGTCCTAGTTGTTCATGAACCTCTAATGGTAGCCTCTATTGCATGTACAAGGTTTTCATATTGTCTCATGCTTTATAATTTACATCACATTTAGACCCAATGACATATTGAAGTGATTTGACCTTGTGACCTAGTTTTTGACCCCGGATGACCCAATATCGATCTTGACCTAAATTTTATTGAGATGATCATTGTGACCAAGTCATAAAGATTAGGCCAAAATTGTGACCTCTAGTGACTACACAAGGTTTTTCTATGATTTGACCTTTGACCTATTTTTTGACCCCGGATGACCCAATATCGAACTTGACCTAGATTTTGTTGGGATGATTATTGTGACCAAGTTTCATAATGATTAGGCCAAAATTGTGACCTCTAGTGACTACACAAGGTTTTTCTATGATTTGACATTGTGACCTAGTTTTTGACCCCAAATTTCCCAATATCGAACTTGACCTAGATTTTGTTGACATGATTATTGTGACCAAGTTTCATAAAGATAAGGCCAAAATTGTGACCTCTAATGACTACACAAGGTTTTTTTATGATTTGACCTTGTGACCTAGTTTTTGACCCCGGATGACCCAATATCGAACTTGACCTAGATTTTGTTGACATGATCATTGTGACCTAGTTTCATAAAGATTAAGTCAAAATTGTGACCTCTACATACTACACAAGGTTTTTCTATGATTTGACCTTGTGACCTAGTTTTTGACCTTGGATGACCAATATCGTTCTTGACCGAGATTTTGTTGAGATGATCATTGTGACCAAGTTTCATAAAGATTAGGTCAAAATTGTGACCTCTAGTGATTACACAAGATTTTTCTATGATTTGACCTTGTGACCTAGTTTTTGACCCTGAATGACCCAGTATCGAACTTGACCTAGATTTTGTTGAGGTGATCATTGTGACGAAGTTCCATAAAGATTAGGCCAAAATTGTGACCTCTAGTGTCTACACAAACAAATTGTGGACGGATGACAGACGACGGACGAAGAGTGATTACAAAAGCTCACCCTGTCACAATATGACATAAAGCAATAACAAAGCTCACACCGTCACTACGCCCATTTATGACGTATGTTTGTATTTATTATTAAGTTTTATGCTAAAAGTCTAATACATTGTTAATAAATGATAACAAAAATCCATAAAGATACAGGTTCGTCGAAGTGCAACAGAAATAGTCATATTGCTCTAAACGTGTATGTTTGTTTCATCGAAGACATCTTCCACAACTGTATCCACTACGATATATTTTTACATACATTTCTTGCTTACATGTTCATTAGATTGTTCAAACTAGGAATCTAAGGATATATAGTTTACATGTTGAAAAATCATAGTCCTTACAGAGCATGTTTGTATCGTTTAACTCCACTATGTATTCTTATGCGAGTTTTTAAGCTACATTGCAGTGACATGGGTGCAAGAAAAACATTCTGAAAAACCCAAAATCCTGAAAAATTGTCAATTTATAAAGAGGAAATAAAGAAAAAAAATACTTTTTGGTACACTGAAAAACCTGAAATCAGGTATATACTTGGAAACTTGCGTCCATGCAGTGAAATATATAGATCTACGACCAGAACACTCGTGAATTTCACTATATATATGTGTTTTGGTGACATTTAAAATTCAAAGAATCATAATCCTTAAGCTTTGTAAGTATGGTTTTTTTGGTGACGAATCAAGTTTTGTTTACGCAAGAATGCCGATCCACAGTCATCACATTTAAAAGGTCTTTCACCCGTATGTTTTAATTTGTGTGTTTCCAAACGAAATTTCTGTGCGAATGCAGATTCACAAAGGTCACACTTAAATGGTTTCTCACCAGTGTGTGTTTTAATATGCTTCTTCAAGCTACTTGACTGAGCAAATGCAGATCCACAAACAACGCACGTGTAAGGTCTTTCTCCAGTATGTGTTCTTTTATGAGTTACCAGGGTAGCGGACTGTGCAAATGATGTTCCACAAATATCACACATAAATGGTTTTTCACCAGCAGTATGCTTTAATTTATGAAGCTTTAAATCAACAGTCCGTATGAAAGCACCGTCGCAAAGGTCACATTTAAATGGTTTTTCGCCAGTATGAATTCTTATGTGCTTCAATAAGTTAGTTGAATGAGAAAATGCAACTTCACAGAACTCACATTTATATGGTTTTTCACCTGTATGGGTTCGTGTGTGAGTAACCAATTGATCTTTCCTAGCGAATGCAGATTCACAAAATTCACACTTGAACGGCTTTCCACCAGTATGAATTCTTTTGTGTGTTGTCAAGCTCCCTGACTGATTAAATGTTGATCCACAAATATCACAGGAATATGGTCGTTCGCCAGTATGCTTATTTTTATGATCCTTCAGACGATTGCTATTTCCAAATGCAGCTCCACAAATGTCACACTTAAATGGGTTTTCACCATGCTTTTTCATATGAATAGCTAGATCACCTTTCTTTTTGAATGTAGATTCACAAACTTCGCAAGTGTATGTTTGCATTACACCTGTGTGTATTCTTTTGTGTCTACCCAAGCTCCCCGGCTGGTTAAATGCAGATCCACAAATATCACACTTATAAGGTCGCTCGCCAGTATGTTTTCTTTTATGTTCTTTCAGACGATAGCTATTTACAAATACAGATCCACAAATTCCACATTTATATGGGTTTTCACCATGACTTTTTATGTGAATAGCTAGATCACCTCTCGTTTCGAATGTGGATTCAC
Organism: Spisula solida; assembly: GCA_947247005.1. Taxonomy (NCBI): domain Eukaryota; kingdom Metazoa; phylum Mollusca; class Bivalvia; order Venerida; family Mactridae; genus Spisula; species Spisula solida. The sequence goes on along the minus strand of OX365962.1, from coordinate 19,969,213 downwards.
AAACTTCGCATGTGTATGTTTTTGTTTCACCTGTGTGTATTCTTTCGTCTGTTTTCAAGCTGCCATTAGGTGATAGCACCAATCCACATGCCATTAATTTGAATGAGGTCTGTCCAGTACTTGGTACCATGTGACTAGGGAAACCATCAACAGGCAGGCAGGATTCTGAAATTTAGAAACTTTAGTTGTGACTTTCAATATCTATTGTCAGCATTGGTTATATTTCTATGATTTCGACGATTACCCGGTAAGTCATAATGCATTAAATGTTGTGCAGAGTAAATGCTGGATCGTTTCTGGATGTTTTTAATATCTTACATAATGACTACAATGACACAATGATGCTTAAAGCTGTCGAGATAAACAATATACAATGTTTCTAACACTTACTTACACTTTTATTATCACATTTTTGAATTTCAAACTAGAAGTGGTTTTGACACAAACATGTTTGTGTTCCATTTATAAGGGAACATCCACAACTCTGGCAAACATCATTCCAACCAAAAAAACCTATAGTATTCATTTGAAATTTCAATCCTAAAGGAGAATTAGCTTATTTGATAAGAGGTTAAGAGTCCTGATCTGAGTGAGGTTAATTAAATTGAATGTGTTTTGTTATATTTGATGACTAGTCTACAATACATGTACATGAAACAGATTTATAAAGCTAAGAAATTGATAAAAGAGAGCACAGGGCAAAATACGATTTTGAATGGAATTGGTGATTTTTACCACATCACCTTTTTCATGACATAATCCCAATTTTAAAAGACAAACGTAAATTTCTGTTAAAGATAACTTTACCTGCGTGCATTGCAATTTGAAAGAAAATATAATTGCATGACCTAGGGTCTATATTCATTTTATAACAAATTTTCTGCAGCGGAAAAAGAGATAATATAATTACAATGTACATTTACTAGTACATGTATTAATGTTAAATCTTCAATATTATTTCAATACAAAAAAGTTATTACACATGTACCTATTCCTGTAATGCGATCTGATACTGCCGTGATGTCAGACGATGTTGGACCTTCTTGGCGGAAACGATGCAAACTACCAGACGGACCAGCCACATTTGTTAAACTGCACAAAGAATCTTTAATATCACAATCTGTGTTACCGGCTGAAAGCAATACAAATTCAGTGGTATATAATATAAACAGACAAACTCTTTGTTAAAAGTCTTCACATTCGTTCATTGAAATTCTAAAGATAGTACAAATTCATCATATCGAATTTCCGAACTTCGATATTGAATGAATTTCTGTTGTGTAGTTTAAGAGCTGGATTCGCTTCGTCACTGTATACAGAGACTATATATTAACATGTTATTTATCGGTATGAAGTGTGTTGTATCCAGTATCTAGTACACATGTATTTGTATCTTATCAATATCAACTGCCTTTGAATCATTAACTTACAGGCTTATGTTATAAAATACTGACTACAACAGGGTTTGTAGACATTCTACAGTATTTAAATCTCAACGTTTGTTTGCTAAATTAGAAGTATGTACATGTATATCAATGTTAAATCTTCAATCTTGGTAACAAACACTAATTACCACTTTCTGTTATGTGATCATGTGACTGAACCTGGACGTCTGACGATATTTGACCTTCCTGGCGCGAACAATCTAAACTGCATGACGGACCAGCCACATTTGTATAACTGCGCAAAGAAGAATCCTTTAATCTGCAACTCCCGTCGTCAGCTGAAATAAAGATTGTAAATGTTAATTCGTATAACAGGATTTCAGCTTTTTGACAGCTGGGACTTGGTCTTTTTGTGGGTAAGTTCATTTTCTGGTATAGTGTGTTGTTGAAGACAAAACTCTGTGGTGTAACATAAGAAAAAGACCACAGCCAATCCGACAATGGGGAGGCAGCACTCAAACAGCCGAACACAAGAAGCATCACATACAACAATTACATTGGCAAAATGCCCAACACCAAACTCACTTAATTAAATATGCACTCGACACCCAACGACAACAGCTGGGACTACGGCGGATCTTTTTCTCATTTGGCATTCAGCTTTTTGATTGCTGAAACTGGTTCAATTAGAATTTTGACAGCTTGGACACCGGAGGATTATATCTTGTTTAGTTGGGCATTGTGCCTTTTATGTTCTTATGTTTTCTGTGCTTGGTTGGTTAAGCTGAGTGCTGCCTTCACTGTCTGACTTAATATTATCTTTGGGCATTGTTCCTTGTATGTTTGTATATTTTCGGTGCTCGACTGGTTAAGTTGAGTGCTTCCTTCCCCGTCCGACTAAATATTATCTTTTTAACCACCTTTCATTTTAGAGAGAAAGGCATAAGTCGTGGTTACGTGTTTGCCAGATGAAAGTAGATATGTGATAAACGTATTTAATTCATACTTAAGACAAGTGAAAGTTAAAAAACTAATGTGTACTAATAACAAACCAGTTAATTTAGAATTTCGACAGCTTGGACACTGGAGGATTATAACTTGTTTTGTTGGACATTTTGCCTTTTATGTTTTTATGTTTTCTGTGCTCGGCTGGTTCAGGTGGGCATTGTACCTTGTGTGTTTTTTATGTTTTCTGTGCTTGGCTGGTTATGCTGAGTGCTGCCTTCCCTGTCTGACTTAATATTATCTTTTTGAAACTCAGTAAATTTGTAAAGAGCATTCTACACAATGCCAGAACTAACCCTTAACCTTTCAAATAGATATTTGTGATATGCCATGTGTTTGATGAACATGATAAACCTAATGTATGGGCATTAATCTTCTTACATATACATAAGTATTATTTATTTTCATGCATGTTTACAACTTTGTCTAATTTCTAGCCTCATATTTAATATTGGTGTCCGGAACTTCCTCAAGTTTGCATGTTTTGTATGCATTGAGAAGAATGAAAGAGATGTTCTGTTCTGAAACAAGACTCGACACTTCGACACTATGTGAAAGATTATTGCCGCAGAAAAAACATAGCTGGAGTATGTTCATTTGTTTTCATTCAACCAGAGCTACAGATAAGCTGCGTATTGGGGTAATTACCCATTTAATTTTTTTTAAAAACCCAATTGATTTTGAGAGGAGGGAGTAAGAAAAAGCAATGACAATCTGAAATACCCAAATAGGAAAGGGTGTTATAGTGAACAAGACTGCGTTCAATAAACGCTTATGCCCCCTGTGGAAGCCTTGTCCATAAATAAGTCTAAGTCCAAAATTAGGTCAAGGTGAAGGTCAAAAAGGGTCAGGTGATACAGGTGTGTGGAGAGTGTTCATATACAACATCCATGCAAGTTTGGAAGCTTTGCAGCAAGCCATAATGATGCTAGAAGAAACGGTCAATTTGGGTTAACCAGGACGGACGGACGAACGGACGAACGGACGGACGGACGGACAGGTGCATCACTATATGCCTCCCGATCTATCGATACGGGGGCATAAAAATAGAACATAAAAGCTTATTTACCCTTTGAGTTTTATTAAATATCCAAATAAAATTTGTCAAAACCCAATCAAAATTGAAACTAGGGGGTAAAATACCCAATTGACCAAAACCTTATCTGTAGCTCTGTTCAACTGAAACAAATATAAGTACATAGTCGTAAACAGTGGCAACTCCCAAGACAGGTGACAAATATGTAAGCTTACCAGTACAGTATGACAGGAATTGACTCTGTAGAAGATTATGGTCTTCTAGAAATCCGGCTCCTCTGGTAGAACACAGTTGATCTGCCGTACCCTCTAAGACATTAGCAATAAGAACCAATGATTCCATCCCATACTCTGCAAGCTGTTGTACCTATAAAAGAGACTAGAAATATGTCCATATGACACAGATGCCCCGGCCCATTTGCCAATTGACCATATCAAGGGTTTATAACTTGGAGACACATGCTGGCTCATTTATTGCTACTTATCATGTTACATAGACAGGGGCACTTCTATACCGTCTCCACATAAAACAGGGCCAACAATAATAGTGGTAAACATAGAAAATTCTTGACTATCAATATCTGTCACTTTGGTAAACATGGACATCTGCGAGGTTTTTAATAAAGGGCAACAATAAAATTGATATTAAAATGATGAAAATGATTTGGGCTTTGAAATAGGTAAGGTGTTTTTAAAGTCCTAGAATGTATAACAATGTATAACAATAATGAACATACCAATGTCGAAATCTGTAATTTAATGATTTTAACAGCTTCACATAATTCCGGGCTTGATTGTAATATCTCCTGTTTCACCAACATCTTATATTATATTAGTGTTCTCCTGTAAAAACAATCATGACTGTTCAGAATTTACACAGCCTTGATAGCTTAACATTAGTTCTGGATACCATAACTAAATGGTCTTTTATTTACACTGACGTGTCGACCTTTTGGCTACGGAATTGTCCTCATTAGGAATCAACTGTTTAAGCTTAATGTCAACAAGACTGCGTTCAATAAACGCTTATGCCCCCTGTGGAAGCCTTGTCCATAAATAAGTATAAGTCCAAAATTAGGTCAAGGTGAAGGTCAAAATGGGGTTAGGTGATACTGGCGTGTGGAGAGTGTTCATACACAACATCCATGCAAGTATGAAAGCTTTGTAGCAAGCCATATTAATGCTAGAAGAAACAGTCAATTTGGGTTAACCAGGACGGACGGACGGACGGACGAACGGACGGACAGGTGAATCACTATATGCCTCCCCATCTATCGAATCATCTATCAAAATTTTATAACATTGATTTTCATAATCCGTAAATTTACGGATTGAACATTCTGTAAATTTACAGAATTTGTGTAAATTTACAGATATTCTGTAAAATCAACATTTTGCAAGACCTGGTAATTGGCTTTAGATATCTTAAAGTGTTTAATAAACACTAAAATACTGAGGACGAACCTAAATGAGTACGAAAATATAGAGGACGAAAATCAATGAGTACGCATTTGTAAGTATAGAGACCGTTTTAACTTTTACAATAACAACAAATGTGACCCCCTTACCAAAAGATATAGTTCATATTGAATGGCATCATTTGCGACTCGTATACTTTGTTTCTTCTTCATAGTACATATTTAAGAAATAATAATATCCGAAAATTTGAATATCCGAAACTGAGCAAATATCATTAATTTTTATGGTTACGTGATATTTTCGACTATCTGCAGTTATCGATATGTTTGCACTCATAAAAGATACGTTGACTGAACTTAAAATATGTTAAAATTCATAAATACCCGCGTTGTTCTTTTCGCAAACTATTTCCTTGTAAGTTGTGAGGTTTGTTGTTGGCGTTGGTAAGTATAAAGCCCAAATATCCGTCACTGGTACGTTCCACACAAAACTCCTCACATGCATTACTTCCCTTTTACTCCTACTAAAATCACTTAGCAGACATAATAATGAAGGGAAAAGGTGTGCAATGACTGTCTCATGGTGCAATGATAAATGTAATTGAGGGAAATGTGAAACTTAATTAACATGTTTTTACACTTTAGACCCTACATTGGATTACTAACATCTTTACAAGGAAAGTATCACGGCTCTGTCGTAAGTATAGTGAAACAGGCCAGCGAGTGACTATCCTTCTGGCTGTTTGATTTAAATTAACCAGGAGCTGTGTGTTATCTAGGCCCTGAATTAACCGAACTCTGATCAACTCTTGAAATCAATTACTTGATTTATGCGTGTATGTGATTTTGTTTTACCTTTTAAATGGTGGACACGTGTTTTCAAAACGAATGAACCCATAATTACAGTTTAAAGAGTTATTTTGTAATTAAAAGTTTAAACTTTTCTAAAGGGGCTGCCTCACGTGCTGGTGTATTGCAAAAATAAAATAAAATTGTCTAATTTTCCCGTAATTCTGATACAGTTGTCTGTGTATGCCAGAAATGTTCACACTGGTATTTAAAATAATAGGCGAAACGACGGCTTTCGAAGTTATATAGTATTTTTACATCCAAAATTCTAAAGGGTCTTAATCAAAGGCCTAAAGACTCTTTGGTCTTTATTAACACCCTATAGAATTAACAAATTACTATCACTGAAATTGCTTGAAATTTGTTCGCATTCGAACTGAATACCTTACTGATGTAGTTTGTTGATGTTACAGTTCGATCACGTGTGAATTACATAATTCACAAAGCATGTTGAAAGGAAACTCTGCGCTAGTTTTAAAAGTAAAAATACAGTGTTCGATATCAAAGTGGTTTAAAGAGCTTGGATGGAGCAGTTGGGCAACAGCCAGGACAGTTGCCAAGGACAGACCACAGTGGAGACGGCGTATCAAGGCCTTATACACCAATGGGTGTGAAGAGGATAGGTGAGGTGAAGGTTTTAAAACTGTTGGGTCAAAAATAAAACATTGTTTTCCCCCTTCCGTACCACGTTGATTAGGTAAGATTAACCGGTAGTAAAGTCGTTAATACTGGTCTGTTAATTATCTGGCCAGGAAAACGATTTGACGTGTACATATTGCTTTGCTTTACTTTGAACCTACAAATGTTCATAGCACATGTACGTTAACGAATCTATTTTCAACTATTTTAAGAACATTTGTCTCTAGCAATTGATCGAATTTTGTTTGTATTGTGTGAAATATTGAGAGGAAAAATTTCAGTGAGTTAATATATCTGTGTTTGTGAATACAACCTAAGCATAAATTTTCCGTTAACAATTTAAGTAACTGGTTGAGCTATCAAACTTTACACAGTTTCATAACGTTCATATTACAAAAATTAGATAAAAAATAACATACATGTATGTTTTTCCTTTTTTCAACTTTTTTTGATTACTTGAAAACCAATGAATATACCAAATTCGTTGTAAGTATTTGTTTTATCATGCCAATATACATGTATTTATCCATATCCCCTTTTTAGTAGTTTCTGGTGCTAAAAATATCCATTTGAGATGTGTTATTTGAACCAAAAACGAAATAAAAATGGTACCAGTAATTGCCTTGCTACATTTGTAAACAGCATAAGAGAGAATCTGGTTTCTCTCTCATCTCCTCATGGTGATGAATAACATCAGGAACGAAGTAAAGAACCACTAAATACATAAGCGGTGATACACACAAAGTACTGAGAGAAACATTGGATTGACTGGAAATGATGCTATGCATTGATAATTCTGCTTTGAAAACATGAAATTGGGTTTAAAGTCATTGTGAACATGTATTGGCTGTAGTGAAACTGCTTAATGTTGACCATTTTGACTTTTTGACCTAAATATGAAAGTGAAAGTAGGGGTTAACCGGTCTTGGATCAATCCGCGCTATAGCGAAAATATGTTCTCTATCTTTGATGAGCAAAATGTTTCTTAGAAGTTACATGCATGACCCACATTCTTTATTGTATGGTTTTGAAGCTTAAATATACTGCTTTAAGAAAATATACTGATGGTATATGTGTGTCATGTGGTAATAGACTTAAACTTGTTGAAATTTGAGACCGGCAATGGCCACTATACATTGAACTCGAGAAAACTCTATTTGGTGGTTCCTATCCTTAATACATAAATCTTGTTTCATAATTGGTATATAAACATACCGACAGTCAGCAATAATAAAAGCTTACACTACACAGTCACAACGTGGAACAAAATTATGTGCATTTGTGGCCTATGTTTGTCTCTTTTATTGTTATATGCTAAAAGTTTAAAAGTTTAATACAACGTTCATTAATGACAACAAAATCGAAAAAGATACAGTTTCAGCGAGGTCTTATTGATCTAAATGTATCTGCTTTTTAACCAAAGATATCTTCCACAATGGTATACACTACGAACGTTTTTTTACATATATTACAATGATTCTAAGGATATATAGTTCATAGAATCATAGTCCTCACAGAGCATGTGGGTAACATTTAACTCCGCTATGTTATAGAGGATATTTGTTTGTTTTGATTGAATATGGTTTATATCTCATTGTGTTGTGATAAAATTCAATATTTACAAGAGCGCGTAGCGCGAGTGAAAATATTAAAATTGTATCACTACAAGATGAGATATTAACCATATTCAATCAAAACAAACAAATATTCTATTTATTTAATGCTTATATGGTGTCAAAACTGGTACTATTTATGCCAAATTACCACTGTGGTTAGGCTACGTATGAATATGTCATTCCATTCATATTTTTCACTTCAAAATCCGCCATCTTGGATTATGGTGAATAGGTGAAAACGACTTTTTTGAGAATTTTTCATTAAATCATACACCAACTTGTAGGAAATGGTCTAACTAAGAATAAAAACCCCCACATGACATGTTTCCGTTCAGTAATAAAAAAGTTACAGACATTTTAGTGTTGAGATTTTGGTAAATTAAAGTAGTCCCTGTGAGGGGGCGGAGCTTATATCAGTCACATTGTAGGTGATAACCAGTGACTGATATAGGTTTTATTTCACTGATAGAACTCCATATCTCACCAGTTAGCATTAAATAACATGTATTATTTATTTATTAAGGTACATAGCAGTGACATATACAGATCCAAAACCACAGCACTCATGATTTTTAACTATATGTTTTATGGTGACGCACCAAACATTGTCTACATATAAATGCAAATCCACATTCATCCCATTTAAATGGTTTTTTACCCGTATGGTTAATATTTGTGTATTTTCAAATCTTCCTTCCGTAGGATATAATTTAAATTTTGAAGAATCATAATCCTTAAGCTTGGAATGTATGTTTTTTTCGGTGACGATTCAAGTGATTTTTATGAAAGAACGCTGATCCACATACATCGCATTTAAATGGTCTTTCACCCGTATGTTTAAGTGTGTGTCTTTCCAACTCCCACTTGTGTACGAAAGCAGATTCACAAAGATCACATATGAACGATTTTTCACTATGTGATTTTTGGTGACGCACTAAACTTTGTCTACATGTGAATGCAGATCCACATTCGTCACATTTAAACGGTTTATCACCTGTATGTTTAAATTGGTGGACTTTCCAATCATCCTTTCGTAAGAAAGCAGATTCACAAAGGTCGCACTTAAATCGCTTGTCACCAGTGTGTATTTTAATATGAGTCTTCAACCCGTTCGACTGATGAAATGCAAATCCACAAATATCACATTTATAAGGTCTTTCTCCAGTATGTGTTCTTTTATGAGTTACCAAGGTACCTGGCCGCGAAAATGCTGTTCCACAAATATCACACATGAATGGTTTATCACCAGCTGAATGCTTTAATCTATGATTCCTCAAATCAACAGACCGTATGAAAGCAGCGTCGCAAAGGTCACACTTATATGGCTTTTCTCCAGTGTGAATTCGTCTATGTTTCATTAAGCTAGTGGACTGAGTAAATGCAGCTCCGCAGAACTCGCATCTATATGGTTTTTCACCCGTATGGCTTCTTATGTGAACTACCAATTGACATTTCCTAGTGTATGCAGATTCACATAGATCACACTTAAACGGCTTTTCACCAGTATGAATCATTTTGTGTTTTGTTAAGCTTCCTGATTGTCTAAATGCAAATCCACAAATATCGCACTTATAGGGTCGTTCGCCAGTATGTTTTCTTTTATGTTCCTTCAAACGATAACTTCTTCCAAATGCAGATCCACAAATACCACATTTAAATGGGTTTTCACCATGCCTTTTCATATGAATAATTAGATCACCTCTCTTTTTGAATGTAGATTCACAAATTTCACACTTGTATGTTTTCGTTTCACCCGTGTGTCTTGTTTTGTCTGTTTTCAAATCTGTTTTCAAGCTGACATTGAATTTTTTGGTTTCACCGGAGTGTATTGTTTTGTCTGTTTTCAAATCTGTTTTCAAGCTGACATTGAATTTTTTGGTTTCACCAGTGTGTATTATTTTGTCTGTTTTCAAATCTGTTTTCAAGCTGACATTGAATTTTTTGGTTTCACCAGTGTGTATTATTTTGTCTGTTTTCAAATCTGTTTTCAAGCTGACATTGAATTTTTTGGTTTCACCAGTGTGTATTATTTTGTCTGTTTTCAAATCTGTTTTCAAGCTGACATTTGGTGATAACACCAATCCACAAACTCTAAATTTAAATGAGGTATGTCCAGTACTTGACACCTTGGGTCTCTGGAAACAATCAGCAGGCAGGCTCGATTCTGAAATTTAGAATATATGACTTTGTAGTATTTTGTAAAGATGGGACATTAAATAGCTATTGTAACCATAGTTCTATGATTTTGATGATTAAGTGTGGTTGTCAAAATTCATAAAATATTGTGCTAAATAAATGTTGAATGATTTCTGTATCTTGTTAATATCTTACATAAAAACTACTTTTAAACATCATGTATTTTGCTGCAGGGATTTATAACACTTACATAAAAAGTAAAGTAAATGTTGAATGATTTCTGTATCTTGTTAATATCTTGAATACAAAAACTACTTTTAAACATCATGTCTTTTGCTGCAGGGATTTATAAACACATACACATTTATTTTGACACAAACATGTATGTCTTCCACAAGGGACCGTTTGCAACTCTGGCAAAAATCATTTGAACTAAAATTCTGACCAATCCTTAAGGAGAACTAGCTTATTAGATAATCCCAATTAGATTGGAATTTCTGAGGTTAATTTTGTTGGATGTGATTTGTTATATTTGGTCACTAGTCTGTAGAACATGTATATGAAACAGGTTTATATATAGTTATGAGCTTGATAAAAGAGAGCACAGCATAAAATACAACTTTAAGGGGAAATTGTGATTTTTTACCAAAACGTCTTTTGCCATTTCTTGAGACATTTTCATCAAATAACTTTTATTTTGGTCAGAAATCATAGCTATAAGGTATTCCGGATTAATCAGAAATTTGACGCCCCTGTAAATCTGCAATCTTATTTTAATACAAAAAGTTATTACCTATTCCTGTTATGCGATCATGTGATACCGTCGTGATGTCAGACGATGTTGGAACTTCTTGGCGGAAAAGATCCAAACTGCCAGACTGACCAGCCACATTTGTAAAACTGTACAAAGAAGTATCTTTAATATCACGTCCTGTGTTACTGGCTGAAATAATGTTTCAACAATCTTTATTCAAATAGAAACACCAATGCAGTAGTACATACTACAATAGGGCCCAAAGGGCCCTAGGTCGCTCACCTGTCGTGGTAGAGCATGCAAGCCCTGTGATTTGACCTAGTAACCTCAAACTTGACCTACATTTTGTTGAGATGATAATTGTGACCAATTTTCATAAATATGAGGCTAAAATGGTGACCTCTGGTGACTAAACAAGGTTTTTTTATATGATTTGACCTAGTGACCTAGTTTTCGACCCTGGATGACCAAATATAAATCTTGACCTAGATCTTGCTGAGAATATCATTGTGACCAAATTTCATAAAGAATAGGTCAAAATTATGACCTCTAGTGACTACAAAGGAGTTTTCTATGATTTGACCTTCCGTTGTGACCTAGTTTTTGACCTAGTTTTGACCCAGATGACCCAATATTGAACTTGACCTAGATTTTGTTGAGATGATTATTTTGACCAAGTTTCATAAATATTAGTTTAAAATTGTGACCTCTAGTGATTACACAAGGTTTTTCTATGATTTAACCTTGTGGCCTAGTTTTTGACCTAGATAACCCAACATAGAACTTGACCTACATTTTGTTGTGATGATCATTGTGACTAAGTTTCGTAAAGATTAGGCCAAAATTGTGACCTCTAGAGAGGACACAACCCAATTGTTGATGGACGGACGGACGACAGACGAAGAGTGATCCCAAAAGCTCATTCTGTCAAATTGTGACAGGTGAGCTAATAAACAGGCAAATTCGATGAATTATTGAAGAGTTGATTTGTGCATTGAAAATTGAAAGGCAATGATAATGTGTGTTATGGGACTTCCGAACTTCGTTATTGGATGAATTTATAAATGGTCTGTATTTTAAGAGTTGCATTCGCTTTCTTGTTACTAGATAGGAATTGTGTTATACAGTACATTTGTACATAAAATATTTGTACAAATTTATGTCAATTGACTTAAGATAACGAACTTTCAGGCTCAATTTATGAAATATGGATACAACAGGCCTCAGGATTATAAAGCTTTCGCTCGTGCTGAACTCAACTTGAGTATGAAACATGATTATCTCTATAATCTTTATTTAATTACAAAATATTACTCTGCTTTCTCTGCTAAGACTACTCATGTAATATAGACTTTCGGGACAGGATGCCGTGTTTTCAGTTTGGTATTGTGCTTTGTGTGTTTTTAATGTTTTCTGTGCTCGGCTGGTTAAGTTGAGTGCTGCCTTCCCTGTCTGACTTAATATATTCTTTTAGTAAATTATAAGACATTTCACTGTTCAAACCATTTAATGTTTGAGCACGAACTAGAGTAGAGCATGAAAAAAGCTTTATCATCATGGGGCCAGGTTTGGCTGGTACATTCTACTAATATCATAATGTTTGCTTTATGTATATCAATTTTAAAAGATTGTACTAAGTCAGACAGGGAAGCAAGGCAACTTAACCAGCCGAGCACAGAAAACATTAAAAACACACAACGCACAATGCCCAACTGAACCAACCGAGCACAGGAAACATAAAACACATAAAAGACAAAACACCCAACTAAACAAGCACAGAACCACCAAAGCCCAAGCTGTCAAAAAGTATAATAAATTATTACTAGCTGAATGACCCAGTTTCCCCAGCAAAATGACTATAATGCCTAGTTTCAGCTGTCAGAAAACTTAAAACAAGAAGAGCCCATCACACTACTGACCAAGAAAATTAAACATCCCTTTTGATCCAATCTTCAATGGTACAAAAATGTATTACAAACACTTATTACCACTTCCTGTTAGGTGATCATGTGACTGAACCTGGACATCTGACGATATTTGACCTTCCTGGCGCGAACAATCTAAACTGCCTGACGGATCAGCCACATTTGCATAACTGCCCAAAGAAGAATCCTTAAAGTTGCAACTGTCATCATCAGCTGAAATCAAGATGTTCACTTTAATTGGCGTAACAGCCTTTCAGCCTTAAATGTTTCACATTTGGGACTTGGACTTTCGACATTTTAACAGCAGAAACTTTGCAAATATCTACAGCTATACCACATTTAATTTAAGAGAGAACAAGGCAGTCCAGAAGACGGCTATAATCCTCCGTCGCATTAATGAACAGTGAAATTGTCCAATAAGTTACACATTTGCAAGGAGTTCATGCAATTTGGCCCAGGCGTTAAAAAATTAAGGAGCAGATGGAAAATGTAAGATTCAAACATTTGACCTTATAACTGTGACCTTACCCTTGAACCAGCATGGTTGGAATGTGTGTTCTCTATGTCATCTTTATTAATAGATACACATTTAGTATCCTTTTCATACAATTCAGCCCAGCCATTCAAAAGTTAAAGAGCAGTCATAAAATGTAAGATTTAAACTTTTGACCTTGAACTGTGACCTTGAACCAGCATGGTTGGAATGTAAGTTCTCCGTCGTCATCATTAGTTACATATTTCGCATCAGTTTCATGCAATTTGGCCCAGAAGCCCAGGCATTTAAATGTTATGGAGTAGACACGGAATGCAAGATTCAAACCTTTGACCTTAAATTGTGACCTTGAGCTTGAACCGGCATGGTTGGGATATGGGTTCTGCATGTCATCTTTAGTAGTTAAACATTTGGTATGAGTTTCACGCAATGCGGCCAAGGCATTAAAAAGTTATGGAACGGCCACGAATATAAGATTCAAACCTTTGACCTTGAATTGTGACCTTGACCTAGAACCGGCATGGTTGGAATGTGGGTTCTGCACGTCGTCTTTATTAGTTACACATTTGGTATGAGTTTCATGCAATTCGGCCACAATTTTGTTACGGACGGACGAACGGACAAAGGGACGCACGGACGCAGACCATTCCTATAATCCCCTCCCACTTCGTGGCGGGGGATTAAAAACAAAACGCATAAGCCATGGTAATGTGTTTGCTAGATGAAAGTAGAGACGCCTTGAATTCATACTGAACACTAGTGAACCAGACTTGATAGTCGTCACTCTGTAAAAGCCTGCCAGAAAACAAGACTGCGTTCAATAAACGCTTATGCCCCCTGTGGAAGCCTTGTCCATGAATAAGTCTAAGTCCAAAATTAGGTCAAGGTGAAGGTCAAAATGGGGTTAGGTGATACTGGCGTGTGGAAAGTGTTCATACACAACATCCATGCAAGTATGAAAGCTTTGTAGCAAGCCATATTAATGCTAGAAGAAACGGTCAATTTGGGTTAACCAGGACGGACGGACGGACGGACGGACGGACGGACAGGTGAATCACTATATGCCTCCCCATCTATCGATAGGGGGGCATAAAAACATATTTATTTGTTTGCAGACAACTGAAATAATCGTTACGTACATAGTCGTTAAAACACAGGTCACAATGGCAACTCACAGGACACGGTAACAAATATATATATGCAATCCCAAACTGACCTCACAGTGGCAACTCCCAAGACAGGGGCGTAGCTTAGTCGAAATCAATGTGTAGGCCACGTTATTTTAGGGGGGTTCGGGGGCATGCTCCCTCGGATTTTTCTATATCGCCGCAAGTGCATTCTTTGCCGTTTTCAGACTAAAACAAGAACAACTACGACTCTCAATTGAGATAGGGTGAATATACTCCTATACCCCATTCCCCAATTGATTTTTATTGCATTTTTGGCATTTTTATTTTTTCGAGGTCTGTGAAAAAGTGTAGGCCGCGGCCTATATGGCCTATAGGAAGTTACGCCCCAGCAAGACAGGTGACAAATATGTTAGCTTACCAGTACAGTATGACAGGAATTGACTCTGTAGAAGATTATGGTCTTCTAGAAACCCGGCTCCTCTGGTAGAACACAGTTGATCTGCCGTACCCTCTAAGACATTAGCAATTAGAACCACTGATTCCACCCCAGATTCTGCAAGCTGGTGCACCTTTAGTAATAATAAGACTAGAATTATATCCATAGGACACAGATACCCTATTTTGCCATTTAAACATATCAAGGGCCATAATGCACATGCTTGCTAATAGTCTTTAAACAGGGGCGTAGCTTAGTCTAAATCTATGTGTAGGTCACGTTATTTTAGGGGGGTTCGGGGGCATGCTCCCCCAGGAAATGTTTTAATTTCTACATCGTAGCAGGTGCATTCTTAGCCGTTTTCAGACTAAACAAGACTGCGTTCAATAAACGCTTATGCCCCCATGGAAGCCTTGCCCATAAAAAGCTAAGTCAATCAGGGGCCATAATTCTGTAATAATGTTGGATAGTGTTACATGGCTTTGAAAATATAAGGGACTTATGATAGTAAACAAGCATGCCAAGAGTGTTCATATACAACATCCATGCAAGTATGGAAGCTTTGTAGCAAGCCATAATAATCCTAGAAGAAACGGTCAATTTGGGTTAACCAGGACTTTGACCCTTCAATAAGTCTAAGTCCAAAATTAGGTCAAGGTGAAGGTCAAAATGAGGTTAGGTGATACAGGCGTGTGGACAGTGTCCATATACAACATCCATGCAAGTATGGAAGCTTTGTAGCAAGCCATAATAATCCTAGAAGAAACGGTCAATTTGAGTTAACCAGGAATTTGACCCTTCAATAAGTCTAAGTCCAAAATTAGGTCAAGGTGAAGGTCAAAATGAGGTTAGGTGATACAGGCGTGTGGAGAGTGTTCATATACAACATCCATGCAAGTATGGAAGCTTTGTAGCAAGCCATATTAATGCTAGAAGAAACTGTCAATTTGGGTTAACCAGGACGGACGGACGGACGGACGAACGAACGGACGGACAGGTGAATCACTATATGCCTCCCTATCTATCGATAGGGGGGCATAAAAACAAGAACAACTACGACTTTAAATATCAAAAGCAGTCCAGGTGAGTTTGACACTCCTATACCCCATACCCCAATTGATTTTTATTGCATTTTTGGCATTTTTATTTTTTTGACTTTCTGTGAAAATGTGTAGGCCGCGGCCTATATGGCTTATAGGAAGTTACGCCCCTGGCTTACAAAGTCGAACGACAATAAGACAGATACTTGATCATTTCGAGGGCCACAACTCTGCACATACAGGTCAGGTCCGTATATAAATATATAAGTGCACAACAACACATGTTTGAGGACTATAGAATGCTTACTATCTAAGTTACGGACAACACAACATATTGTGATAGACAAGAGCAAATCTATACCCTCTCCAAATAATTCTGTTGGGACATAAAATAATCAGTGAAAATATTAACAACAATAAAAGTCGTAAACATAGAGATTTCATCACTTTCATTATCAGTCACTTTTGTGAACCATAAATCCTGGTTAACATGCACATTTCGATAGCGCTTACCATGCGTGTATACAGGGACAACACATGAATAAGTGCAAGGACAACAATAAAATATATGCATTTGTAAAGTTGTGATAAATGTGCAAATTTCATGAATACTTACAGTATAGCTATACTAATAACAAGAAGGCCCAAAGGGAAACAGGTCGCTCACCTATCCTATTAGTTCATGCAGACCCCCTAATGGTAGCCTCTATTGCATGTACAAGGTTTTCATATTGTCTTATAAAGCAACCTTGTAATTTACATCACATAGACCCAATGGCATATTGAAGTTTAAACCAAGTTTTGTCTATGATTTGACCTAATGACCAAGTTGTTGACCCTAGATGACCCAATATCGAACTTCACCTAGATTTTGTTGAGATGATCATTGTGACCAACTTTCATAAAGATAAGGCCAACAATGAGAACTCTAGGGACTGCACAAGGTTTTCTAAGATTTGAAATTTTGACCTAGTTTTTGACCCCAGTTGACTAAATATCGAACTTGACCTAGATTTTGTTGAGATGATCATTGTGACTAAGTTTCATAAATACGAGGTCATAATTCAATGTGACCTTTAGTCACTATGCAAGGTTTTTCAATGATTTGACTGAGTGACCTACTTTCTGACCCTGGATGACCCAATATCGAATTTGACCTAGATTTTGTTGACATGATCATTGTGACAAAGTTTCATTAAGATTGGGTTAAAATTATGACCTATAACGACTACACATGGTGTTTCTATGATTTGACCTTGTGACCTCTAAGTTTTTTACCCGGATGACCCAATATCGATCTTGATTTTGTTGAGATGATCATTGTGACCTAGTTTCATAAAGATTAAGTCAAAATTGTGACCTCTACAGACTACACAAGGTTTTTCTTTGATTTGACCTTGTGACCTAGTTTTTGACCCAGGATGACCCAATATCATACTTGGCCTAGATTTTGTTGAGATGATCATTGTTTCATAAAGATTAAGCCAAAATTGTGACCTCGACAGACTACACAAGGTTTTACTATGATTTGACCTTGTGACCCAGTTTTTGACCCTGGATGACCCAATATCAAACTCGACCTGGATTTTGTTAACATGATTATTGAGACCAAGTTTCATAAAGATTAAGTCAAAATTGTGACCTCTACAGACTACATAATGATTAGGCTAAACCTTTGACCTCTAGTGTCTACACAAATAAATTGTGGACGGACGGACGACGGACGGACGACCGACAAAGAGTGATAAAAAAAGCTCACTTTGTGACAGGTGAGCTAAAAATCCTTAAAAAGGATGACCTATGTGACGCTTGCAAAGTACCAGAAATAGTAAACCACTACATAAATTATACGAGTGTGCAAGATATGCGGAAGAAAGAGATCTCCTAGAGCAAACCGTATAGGGATACTGTACAGACAGCAGTTAACGTGCAGGGTTTTATCCCTATCCGTATTGGTGGGAGAGATCAACGAGATTGCAGACGAAGCAAGGAACAAACTCATCGGTGCTATGTCGAGTCAATACTTAACAAGCACAAACCCACTGTAAACCGAAGTACCAAGATCTGAAGCACAAAGATAGAGCACAAAGAGAGTATTACCGAAGTACAAAGAGAACATTTCACTACGGCGATAACGTAATAGAACTACAACAACAACAAATGGACAACACTAATACACATAAATATACATAATAATTGTAAACAGGTGTGTATCACAGTGTCATAGATATTCAGAAACAAGCAATATGGATACTCCATGAAAACAAGAGGACTGCAGTCTTGTTGGTGCAGATATTCTCATCTGATATAATACGTATCCTCAATATACACCTAGACTTGGGGAGACATTCTGTAACAATAAGCAGGCCTAGACACTAACTATTTTGGCCACTGGTCCGACAGGGCAAAAGCGCCCAATTTGTAAATAGGACAGTTACTGGTCCTCCAGAATTTTCACTGGTTCTTCTGGATTTTCACTGGTCTCGGACCAGCGGACCAGTGTTAGTGTCGAGCCCTGCAATAAGTGGGGCATTTAAAGTCCTTGAATGTATAACAATAATGAACATACCAATGTTGAAATCTGTAATTTAATTATTTTAACAGCTTCACATAATTCCGGACTTGATTGTAATATCTCCTGTTTCACCAACATCTTCTTATCTTAGTGTTCTCCTGTAAAAACAATGTTCAGAATTGACACAACCTTGATAGCTTCACAGAATGTGAGATATAATTCCATGATATTGCATGGCAAGATTTACCACTCATACACTCTGTTCCTTCTTCATAGTATATAATAGTAAATAATTTATAGACATAATAAAAGACATCAAAACTTACTGACCATTTTAATAGAAAAATATCCTTTACTGACCATTAGAGCATTTAGATTTTGTGAGACTCAGCTTCTGCAACTTGTTGATAACATAGCTCAAAATATGCCAAATACTTCAAAACAATCTAGACAAATTAATGAAATGGGAAGAGATATGGGAAATGGAATTTAATCCTAGTAAATGTGTGGTTTTAAGGGCCATAGGTCGCTCACCTGTCCTAGTAGTTCATGCACCCCTAATGGTAGCCTCTATTCCATGTACAAGGTTTTCATATTGCCTAATGCTTTAAAATTTACATCATATTTGGACCCAATGACATATTGAAGTGATTTGACATTGTGACCCAGTTTTTGACCCCGGATGACGCAATATCGAACTTGACCTAGATTTTGTTGAGATGATCATTGTGACCAAGTTTTATAAAGATTAGGCTAAAATTGTGACCTGTAGTGACAACACAAGGTTTTTCAATGATTTGACCTTGTGACCTAGTTTTTGACCCCGGATGACGCAATATCGAACTTGACCTAGACTTTGTTGAGATGATCATTGTGACTAAGTTTCATAATGCTTAAGCTAAAACTGTGACCTCTAGTGTCTACACAAGTAATTGTGGATGGATGGATGGATGGATGATGGACGGACAACGGACGAAGAGTGATCACAAAAGCTCACTCAGTCACTTTGTGACAGGTGAGCTAAAAAGAAGAAATCAATTACTTATAATTACATGTTACATGGCCATATCTTAGAATCAGTTGACAGTGCCAAATATTTGGGAATAAATATATCTAATGATCTTTCTTGGAATAAACACATAAATGAAATAACAAATAATGCAACTAGAACTCTTGGCTTCCTTCGCAGAAACTTATAGACTCAAAATCAAAAGATAAAAGAAGTGGCGTATAAAAAACTGGTAAGACCCCAAGTGGAATATGCCTCCTCTGCGTGGAGCCCACATACGGTACTCAATCTAACATAAATAAAGTTGAAAAAGTCCAACTTCAATGTGGATACTCGTCAAAATCTGCAAGCAGACATTTACTAACGAGGGTGAATACTGTTCATGCGTGTAATGTGAATCAGTTCCGTTAAAAACTCGTAAAATTGTCTCTGTTCATATAAAACTTTAACATGTATTTACACTTTACAAGTCCTTCCACACAATCTAGAATGTTGTTGGTACCCGGTGGAGAGCTGATTTAAAAGCCTCCAGGCTCGGGGCAGAGACGGTAGTGTCTGGCAAATTGTTCCAATGAGTGACTGTTCTGGGGAAGAATGAATACTGATATATATTCAGGCGGCAGTGAAACGGGATGAATTTAACACTGTGGCTAGAACTTCTAGAGTCCCTTCTCAGAGCCGGTGTTGGGCAGTATATCATTGGTATGGCCACTAATGCGTTGACTGTCTTGTACAATAGTGTCACATCTGCGTATATCCTGCGCTGGTACAGAGGAGTCCATTTTAGTTTTCAATCATGGCAGTTACACTGTCTGGTTTGTGAGGGTTGTACGGTTTATTGAAGACAAAGCGAGCAGCGTTGCGTCATACTTGTTCCAGTTGTTTGATCTGGGTTTTCTGCTGCGGATTCCAAACAGATGAAGTGTTTTCTAGTTTTGGACGGACTAGGCTCTGATATGCTCTTTCTTTGATCTTTTGTGGACAGTTTTCAGGTTACGTTTCAAAAGTCCTAGTAAGCTTGATGCTTTCTTGGTTATGTTGTTGATGTGAGGGTCGATTTTCATGTTGTCACTGAGCTCTACTGCTAGATATGGATGATGTTGTACTGTTTCTAGTTGTTGGTTTTTCATTGTATAGTTGTAGAGGCGTTTCCTGGATGTTGTGGTAAACTGCATGATTGCACACTTCTTGACGTTGAACTCCATGCCCCATGTGTCTCTCCATTGCACTAGTTGATCAAGGTCCTGCTGGAGATGGATGTGATCCTCTCGTGTTGCAATGGGTCTATAGAGTACACAGTCGTCAGAAAATAGTCTTATGGTTGAATTTATGATGTCTGCAATGTCGTTGATGAAGATAATGAATAATGCTGGGCCAATTACCGAACCTTGTGGAACCCCTGATGTCACTTGGGTCCTATCTGAAGAGGCATTGTCCACCACTACTTGTTGGAAACGGTTGGCTAGAAGAGAGTCAATCCACCTTCGCGTGTTACCCTGTAATACAGGCTGTATGCCGTAGTATCGAAGTTTCTCTGAGAGACGGGGATGTGACACTTCATCGAAAGCCTTAGAGAAATCCGAGATGGCCATGTCTACTTGATGCTTGTTGTCAAGGTGTCTAACAATGTCATCTGATGTCATTACCAGCTGGGACTCGCATGACCTCATGGCTCTGAATCCATGTTGATTTTCGTGGAGGATGTTCTGGCCATCAAGGTGGTCCATCATCTGCGATACAACGATATGCTCCATCGTCTTGGAGGTAACTGCTGTAAGTGAGACTGGACGTTAGTTTTCTGGCTTGGATCTATCGCCTTTCTTGTAGATTGGTACTACATTGGTGTTCCTCCAGTCAGCTGGTACCTCTCCAGTGTCGTAGGACTGTTGGTAGATTGATGTTAGGATTGGCGCTATGATGTCAGAGTTTTTCTTCAGTATGGAGATAGGGATCTTGTCTGGACCACTGTCCTTCTTTTCGTTGAGACGGTTGATGTATTTTTCTACTCCTTTGGTGGAGCAATCAGATGGGTGAAAAACAACTATTCCCCCTATGACAGTGTCACCAGTATGCAAAACAAACTTGGTTGGCAGACTCTACGTGACAGACGCAACCTTACAAGACTGATCATGTTCTACAAAATTGTGTATCGATTGGTGGCCGTGCCAGTACCATCATATCTACTATATCTAGTGGCTCCTGTGAGAATGACACGCCACATGCACCCGCTATCATAGTCATACAGACAAGTACATTGTATACACACCACTGCTAGCTATTATAAATATTTGTTTTTTCCACATACAGTCGTTCTCTGGAACAGCCTGCCTAGCCACATAGTCCTCCAGCCAGACCTAGAGGGGTTTAAGAACAATCTTAGCCACTCCCTTATCTCAAACCGCCCCTGAGTACCGGAACAATGTTTTTATCAGCTTTTAATCTATAAATATTTTCATCTTTTATCTAACACTATTGTTCTTTTTTTCTTCTCACTTTGAAGTCTTCTTTCACTATTTTTTAAAATACTTTTATCTTGCACCTGACGCACACTGCTAGTTTACATGAAAGGGTCTTCAGCAGTATAAATAGAAAGAAAGACATAATAAAACAAAATTATCCGAAAATTTGACTATCCGAAATTGGGCAAATATTATTATTTTTTATGGTTATCCGTTATATTTTTGACCATCTTTAGTTATCTATGTGCTTGACATTACAAAAATATGTTAAAATTCATAAATACCTGCGTTTTACGGGGAATTATTGAATGCCAAAAAGAACTATTTGCCGAAAAACACAGCTGTTGTTGTTGTTGTTGTTGACGGCTATAGAGCCCGAATATCCGTCGCTAGTACGGTCTACGCAGGTAACGGTTTCTCATAATGGCACACAGGTAGTGTTTCAATACATTTTAAAGTGAAGTTCGGTATTTGAAAATATAAATATTAATAACAAATAAATAATGAAAATAAAAAATAAGTAAATATTAAACTTTGTTTCTAGAATCTTTTAGTTTTAACAATAAAAGCACCCAAATGATTATTTATGGTTGACTTGTATTCAATCCATGGTGCTTCCTTGTCACAGGAGAAGAAGAAGGCTGGGGAGATCTGTGTGTGTCTCACTCCTATTTCATTGCATAGCTGTAGGTACATCTCTTCTCTATGAGTACTATAGCGAGGACAACTCATCATATAATGGTCTACTGTTTCGGGTTCACTGCAATCACACGCTGGACTGTCTTCTATACCAACCCTGTATAGGTGTTCTTTCAGCTTGCAGTGTCCAGATTGCAGTTGCAGCAATATCCTTTGGACAGTAGAACCATTGAAGTCCACTTCTTTGACGTCAACCATCTTCTTGTATGTGTATAGTGCCCTACCCTTTTCTGAAATGTCCCACCTTCTTTGCCATTTCACCTTCATAGCGTTCAGTGCTGCTGTCTTGACATCTGCCTGGGAAATTGGGAGTGTTGACTCTGTGCCATCCATTTCATATGCCATTTGGGCCGCTTCTTTCGCCAGCTTATCCGCTATCTCATTACCTAGTATATTGGCATGACCTGGTGTCCATTCTGTAGTCAAATTAACTCCTTTTGCTTGTGCTGTATGCCAAAGTTGTTTGATGTCTGAAACGAGTTGGGTATGTAATGTGCAGTTCCATCCAAGTGTAAGTACTCCTATGGCTGATTGGCTGTCAGAAAGAATTTTCAATTTAAGTATTGGTCTCTTTTGCATTTCTTGGATGATGAATTCTATTGTGATTTTTATGGCTACCAACTCACCAACCAGGATTGACGCCAGTTTTGAGACAGGTTGTTTCAGGTCCACTCTTTCTTGGTTAGGGAGAAAGACACAAGCTCCAGCTCCACAAGCACCAGGGTTGCCTTTGCACGATCCATCAGTGAAAGCTATGATGGTGTTTGGATCTTCACTTTGCAGTATTTCCTCGATATGTGTCACTGCAGCTTGTGCCTGGTCTTTGGTTCTAGATTTAGAAGATCCCAGGTTGTTCCAGTATGTTGGCTTTCTTCTGCATGGCTGCAAGCATTCAACATAAGACTCTTCTGGCTCAATACATTTTGTGTCAATTTCTGTGATTGCTTCCATGTCAGCCACCTGTTGTATCATTCTATGGAATGGCGTGTCTGAATGTTGGGAGAACTCCGGGTCATTTCTGCAGTTGTTTAAGCTCGCTTTGATCAAACATTGATCATCTTTTGCCATAATTTTGGTGCACTCCCTTATGCTGATTTCCTCCCTTCTCAATTCCAATGGTAGAACATTTGCTTGAACTTCAAGGGCTTCGCAACTATTTGTGTGCAGTCCGCCAAGACAGAGTCCCAGTCCTCTTCTTTGTACAGAGTCTAACATATTTACATTTTTACTATGTTGCCAAACAGGTGCTGCGTATTCGAGGTGAGGTAAAACTATGTTTTTGTATAGCTTGACCATATTGGAAGGAAGAATTTTTTCAGTCTTTGCCAAGGTGACTAAGGAACCCAACGCTCTAAATGCTTTTGATTCAACATATTTGATATGCTCCTTGAATGTCAGTTTCTCATCTAGTATGACGCCCAAAACTTTGGCTTGTGTTGCTCTCTGTAGTGAGTTTCCTTTAATGTTTAGTGAAATGTTTGGAACATTATCCTTTTTTCTGTTAAATATGCAGTATTCTGTCTTGGCGGTGTTAATCTTCATTCTCCACTTGTAAGTCCAACTGTTAACCGAATCTAGATCTTTTTGCAATGACCTTTCTATGGCGTGAAGAGTATCTCCTGTCTTCCAAATTGTGCCATCATCTGCAAATTTAACTTTCTCATTCTGTACATTGCTGAAAATGTCGTGCAAGAAAAGGTTAAACAGTAGGGGTGACAGCACTGATCCCTGTGGAAGCCCCATATGTGTCTGGATACTTACTCCCTTGAATTCCTTTATGCAACCAACTGCCTCTCTTTCTGTCATAAAGTTGTTTAACCATAGCCAAATTCCACCAGTTATACCTATGTCATGTAACTTTACAAGAAGGCCCTCTCTCCAAACAGAATCAAATGCTTTTTCCATGTCTATATATATAGCAGCAGTACATTCTTCATGGTGAAAACCTGTTGTTATGTCTTGGACCAGTCTAAGTAAGGCTTGTGTAGTCCCTCTTCTTTCTCTGAAACCTTCCTGTTCTTGGTCTAGTAAGTTGTTGTGTTCGGAAAACGAGTAGAGGCGCTTGTTTATTATGCGTTCCATGCATTTACCTAAGATGCTTGTCAAGCTGATTGGTCGGTAGGAGCTTGCCTTATGGTATGAATCTTTTCCTGGTTTCTGAAGGAATTTAATATTTGCACTTTTCCACAATTTAGGTAATCGTCCACTTTGGAAGGATTTTTGAAAGACTGTTGTAACCGCACCTAACAGTAAACAAAACGATGGAAAATTCAGCCTTTTTGATCACATTGTTATTTTGACATCTTCGTCTTTATTTCTATCTCGATTTTGACTCATTTAGTAACTGTAGTTTCAGAAACTAGTATAATTGTGACCGTCTGATAAACAGATATTGAATAATTTAACCAAGTTTAATTTTGCAACACTTATTTACTGTATACTTATTTTTGGTGGGCACTGTATATGAGACTAAAATGCATATGGTGACAGATCAAGTCTATCACACTTGCAGTTATCACCAAAACATTTGACCGAGTGTTTACGCGAGGGTCGAGTTCATAGACTCTTTTTGAAACAAGTACAGGATCAGCGCCACAAGTATGGCTTTTAGCCCATACCGTTTTTGCTTACGCAAAATTTTAATTGTAAACAAAAGATTCAATCAATATGCCAAAAATCTGAAAGCAACGATGATGCATTTCTTATATTTGTTTACAATGTAAAATATATTTAACTATCGGAAAAACAACAAGCATGTAGAAATAAATTGAGAAGGCATATAAAAAGGTATTTTGTTCACCTTCCCAAAACCGCGCTAGTTCAGCAGTTTTTTAAATTTCCTACGCTGAAATAAGAAACAATTTGTTTACAAACTTCGATTTAACATCATTCAATTACATTTGCAAACTGTGAACACATTTAATTTTTAACAAACAATTGTTCTAAGCAAAAGTATTTTCACGGTTAATTAACAACATTTCAATTTCAACACAATGACAATAAGTTGCGAAAATATCATTTGGGCCAGAAAAATTGCGTCGATATAAGCAGAGTGTCGACACAGGCATGTCGACTAAACCATCATATTTAAGATAGAACATAGCCCAAGTGTCGATACAACTGATGTCGACACAACGAGTTTCAACTGTATATATTATTCATTTATTTATACCACATAAAGAGGTGGGGCAATTAATAATAACAACACACACTACTGTCAATTCTACGAAGAGTTTATTTACCTAATTGTACTATACATGTATTTGACTAAAACGTCACAATAACAGTATAGTCCAGTCAAGATAATAATCCAGTGACGCAGCGGTCAAGTCCACTATAACGGTGTAAAACCAATTTCAAAGGCTTATACTGTACAAACAACTATAGTTTCAATGCTAAACTGACATACTAAACTTCGCTCTACCTGTTTAGGCAATATTTGTGATTTTTTGCGTACACATAAACTGCAACGTCACTGTCACAATATCCTAACGGGACTATACACCTGGCAGTCTGACTATACAATAATACAAGTTTATTTGTTGACATATGAGGCCACCAGCCCATACCCATTACAATACGTATAAACAATATATACATGTTACAAATTACATGTCTAAGAAAATGTAGATAAAGTAAGTTGAATACAGTTTTTTGTACATTGAATAAAACATAGGAACTCATATATGAGCATCATAAATATATTTACATAGTAAACATTAGTATTATTGACACAATGGTTAAATTAAACATGATGTTGATTTATTCATAGATTTATATAAACAGATCAAGGATTTTCAGATTTATACCTTTTCAATAACAAATTTCTATCAATAGTTTCGTCTTTACTTTCCAGAAGTCAAATAAAAGATTTATATAAACAGATCAAGGATTTTCAGATTTATACCTTTTCAATAACAAATTTCTATCAATAGTTTCGTCTTTACTTTCCAGAAGTCCAATAAAAGTCGAATAAAAACTACAACTGTCCATTGTGTTATTCATTACGTCTTTACTCTTAAAACTTAAAGATCAGGCAAAAATGGTGACCTATAGTGACTACACAAGGTTTTTCTCAAAGACTAAAAACTTAATAAATAGTGTTAATTGACAATTTCCTATGGAATGCAGTCAGAGTATGGTATTATGATAGCAAATTAATATTGAAAATAGTGGGCAAACTAGTACAAATTCAGTTCATCTTAAACTAAAGTTTCACAAGAACTGACTATAGATGTAGTATAGGGTCCATGATGATAATGACGACCCTTTTCTATCATGAGACTTTTGGATAAGCATCTTATTTGCAACTTCAAACTTTATTTATTGCATTTATATAATTAACATACAGTAAACTCCCTCGAAACCGGACTCCCCATAAAATCGGACGATTTCCTAGGTGCCATCTGGAATTATGAGAGTCCGGTAATGCGGGAGCTTTTTAAGTTAACTTTATAAGAAGAAAATACGGGACCCAGGAAATCATCCGATTTTATGGGGATTCCAGTTTTAAGGGAGTCCGATTTTGAGGTAGTTTACTGTATATAGCTACATTATAATTATTTTTGAATGTTATATAGTATGACAATCAGGGGTTCTACTGAGGCACAACGCCTAATCCTGAAAATTTCCCATAAGTCTGTTTCGAGTGCCATTAGCACACACCCCTACACCAAAAAAAAAGTTCTATTGTCAAAATTCAGGGAATGAAATTTCATATGACTGAAACGCAGTCAATACTAGATATTTTTTCATCAAATAACTTTTACTTTCTGCAGAAAAGTTAATTTTTTCAATTGCAGCAAATCCGGATTTCCGGATTATTCCGGAACTGTAGTATCCCTGGACAATTCAGAAAGTTTGTTCATTTCTCTTTACAGAGAATAACATTTTTGAATATACATAGACATGATAGAGCTAAAAATATAATATTGTTTGTTTTCCCTTCCTGATCCTGGCTTATTACGGTTGGAAAGGTAGGTAGGTATTTTTTTTTTGAAAAATATTCTTTTATTATCTATGATTTTTGTTTTCGTACTCTTGTACCCAACTTTTCTTCTTAAATAAAACAAGACTGCGTTCAATAAACGCTTATGCCCCCTGTGGAAGCCTTGTCCATGAATTAGTCTAAGTCCAAAATTAGGTCAAGGTGAAGGTCAAAATGGGGTCAGGTTATACAGGCATGTGGAGAGTGTTCATATACAACATCCATGCAAGTATGGAGGCTTTGTAGCAAGCCATAATGATGCTAGAAGAAACAGTCAATTTGGGTTAACCAGGACGGACGGACGAACAGGTGAATCACTATATGCCTCCCGATCTATCAATAGGGGGGCATAAAAATCAGAGGGTCAAAGTATTTTGTGTAGGGGACTTTTCTGGGGTAGGTAGGGAAGGGGACACAAACAATATTTTATTTTTGGCATACATTTCAACTGCTCAACATATTCAGATTAAAGCATGTTAGTGTTAGCAACAACTTCTTGTTCCCAATTATATTCAAAACCATTTTTATAGGTATGGTCATTTTATCTTCATTTCTCCCAATATTGAAGAGCATAATATTATATATAGTGAACAAAAACAAAGCAAACATTCAATACAATTATAACAAATTACAATTATGAATTATGAGAACATTTGTTAATGTATACGTATAAATCAACCAGTATTTTGTATGAAGTTTAGTTGTGTGCAAAAACATGGAATATCTACCAAGATCAGTTAGTCTGACTGCACCATAACATGTATTTTGATTAACACTCAAAAACGCATACACACATATAATTTTACCTGTTCAACACATTGTCTGCGTTGTAAACCCCAAATTTCAGCCTCATACATACACAACAGTTGCTACTTGATTTCACAGAAGTCAAGTATATTCAATGGCGGTGGAGACCAACCACGGTATCAAATAGACAAGCAACGTTGTCTTCAAATCTCAATAATTTCTGGATATACATTTAGTTGTATACACGTACCTCTTATATTATTCCAACAAATTCATCAATGAATAGGATAAATAAAATATTACTGTGGTTCTAAACCAACTGGACATGAAACACAGACTGTAATGATACATTTAGATGTCCTGACAGTTGCTTTAACTAAAATATATTGATTGATTTTATATCTACAGGGTGTTAACAAAGTTCGTTCTCAATGTTCGAGTTTTAATATTTTATTTTTCTGACTTCAGAAGACCTTAAAATGTCCATGTTAAAATCAAGGGTGTTCTACCATTGTTCTGATCTCTTTGGCACTAAATGAAGCTATTAGAGTTAAAAATTAGCATTGTCTTCTGCATCCATAGCTCAAATAAAACATAATGAATTTAAATTTTGAGAACAAACTTTTTTAACACCCTGTAGTTTTATAATTTACCATGACTACCTCTCTTGATTAGTATATCATACAATATTTGTCTGTTGACAAAAACAAATGCCTTTTGAAAATCTGTAAGTGCTATATAGAAAGGTATTATCCTGGTAAACATTTATCTACAATACATGTATTATACAAATTAAATGCCTGGTCAACTGTATGATAACCAGAGCCAACCCCCAGTCTTGGCCTCTAAAAGAACGTTATCAGGTGGTAATTTTGATTTTACTTTTAACTCAACACCTTTCAATTAAAATTACTATTTTTTCACTGAATTAACAGGAAACTTCATCGGCCAATCAAAACTTTTGTTTCATTTGTGCAGGCAAACCTACGGGCACTTTCAACCAATACAAATACAAACTGGAAATGAAAGTCGGCACACCCCGACCCCTCGAATTTTAAGGACAGATTTACGCAATTTGGAACAACGGCCTTTCTAAAATATAAAATTTCATAATACAGAAAACTTTCACCCCTGTAGACCCATGAACATTGGATGTTCACCAGTATGTGTTTTTCTGTGACGTGTGTAGTTTCTTCTACACGCAAATCCAACTCCACATACGTCACATTTAAACGGTTCTTCACCAGTATGCTGTTTAAACTTATGTATTTTCAAATCTTCATTGCGTAGGAAAGCAACTGGACATTGGTCACACTTATAAGGTTTCTCACCAGTGTGTATCCGTATATGAGTCTTCATGGCACCTGTTCCGAAGAATGTCATTCCGCAGTAGTCACACTTGTACGGTTTTTCGCCGCTATGTTTCCTTCTATGAGCCAACACGCCGCTTGACTGTGAAAATGAAGCACCACAAATATCACACATAAATGGTTTAGCACCTTCAATGTGCTTTAATCTGTGGTTCTTCAAATCAACAGTCCGTATGAATGCAGTATCGCAAAGGTCACACTTAAATGGTTTCTCGCCAGTATGAATTCGTCTATGTTTCAATAAGTTGGTCGACTGTGAAAATGCTGCTCCACAGAACTCGCACCTAAATGGTTTTTCGCCAGTATGGACTCTTGAGTGGTTCTCCAATTGACATCTTCTAAGGAATGCAGACTCGCAAAGATCACACTTAAACGGCTTTTCACCAGTGTGAATTTTTTTGTGTTTTCTCAACACACCTGGCTGTTTGAAGGTTGATCCACAAATATCACACTCATATGGTCGGTCCTCGGTATGCCCTCTACAATGCTCCTTCAACATATGTCTAGTCCTGAACGCAGTGCCACAATCCTCACACTTAAATGTTTTTTCATCAGTATGAATTTTTTTATGTTTTCTCAGGTAACCCGCTTCTTTAAATGCAGCTCCACATATATCACACACAAACGGTTTCTCCCCGTGAGTTTTCATATGATCAGCTTGGTCGTCTCTATTTGTGAATGTAGCTTTACAAACCCCACATCTATACGGTTTGGTTACACTTGTACGCATTCTGATGGGTGCTTTCGAGCTCGCACTTGATCCGAACACCAATTCAGAAATCCTCAATTTAAATTTTTCAGAACTTGGTAACAAGTGTTTCTTGTAACCTTCTGTTGCCGGGCTCGATTCTGAAATTTAGAATATACGGGTAAGTGGTCTTTTGTAAAATTGGGACTGTCGATATCTAGTGTAAGCAGCACAACAATAACAAGTAATTAAGAATTGCAAGCAATACAGAAGTCCCCCACCGGTTTTAAGCCATTTTCAATGTTTCTGTTGCCATAGCAACCACAATTATTGTCAGAATCAATATATTTTTAGACGTGCATAATCCCCTTATTGCTCCCTATCCACATACCAAGTTTCATAAACTTAGCTTGGAAAATGTTTGAGTTATGTCAGGATCCAGATTTTTTGACGGACGGACTGACGGACGGACGGACTGACTGACTGACTGACGGACGGACGGAGGGCAAACCTATAGTCCCCTCCGGTCAAAAACCGGTAGGGGACTAACAAGACTGCATTCAATAAACACTTACGCCCTGATGGAAGCCTTGTCCATAAAAGTAGCAAAGTCAATCATGGGCATAGTTCTGTAGAAATGTTGAATAGTGCTACATGCATGGCTTTAACATTGTAATATGTTTATGATGGTAAACAAATATGCCAAGTTTAAAAGCAATGCCTCGATTGACTTCAAAAGTAGTTGAGCTTAAACAACTTGATTGATATTGTAATCAGACCCAACATCAACATGTTTGAAGCTGATTTAAAGAGCTATGAATTTAATAAAGGAAAGGCCTTAAATAATTATGAACAGGATAATGGTAATTTTTGCATATCTTATTTTCATCGCATAGTCCAATTTTAATAGACAAGAGTAAATCATGGCTATTTTGCCTATAAAATTTAGTCAAGAATATCAAAATGACCCTTCAAATTCAGAAGCTAGTGCAACCCCTGATATCAGCTACATTATAAAATTGATTTAAGTACATCAGTTTAAGAGATTTTATAAGTGCGGGGGCGTAAATACATGAAGTTAACTAATATTAGGGTTAAATCTTCAATCTAAATGCACATAGTAATTACCCATATCTGTGCTGTCATCATCGGACTGATCATTGAAGTCTGGAGATGACGGACTTTCTTGACGTAAATCTAAACTGTCAGACGGACCAGCCTCATCTGTCAAACTGCGCAAAGAAGCATCCTTAACATCAAAACTCTCGTCACCGACTGAAACAAGAATTTTAATAAATGGTTATTGAACTAGCAATACAAATCCAGTACGTTTAATGATTTTAGTAATATCAACAAAACAAATTTGACAAATTGTTATCATGTTTACTTTCGTGCATTAAAACTTGAAAGAAAATACAAATTCATGACCTCAGTCTTGTATACTGTAAATCACTTTACTTTCGTGTAACTTTTGTCTCACGATTTTTTTGAAAATTTCAATATTTTTTTGTTTGCGAGATTTTTTAATTCGCTTCATTGACGATGTCAAATTCCCAACTTTGTATATCGAAATTTTCTAGATGACAACAATTCATCTCCAAAATGACGCCAATGTATCCCATAAGATGTTATTTTTGGCTTCATTTATACAACAAAGTCTGTTGTGGATTGAAGTGTTATTGGTGTCATATAATAAAAATAATCTAACGCTCGTTGTCAATTGATAAAAAAATTATATTTAAGTTGTTCAGGAAATATATTTAAGCGAGCCAGAGTTTAATATAAGTTTGTGTCAATTGACACTCTATGTATCAATAATAATATTGATTACCACTTTCTGTAATGTCCTCATGTGTCCTAGCCGCGATGTCTGACGACAATGAACCTTCTTGGCGCAAATAATCAAAACTGTCAGACGGACCAGCCACGTTTGTAAAACTGCGCAATGATGAATCTTTGATATCTACGATATCTAAACTGGCATTACCATCTAGAATAAAAAAATTCAATTATATTTTTTAAAATGCTTATTGAAATAGCAATACAAATCTACAGTGGTTTTGCTGAGGCATAATGCACAATCTGAAAATTTGATGTAAGTCTGTTTCAAGTGTCATTAGCACACATCCCAACACTTAAACACTGTTACAAACATTGTTCTATTGACAAAATTCAGCATATTAAATTCAAATGACCATAACTCAGTCAATATTTGGAATTTTGTCTTCAAATAACTTTTATTTTCAAGAGAAAAGTTCCCTTCTTTTTCGTGGATAGCAAATCCGGATTTCCGGATTGTTCTGGAATAGTAGGACCCCTGAATCCAGTAAATTGTAATAATATAAACAAGCAAATCTGACAAATTGTTAAAGTGTTTACTTTTATGCATTGAAATTCACTACCCACCATAATAATGTCAGGGCCAAGAAGCTTACCAGTACAGTATGATAGGAATTCATTCTGTAGCAGTTTGTGGTCTTCTAGGAACCCGGCTCCTCTGGTAGAACAAAGATGATCTGCTGTCCCCTCTAAGACATTGGCAATAAGGACCACTGATTCCACCCCGGACTCTGCAAGCTGCTGCACCTATGTAATAATAAGTAAGAAGTATGTAAGTATGCAGTCTTTATTTTACGAGGCCATATAATGAAATCTTCCATATGGGCCTGGAGTAGCCAAACCAAGAGCTGTCACTGTAAGGGACATCTACTCCTGAAGTGTGAAGTTGATAGTATACACACATACTTTAAGTTACCAAAATGTCAAAGTTAATAAATAAGGACGATAACTCCTAACTAGAATTGCCACACGATGGTGAATAATACCTCACAGCACCGCCTTGTCACAGAAGAGAGGGAAGTATTTCAAGGGAAGAGACAGAAAGTTTGTGTGATACAAGGAATTTGGGCCTGCTAGCTCGTTCCAAATAGATGAGATTTCATTCAACAAATTCCATTCCAAGTTTACAATCATGCTCTCCTTAAAAAGTGATTAGATCCTGTTTGAAAAATGTTTTCTTGGAATGTTCTGTGGTCAATGGGACCACCTGCATTCCAAGAGTTAGTGATCCTCTATGAAAACCACTGGTCTCTAACCAGGGGGCCAGTGTTAGTGTTGAGCCCTGTTTCACCCTAAGATAGATAAAGATGACAAACATACACCCCTTCTGCTTAAGACTGGGAAAAGCACAAAATATGTTCATAAAATAAGTACAAAATGGTCAGAAATCGCCTTAAAATGAATTCGTACAAAAAGATGGGGGTATAATAACCTACCAATGATGAAATCTGTAATTTAATGATTTTAACGGCTTCAAATAGTTCCGGGCTATTGTTTAGTATCTCCTGTTTAACACGCATCTTCTTATCGTAAGTGTTCTCCCTGAAATAACAATATTTACATTTTACAAAAAAAAATTAAAAGCCTAGACTAGTAGTGGTATTGTGCTCTTGAATTGTGTGAGGTTGATCCATGGCAGCGCCAAACTTTGAAAGACAAAAAATTTAACTTGTTTCCATAATTTGATGAAAAAAAGGCCACCAATCAAAAATCAATAACATACCTTGTAAGGGCCGTATTCTAACATCATAAAAATTGGTTACTCTTGAGACTTGACAAGATTTTGGATTGCAATTAATCCAGTCAGAGCGGAGTTACTTCCCTTGTGGTTCATCAGAGTTCATGCTATATCTAGTTTCTACATCTACATCTACATCAATACGTTATGCTGTCATAAATTTGACAATTCTATAACGGTGCGCAAAGAAAAAGAAAAAGGGAAGTAAAGATAGGAAAGACAGAAGGATAGACACGGGCAAATATGATTGCAGGTAAAGTTTAAAAGATATGAAGTAATAGAAAGTGTTGCACAGTTACTTTCGGCCATCAGGGCAAGACCAATCCAGCTTCCGTGGCGGTGCCAGGGTGCTAGACCCCGCTGACATAGCTCCGGCCCTTCGTTTGGCTGTACTTTGTAACTGTGCATGAGGATCCCCTTTAGAAGGTCAGGTTGGAGAGCTCATTCTTGAAGGATGCCAAAGAATGAGCCTCAGCAATAGATGCTGGAAGGTTGTTCCACAGGGGGATACAACGAGGAAAGAAGCTGAATTTGAAGACGTCAGAAGATGTAGAATAGGGCAGGAATCTGCTGTTATGAGATGATCTTGCTCTGCTTTTGATTGGTGTTAGATAGGGGCCTGGATCAATCTCGACATGGTTGTGGATGATCTTGTAGAGCATGGTCAGTTGTATCTTTTTCCGGCGAGATTCAAGCGTTTCCCATTTCAGGTCAGAAAGCATATCAGAGACACTGCTGATGTTGTGGTACCTGTTGGTAGCGAATCGTGCTGCTCTTCTCTGGACCATTTCGACTTTATTGATGAGGTTTCTATGATGAGGGTTCCAAATAGTGCTGCAATATTCCAAATTTGAGCGGACGAGAGATGTGTAGGCGTTGGTTTTTGTTTCTTTTCTTGTATTTCTTAGGTTGCGTTTCAGGAAGCCTAGCATGTTGTTTGCCTTTTTTGTTGTTCTGTCTATATGAGTTTTCCAGCCAAGGTCTGATTGCAGGTCCACTCCTAAGTATTTTGATGATTTTTCATCCGCCAATGGTACACCTTTCAGGATGTAGTTTGAGCGAAGAGGAGTCTTGGATCGAGTAACTCTGAGGACACTACATTTCTGAGGGTGAAAGTCCATCCCCCACAGTTTGATCCAGTAAACTTTATTCAAGCACTTGGTGCATTGTTTTTAGGTTTTCTAAAGTCAGTAGCTCAAATTACTTATTCAAGGGATTTCCACGGTACGTATTAACAACAATGGCCAATATTGAATAATTAATAAGCATGATAAAAGGAAATTAGCCGAAAATATGATTGTCCGAAATTGTGCAGATATTATTTATTTTTGCTGGTATCTCCGTAATTTTTGACCATCTGCCGTTTTATATGTGACTGAACATGTAAATATACGTTTACTGCACTAAAATGTGATTACAAATCATAAATACCCGCGTTTGCCTTCACAAACTACAATTTCTTTGCGTTGTTGTTGTTGTTGAATTTGGGTATTTTGTTGGCAGGTATAAAGGCCAAATATCCGTCACTGGTACGGTGTGCGCTAAAATCCTCGCAGCGATTACTTCCCTTAGAGTTACAAGAAGTATTATTAATAAACACTGCTAGGGGTTTGGTTTAAATTATAGCGAGTAGGGTTTTCTCATAATTTCACACTGGTGAAACACGTAAATAATTCTGACTGAACACATAACAATATCAAATGTAAAAAAAATATTTTTTTCTCAAAATATTTTAGTTTTAGCACCATCAGGAGCTGTTCGATGATATCTATGTACTGGTGCACTAAAGATGGGATTTTTTTTTATAATTTGGCTTGTTGTTTCATTTATGCTTATGTTGTTGTTGTTGTTGTTGTAGTTCTATTACGCTATTGCTTACTTTTTAATTTGTAATAACTATGTTATTCCTTACGGTTGCATGAGCTTTACTATAAATTATATCATGATTGTCTGTAATCTACTATCATTTTTTTATGTACTATACTAAATTCTTTTATATGCATGAACTATGTTCTTATGCTGTTCCTTAATATTGTATGCTTGAAAATCTTATTTTATTATTATTTATAAAAGATGGAATGTGTTATAGGTAATAATCTTTATACATGTGCTTCTAATTTTGTAGCTGCTTTTCTTAACATGTTTGTTAATAAAAACTTAACACTGCTAATCAAAGTAACTTAACGTATTTACATCATATAATAATGTTAAAAGTATTTTTTTATATGTGTCAACTAGGTATCTGTACACGTAAGAAGTTTATAATGTTGACCTATTCCCAAATAGATTCAACCACATACCTTTATACACGGTCTGTGATTTAATCAAAGAATTGCACAACCTTGAGACATTAAAGACTGTCAACATTTGGCTCATATAGACAGTCCAGGTGCATGCACAAAGGGCAACCCAAATAGGACACACAGATACCCACGTTGCACTTTCTATCTGGGTCACATATAGGCAGCCCATAAGAGATGCATATAGGTAGCCCAAACAGGTGGAAGATGATCAGATGGGGTCCATATTCAATGTGTGTGGGCAGTCTAGATTGGACCCGCTAAAGCCCGGTCGCACTTTCTATCTGGATCCCATATAAGCAGCCGAGAAGATACCCCTAACATAGGCAGCCCATATACATGTACTGGTGGTTGCCCAGATAGGGTCATATGATTAGCATATTAAATATGTATGGGCAGCCCAGATGGGACCCACAAAGATCCCGGATGCACTTTCCCTATACATGTAGGTGCATACGTGGGACCCATATCATAGATGACTAGCTGGGCCAAGGTATTAATTAGGGCTTTTTATTAGGCCATAGGCCTTAGAAATTATATCACAAAATACATGTAGAGTTTATATTTAGTGACATATTTCTTAGGCCCTGTACTTAGGCTTACCGATAATAGAAATCACGACGTCACGACTCTAATTTAAATATTTTAAACACATGCTTTTTCAATACATGTCCATTTAATTTTAAACATCATGTATTCAATTAACATCATTTCTGGTCACATTTTAATTATGACCAAGCCTCGTTCGTCACAAGTTCGAATTAGGTTTGGTACGATAGAGTAATAAATGGTACGAATCGTTTGAGTGCTAGATAGCCCGTTTGCATGGTCAGATTACAGGTAATCTTCGTGTTTTGATTATGTTTATTTATTTAATGACTTGTCAGAGCCATGGATTTGTTTTTAGTCTATTTTAAAACAAGTTTAACAACCATTTTAATAAAAATACAGTGTGAAACTGGCACAGTTTCTGGGCGACAGTTTCGCCCTATGAATTGTTTCGTTACCAAGCCTCTTCGTAACCGGTAATTTTTAACAGGGCTTTGGATGCAAATTTTATGCATCTATGTTCAATATATACTGCAGCTCCTAGTTAACCTATGTTGATGTAGTATAGTTTTTTACTTATAATATGCTAAATATATTCTATTCGGGTGCTTGTCAGTAACGGGGCCTGTATAGTGTTTTGGGCCATATATTTTCTATATGAGTGCTTGTCATTAACGGGGCCTGGATAGTGTTTTGGGCCATATATTTTCTATATGGGTGCTTGTCATTAACGGGGCCTGGATAGTGTTTTGGGCCATACATTTTCTATTCAGGTGCTTGTCAGTAACGGGGCCTGGATAGTGTTTTGGGCCATATATTTTCTATACGGGTGCTTGTCAGTAACGGGGCCTGGATAGTGTTTTGGGCCATATATTTTCTATACGGGTGCTTGTCAGTAACGGGGCCTGTATAGTGTTTTGGGCCATATATTTTCTATATGGGTGCTTGTCATTAACGGGGCCTGGATAGTGTTTTGGGCCATATATTTTCTATTCAGGTGCTTGTCAGTAACGGGGCCTGGATAGTGTTTTGGGCCATATATATTTTCTATACGGGTGCTGGTCGGTAACGGGGCCTGTATAGTGTTTTGGGCCATATATTTTCTATACGGGTGCTTGTCAGTAACGGGGCCTGGATAGTGTTTTGGGCCATATATTTTCTATACGGGTGCTTGTCAGTAACGGGGCCTGGATAGTGTTTTGGGCCATATATTTTCTATACGGGTGCTTGTCAGTAACGGGGCCTGTATAGTGTTTTGGGCCATATATTTTCTATATGGGTGCTTGTCATTAACGGGGCCTGGATAGTGTTTTGGGCCATATATTTTCTATTCAGGTGCTTGTCAGTAACGGGGCCTGTATAGTGTTTTGGGCCATATATTTTCTATACGGGTGCTTGTCAGTAACGGGGTCTGGATAGTGTTTTGGGCCATATATTTTCTATACGGGTGCTTGTCGGTAACGGGGTCTGGATAGTGTTTTGGGCCATATATTTTCTATACGGGTGCTTGTCAGTAACGGGGTCTGGATAGTGTTTTGGGCCATATGTATTAAAATATCAGGTTCCTGTGATTGTACATACGTTAGGCATTCCAGAGTTTAGAGTGGGTTATTTTGCCAGACCATAAAATTGCACCGAGAGCTGTGGCTCAATACAATATATATTTATGGCCTTATTGACTTGAAATCAATATTACATTGTATTAAATTATCTTTCAGATACCATGCCAAAACGTAAAGTTAGTATTGGTTATAGACCGAAATATTTTAAAAATGGAAAGCGGCATAAACATCAGTCAAAGTCAGTGGATGTCAGTGGACCAAGTTGCAGCCAGAACACTGATACTATTCTACATGATTCTAACTATACACAACATTCAGCAACCCACCTTTATATAGACATTGATACTTCTGCCACTGAATTTCCTGAGCAAGGTACTTTTACAGATTGTATAGTATACGGTGTTAAATGTTTATTACTGTCAAATCCAATCTCATTAAAATCAGACTCTAACTTTTGCCCCATTTCTTTACACTGTTAGAGCTATATCAGCCTAAAGTAGTGAAGCGTAATATGGGTCTGATTTTGTAGCAAACAAAGAAGGAAAAAAATCACTGTCTAAGAAATGCAGAAGATTTCTATACAATGAGGAAGATTTTACCAGCGTCTTAGAAACTCGGGTACTGGTGATATATCGATCTCCCTTCAAGTTGCTTGACACTCAGTAAAGTAACTGTTATGCACCTATCAATGTTTTCCGCCAGGGGGGGGAGCGGCGGGCATACACGGGACTTTTGACAGAAGGCTGTTCCCGATAGGTGGGAATTTGACAGACAGAATGGTGCCGCGTCCCGGGAAATTTTGACTTTGGTCGAAATTTTGATCCCGGGGGGTATGTAAAGCATCACTCAGTGAGGGGATTTTGACAAATTGCCCTTGCTCTAGGGTGGGAATTTAGACTTTGAAAAAGTAAAAATGTCAAATTCCCCTGGGTCAGCCCGCCGCTCCCCCCCTGGGGGAAAATATTGATAGGTGCATTAGTTGCAGGTAACTGCTGATTTGCCTGATGTCAGGATAATGTCTCTATCTTCCATTAATGTCAAACCCCTTACAGGGACGTAGACATTTGTCTAGGCAGACTTAAAATCCAGAGAAAGAGGTGTGATACAAGGAATCCGGGTGCGTTACCCTAGCTCATTTCGAATAGACTCCTTGGTTCTTTAACATGCTCAGTGTATAGCACCGATACACACGAGACTACCTCTGGGTTTCCAACCAGTTTCGTCTCTAGTTAGGTGGGAAACACTGAAAAGCATTTCATAAATGACCAAGTGCCCGGACCGAGATTCGAACCAGGACCTCTCGATCAGTAGTCAAGCGCGTTACCACTAGACCACTGTGCCATCTCCATATGACCACTGGGACTTTAATCATTGCTAGAAAGATTCATTGTACCCTAAATCATTTGTCTCGCATGTTCATGATCATCCTCAAGGCAACAAAAACCGCTATATAACTATATAAAGTTAATTATGCCCCCCCCATCTTTGATAAGGGGTATATTGCTTTGCTCATGTAGGTCTGTCTGTAGACCAAATGGTTTCCATTCAATAACTCAGGAACGCTTTGCCCTAGGATCTTAAAACTTTACATGGAGGTTGGCCAGCAACATTAGATGACCCCTGTTGATTTTGAGGTGAGTAGGTCAAAGGTCAAGGTCACTGTGATCTTTAACATTAATGACTATTTGGCTGTAATGGGGGCATATATGTTTTACAAACATCTTACTGTTATTTCTTGTTTTCAGGCAAGAAGTCAGCTGAGGTTTATCCGTCTGATGACTTCTTGAGACACATGTTTGTAACCATGGTTACAGATATTGAACACAAATGTCCACCTCAACCTTCGGAAACTGTAGACAGTGACGGGTTCACTGCCAATGAATTCTGGGTAATTATGGGAAACCCTCTCCAATACGACCCTGCTGATGACATAGATGATAAAGTGAAGTTTGAAAAATGTCGAAAATTTAATATGTTCAAAAAAGATTGTTTGACTATAGACAGCAATGGCTTCACTTACGTGAAAAATTCTAATTTAGTTCAGTTCATACAATTTTACATGGCTGCTATAAATGGTATTCCAAAAGTGAAGATATCGATCAATGTGTCGACAAACTATGTAGTCTCTATAGGTTTTAATGAAAAGTTATTACCCACTAACAGTGTGATATGGGATAATATCCCACGTGTGTGTACGTCTAAATTATGTATGTATAATATTCTGCAGACGTTAAGAGATGTTAAAGTATGCCGGGGAAATGAGGATGCCAATATGCAAACATTGAGGCAAATAAATTCTGGATGCAAGCTTTTAGGATATCGGGATGCATATTACTATGTCGGATCAACTGTAAGATCTGTGAACTGCGAACTAATGGTGGTTGGCCGTTACCGTAGTACCGGTAACTATCGTTGCAAATACTGCATGACGTACAGAAAAACCTTAAGAAAACAAGTACAACGCTTGGAACAGAGAATTAAAGAATCAGCATTAATGTATGAAGCTGTAAAATCTGAAGTCAAAAATGGTAATATGACAAAATTCCATAATCACAATATTAACTGTTTTTCATAATTGATTTATAAGTGGGCAAGGCTCTTTTTCCCTATATATCTGTATTATCATACTGGATTTAGCTTGTCTGTCAGTCCAACTGTTTGTCATGATTGATTCGTTAGTGGGCACAGCTCTTTTTCCATATTTACCTAGTATTCATCAAACTGGATTTAGCTTGTCTGTCAGTCCATAGACGCATTCTTCTGGATTTTGTTAAAACTTTCACACATGAACAATCTTAAAATGTCGATGTGCATGAAGGAAATTATTTGCGCGGAGATGAAATTATTTGTCCTGCGATAATGTTTGCCAGAATTATGGCCCTTTGCTCTTTAATGCGGGGGTACAGGCCTCAATGAATCCACTCTTCCGCTCGTCCTGCACAATATCTTCCCTCTTTATTTATATAGCAGGACTAGTAAGATTTTGGGGTTTTCTTCTTTGTCTCTATTGCAGGACGAGTGCTTTTAAAAAAAATTGTTGAGGCCTGGGGTATATTAGTCAACTGAAGGCTGACAGCTCTAGTTGATTTCATTACAATTTAGCAACATTGTTCCTTGAATGATCCATTGTAAAAATATCTGAACAATTGAAATCCATGCAGAACTAAGGTCCAGTTTGAATATGGCTCTGTTAAGACCAATGAGCACAGTTAAGCGATACAGGGCCATCTTTGTCCTCTTGTTATAGCTTGTATTGGTATAAAACACCTACCGGTATATGATAAGCTTATACCACTACTGGATTTGTATTACTCTTTAATTATTTATTATTATTAACATTATTGAAAAACCTTATTTCAGACGGTTATGCAAGTCGTGGTATTCAAGATGCTTCTTTGTACAGTTTTTCAAATATGGCTGGTCCATCTGATGGTTTTGATTGTTTGCATCACGAAGGTCTAACGTCCTCAGACACCACGCCCCAGTCATGTTTGCACCAAGAAGGTCTAACGTCCTCAGACACCACGCCTCAGTCATGTTTGCATCACGAAGGTCTAACGTCGTCAGACACCACGCCTCAGTCATGTTTGCACCAAGAAGGTCTAACGTCCTCAGACACCACGCCTCAGTCATGTTTGCATCACGAAGGTCTAACGTCGTCAGACACCACGCCTCAGTCATGTTTGCATCACGAAGGTCTAACGTCGTCAGACACCACGCCTCAGTCATGTTTGCACCAAGAAGGTCTAACGTCCTCAGACACCACGCCTCAGTCATGTTTGCACCAAGAAGGTCCAACGTTGTCAGACATCACGCCTCAGTCATGTTTGCACCAAGAAGGTTCAATGTCGTCAGACATCACGCCTCAGTCATGTTTGCGACAAGAAGGTCCAACATCGTCAGACACCACGCCTCAGTCATGTTTGCAACAAGAAGGTCCAACCTTGTCAGACACCACGCCTCAGTCATGTTTGCACCAAGAAGGTCCAACGTCGTCAGACACCACGCCTTGGTCATGTTTGCACCACGAAGGTCCAACGTCGTCAGACACCACGCCTCAGTCATGTTTGCAACAAGAAGGTCCAACCTTGTCAGACATCACGCCTCAGTCATGTTTGCACCAAGAAAGTCCAACGTCATCAGACACCACACCTCAGTCATGTTTACAACAAGAAGGTCCAACGTCGTCAGACACCAGGCCTCAGTCATGTTTGCACCAAGAAGGTCCAACGTTTTCAGACATCGGGCCTCAGTCTATTGATCACATTAAAGGTACCGTATCAATAATAAGACATACATACAGGTAAAGTGTTTGTATTAAGATTGAAGATTAATATATCTGACTGGCCTGTAGCCGCTCAGAAGTACACTGAGGTGAAAAAGTGCCTCAAATAAAATTTGATTACGCTTTTTTGTCGTTCATATGCATAGTTATTAACCACTCAGACCTACTTTCTAAGCGATTAATTCCTATGTATATGAACTCTAAACCGTGATCTATTCACCAGTATATCACGCAAAACTGCAATTAATTTCTCTAATGTTTCTGTTTGTTATAATATGATACACTTTCCATAAATGTATACTAAGATGGAACACATTCTATTCTTATATACTGGATTCAGCTTGTCCGTCTGTCGGTCTGTCTGTCCGTAGACGCATTCTTGTGAGTGCAACTCCTTCTACAGTTTTGGCAGGATTTCGCTCAAACTTTCACAGATGAACAACCTCAACATATAGATGTGCATGAAGAAAGGAATTTGCACTGCGATGAATTTTGGCAGAATTATGGCCCTTTGCCGGCGGGGGTATATTAGTCTGCCGAATGGCGACAGCTCTTGTTGGGAATGTTTTCCCAAAACTGCTGTGAACGTACTTAATTAATAGTGGGGTGACAATCAGCTCAAAAGTGGCTTATTTAAGGAGTAGGTGACAACTCAAGTAGAACAAGCAATGTTATATACCAAAATGTTCGCCTATGTCTGTACTATATGGAACTGCCGGCATAAATTGTCAACGCGTGGTGCGGACACGGAAATCCAAGATGGCGTCCAAGATGGCCGCCATAATTTACACATACACTTAAAATTCTATGTTCTCATGCAATTTTTTTATTTATGTATGTAGTCACAAATATTTGCTTGGATATTATTCATTTGATAATGTACATCAAATGGACATACAAGACTGACCACTTTGAGGTCAAGGTCATGGTCATTTCAAGGTCAAATTACGAAAAAAAGCTGAAAAAATTATGTTTCCTCACTTGTTTTCTTGTTTTAGCAGATGTTTTATATTCAAGTTGATATTAAAAGTGATAAAAGTGTTGGTAAGCACATATTCTCTTATTATTAGTTGAATTTTCAGTTCAAAATATTGAAACTTTGTCAAAACTGACATTATTATGCATGTACATGTTGGACGAGATGGCATTCTTAGATTGCTGCTTCCCTATTTAAAATTTTAGTATTCAACTATTGACACTATTATTTCTAATGGTATGATTAAATGTTTGTCTAAACATTATTAACTTTGTATTGTACTCCAAATGGACTTGAAAAATGACAGGCATAATTATATATGTGTGCCACCACCGGCAAACACTAATTGTTGAGAAATAAAAACGGATCGTTTCC
Source organism: Spisula solida (assembly GCA_947247005.1). Lineage (NCBI taxonomy): Eukaryota > Metazoa > Mollusca > Bivalvia > Venerida > Mactridae > Spisula > Spisula solida. Next base: position 19,925,254 of record OX365962.1, on the reverse strand, counting down.
AGTACTGAATACTTATGACGTCATTTACTCAGACATATATAACCAGGACATCGTGTACAATTTCTACCATAGGTGGACAAGTGGTCTAGTGGTAAGAGCTACTGACTCCTGATCTGAAGGTTGTAGGTTCGTTCCCCACTCCAGACGGTCAAAAACAGAAATGCTTTTCAGTGTTTCCCACCTAACATAACTAAGGTAACTAACAGTTTTTGGACGAGACGTTAAGCGAGGTCCCGTGTATGATGCTTTACATTGGCACGTAAAAGAACCAGGGATGCTTCTGGAACTGGGGCATCTTCTGTATCATGCACTATTCCCCAAAAAACAAGTAAATAAGAATTGCAAGCAATACAGAAGTCCCCTACCGGTTTGAAGCCATTTTCAATGTTTCTGTTGCCAAAGCAACCACAAATTTTGTCAGAATCAATATTTTAGACGTGCAGAACCCCATTATTGCCCCCTATCCACATATCAAGTTTCATAAACCTAGCTTGGAAACTGTTTGAGTTATGTCAGGATCCAGATTTTTTGATGGACAGACTGACAGTTGGACTATAGTCCCCTCCGGTTAAAAATTGGTAGGGGACTAATAAAATGACCCCTTCGGTCAAAAATCAGTAGGGGACTAATAAAGTGACTAACCTCTTCTGGGGGCCTCACCCATATGGATTTCCGCTGGCGAGGCTAAATAAAAGCAAATAAACAAACACTAAGAATTTTCTAAAAATCATAAAATTCCTTTAGTGTTTCAGCTAAACAGAAAAATCAAGATTATAATTGTTTTTACCAAAGAATATTCTTTGTATTCGTATTCTTTGTTTTTACATAGTTTAGTAGCATTATGTAAAGAGCTTCAATAATCACAAAGAAATGATGCATTATTCTTTGTTTCTTTGGAAATATGGGCATCTCAATTTTTTAACTCAAGTCCAAATATTTAAGTTTTTCCTTCAGATTATTTGTGCATACCAGCTCTGTACTCTTATATTTCAGATTCAAGCTCGCCAGAAGAAAGGCCCAAGAAACTCTTCGGAACGATGGGATTGGAGTTTTTTGAGAATGCTAGCTTGAATACTAACGAAAGAATACATTCTGGTGAAAAACCATTTAAGTGTGATATTTGTGGATCTGCATTCCAAAATAAATCTAAGCATACCTCCCATATGATGATGCATACTGGTTATATAAAACCATTTAAATGTGATATTTGTGGATCCTCATTCCATTATAAATCTCAGCATACCACGCATATGATTATACATACTGGTGATAAAAAAACATTTAAGTGCAATGTTTGTGGATCTGCATTCACAAAGACAAGTTATTTGTCTGCTCATATGAAAATGCATTTCGGTGAAAAACAATTTAAGTGTGATGTCTGTGGATCGGCATTCAAAACTAGTAGTTTGTTAAAGGATCATAGAAGAATTCATAGTGATGAAAGACCCTTTAAGTGTGATATTTGTGGATTTGCATTTAAACAGCCAAGTTGCTTAAGGATGCATAGAAAGATACATGCAAGTGAAAAACCATTTAAGTGTGATGTTTGTGGATCTGCATTCCGGAGGAAAAGTGCCCTTGAGCTTCACAAAATGATACATACCGGTGAAAAACCATTCAAGTGTGATATGTGTGAATCTGCATACACATGCAAGAGTAACTTGATGAAACATATAAGAAAACACAAAGGCGAAAAACCATTTAAATGTGACCTGTGTGAGTCTGCATTCTCACAGAGTGATCATTTGAAGCGACACATAAGAAAACATACTGGGGAAAAACCCTTCATGTGTGATGTTTGTGGACTTTCATTTCCTGAGCTAAGTAGCTTGACGAATCATAGAAGAAAACATACTGGCGAAAAACCATTCAAGTGTGATATTTGTGAATCAGCATTCCACAGTAGAGCACTATTGTTAGTTCACAAAAGAATCCATACTGGTGAAAAACCATTTAAATGTGATATTTGTGGATCGGTATTCCCATACAAATCTTCCTTAGAAATTCACAGAAGAATACATACTGGTGAAAAACCATTTAAATGTGATATTTGTGGATCGATATTCTCATATAAATATTCCTTGATGAATCATAGAAGAATGCATACTGGTGAAAAACCATTCAAATGTGATATTTGTGGAAATGAATTCACAAGTAGCCATCTGTTGAAGGGACACAGAAGAATACATACTGGTGAAAGACCATTTATATGTGATATTTGTGGATCTGCATTTAAACAGTCAAGTCACTTGACAAAACACAGAAGAATACATACTGGTGAAAAACCTTTTCAGTGTGATGTATGTGGATCTGCATTCAAACGGGGTGATTCCTTGAAGGAACACCGAAGAATACATACTGGTGAAAAACCCTATCAGTGTGATTTATGTGGATCTGCATTCGCCTATAAAAGTAACATGAATAATCACAGAAAAACACATATCGGGAAAAAAACATGAGTGTGGCCAAAAATAAAATACATGTATTGTTTGTTTCCCGTTCCCTTCCTACCTGAGCAAAAAGTCCCCTTCAACAAAATATTTTATGACTACGGTTAATGTATCTGATTTTTTTATATAAAATGTGAGCCCCATTCTCACTATCACCATTCACAATGTCTGTTGGGACCTTTATACTGACAATAACTCTCACAGATCACAATGTATTCACAATTAATATTTATACAAACAGTGGAACTACAGTCAACTCTCGTTATCTCGAATTTCACGGGACCGTGGAAATTACTTCGACATAACGAAAATTCGAGATATAATTTTCGGCATCAAAGTTGCAAGTTTCTGTCATTTTACGCCGCCATATTGTTACGGTCGTAATCACGACATTTGTGTGAGAATTGCTTGTTTCAAACAAATATTTGTTCAATAATTGAAGGTGCGAAAATTACAGGTAATTCGAAGATTTCAGACTGGCGAGGTGTAAAAAACATTCGACGCTAGTCGAATACGATCAGACTTCGACCCGACTTCGAGATGAACAATAGATTTAAAGTGTGAATTAGTTAATCGGGACCAAAAATTAATTCGACATAACGAAAAATTCAAGCCGAATTCGAGCCAATACTTCGAGATAGGTCTCGAGATTTCATGTAGACAGAAAAGGAGAAAAATCGGGACTTGAAAAAAACTTCAACATAACGGAAAATTCGATATAAGCGAGTTCGAGATAACGAGAGTTGACTGTAGTAATGTGCATAGGCAAAACAAAATGTATTGACAATAAGATATATTTAAAAAAAAATAATATTTTACCTACCTACCTACTCAACCCTAAATGGCCGGGGTCGGGAAACAAACAATATTTTACTTTCAGCCAGTAGTGTCAAGTACTAGCTGTATTCTTCCACGTATTGCCCGCACTTTTATCAAACTAGGGCCCGGGATTACAACCAATCCTTACACTCAGCACTCGGCACTCAAATATTGAAATTCAGTCTTCTGAGGTTCAGAGCGACACTTTTTTAGAACAAGAAGTTGTAATAATTTTAAATAGGTACTAAATATTATTATTGGCTTATTTCATAGTGAACGTTAGTGTATTTGTAAGTTATTAATGCAATTTTTCAGTCTGAGTGCTGAGTATTGCACTCGGAATCAATAATTACATTTATATGTCATAAATAGTAAACAATGACATAAAAAGTGTGTCAAATAACATTTTTAACACTCATTTAACAATTGTATACATTTTCCTCATCAAACATATGCAATCTAGGACAAAGAATAGCTCATTATATCACATTTTCAATACTTGAGTGCCGAGTGTAAGTATTGGTTTTAATTCCGGGCCTAGAATTGTAACCGACATTTGAATGTGTCCTTAAAACATTTGCAAAGTCCATGATGAGCAAATTGGAAATATCCATACTGTATAGCAGGTATATTTCACGGGGTCCATTATTCGCGTTTTCTGGATCCTTTTGAATTCACGGTGTTTTGATTTCGCGCAAACGACCTCGACCACGAATTTAAAACCTTGTTGGTAAACATGAAGTGGGAGGTCAATCATACGTAATGTACACCATGGAATATAAAAAAACGGAAATTGATTGCTGAACACGGAAAATTTATACAAACAAATACTTTTTCGGCAAACATTTACACGTTTTGCAAACATAATCATTAAATTTAACAAGTTTCATACACCTGCTTATAATTAACCTCTTTTAACGTTGAGAAAACATGATGCACGTATGATATTTGGTACACATGCATAGAGTTTGTATTTTTACGAGGTGAATATTTCGCTGGGTTTAGATTTCGCGCTATCGATGTTGACCGCGAATTTAGCGAAAATTAAACCCCCATGAAATATACCCGCTATACAGTATTAAAGTCAAGACACATTTTATTTATTGTCAGGTCATAACAAATAAACATAAGCCATGTTTAGCTTTTAACCATCAAATATTTTTTTTATAAAATTTTTAATTGTATGTTACGTAAGTATCTTAGAAAGGTTCATAATACCGGAAATTGACCAGACAGTCACTGAGGTGCTTTTTGTTTTAATAAACATTTCAATTTTTGGCATCTGAATGTTTTCTTTGAATCTTCAGCCATATTTTACACACTTTAAAAATGTGCCACCTGACCGGTGTTCGAATCTGGGACACTTTGCTTACCATACAAATGCTCCTCCAATAAAGTTATCCGCTATCTTGATTATGACCTCTGGTGTACATCCTAGAAAAAAGGCGATAGAAGGCAGCTCAGCCTCTCATATTTATAATAATATTAGCTGTACATGATAACAACCATCAGATGATATGAAGTAGGCCCTGGGTCATCATACTTAGATGAACACAATAACAATAACTAAAGGTGATAGTTCAGAGCTACAGATAAGCTGCGTATTGGGGTAATTACCCAATTAATTTTCTTAAAAAACCCAATAGATTTTGAGAGGAGGGGGTAAGAAAAAGCAAATAGAAAAGGACCAATAGTGAAAAACAGTACATAAAAGACCAATTACCCAATTAGTTTTATTAAATACCCAATTAAAATGTGTCAAAACCCAAATAAAATTGAAACTTGGGGGTAAAATACCCAATTGCCTAAAACCTTATCTGTATATAGCTCTGTTAGTTTCATACTTACATGTACACCATAGAAGTGAGGTATAAACTTGCAGGTTATCAGTTGCATTAATTGTGTCCTCACATTAAGCTACTCACCATAGAAGTCAAGTGAAAATAGCCCTGTACTCCCATATTAAGATCTACAACATATATTTATCTTGATAGACAAACCTAAATGCATGTGCAACATTTAAAACAGGTGTTAGTATGAGGGCCATTTAATAAATACTAAAAACACTTCAAAAAATAATATTTTATCAAATGTATTGCTTTTTGATTGCTGAAACTAGTTCATTCAGCATTTGGACAGCTGCAACTTCTTTTTTGCGTTCGGTTATGTGTTGGGCATTGTGCCTTTTATGTTTTCTGTGCTTGGCTGGCTAAATTGAGTGCTGCCTAATATAACATTTGAACTATGTCTACCTGCAAAATAAATCTGCCTTCCTGTATCAACCCCACCAAGTAAACTTGTTCAATACGGCTCATGTGCTCCATGCGCATCAGTTAAATTGACTTAAAATTTGGTGCTTCAAAACAGCTGATTCTTTAAATAATTAAGCCATGACTGTATTGAAAAATAAATCGGTTGAAACTTGGCTATTCTGCAGTCAGCATTCATGAAAATTTACATAACGTTTATGGAGGGTATGCTCTACGATATGGAGTGGTTGCAACATGGTGTAACCCATTGGTTATATAATAACTAGGATAACTCCAATAACAACAAGAGGGCCCAAAGGGCCCTAGGTCGCTCACCTTTCGAATTTAACCTAGATTTTGTTAAGATGATCATTGTGACCAAGTTTTATACAGATTAGGCAAATATTGTGACCTCTAGTGACTACAAAAGTTTTTTATATGATTTGACCTAATGACCTAGTTTTTGACCCCAGATAAACCAATATCAGACTTGACCTAGATTTTGTTGAGATGATCATTGTGACCAAGTTTCGTAAAGATCAGGCCAAAACTGTGACCTCTAGTGACTACACAAGGTTTTTCTATGATTTGACCTTGTGACCTAGTTTTTGACCCCAGATGACCCAATATCGAACTTGATCTAGATTTTTTTGAGATGATCATTGTGACCGAGTTTCATAAAGATTAGACAAAAATTGTGACCTCTAGTGACTACGCAAGGTATTTCTATGATTTGACCTTGTGACCTAGTTTTTGACCCCAGATGACCCATTATCGAACTCGACCTCGATTTTGTTGTTATGATCATTGTGACTAAGTTTCGTAAAGATCAGGCCAAAACTGGGACCTCTAGTGACTACACAAGGTTTTTCTATGATTTGATCTTGTGACCTAGTTTTTGACCCCGGATGACCCAATATCAAACTTGACCTAGATTTGCTTGTGTAGATCATTGTGACCAAGTTTCGTAAAGATTATGCTAAAACTGTGACCTCTAGTGACTACACAAGGTTTTTCTATTATTTGACCTTGTGACCTAGTTTTTGACCCCAGATGACCCATTATCGAACTTGACCTAGATTTTATTGCGATGATCATTGTGACCAAGTCTCATAAAGATTAGACCAAAATTGTGACCTCTAGTGACTACACAAGGTTTATCTATGATTTGACCTTGTGACCTAGTTTTTGACCCCAGATGACCCAATATCGAACTTGACCTAGATTTTGTTGAGATGATCATTGTGACCAAGTTTCATAAAGACTAGGTCAAAATTGTGACCTCTAGTGACTACACAAGGTTTTTCTATGATTTGACCTTGTGACCTAGTTTTTGACCCCTGATGACCCAATATCGAACTTGACCTAGATTCTGTTGAGATGATCATTGTGACCAAGTTTCATAAATATTAGACCAAAATTGTGACCTCTAGTGACTACACAAGGTTTATCTATGATTTGACCTTGTGACCTAGTTTATGACCCCGGATGACCCAATATCGAACTTGACCTAGATTTTATAGAGATGATCATTGTGATCAAGTTTCATAAAGATTAAGTCAAAATTGTGACCTCTAATGTGTTCACAAGGTTTTTCTATGATTTGACCTAGTGACCTAGTTTTTGACCCCAGATGACCCAATATCGAACTTGACCTAGATTTTATAGAGATGATCATTGTGATCAAGTTTCATAAAGATTAAGTCAAAATTGTGACCTCTAATGTGTTCACAAGGTTTTTCTATGATTTGACCTAGTGACCTAGTTTTTGACCCCAGATGACCCAATATCGAACTTGGCCTAGATTTTGTTGAGATGATCATTGTGACCAAGTTTCATAAAGATTAGGCTAAATTTGTGACCTCTAGTGTGTTCACAAGCAATTGTGGACGGACGGACGGACGACGGACGAAGAGCGATCACAAAAGCTCACCTTGTCACTTTGTGACAGGTGAGCTAAAAATGGGGATTTCAGTGAAGGTAGGTCAGTATACTTCGGAACTATGAATCAAGTAATTTTGAAAATGGGTACTACTTTTGAAGGAACTGTCACTTTTTATGCCCCCCTATCGATAGATGGGGAGGCACATAGTGTCCGTCCTGGTTAACCCAAATTGACAGTTTCTTCTAGCATTATTATTGCTTGCTACAAAGCTTCCATACTTGCATGGATGTTGTATATGAACACTCTCGACACACCTGTATCATTTGACGCCATTTCGACCTTCACCTTGACCTAATTTGGACTTATACTTATTGAATGGCCAAATTCTTGGTTAACCCAAATTGGCCGTTTCTTCTAGCATTAATATGGCTTGCTACAAAGCTTTCATACTTGCATGGTTGTTGTATTTGAACATTCTCCACACACCTATATCACCTAACCTCATTTTGACCTTCACATTGACCTAATTTTGTACTTAGACTTATTAAGTGTCTTTTTCTTGGTTAACCCAAATTGACTCTTTCGTTTTACATCATGTCCATCATGGCGTTGCCTTAATACTTTGCATACTTGTTTACCATCATAAGCCCCTACATTATCAAAGCCATGTAACACTATCCAACATTATTACATAATTATGGCCCCTGATTGACTAAGCTTTTTATGGGCAAGGCTTCCATGGGGGCATAAGCGTTTATTGAACGCAGTCTTGTTTGGCATTATTTTGTGTCATTTCTAATATTGAAGCAACAAAGTATGAAACACCCTTCTAGTGACGAAAAATACGAATAGTCTTCACAGAAACGGTATATCCATGATCTATAAACACATTCTTTGTTGCTTCTTAAGGGGTATTTGGCCTTCAAAAAGCCAAATGCCACAGCCTCTACGAAATTGCTGATTTCGGCTCAAAACATACTGCAAACAAACTAAACAGTGAGTGCACATGTTACCTGACACATTACTATAAGCGGTTCAAAAGAGTTATTTCATTTATATGTTAGTATGAAAATATCGTATATGCAACAGTGTTCAAATATATGTTGGGCACCTCTCATGTATTATTCCCAAGATACAGATAAGTCTATGGGGGCTATTTTGGAGTCATGCTTGAGGTTAGTCGGTGTAGGTGTATATATATATAGTTCTGTTGAGTTGTTCATCCAAATTCTGTCTGCACTACTCAGTTACCATTGGTCACATTTCAATGAAACGTTTGAGGTATCCTTGAAATATCTGTAGTACTTGTCCTTGTGGTGCACATCAGGCCAATACTGTTTTGGGGAGTTTTTATGTCTCCCGGAGGAGGGAGACATATTGATTTTGTGCTTGACGTCTGGATGGATGTATTAACATGTCTTAAAGTTTGTCCATACTAGTTCACCTTGTATCAGCAGTATGTCAGTCCATATGTCGTCTGCATGTAAGGCTTTGGGTTGTCTGGAGCAACAGTATTTACTTATCACTGCAGCAGGTGTTAAGTGCCGTGTGCTGGCTGTAAAAAATCTCCCCATACTTCTCTTCAGTGTAGTTATCATTCATAATTACCTCCCTTTATGGTTAATTATGCACATAATTTGAAGTCCACCGTGTGTCATTCATTGCGGAGTGAGTATATAGGCTTGTTTGAAATATCCATTTTTGGGGATGTGGATAGTTCGTGCTATGTCTGACTCTTAGCTCGCTCCGCCCTTTTTAATCATTAAACTTTACTTAATATGTTCTTACTATAACCTAGATTACCTGTAACAGGTTGAAACTACATTGTATGTTCATCAAATAACAAACAAACCATATTCCATAGAATTGTTTATTTTGTTCAACAAAAAGCACAATTTGTGTACTAAACACTAACATTTTCAGTACAAGGGAAAGTATGCAAGTGTGTACTAGAAGGTAAGTTTCTAGAATTTCTTTTTTTCTAGTTTTAAGAAACGTTGCCGACACAGATTACAAAATCAATTCAGAGTAAAACACAGGTTTTCATTGTGTTTTTAACAACAATTCAAAATGTAGCATGGATACAGAGATTATATCAAATAAGAAAATAAAAGTCAAGGAATGTTTAACTGGTGTTGCTAAGTTACTGTAAAATACTGTAAGTAATAAGTACCGGTCGACAGAATTAACACAAATATTTTGTTCACAAATTGTTCTGAAACTATCATTCAAAAGCCCACACAATAATAAGTTAATATCATTAAACAAATGCATATGAAGTCAACATTTATAAACTTAGTCTTTACTTTGACACAAAAATATTTTTAAATAATAGATAATTGCAGTGACCTGTTTTAAACACTTCAATCCTACAGACATACATGTGTATATGTAAGATATTATCATTGAGAATAGTCTCACTCAGTCTCAGTCTCGAAAACTGAAAATAATGAGCGAGATTTAGAAAATACGGACAAGTTAACACTGCCATTTCATATTACTAATAAAAGTAACACATGCGTTTATCTAGGTCTCTACTATGTAATATGTAACAAATATATCTGATCATGGTGTTTGCTTACAATACCCTCACAGCAATATTTTACATTTATTCTATTTTGTATCACATTTATTCTATTTTGTTTTCATTTCAAATTGTTTTTGTCCTATCATAACCTTACTTTGTTGTATGTTTTGTAAAATCTTGTTTTATTATTGTTTATTGTACATATGTATCAAGTGGACCATATTGTAAATTGGCTCTGCCAAATATGTTATCCACTATAAATAAAGTCGTTACTTACTTACTTACTTACTTACTTACTTACATTATCCTCCGAGTAGCGTATCCGTGTTTCATTTACACAAGAAAAAGATTGAATCATGATTTTTTAATTAGAGAAACTAGTATAGTATACATAACTTGATTGAGACATGTAACAATCAATATAATAAATATCTATTCTATTTTGTAACAATGTTACGAAAACAAAATGGCTGCCAAACTGACTTTCAAATATTGGCGGACAGCCAAAAGAGATTCATTCATTGTTTATTAACCTCTCACATTTTGTTGCCATGTTTATGATATATTTAAAGTATAAAGCCATATGATGGGTTAATTTAAAAAAAAACACGACTTCAAGCCGGCCAGTCAGACTTCAGGATAGAAAATCCTGTGAATGTTCGAAAGCAATTTAATAAATTAATATGGATAACTTTACAAATGGTTGTCAAGCAGGCGTAATTGTGAAAGAAAAGAGTGCGTAACACATACTCAAACATTAAGTAAATTTATGATAAATAACATGTTCAGCAAACCGATCTGTGAGTAAAGTATGCTATAATATATCATGAATATTCATAAATAACTGACTTAATCCAAACCAATCTCATGAATATTCATGAACAATTGCTTAATTCTATCAAACCTGACAAATAAATATCCAAAAATAACCGTCACTATAAAAGTTACACCCCTTAAAAGCATATCGCCTTTAACATAATTTTCTAATAAACACTTAGCCACTATAAAGAATTAAATCTACGAATTAAATCTACTTTTAAATATTCATAATATTATAGTCATGAATATTTAGAGGTTTACTTTAAAACCACACCAACAGAAGCAGAATGTCAGAAACAAAGTCATTTAATACTTATTGCTGAGGATTTAAGTCGGGACTTCGGGGGTGAGGGGCGGGGCATTACCAAACAATGATAAGTGAGTATAATATGAATGAGCTTACATAAAGCTAAAACAACAAACTAAATATAACATAATCTGTCCGTTATATAAGGTTGAACACCCTATTTACGTAGATTTGCACTCTATAAAATTTATGTAGAATGGCACTCTAATTACTCTGTTGTCTACCAAGTACATGTTGCCGTATTGTCGCCCTTCATCAGTTGTATTTTCACTTTTTCACCACAACAATACGAAAATGCAAACAATGTGAAGATACGACAAAGTTGACTTTTTCGCATTTTTACATTTTCGCTTTGTTGTGCCGTAAAAAGAAAACATACGACATGGCATTAATCAGACACCATATGATCAGCAAATCATACCTCTTGTTACATAATAACTTAGCACAGTTGCAAGGTAGTAAATAAGTTTTTTATACACAGGTGCACCAAATAAAATGAATAACATAATGAAAAGGAAAAACAACATAACAGCAGGAAAAAAACGATAAAAAAACAGCACTTAAATAGCTCTTGATTCTCTGATATGAATACATAACTATACACATCAATCTTACAGTCTGACATAATTAACATTAAGTCAGTTTTCATAATTGTTTAAAACAAAACCTTCAAGTATTTAACAAACATAACACAATTTTGAGTAGCACTTTTATTGACAATAACTTACACTGCATACTTAAGTCTTCTCATACATTTTAACGTCAAATTGAATATTTTGTAAATCTTAAAAAAACAACATATTTCCTTATTTCTAGTAATGACATAGTCTAATCCCCTGGGTACTGTTTTATCAAAACACTTACGGAAATAATAAATTTACGTTTAAATTCAAATTCTTCTTAATTGTTTAATAGCTGCAAATTGAGGACAGATATGGTTTTGTAGAAATTTATCAACTGAATCTTTATCAGTATTGCAGATCCATTTTCCCCCACTTTGTAGCTGTAAAAGAATTAAAAACAATTTAAATTTGAACGTAAGTTTAAGATTATCGTAAGTGCTTTGATAAAACAGTCCACTGGACAGTATTAATATGTGTATCAAAACAAAATCACTCTTTCAATACAAGTCATTTTAATACATACATTAAATATATAAACTCGCTGTCATTAGAAAGTATCCAGTAATGAAATCAAGACTTGTAGATTTATATTCCCATTTATTTAAGGTTGATTGTGACACACGTTCTACAGCTTATGTTACAAGTAATCACTCTCGACACCTCATTCCTGATGGTATCCATCGACACTAGGGTATGACAGAAGAAAAGAAAGTATGATATTTTAAATCTTTCAAACAGATTTTTCAAGGTCGGCAATGTAAAGAGACAGGGTCAAAGTTCAGAAATACATAGATATGGGGTCAAAAGTTAGATATAGGGTCAAAAGTTAGATACAGGGTCAAAAGTTATCTATGTATGCAAGGTCTAATACTCTGAAGCTAAAGACTAGGTATATTCAGTGCAATCAGCAGCCGAAATGTGACTTATTATAATCATCTGTAGTTATATAATATGTACTCTGCAGACCAGGGTATGTGCAGTTACTTTCCTATGACATCGAGTATATATATACAGTGCTAAAAGTCATGTACTTAAAATATAGAAAATGTCTATATTTAGAACAACTTTTAAAAGAATTTGATGTCCTCGCCACTTTCACTCTTGATACTGGGAACACTGGGGATGGATCCCTCGTTCTCGATTCTGTTGAAACTCGGTACGCTAGTAATACCGGTAATAGGGGCCAACAAATTGGAGGCTTTAGGGTCTACGGCATTGATCACTCTCATTGTGTTAGTGGAACCAGATCCTGGTTTCCAGCCTGAAAAAGAAATCAAACAAATTTACATAAAATCGGGAACCAGCAAACAGAAATCAAACAATAAAGGATGATAAAATCGGGAACAAGCAATTAATAATCAAACAAATTTGCATAAAATCAGGAACCAGCAAATAAAATCAAACAAATTTACATAAAATCGGGAACCATTTGTTGAAGGTCCAAATGGCCTTGAAATCAATAGGGCTCATCTACTTTTGATACCCAACCTCCATGTAAAGTTTGAAGATCCTACGGTCAAATGTTCTTGAGTTACTGATAGGAAACCATTTGGTCTACCGACGGACAAACAGACCTACATGAGCAAAGAAACAGAAATGAAACAAAGATTGGAATGAGGAACCAACAAAGAAATCAAACACTCAAAAGATTGCTGGTTCCTTATACCAACAAACATTCAACTTATTTTAAGACTTTCTTGCTATTGAGACAGTTTACTGATCATTTTGGAGTAAACATTTAAATCATGAAAATAGCACAAACCTGACACTACGACAATGGGGTCGCTAACACGGACGAATCCTCGGTCCATACCAACTTGTATACCCTTGTAAATTCTTCTGTCTACATCTACTGTCCATTCATTCATCACGCCATCTGAAGTTATACGAACAAAACAACATTATAGTTAAAGGTTAAAGCATGCATATCTGTCAAGCACTGAGAACCTATAAAATCATATGGTTACCATGGTAACAGGGTTACACATTCTCATCCGCCAGCGTATTCTTCAATTTAAGAATAATTGTCCAGGAACTTGACGAACCATTGATGTAGGAGATCTTGGTACAGTTGGACTTGGATGTATTTGTGGAGAAGGTTATAGTCTGGTTCCCGTCCCAAGCTTACAGGACTTCTACTATATGTACTACTACTGTAATATTGAGGACGAGAACCATGAGACTATAACCTGCTCCACGTAACAGCCTAGTAGAAAGGTCTAATGTCTGTATTTGACTGGTTACCATTACTGAGCAGTCTGGTTCCCAGAGAGTGTAGAATCATCAGCCACATGCACCATCTACAGATATTCTTTTAGTACAAACAAATTAGTCTGGTCTTAACCTTTACGTATAACTACATGTATAACAAATATATAACCAGCTTCTTGGGCTGAATTTATTTCTATATCTGTAAAAATCATGTCAGGGCTCGACACTCACACTGGTCCGCTGGTCCGAGACCAGTGAAAATCCAGAAGGACAAGTGAATATTCTGGAGAACCAGCAACTGTTCTATTTACAAATTTGGCGCCTTTGCCCTGTCGGACCAGTGGCCAAAATAATTAGTGTCTAGGCCTGCATGCCTTACTGGTAATTTAGATAAGCATTTACATTACACCTAGTCCCCTTCATAATTATTCATAATACTTTCCACTTATGATTACAAAGGCCAATGCAGGGGTTTTACTGACTTCTGAATCTAAAGGGTCTCTTTGATACTTTTGACTAAATTTTACTATTTTATAGACAAAATGCCCATTAATTTTAATAGAAAAATGATCCTTCAAACCGAAATCTTGTGTCAAATGTGGCTTATTGGAAAATTCAAGGGTCAAAACCCCGTACTCCCGATTCAAATGGAACCCCTGTCAATGGTAAATTATAGATAATAAATCAACTGTTAAGTAATGATTATTGAAGGTATGAGGACCATGTTAATTTGTTCATACTTATACAGGAAAATAGTGATATACACTGTAGCTCGTGACATGATGGACAGTTGCTAATTGAATTTATGGAATAAATAAAGAAAATAAATGTTTAAATGAGTGCTGAGAATAAAACACAAACTCTAAGATAATACATCTACAAACAGGCTCTGAAATAAAAGTTTCCGAGATCCATCAATAATCTCAAGACATTATTTGAGATCAACCGATAATCTTATAATAATGCATATAGATGTCTACTGAAAATCTCCAAAAAAATTTAACTGAAAATCTCAAAATGGTATGATCTGATATCCAGTGACACTCAAAATATTGTGTTTTGAGATTCAGCGACAATCTCAAAATGATGTGATTAAAAATTCAGCGACAATCTCAAAACGATTTAAGATCGAGCGACATTCTCAAAATAATATTGATTTATGATCCAGCAACATATTCAAAATGATTTTAACGGTAAGTTAGGATTTAGTGACAATCTCAAAATGCTAATTTAGATTCAAGATTCAGCGACGGCTGACCCAAGAGATACTACATTTATTTTTGCATTTAAATTTTAGTTTTCATACAAATAAATGAAATGAAACTACACACAGTGATTACCTCAAAGTAATGTGATTTGAGATTAATATTAAGTTGAGATTTTGTGACAATCTCAAAATGCTAATTTAGATTCAAGATTAAGCGACCAACAGATACACTACATTTATTTTTGCACTTAAAATTCAGTTTTCATACAAATTGATGAAATGAAACTACAAGCAGTGATTATCTCAAAGTAATGTGATTTTTAAAGAGTAATAACAATGCTACTCCTATAACAAGTTTTCATACAATTTGATGAAATGCAACAAAACAAAGAAAGAGAAATGAAAATAACATGAACAATGTAAAACTAGAAATAAAAGTAAGGGTATAACTCCAACGCGATAAATTGCAGTACAAAAACAAACACAATATTACCTATATTTTTGTTATGGATTAAAATCAAGGACCGTAACACTTACCAATGAAAGCATTCAAACATTTAGCACAATATGTAAAGTTTTCATGCTCCTAAATATTCAGAAACAATAAATATAGCGTATTGCAATTTATCGCGTTGGAGTTATAGCTAATCGAGTATAGGGATACACAGCTCAGTAGCATAACAAAGCAATCAACATTGTTTACACAGTTGCAATGCAGCGGAATCGTGTCAACAAGAATCAAAGACAGTCAACAAGTATGATTGGTGAAGGTGAACAAACTCTAGTAATGGAAAGTGTACATAGTAGGTCTATAGTCCAGTTAGGATATAGTGACAGTGACGTTGCAGTTTATGTGTACGCAAAAAATCACAACCATTGTCTAAACAGGTAGAGAAAAGTTTAGTTTGTTAGTATAGCATTGGAATTATAGTTGTTTGTACAGTATAAGCCTTTATAATTGGTTTTACACCGTTATAGTGGACTCGACCGCTGCGTCACTGGATTTTTATCCTGACTGGACTGTATATGTATGACAAGTATCTAAGCCTTACAGAAACATGCAGATACTATACATGTCCTGGCCACATATGATATTTAAATTTGACCTTGAACGTATCAACCAGGGTCCAGTAATTAACCTTGAATGTAGCACTCAGGGTCACGTATCTAATCTTGACCTTGAAAGTAGCAACCAGGGTCACGTATTTGACCTTGAGCGTAGCACTCAGGGTCCCTTATCTAACCTTGACCTTCACCCATGGTCACATATTTAACCTTGAATAAAAAAATCAGAGTCTAGTGTGCAACACATCAACTCAATAAGACTAATATTTACATTTAACATATAAATATTAATGTATGACAAACTTATAGAAAGGGAAATGAACTATTGCCAAGATATGATAATATTAGACATATTGACAGATGCCAGGTAGTGCCATTACTAAAAATACTTCTGAACATAGCCTAAAATTGCTATAAAAGATGTCATATTAATATGAAGGAGGCAAGGAAGAGTGAGGGACAAAACTAAAGATTTGAAATATAAATCAATTCAAAGACAAACTTGTTTCAAACTAACGGCAACATATACTTACAATATTTCCATGGTTACGATTTATCTCTCATTTATAATATTGTCTTATTTCGTTTAACAGGGAAAATGATACCAGGTATGGAAACTTAACATTTTTCAACAAAAAATGGCCAAATTTGAACAAGGGGCCATTTCGAAAAGGGGCTATCTCACACTATGACGAGATGATTTTAAAAGTTCTGTATCTTAATTTGTTGTATATGTATGCCTCAACAGGAAATGATGAAAGATTTCAGAAAGTATGTAGAATGTTCTGTCTATTAAATGAATTTAGTAAACTATCTAACAGACAATAGGTGTACCCGAAATACAATGTCTAACAGACAATAGGGTCTAGCATAAAGGAATAAATATACCCCAAATAAAATGAACAGCAATAAATATTTTATTGATAAATTAACAAACAAGTGTACAGATAACTATATAATAATCGGAAAACAATGCAATGATCTTTGAGTAATATTTCGCATATTTTTCATAATTTTTTTGGGTGTTTTGACTCGTCATAACAACTTTATGGAGTCATTTTTAGAACCTTTGCATTTTCAAGCAAGCTGTGTCACCGTTTGTCTCTATGGTTATTCACTCCAGCCCTTGTAAAATAATCTTGATGTTAATAAACTCATTAGACTTGAATGTCACTTTTTTGTAATTTCTTAAAACAATTTGAGGTCCATTACTCAAACTTTTTTCATATATTTTTTAAAAACAATTTAAGGTTCTGTAACTCAAACTTTGTCCCTATTTGTAAGAACAATCTAAGGTCCGTAACTCAAGCCGTTTTCTCCTTAATCATTATAACCCGTAATAACAGGGGTTCCCAAAATTGGCCCTTCATCGTTTTCAGGGACACTAATCAGCCTCATTGTGTTTGTATAACCAGATCCAGATTTCCACCCGGTTACTATGACAATATTATCGCCTGTCTCCATCATTCCACGAGATCTGCCGATGGCGAGTCCCTTGTAGAGTCGCCGATCCATGTCATCTGACCAGAATTCTAGTTTGGGTTCTACAGAAGCAAGCCATGCATAATGAGTAAGCAACAAAAACTACCAGAAAGAATACTAAACTAGCAAAAAGTTCAGAAAACACAAGCAAGATTCATATACATCATAACAAAGCAACTACCCAAAAGACTACAAAACCAGCAGAAAATTCAGAATACACAAGCAAGAAACATTACAAACTAAGCTAAAGTACAAACAGTAAATGCAAACAATGTGTTGCAAATATGAAATGTGAAAATGTTGTGCCTAACTAATGCTGACACTCTATATTGCATACATGTGTAAAAAGTTCAGACCAAGTTCAGGGGTTTTCGTACACCTTTTGTAGGTCCTGAAAACGGACCCATTCCCAAAGCTGCGAGAAGGACCCATTCCCGATGGAAAATATCATCCATTTTTCCCAGTTGTATGAAATTTTCATGTCGAATTTTTTGTCATGGACATATTTGAAGCTCTCATTTAATAGTTTTCAACTTGACAAGAGTGTTACATTACTTTACAGACCAAAACATCACTGTGGGATACAATAATGATGACCTTGACTTTAAGCTTCTTCTGTTCACAAATTCCCAATTCACAACTGGGTCTTTTTCCAAAAAGAGTCAGGAAAACCCCTGAAGTTCTGCACTTCACACAAAGTCATATCATTGAAAAACCATATACAGTTGAAACTCGTTGTGTCGACATCGGTTGAATCGACACTTCGGTTATGTCGAGATACTTTCAAATCCGCGATTTGGGTTGCTCTATATTCTATTTTAAATATGATGGTTTAGTCGACATGCCTGTGTCGACACTCTGGTTATATCGACACGACTTTTCTGGCCCAATTGATATTTTCACACCTTATTGTCATTGTTTGTGTCTACATCGTGTCGACGCTATTGAAATTGAAAAGTTGTTAATTGACCATGAAAATACTTCTGTTTCGAACCATTGTTTGTTAAAAATTAATGTGTTCACTGTTTGCAAATGTAATTGAATAATGTTAAATCGAAGTTTGTAAACAAATTGTAACCTATTTCAGCGTATGAAATAAAAAAAAATCTACTGAACTATCGTGGTTCTCGGAAGGTGAACAAAACTACCTTTTTGTATGCCTTCACAATTTATTATATTTCCGACACTTTACATTGTCAACAAAGATAAGAAATGTCATCGTTGCTTTCAGATGTCTGGTATGTAGATTGAGTCTATTGTTTACAATTAAAATGTTGCGTAAGCGAAACCGGTTAGGGCTAAAATCCATACTTGCGGTGCTGATCCCGTACTATACTAGTTTCAAAATGAGGCTATGAACTCGACCCTCACATAAACAATTGGTCAAATGTTTTGGTGATAACTGTGATAGACTTGATATTTCACCATTTTAATTGCATACATGTATATGTATAAGTTCATGTTCAAACTGATTTAACAACGGCACCAACAGAAAAGCTCAAGGACTTTGTTATCATAAATTTAGACGGGTAAGGAAATTTGTCAGAATTGTTGGCTCCTGTTGTGTCGACATTCGGATATGTTGACATAATTTTGACGGTCCCAAAAATGTCGACATAACGAGTTTCGACTGTATGATGAACAACAGAAAACAAGACAAGAGTTAGTTAAACTATATACATGTATAATAATAACAGTTTCAGAAAATGTACTAATATAAGCAGCAACTATACGGCTTAATATGCTCTTCGAAATATTTTTCAGGGAACATAAAAAATAACTAAATAAAGTAATCTACAGAATGACATCAAGAGTTAGAGTAAAACCTGCATTGTACGGGTAACTTGAGTTGAACAACCACCTGTCCTTCACAGTCAACATCGTTAATACTAATTAGTCTTTTTATAAAATGCACTTGAATTAACAGTCAATATAATAAGCATATGACTGTTAGAACTCCCTTAACTGGCACCACTTGAGACAGGAAAACCTGACATCGCCAAGTGTAACAGATAATTTTTTCCCTAGTCGGTTATTCCCCATAGTTTCTGAAGTAAAAAGTAACAGCTAGAAGCAATAACAATACCATTGATTGGCTGGGGTGAGAAATAAGTTCATATACCAAGTGTAACAAACAGTCTGTGTTTCCCTCCAAGACAGTTTTCCCTCCCCCCTAAACTTTCTAAAGTAAACTTAACAGAATTGATTATAGTAACAATACAGTTGATTGGTCAAGATAGGAAATAAGTTCATACACCAAGAGTGCTGATAGGTGGAAAATAATTAAAGTTACATGAATTCTGATTGGCTGAAATAGGAACTGAAATAACATGATTGCTGATTGGTTGAGAAAAAGATGCAACATAATTGCTGATTGGTTGAGAAAAGGATGCAACAAGATTGCTGATTGGCTGAGATGAGAAATGATCTAAAAATAAGAGTTTAGTCACATGATCATCGTCTGAGCTGAGGATTTTGTATTTACCGACTGCTGTTTTTATGACAGGAAAATTTCAAAATGCACTGAAATAGTCCACACACAAATAGTAGTAGAAAGTTTGACTGGAATTGAACATGTATCCGACATAAAATAAATATTGTATTGTATGAATTATAAATTTGTTGTAATGAGTACAAAGTATTTACAATTAGTTATCATGCCTTTTTCTAGGTATTTTAGTAGAAAGGGGTCAAATTTTGGGAAATATAGCAGTAATAATCAATAAGCCCTAATTTGAATGGTCAAAGGACCACTGTAAATATTAAAATGTTCACATTTTTTGACAGCTGTACGATTTAACAACAGTGTATTTATAAAAGCTGTAGGCCATACACTAAGAAGATGAACAAAGAGCCTTAATTGGTTGTCTGGTCCCAATTCTCATTTCTATCTATTTTACCATTATCACAAATAGACTGTACTTGAATTTGGAGAAAATGTTCATGAAATAAAGAAAGCTGCCAAGAATTTGAAGAAAATAAGTTTTTTTGCAAATGTGGAGTCAGAATAAATATGTGAGTCACACATTTGGCTGGAAAAAGGCATGTACAAACCACAGGGCCAAACTTAAAAGATGCTTTGTTTCCCCATCCCGACCCAAGCAGATTTAGAATGGGTAGGTAGGTAGGTTAAATATTATTTTTTTTAATTCTTTCAGAATACTAGTTATTGGTAAAGACATACAAATAATGAATATGTGTAACTATAAGGTGAAAACCAACAATCTTAAATTTAGAATATGTACGAAATGTAATCCTGTAAACAAAAGTTAATATTTTCATCCCCAATATTTCATAAAAAAATATTATTTCAATTGGGGCAATAAAATCTTTTGGGTAGGGCCATTTTTTTCGGGTAGGTAGGGGATGGGGAAACAAACAATATTTTATTTTAGGCCCAGAACAGTTTGATATAGTAGAACACACAAGGACATCTATCATGCTATGTATACCTTCCTCGGGGGAACCATCAAAACCACCTTGTGTGTTAGCAAAATAAAAATATAATATCTATTTAATAATTTGAACAAAAAAATCAAAAATCAAAATCAGGAAGTTGTTATGGTACAGAAATAATTGCTTAATGTTAATAGCATTCTTTTTAACAAGTTAGTGATGTATGTACTGGCAACCTTGACCTTTGACCTACTGACCTAAATATTGAAAGGGGTCAAGGTGACCAACCTCCCTATAAAGTTTGAAGACCTCGGTAATTAGTTGGTAACCATTTGGTCCAACCTTTCATGTTATAAGGTCACAGCAACCTTGACCTTTGACCTCAAAATCATCTGTTGATGACCAACCTCCATGTAAACAGTATCCAAGGGTCAAGTGTTCTTAAGTTATTGAATGTAAACTGCTTCGTCTACCAAGTTATTGATTGTAAACTGCTTCGTCTACCAAGTTATTGAATGTTAACAGTTTTATATACCGACATGTGTAAAGAAATGTACCCCCTCAACCAAAATGGGGGAATAAATAAGACAGCAGAAGTACTCTGAAGTGACTATAAGTACTGGTCAATGCTGTACATAGATTCAAATAAGATAATCAAATAGAATAAAGACATATGATAATAAAAGTGGCAGGATGAGAAACATGGCTTCACAAAAATGAGAAATATTATGTAGGAATTACACAAACATATGTAAGGATAACCATGGATATTTCATGTATACATTGGATGAAACATGGGGATGAGACTTGGGTATGAAAAAGGGGGAAGAAACAGGGAATACAGTGAATTTAGCAGATGAATGTATAAGGGGATAAAAACATGTTTAATACTAGGGTCACAAATCGCCCCCCACGCCGGACAATGTCCTTGCAACAGTATCCGATGTCTAGGCATCAAGCGGACGTCAACTGCTGAGTTGAGATGTGTATTTTAAAAAATACTTAAATATACTCCTTCATCTAATCATCGCATGACGTCTGCTCAGACCTCCTGCTCAGTTAAACCTAATTGGATTTGTGACCCAGGTATAAACGAGGATAAAACATGGATGTAATAGTCCGGCAGATAAACGGCAATTTTTGGGGTAACCGTGCAATGTCTTCTATACAAAATGTTTTTGCATTTTCTTGTTCTCTGTACTATACTTTAACAGAATCCGAATGATGCCACCTTGTCATCATTGAGCAATTCTCACAATGAGGCCCCAAAGGGGTACATGTTTTTTCTCGAATTAATCACTATACAGTCAACTCTCGTTATCACGAATTTCACAGGACCGTGGAAATTACTTCGACATAACGAAAATTCGAAATAGAATTTTCGGCATCGAAGTTGCAAGTTTTCCAGCTTCTGTCATTTTATGCCGCCATATTGCTACGTTCGTAAGAACGACATGTTCGTGTGAATTGCCTGTTTTGATATTTATGTACATGTATTCCTCCTCGAGAAAATGCATTTTATTCATTTTCGTTTGTGTACGTTGTGTTGTTTGCATTAATATATGATGATATGTTCTTATCAGTAAGTGTAGTGTATCACATGCTAATGTACGTGTACGATCTTTCAACTTCAATATTTTATTTGACTAAAACATATAAAATGTTTATTGCCAATGCAATGATAAATCGAGACAATTGTTCGAGATGACATGTTTATTGATGTTTGGACGTAACTCGAATATTTATAACATGTTTTACATAAATTGTGCAAACAAATATTTGTTCAACAATGGAAGGCGCGAAAATTACAGATAAATCGAAGATTTCAGACTGGCGAGGTGTGAAAAACATTGTACACTAGTCGAACACGATCAGACTTCGACTAGACTTCGAGATGAACAGTTGATTAACAGTGCAAATTAGTTAATTGAGACCAAATAAATAATTCGACATAACGAAAATTCGAGCCGAAACTTCGAGATAGGTCTCGAGATTTCATATAGACAAAGACGGAGAAAAATCGGGACTTGAAAAAAACATCGACATAACATAAACTTCGATATAAGCGAGTTCGAGATAACGAGAGTTGACTGTATATACATAACTATTCAATCAAATGTGAATCAAAACACATTAAATGCAACTTTATTGTGTTTGATAATACGTCAATACAATACAAACTTTGTAATAATAAAATGTGGAAATGAGGCCCCATTTGTGGTTTAAGCCTAGCATGAGGCCCGGTATTACACAATATATTAATTAAATAAATAAATGAATAAATGTAAAGCAAATATGTCTTTATATTGCTAATAAATAGTATATTCGATGGCATTGATAAGTATAAGGAACCTGCAATGCATTGCTTAACATATTTTAATGAAAATCGAGGCCCTGGTAAGGGTTAATGCATAAAAAAGGATGTAATCTTTCAAATATGTTTTTATTTCTCTTATATTTTAAGAAAAAAACTTTATAATAATCATAACTGGAAGTTATATAAGACTTGGTATTTTTAAGTTATAGAAGTACCACGTTCTGAATAAGTAAAATAGGGAAATGAGGCCCTGCTTGTGTGTTGAACTATAAAAAATGAGACTTTTATCAGAATAAATTGTTATCATTTCATTACACGTGTATTGACAAAATAAAAAATGAAGTATCTATGTGTCGTATCAAGCCTAAAAGCAAGTGGCTTAGATAAGTATAAACAACTTGAATTGCATGGCATGACATTGAAGCCTGAATAACGGTAAATTCAATAACGGCTTGATGAATAAACGTTATGTGAGATATCAATGCATGTGGTTGGTATATTCTTACCAGTACAATCTCTATGTACTGAAAGTGATCCTCACCACCACCAACTACTGCCATGTGAATACCTTTATGGAATTTAAAAAGGATAATACTAGTCGGACAGGGTAGACTGCACTCATCAGAAACAACAAAGCATGACATATTTAACAATACAGCTACAAAACACCTCTCCAATTAATTAATTAATTCCAAGCTATATCAGGTTCAAATCACGGCCTAGTGACTACGTTTTGTCATTCCGATCACCATTTGAAACTCAACGCCACCACCAAGTATGACTTTTCCCAATCATTCATGAATAGGTGGGGTACACAGCACAGTGTAAAGCTATACAATATACTAGTATTCAGTTCTGTAAGGCACCCACCATTAGTTCAGTCAAACTGTATATTTAAAGGGAATTGCCACTGTCGGTTACGAACATTCCTGGCTCTACATGTACATACCACTGCAAGCTACAGATGCATTGGACTTGAAGTACTAAACATTGACCGACACACCCATCCAAGGTTATGTTGGTACCTCAAAAGACAACATATTTGTCAGGGAAGGCAGTACTCAACAGTGACATAACCCATTACTCAACGTTAGTTGTGAGGCAGATTACAATGCAAATTGCACTCAATTGTGCTTAAGTTCAATTGCGGATGGAATATGGATGTGATTTATCCTATGGCATTTGAATGAATTTACTTGGTAAGTTGGTGAGTTCGCCATTAATAGAGCTTCGAGGTATATATAGGTGATCGTTTCCTGGTAAAGTACTGGGCTGTCAACACAGAGGTCGCGGGATCAATTCCCGGCATGGGAACTGGACATTATTTGTGGTATTTGCCGCTATGTATGACGGTATGGGATGTAATATAAAGGTGCCGGAAGCTGTGTATCGGTGCTATACACCGGGTACATTATAGAACCAGGCTGTCTATTAGAAAAAGTAAGACGCACTCCTGCAGCACCGGACATGCCTGTATCTAATTCCGTGGGGCTTTCTCTCCCTCCGTCCCTCAGGTCAGATTATGCTGTATCTATGCTAATAGAGGATGCACCTGCGCCCCGGTGGCTGCAACACTATGTGTTGCGCCTTTGAACGCATGGAAATGGCGCCACATAAATCTGGTATTCATATTCACTTGCAGTAAACGATGGTAGTGACTAGAGAGTACTCAATGGGGCATTGGGTGGTTGCACTCTGAGATAATGAGTTCCACATGGCTTTCAGTGACTGTACTTCGCTTCGTGGTCGTATGTACACATAAGGGAGTGTACAAAATATAGTAGGTTGTGATGATTTTTACCCAAAACAGCTTGACATTATTTAACTTAATTGTGATTGGCATCCCAAAAGGATCTTGTACATCCTGATGTTGAAATGGTTGTACTTGATGATGACGAGTACATCAAAGAGATGTACACCATTGTTGTGAGAACCCAATATGACTGGGAATGTCTGTAGTTAATAGCGGTGAGGCATTAGGCATAAAACGGTTGTACTCTGCTGTGGAAAGGATTACATCTGGGTAGGGCATATAATCACAAGTTAGGTCCAAATTTAAATTCATTATAATTATTTAACTACAACACAGTGTGGTGCAATTTTAACGATTTTTCGTTGATGAACTCCTACAAACAAAATCTATCCCCTATTTGTAGTTTGTAGTAAAATCATTATAAGGAATTTTAATTTGAGCTTAAGTTTCAGACATCCGTAAGTGCATTGATAAGACAGAACCTCTTATTATATCGATCAATTCCGGGCCTCAGTTGATGATTTTATTTCTATATATTATTAAAGTTATGTATTCTTAACAATACTATAATTTAATTAAACATTACGATCTATTGTTTGATATGTTGAAATGGATAATTGAACTTTGAAAATTTACCATTTTTGTCTTATTTCTAGTTTAACACGCATGCAGGGCCTCATTGGTAAATTTTACTTTTTCAAAATGTGGCACACAAATATTTAGATCACACGGCCATAACAATATAAGTTACGGTTACAATTTCATTCCTTAAAGTATAACAGAATAAAAAATATCTTGACGTCGATTTTAGAAAATTTCACTCATTTTTGTACATTTGGATTTACCCTTGATAGGGCCTCAAATTAATGAAATAAAATATTTAGTCATGCAATGTAGGTTGTTGATAGTTGCCAGTAATACTGAATTCAATAGTAAGTATCAATATAATGAAAAATATGGTACCATGTATCATTGACTGGTTTAATTCATATCTTTGTCTAAAACGGGCCTCATATAAGATGTAAACAGCCAACAGGGCCTGATTTCCACATGCAACTATTACAAAGGTTGTATATATTGATGCAACGCATTATTTAATACAATATAAAATAACATTTAAGGTGTATTGCTTCACGTTTGACTAAACGATAATGTACTTATACTGCCTAATTCATGAAAATCCATGTACCCCTTCGGGGCCTCATTGTGAGAATTGCTCAATGATGACAAGGTGGCATCATCCGGATTATGTTAAGGTATTGTCAGGAGAACAAGAAAATGTAAAAACTTTTTGTATAGAAGACATTGCACGGTCCAGTGCAATTTCTGCCAGACTATAATGAAATGACACTTGTTTCTCTGCATTTATGAAATATAGAAAATTCGCCCTACTCCCTAAATGGCCATGGATGTTTTAACAGACTCCCTAAACGGCCATGGATATTTTAACAGACTCCCTAAATGGCCATGGATATTTTAACAGACTCCCTAAATGGCCATAAATTACCAAATTTTCCGACAATAAATAAATTTTGACTTTCTTTTGACTTTATGGATATTTTAACAGACTAGTCAAAGATATCTTGAATTATTTGGCCAAGGAACATTTCGGAAGAAATTTTATCAGATACACACTGATGCATTAGAGATTGAGACGGTGGTATATAATCAATAAATAATCAATAATTTGTGGAAACTAAGATTAGCATGAGTGTCTTCTTAAACTATTTTTGTACTCAGTGTTATTTAGGTAATATGAAAATCATTATTGGTTCATATCTATTGGTGAATGGTTACAGCCCCTTAATTTTCAAGCGCTTTTAACCAGCACTTTAAGTTTTTAACACTTATATGCAGCCCATTAATAGGTTTCAAGGACTAATATGCCACCCCTTGAATTTCAAACCTTACGTTTTAAATCCTAACATGCAGTCCATTACGTTTCAACTACTAATAGTGTCAACACTATAGTATGCATCTCCTCAAGTTTCAAGCTTTGATTTACAGCCCCCACCGCATACAAAAGAAAATAATTTTTATCAGGTAATTTTATAGATGTGGGTAGATTAATGTCCAACAAACAGTACTGTAGAACTTAAATTTCAGTTCTGAAATTAGGAAGCTGCACTAGTACACATTATATACCTAGAACAGGTTGATGGCTCTAACTATATCTCAGTACAGTAAGGTCTCGATATAATGACACCCGATATACTGACATATTCATGTACTGACATCATATTTTGGGGACAAAAAGTATTAAAATGCTCTTTGTATCAATTCAGTATACAGACATATATATTCTTTACAACAACATTTTTCTTGAAAACACACAGCATCGTCATATTTAGATCTGACTGTACAAACGCAGATGGAAGCATAGAGGATGTACTGTATTCAAGTATAACCTGACATGATGGAGATTCACAGTCACATGACTTGATGAAGTATAGTGCCAACAAATTAACGTGATCCTCAAACCTTCTATTAGTATAATTCAAGTTGATTTCGCATCTATAAATGAATTTCTGTTTTTATAAGCCAATAAAGTATTAGGAATTTATTTAATGCTAACTGATGAGATATGGAGTTCTATCAGTGAAATAAAACCTATATCAGTCACTGGTTATCACCTACAATGTGACTGATATAAGATCCGCCCCCTCACAGGGACTACTTTAATTTACCAAAATCTCAACACTAAAATGTCTGTAACTTTTTTATTACTGAACGGAAACATGTCATGTGGGGGTTTTTTATTCTTAGTTAGACCATTTCCTACAAGTTGGTGTATGATTTAATGCAAATTTCTCATAAAAGTCGTTTTCACCTATTCACCATAATCCAAGATGGCGGATTTTGAAGTGAAAAATATGAATGGAATAACATATGCATACGTAGCCTAACAACAGTGGTAATTTGGCATAAATAGTACCAGTTTTGACACCATAAAAACATCAAATAAATAGAATATTTGTTTGTTTTGATTGAATATGGTTAATATCTCATCTTGTAGTGAATTTTTTTAAATATTTTCACTCGTGCTACGCGGGGTAGTATCAACAATGACCTTAATGATCGGTAAAGTATGACTTTCTCGTTGAACTTGATATATTCAACATAATAAGCTTGTAATATATTCATGCATACAGGTCGAGGATCAGGTTGGTTTAATTGAACAACATCTCAACAAGTCTCATGTGTGTGCACCGTCATACAGAAAGAATAATGGAATAAATGAATGAAGCAGAAGTTGCTAGGCAATGTGAATGAGCAATGAGTATGAATTGGAATTTTACACAAAATGTTTAACTAAAGCAAAACATAAGCTTCTCTACTTAAATAATGCAGGAAAAGGGTATCTAGAAGCCCAATGCATACAAAGCACATATGTTTACAAAAAGACCAATGTCTACCAAATACAGGAAAAATTGGAAATTCCAAAAAAATTTTTTAAATGAGATTGTAATGAGACATTTTACCAGTAAAAACAAACCACAAGTGCATTCCAGTACTGTAGATATTCTCGAATAAGGTGCCCTGTATCACAAGAAACACCGGGACAATGGGTCCGCCAATTGGTATTTTTGCCTAGACGTAGACTCTCCTGTAAGTCAGGTTGACTTATAACCCGTCAGAATGACTTATAAGCCTCAGATGGTGCCCTAACCTAGTTATTAAATCAGGCTTTAACTTCAAACGAAAATCACTCTGAGCAGAACAGTCTGAGCTGATATATACAACTACATGTAGACTTGGTACAAATAAGTTACATAATGTTACATTGAAATTCAACCAATAGTTAAACAGAAATAACGGGGCTAAATTTTGTCGACAGACAGAACGAAAGCATGACTCCAATATAGCCCCATACACTTTGAATCAAGGGAAATAATAACCTTAACCCATTTTTAAAGATGCAATGGCACTAAAACTAAGCGTAGCATGGCAGGTGAAGCTCTACTCATACTCAGTATCTACTCAGTATCAACCCATTCCGGTTTTCAAATTGTCATGGATAATCAAATTGTCATGGATACGAAAGCGGTTAAATAGTGAACCATTAGATCACCTACCAACATAATGTATAGGGAACACTCCTCTGTACAGATGAGCTTGTCTAGCTGTTTGTGCGTTTCTAGTGATAGCAAGTACTGGGCAACGTGGTCGGTACGCAGATATCAAAAATGCAGATCTGAAATATTAGGTGAAAGTTACGAACTAGACCATTGTTCGGCCCTTTGATGGCCTTGTTTACATCATATGGGCCATTATATAGAGTCTTCACAAGTAGAATGTACATAAAAATTCTTTAAAGTCATGCATTTGGTATCTTGTAAATCAGGGACCACAATCATGTAGAGAAATTTAGACCAAATTTAGTTGGACCAGTGCCAAAACCCAGGCCTTAATATATGATATGACTACCGATACCTCTGCAAAATTAATTAACAAGTCACTAAAATAAAATATTTTTTCTACACACATTTTTCTATTTTTTAAATTCAGTACTATTTTGAATGTATTTCTCAGTATAAACATTATATGTCATGTTACTGTACATGTATTGAATGTGTCCTCATGGTGATATACTTTTGAAATCACTTACATTGTTTACTGTAACAATCTAACCCACTATATATTGTCTAACTAATAACTCATGTACCACTTATTGATATTGTGTATATTATTTGTAAATGTATATATGTTCCTATATTATATGTAAATCACTTAACGGTGGAAATAAAGAGTATATATACAACTCTTTACTAACCTTCCAGTTGTTGTGATTACAATAATTGCTGATGCCATACATTTAAACGAAGCCTCGACAGCGGCTACAGCTACAGTGTGTGTAGGGTCAGTGGGTGTCGGGGTCTCACGACGTAATTCCTCAAACAGCTGACTGTGGAATATGGCCGACTCTGCCTCTCTACAGATCTAGAATTAACAAGAGATATTTGTAAAGATATATGCCCCCATTGCAGCCAAACAGTCATTAATGTTGAAGGTCACAGCGACCTTGTCCTTTGACCTCAAAATCCATAAGTTCATCTACTGTTGCTGGCCAACCTCAATGTAAAGTTTGAAGATCCTAGGGCAAAACGTTCTTGAGTGATTGAATGGTAACCCGACCAACCGACCTATGAATCTATGTCTTCCCCACTATATGCGGAAGACATAAAAATACCAACCACCGCAGCCTATGAGGTGATTGTGAACACAAATCAGTAACCTTAACCTTTGACTTAAAACCATTAAGTCTACAGACCCAGTGATTTTTTTCGGTTCATTGGGAAAGGGTCCGCACAGATTGGGAATTTTCGCGTCGTGACAACTTGAAATTGGGAATTTTCATGAAGTAGAAAGGCCAAATAAAGCAGAAAAAGACATTACATGTGACTGTTTACTGGTTTCTTTATGTTTTACCTCTTGTCAAAAATGCTCATAACTTTGTCATTTTATGTACGATTTTGAAATATTTTTTTTTTAAATGTTCATTGGGAATTTCTCCCTTCATATTTGGGAACATTATAGCCTTTTTCAAATTGGGAAGGTACCGTTTACCGGTAGCAAACAAAGAAGGAAAAAAATCACTGCAGACCAACAGACAGACATTTACAAAGAAAGCAATATAATATACCTTATGCATGATTTTCAAAGCTTCTAGTGGATACAGTCCCTTAGCTGTTTCTCCCGACAACATAACACAATCGGCACCATCTAACACGGCGTTAGCGACATCGCTCGTCTCGGCACGTGTTGGACGTGGTTTCTTTACCATGCTCTCCAACATCTGCAAATATTTACATAGTCTAGTTTAATGTATAATATACTAATTCATTTTATGTCGATTGTGAAACAAGTTTTTCCAACTGATGTTAACTGTAATCACTCTCGGCACCTCTTTCCTGATGTTATCCATCTCCACTAGGGCTGTGGATCGTCAGGTAAGTGCCTATCCGATTCGATCCGCGAGTCGGGGTGGGCGATTCACAGATCAAACCATGAACCAGCATTTACAAAATTCACGAAGACGAAGATAGGAAGTCATTTAAAACGAATAATATGTTATCAGATAGGGACAGAAAAAAGTTAAATGACACCAAACAAAATCTGTCTAAATAAATCATTAATTAGTCAATGTAGTGTTCTCACTACATTGACTAATTAATGATTTATTTAGACAGATTTTGCATAGTGCCTACTTATCATCCCAGGCCCTTCCCCAGGGACAGAAGGCGCTGTGATACCCCAGCGCTTTAAGCCCAGAATTGGCTTTCCCCAAGTGCATTAAATCCTAGTATTGTGTCTTAAAATTACTATGAGTGTTGATATTTTGCATCAGTATTGCGTTTGTTAGACATTATGGCCTTTAATAAGTAAAAAGGGCTTAATCAAGCCTTTAAATTATAGATAACCATGCATTATTCTAAAGCATGTGAGCCATTCTTGTTGATTCCCTTAAGCACAAATCCCAGCATTGCCCTAGCGATCCAACGATCTCGGAGATGACAAATACTGGTACTCATTTCTCTAGTTGAACTCAGGGATGTCCGAGTACCCAGTTACTCGCAACAGCCCTAAACTCCACCAGGGTATGAGAGAAGAGAAGCCAGTTTCCCTTCTTTGTTAAGCATCTAGCAAGGAAATTTCTGGTTCTGTTTTTTATTTCTTTGGTATTACGCGCCCTGTGATCGAACCTGGAACCTCCCGCACTCAAAGTGGCACTCTACCACTAGGCTATCTTTGAATATTTATTTTAGATAATTTAAAGTGGCATACCAATAATTTTCCCATTCATTTAACTTGTATATAAGGGGACGGCCATAATAAGTTTCGGAACTGGTGGCTCAATCGACCCTTTTACCAAGCATATCCTGTATTTACTTGTATGAAGTAAATTGTATGTATTATTTGGTAAATAACATTTAAATAGAAAGCTATTGGGGTCGTGGTTTCATAATTATATGACTTTGAAATATTGAATGGATAGCTACTGTCCCAGGCATTCATAAAACCCAAGTGCGTGTCTGCCTGCAGAGCAAACAAGAGATGTTTGTAAAACACGTATGCCCCCATGGCAGCCCAATAGTCATAAATGGTAAAGGACATGGTGACCTTGACCTTTGATCAAACAATAAATAGGGGTCATCTACTGTTGCTGACCAACCTACATGTACAGTTTGAAGATCCTAGTCAAGCAATGGAAACCATTCTATACAATCGACCTACCGACTAACAGACATGTGCAAAGCAATATACCTCTCATCAAAGATGGGGGGCAGAAGTTTATCAAATATATGTTTAAATTAAAACACACAGACTGACCTGTGTTGCGCAGATAACAGCTTTCCCGGCACGGTTACATCTTCCAATCATCATCTTCTGTGCCAGGAACACTTTCTCCGGTGGAATCTCAATACCTAGATCACCACGGGCAACCATAACACCGTCAGTAACAGCAAGAATCTCATCAAATCTGAATAAATCAAACATTTATTCAAATTTATCTCCCCTTACAGACACACTATTATTATAATCAGGGAGAAAAATAGCAGCTTCAAATATCAAACAAACTGCGTACAATATGCCAGCCCCGGTGGAAGCCTTATCAATACACATATGCTATTTCAATCATGATGCCATAATTCTTTTAAAATGTTGGTTAGTGTTACATGGCTTTGACAATCGTAAGGTTTTTATGATGATAAACAAGTATGCTATGTTTGAAAGCAATGACTTGATCGACTTCAAAAATATTTGAGTTTTAAAAACTTGAAAGTTTTCGTTAACCTTTTTGGACGGACGTTCTAACTTAACAGTTTAATGTGACTAAACCACGGAATGAAGATAATTTTGGTGTTTAAGTGACTAAATTAGCCACATAAAGTGGATTGGTGAGGGCAGACTAACAGATGGATGGACAGGACAATCATTACATGCCGCCTACATTCAGCATAAAAAGCTGATTGATAAAGACAGGTTTGTGCTATACTTACTTCTTAACTCCTTCATGGTTTTCAATTTTAGCGATAATTTTAATATTTTTCCCCTTTTCACCGAGAATCTTTCTGATTTCTCTGATACCATCAGCTGATCGGATAAATGAGGCAAATACCATATCAACCTGAAAGAGACAGAATAAAAACATACAGTTTAAAAGTGGGTCTCCATAGCTCAATGGTTAGCGCGCTTGCCGTCTAATCAGGCGCTCCGGTTAAAATACGGGCTGAGGCACTCATATGCCTGCCATATTTCAGCACAAAGCTGACTGGCAATTAAAGGCTATGCTCAGCTTTTGTTGTATTGGTAAAATGAGTATTTGTAATGCCTTTGACCATAAAAAATTAACGAAAAATTGAATGAAAAGTTTTCAACAAGGCCTGTAACTTTCAGCTGTATCATACTGTAAACTGATAAACATGTATAAATGTATCAATATCTCATTCTTGGAGACAGACATTGGCTGCAGGCTGTCATTGACCGAATAATAATTCAGTCTGTGAAATTAGCACTTGTCCGGTAATTTTCTGGCTCCGGCAAGTAACTTTTGCAGTAATTATGCATAGAGTTTATAGGAGAACTATTCAATTTTGCCGATTTGGGCAAGAAGTTTCAAATCCTAAATTCTCAGACTGATAATTACCAGTAATATTGAGCAACCCTTTACCACAATTTGTAGCTTAACTTGTAGCTTTTAAAGCGTTATAGACAATTTAAATTTGTACATAAGTTGACGATTTGTTTTGATGAAACAGTACCATGCATCTTTACAGGCTAACATCACAAAGTTCTTGTATTGAATGCACATTATATTGACCTAGACCTTGCAGACAGAATGTACATTATATTGACCTAGACCTTGCAGACAGAATGTACATTATATTGACCTAGACCTTGCAGACAGACAGAGACAAGGATGGCAGTATGTGTCCTTCAGTAAATGTTATTGGAGAAAGTCATTCCGATGTTTCTTGCATCAGATGTGCGTTGGAAGCAGAGATTAATTAACATTTAATTCTATAGATCAGTCTGTACAATCAGAAATTTTCTCAAGGTCAAATTTTCACAAATTTTTTATTACAATGTACAGAACAACCTCAAGCTCTAGAGCAGCACTGATTGGGGAAAGTAATTCCGATGTTCCTTGCATGATGTACAGTACGCTGTGAAGCAGAGATTAATTAACATTTAATTCTATGGATCAGCTTTAAAATCTTCAAATGACCATAACTTTGTTAATACTTAGAATTTTTTCATCAAATTAAATTTATTTTCTACAGAAAAGTTCATACTTCTTAGTGCAGCAAATCCGGATTTCCGGATCATTCTGGAATTGTAGGACCCCTGTCCAAAATAATCAAATTTGGAACAGCGAAAATCAAATCCTCGTGAAAATGTGCTGATTTTACAGTAAACAGCAACAAGATTTTCTAAATAAAGAAAAGTACAACCCTCTGCAGAGAAACAACCTCTCCATAACAACACCTTCAACATTTTCCTAAGCTGATATTTACTATCCATTTAACCTCTGTAGAGCAACAACCTCTTAACAACAGTCAATATTTTCATCTCCCAAATGGTGTTGCTCTGCAGAGGTTGTACTGTAATAAATTGCTATTGTTTCGGTTCAAAAAGCATAAATTTGCACAAAATAATCAAATTTGGAAAAACAGCGAAATTATTC
This sequence comes from Spisula solida, assembly GCA_947247005.1. NCBI lineage: Eukaryota > Metazoa > Mollusca > Bivalvia > Venerida > Mactridae > Spisula > Spisula solida. The sequence continues at coordinate 19,890,453 of OX365962.1, read as the reverse complement.
CCCGTGAAAATTTCTCATTCAACAGTGAACAGCAACAAGATGCTCTAGACTAAATCTGATCAATACAACAATACCAGACTTATGCAGCCAACAATTAATGATTTTACTTCTTCACGAAACACTCACTTAATGCTTGTGCATTACTGAAATTGACTGGCAAGTATAGATAAGTCTTACTTTATGTCAGCCTAAACAATTAAGCACCAAATGCATACATATTACAGAAATTGACAAATAAAGATAAATCTCTAATAAATCTCTAATAATGACCACCTACAAATTTAACTTAACTAGCTGATTACACAATTATCACAGTCAGTAAAACCCCATTTTAGACCAGTTTCAAAGTAACAGCACCAAAATAATTATGATCAATGAAATGATACAAGGACGTTTTACCACTAGGCTAATGGAGGCAGCATCAACTACATTTACCCAGCAGATTGCTAGTGATGTGAAGAAAGTGACAATCCATAAGTAGGAGGAAAATTCGATAGCTTAGAAAGAGAAGGTTGTAAGTAGCACTTGCGACATTATAAGACCCATACATTTATGAAACCTGCATCAAGGCACTTTGTATGAGCCTATTTTCGTAAAAATCGGAACAGGTCATGTTGACCAAACTGAAGTTTAAAAAGCTTCTTTTTCCATTAAGTAAAGAGTAGTTTTCAGACAGTTTTTTCTTGTTTTCTCAAAATAGCGTTTTGGTACTTACAACCTTCTTCCTCTGAGCCAACAAATTGTCATAGTTACATTCATAGATGTCTACAGATGTTATTCACAAATACTTACCCCTTGTTCAACTCCAAATTTCAGATCAGAAATATCTTTCTCGGAGACAGCAGGTAAATCGACGGCGATACCAGGAAGATTACATCCCTTCTTACTGCCTAGATCTCCTCCATTCTCTATCTCACAACTTATATAATCACCACCTACAATATGTACATCATGTGTTGTCATAGTAATAGGTGTCATGTTGTCATAGAAACAGGTGTCATGTTGTCATAGAAACAGGTGTCATGTTGTCATAGTAACACGGTCATGTTGCCATAGTAACAGGTGTCATGTTGCCATAGTAACAGGTGTCATGTTTTCATAGTAACAGTGTCATGTTGCCATAGTAACAGTGTCATAGTAACATGTGTCATGTTGTCATTAGAGCTTTCACTAGGGTCAAATCTTAGGGAGAAGTCACTTGTTAGCATTAGATTTCTGTCCGAAACTAACTATGCTAGTAAGCTAAACTTTGTAACAGACAGACGGACTTGCAGCACAAAATCAATATATCTCCTCAGCTATATGTGTGAGACAAAATGTAATCTTACCAACTTCGCATACAATCACAGATTTCTAAGATTTTAAGACAAGAAGGATGAAATCAACTTGATGGAGTAAGAATCACACAATTGTACTGGAAAATCACATATTTTTGTGGGTATCAAATTTCGTGAACTTCGATAAAAATGCATTTTCATGCGGTCTTAAATTAAAATTTTGTGGATTACAGAACATGAAAGGGTAAACCCAAGTCTGAATCTGAAAAGTTGAACAACCATGGGATTAGATTTCGTGATCAAGTTCAACAACGAAATCAAAGAAAATTCAATTTGTTCGAAAAATCATGATTTTACAGTACCGGGGTATACTAAATGAAATCTTACCGACTTCTCGTACAATCACAGATATCAGACCATCATCTATAAACATTCTGTCACCGACTTTCAACACCTTCACGATATTCTTATAATCCACCCAGATAATTTCCTCCGTCCCTTTCTCGTAAAACTCGTCGTTGGTCGTGAACTTGATCATATTACCGGTCACCAGTTGGATCTCTGCCGACGCCCCCTGTAATATGTACCAAAACTTAATAAACTGTATACAAGATGACTCCACAAAATATGGAGAAAATTGCCAATTTTTTAATCACAAAACATTTGACATAGTATTACAAGAAACTTTGAACTACAATCACATGCCTTGGGTGAAAGTTTAAAATTCTGAAAAACCTGAAATCCTCAAAAATCAATAATTTATATAAGGAAATTAAAGAAAAACAGGCTTTTTGATACTGTCAAAAACCTGAAATTCAGACATGTGCCTGAAAACTTTCACCCATGCAATCAGACCACAATTACAAAACCTATCTTCAAAGTTCAACAATTTTATCTCCTGACGGACCATTTTCAATGACATTGAGCCTGTTCACAGAGACCACCTGTCAATAATGATGAACACATTTTTCTGTCTCATAGGCAGTTCATACAGACTGGTTTGAGTGTATGTATAAACATACAAGAGGACAAACCATCCTTAAATGTGCAACTAGCCAGAAAGTGATACTATTATTAAAAGCATTATTAGTCATACAACTTGTATACAACAGACTGGAATAAACTTTCTACCAGTAATAAACTTACTCTTCATGAGCAATGTCTGAGAATTGATTACAATTGACCAGCAGACATTTGTAAAGCAAGGTCACAGTTGACCAACAACTCTTAAAAATCATTTTATTTAAGTATACTGATAATACATGTACCAAGGCAAAAGCAACTAAAATACATGTACAGAAGGTGTCAACAGTTTGTTAGTTGATTTGAATTTGTCTTATAATGTTGTTGGTGGCACAACATCTCAATCTTGATAGTATCCATCACAACCACCCAGGGTATAAGAGACGAGAAACCAGATCGCAAAGTGCCAAACAATGAGCTAATTTTTTACTTTGTCTTTGACATGTTCACATTACCAGGGAGCCAATTCCTGCCATTTAAGCTTCTGCTCGTAACCACTAACAGCAGAGGCAGCTATATATAGCTTTTTGTTGTAACCAGTGATATTTGGTCACCATAGCAACTTATATGCTAACATTGCAATATTTGGTTACCAGAGCTACTTACTACGACAACAGCGCTATGTTACCTGTAACATTTGGTAACTATAGCATCTACGATATTTGATTACCAGAGCTACTACAATAACTTTTGTTATATCAATTACCTGCAATATATGATTACCATAGCAACTACTAAAGCTTTGTTATAATATCTGCCATATTTGGTTACCATTGTTGCTACTATGATAACATTTTAATGATACCTTGGTTATTGTATAGCTTATAATGATAACATTATTAATATATTATCTGCAATATTTGGTTACCATAGCTACTACGATAACATTTGATAGGTTGCCTGCAATATATAATTACCATAGCAACTACTTAAGCATTTAAATGTTATCTGCCATATTTGGTTGACATAGCAACTATGATAACGTTGGTAATGTTACCTGTACTATTTGGTTACCATAGCAACTATGATAACGTTGGTAATGTTATCTGCCATATTTGGTTACCATAGCAACTATGATAACGTTGGTAATGTTCCCTGAACTATTTGGTTATCATATAGCTACTTTTATTGATAACATTGTTATGTTACCTGCGGTATTTGGTTACCATAGCTACTACGACAATACTGAAATAAAACAAACGAACAAACCCCTGCGAGGAGTCCAGTACGGATCTCCGGACCTTTGGTATCCAAGGCGACGGCGCAAGGCCGTGGATGGCTAAACTGGGCCACGGCTTCTCGGATATTCTTTATAGTACCTTCATGATACTGAAACAAATAGATGGATACAACCAGTGTAATAAAATGATCAACAAACCCCGGCGAGTAATCCTGTTCTGATTTCTGGACCCTTAGTATCCAAGGCGATAGAGCATGGGCGGGGTTCACTGAACTGTGTTATAGCATCTCGTATATTCTGGATTGTCCCTTCATGATACTACAATAAAAATCATATCAATGGTACATGGTATAATGCAAGAACATAAACAAAAGCAGCTGGCGAGCTAACTATAAAGCGTAACAACCTTTAACCTTAGAGTACAACATTATCTCCTCTTTTCGTGAGTCTGACACACAGGTATTCCACTAAAGGCAGTTGTTTTTCTCCCTATTTCGGGAACTTAGCCCAAGGCTTTGGGATTGGGAATTTTAGCAGCGTTTTGATCAAAATTATGAAAAGTATAGATCTAATATCCAAACTTGTTAGGGATAACTTTTAAATAATGTTTGTTATCAAATTTAATAATACCAATCATAGTATGTAGGGGAGATATTGTTATACGTAGGTTGGCTACTGTACAGGCCTCAACAAATATTTTAAAAAGCACTCGTCCTACAATATAGACAAAGAAGAAATCCCCAAAATCTTACTAGTCCTGCTAAAGTATATAAATAAAGAAGGAAGATATTGTGCAGGATGAGCGGACGAGTGGATTCATTGAGGCCTGCTACAGCAGTATAAAGAAACGCATGCAACTAGAAAGCAATACTAAACTAGAGAGAAATCACCATGCATCTAGTAAAGTCACATCATGCCAGGAGAGAACAAGCTGAAAAACTAACAAAACTTGAATAAATATCGTCAATCATAAACAATCATGTATTCTCCGTGACTATTTAAAATTGTTTCCTTTATTTTATGCACGTCTAGAAAATCAACCATCCACAGTGACTTCCAGTAAAATGCCAATAAAATGGTTTGAGTAGGGGAAAACAAATTGGAAAGGTACCGTTGCTTAAGAACCGCAATATAATTTTGATCTAAACTAACTGGAACGTTGATTTGAGAGCACCAAAATAGAAAGGATCATAATAAGAATTATTATTAGAAAGAGATGAATACTTGACTAAGCTAGAAGCAGAATCCCTGAGGAACATACTCGTATTTACAATACAACATATTATGTTGTTATTTTTAAGGTTTTTATTTCAAGTTTATGACTGTTGTCGAGACTTCTTCCAAATGTAGAGAATACATGATTTACTGACAATTGTTGTTGTAGGGTATAAAGAAAACATAAAAATAATCAAATCAAACTAGTTACAAACTACAAGGGTCTGGCCCTTTTCTAGCCACCTTGAAGAAACAAAATTCTTCACAATCTTTCAAAATCCCTAAATTTTGGCTATTTCTACCTCTGGAGGTTCTTTATAAAACTGAATTTTGTGATGTCAAATTTGACTCTGTAATAAATTAATTAAATTAATTGAGTTTTGGCCTAATTCATCATTATTTTAATTTTTTTTGCAAAATGTTTAAGTAAAATTAATTAAATTATAATTGTAATTATACCAATCCCTGGATATTTTCCCCAAATTTTGCCCGAAAAAAAAAAGCACGAAAAAGCCCAGAGAGCGCAGTGCAATAATGTGATACATTTTTATGACTTATTTTATACATATTAAACCTGATTCTGACCTTAATGTATGAATGTATTAAATGGTTAACTTAAGTACATTATACATATAGATTAAATCTATTTCCGCAAGCAATTTAATCAAGCACTATCTGTAACTATATGTTTGAAGTAAACAAGTCATGCATATTTGTATAGATATAAAAAACCAATGATAAATACTGGATACAAACAATCAAGTAGAACATCAGTAAATGGTTAAATTTTGTTATGATTAAACAGATTATGGAAGAACAAGGCTAAAGGTGTTAGTAGTTTCATGTATGATTGAGATGAGCGAAAAATCCCCAAATAAAAGTTTTTGTTTAAACTCTGTATATGGGCGCAGTATCAGGTAAGAAACAGACAAGACTGTGTACAGTAAACTCTTATGCTCCGGTGGAAACCTTGTCCCTAATAACTAGGCTAAGTCAATCAGGGGTCAGAATTCTGTTGAAATGTGGGATAAAGTTACATGGCATTGACAATGTAAGGTGTTTATGATAGTTAACAATTATGCCAAGTTTGAAAGTATTATAATGCCTTAATGGACTTTGAAAATATTTGAGTTTCAAAAACATGAAAGTTTGGTTAACAATTTTAATGAGATGGACAAACAGACCAATCGACGGACATGACAATTCACTATAATTATGCCCTGGGCATAAAATTTACAAAAAAACATAGGTCACGAAATTTGTTTATGACTTATCTTCCCTTGAAACTAGCGTTTGTCTTTAAATGTGAGTATCCAAGGGCAGATAACTCCTAAGTGACTTCATAATGACCTATTGTTATTTTTTGCATTATTCTCACAGTTTCAAAAATGATACTCTATTCATATACATGAACAAAGTTTAAACAAATTCTATTATTGGGAAAAATTTCCCCCAATATTTAATTTCTTACAAGAAACTGTTAGGAATGCCAATAATGTTTGTCAACAGCATATTGCACTGTGCCACTATAATATGATCACAAGACAAACTACACAAACTAAGAAACTAGTGAAAGTTATTAATTTACAGTCACACCTACTCTACTTTAGGCTAACAAATAATGTACTTTTATAAAAGGTCACACCCAAAGGAGTGGGATCCCTTTGTATAACTTGATTAATCAGGTGTGAAAAGTGAGTCACCTGTTTACATAACAGTGAGTGCATAAACAGTGCAATTTCTCTTCTTACTGTCTTACTTTAACAGATACTTTTTGTATAAATTAGTCTGTGCTTAATGAATAAGGTCTTGGTTATCTAATATCACTGCTAATTATCCCATTAAAATGTTTAAAACAATGGAAATACAATGTTATGATATTGCAATGTTTGAATACAAGTGACAGACCGGATTAAACGCACCATACATGTGAATGTTTAGAGACTCGGTCAAAATAAATGTTAATGTTTTGTGTAAGACATGCCTGTTAAATAAGACATTTAGTATAACTAAATACAATTCATTTTTAAGTCTTTCTACATTTCATTTTGAAAGTTTAACTTTTCTTGCTGAATTTTAAAAAATCATATTTTTTATGCTGAATTCCCAAAATCATAACTGCCCAAGATATGGACTACTTTGGCTGAATTCCCAAAATATAAGTGATCACCAATTAATGGCAGCCAGTGGTCTGACAGTACAGTAAAAACAAATCTCTCAGAATGTTGGTAAGACGTCTGGAACACATTACTGAGAGGATAAAAACAACAATAACAACATAGCACTGTAGTGATATATCATAGTCTGCATACTACTACTATAGCTAGTCTAGTAAATTTAGGATTTGGAACTATTTGTCCAAATCAGCCAAAGTGAATAGGCTTCCTTTATACATATGCCCTGCAAAAGTAACTTGTTTGATTCAATAATGACTTATACCAGAAAACTGGACAAGCACGGACAATGGATAAGTACTAATTTTGCTGACTAGTGTAGAGTCCCTATGTTTTACATGTTTATTATAGGAGAGATAACTCCTGTGAGCTTACTCTTTCATTTCATAAAATTACCTCCCTTTGAGATTTTTTTAATACACCAATTTAAAGCACAGTAAAATCTAGCTAAAAAAACTTGCAAGTGATATGTAAAAAGTGTATAAAATATTGGATATATAATCTAGTCAATACAGCCAGTCTAAAGATATCAATTCCATCAGCTGGATCTACCAGTGTTTACATTTACATGACCTTGGAAACAATGTCAAGGTCAGATAAACCCTTGTGATACTGATCATGCAGACTGAGACAGTCGACTATTTTAAGATTCTCGTTACATCAGGTGCAGAATGGTTTCATGTTTCCATCTCAATCATAACATCTGTACCTTGCCAACTAGTGCAAAAATATTGTATTCAGTGGTTTTCATTGCAACTTAGTCTTTTTTTCAATATAAAACCACAGCCACTGAACTATATTATAAGACAGGGGAGACAATTAATCTCAGAGAGGGGAGACAATTTATCTCAGAGAGGGGAGACAATTAATCTCATTCAGACAGGGGAATTATTAAATCTCAGACAGGGGAGACAATTAATCTCAAGAGAGGGGAGACAATTAATCTCAGAGAGGGGAGACAATTAATCTCATTCAGACAGGGGAATTATTAAATCTCAGACAGGGGAGACAATTAATCTCAGAGAGGGGAGACAAGTAATCTCAGAGAGGGGAGATAATTTATCTCATTTAGACAGGGGAAATATTAAATCTCAGAGAGGGGAGACAATTAATCTCATTTAGACAGGGGAATTAATAAATCACAGAGAGGGGAGACAATTAATCTCATTTAGACAGGTTAATTAATAAATCTCAGAGAGGGGAGACAATTAATCTCAGACAGGGGATGTAATTAATCTCTGACAGGGGGACAATTAAGCTCAGACAGGGGAGGTAACTAATCTCAAGCAAGAAAGCTAACTCTTATCTAGACTAGAACTACAACAAATGCATTGCACTAGTTAAGACGCTGTTAAGCAAATAACTATACAGACGATGAAATTACTAGAAGCAAAACAAATAACGAAAATAATAGTAATGAAATTAATGATTTAAAAATATTTCTAAAAGTGTTTAAAAACATCTCTGATCTTTAACTTTTCAATAAAACTCGTTATGCACGATTGTTTACATCTGGACTCTTAAAACTTAGTAATCAAATTTGTAACAAAATGTCATTTTGTGATAAAATATAGTAAATTGAGGGGATGATTAGACAGGATTACAAACCCTTCCACCATACCAACTTAAGTCAAAATAGAAATAGAATCATATTGGTATGTTTCATCATTGAGCACTAGACCCCTTCCCCAACTATTTTTTTTAAATATTATTATCTTCAAATATCATTATTTTTTAAATATTATTTTTCTAAAATATTGTAATTTTGTAAAATATTGTTATTTTTTAAAATATTTTTTTTAAATATGGTTTTAAGTGCCACCAGTCATCAGTATTACAGTCATATGGTGACTTAAGTATTACCTCGTATGTTCCGTGTGAGAAATTGAGACGAGCGATATTCATTCCCTCAATTATCATCTTTTGTAGTGTTTTCACTTCCCGACATGCTGGACCTGAAACAAACAATATACGTTTGTTAGAAAAATTGATAGAATCAGGGGCTTCATTTGACCCCTTAACTTGACCATTTGACACCAGAAATTTGTGAAACTGGATATGTACACTAATCAACATTCAGAAATTAGATTAAAGGGTCAAATTTCTTTAAGTTACAGGTAAAGATAAAATCCAATATATTTGTCAAAATGTCCTCAGCCCCTAGTGAAACCCCTAAATACACTTAAATTGACCCTTTGACCCCCTGGTTTTTTGACCAATCCACAATCATGATTCAGAATAAAGCGACAACTTCCTTTCAAATTAAAGGTAGTGGTAGAATCCTGTATAAATATGGTAGACATGACCTTTGAAGTTCCGACCCCGGTGTAACCCAGAACACTTCTACAGTGCCCACCAAAAATATGTACTCAGTCATTGTAGCAAAATTAAACTTGGTTAAACTAGAGCTGTCCCCATCCTGCAGATTTATAAAGCAAAGGGCCTTTCAATTCTGGCCAAAATCATTGCAAAGCAAATGATTTCCTTCATGCACATCTACATGTTGAGGTTATTTATCTGTTAAAGTTTGAAGGAAATCCTGACCCACACAAAACTATAGAAGGAGTTTCGTCCACAAGAACTGTTCACTATACAGTCAACTCTCGTTATCTCGAACTTTTCGGGACTGTGAAAATTACTTCGACATAACGAAAATTCAAGATAAGTTTGAAAGCCGTTTTGCTCAGTTCAATGTCTCGGATTACATGGGTTATATTGTGTCTGAGTTTTCCTCGTATTTTTAAGAAAACTCGATCCACGTTTGGCATTCTGACGTGACTTTAGTTTCAAGCTTTAATGTCTGGTTAAGGCAACATACAGAATAAAATATTTGAAAATTCATAATAAGTTTGAGACAAACTTATGAGATATGTGGCCAGATTTCATATAGACAAAGAAGGAAAAAATATGGACTTCAAAAAAACTTCAACATAACGGAAAATGCAATATAAGCGAGTTGGAAGTATTGAGAGTTGACTGAATATCATGTAGCGCATAAAAGTACGAAGGACCATAATTCTAGCAAAAATCATCGCAGAGCAAATTCTTTCCTCTATGCACATCTAAATGTCAAGGTTCGTCATCAGTAAAAGTTAAAAGGAAATGCTGTCAAAAATGAAGGAGTTGCGTTCAAAATAAATTTACACAATATACTATAATGTGAATAAGAATACAAAGGGCCATAATTCTTGCAAAAATCATACACACTCTACTTACCAATTGTACATATAATACCGGTCATACGGACAGTGTTTGGTTCAGAGTCAATGTCAAGACGACATTTATGCTCCAACGCGGAATGTGAGTTAGCCGCATGTATCTGCTGTTTCTGTACGTAGTATGCCCCTTCATGTTCCATTCCTTGTAGATCAAACTGAAATATAAGAATAATCAACTTGTAACTCCATGCATGTACAGACTGTGTTAAAACTAACCAGCCCAAAGTCCAGCAGACTAGTAAAACTAGAGTTAAACTAAATGTCCTGAAAATTTTCTATATCAAATAACCTGCAAATATAAGACATAATATTATGTGTTACTATGCATGTCCAGATTGTGTTCGAAAACTAACCAGCCCGAAGTCCAGCTGGCTAGTAAAACTCTTAAGAGTTAAACTAAATGTTTCGAAAATTTTCTGTACCTGAACCTGCAAATATAAGAAAATAATCATTGACAAGTTACTCCATGCATGCTGACACTCTGTTTGTGCTAACCTACTTGAGCCCGAAGCCCCGGGCTTAGAAGTGACACTAAAATCAAACTTGATGTTAAACGAGGGTAAATCTATATGCCCCCCACCCTCACTGCAAATCACTTTGGTGGGTGGGGGGGGGGGTATAAAAATTTACACCTAGTATCAGTAATAACATACTTAGTATAAATATGTATATAAGATATTCAGACACTCAGACAAATACCTGATAATATGAAATAATTCAATCAGCTCTGAAAAACGTAGACAATTGACAAAATACAAAAATGTGCCAGTCATTCATACTTAATTCAATGGCAACTTTGTCAATTCAAATCTGATTAAGCCAGACATTAAGTGTCACGTATGTTCATCCATGGTACGGATAGGTCCAGAGAGAATGTTGATGATGATTGTTGTGATATAGATGAAGACACTAAAGTCTTGTTTGTATAGATTAAGGCTGCTATGTGGTCCGCTGATACACATATAAGGTAATTTTCACCATTTAGAATTGAATCAAGTAGGAAGGTGATTACTTTCCATACGCCATTAATTTCCCCAATAATTGTTAAATTGAGTGCTGCAAATTATTATCCCTGTCCGACTTTCTATTATCTTTTGAAAGAATTTTATATGGTCTATACAATTATAATTTTATACAATACAATTATGGTGATAGACTTTACAATAAAGACACACAATCAGGGGGAATCAGTGTTGATATTTGTCCAAAAAAGCTGCACATGAAATCTGTACACATTTAGTTCATCAGTTCTGTTAACAGAATAGTAAACAGTCACTTGTTCAAAATTATGTATTAATATTAACCATGTCAATTTGACACGACCCTCGACCTTCAATTAGCATAATTAAACAGCTGATATAATAATGCTATTGTCTTTATTTATAACCCCGACTGCATGTTTCCATAAGCTGAGAGTATCATGAAGACGCTTGAGGTGTTATACCAACACAAATCTAAAGAACCGATATTGCACGATTTGCTTGCGGAAATTTATATATTCAACACAAGTACCTTGTAATATATTCATGCATAAAGGTCAGGATCATGTCAAATTTGCTGTGCTATATCAGCATGTGTTAATTATGTTGATAAAACATCCAATCCTGGTATGTCATGTGTCATCATAAATGTGACATTATTCTGTAGCTACTTCAGGCTTTCATTCAGTGAGTTCCAAACTCACATACAGACACATACATAATTACAGAACAGTTATTTCGAACATACAATGTTTTCTAATTGCAATTGTATTCACCATCAAATATGACTTAATTAAAACTGCTGTAAAGTATAAAACTGTTACTATGACAGCAATTATATATGAAGTTGGACCGGCTTTATATTGTATATATATCAGGGTAGCAATACCACGTGGCTTTTGACTACAGTTACAAGTAGAATTTTGTAAACATTGGAACACAAACATAGCCATAAGTATTTTATTTCTTCATCGATTTCTGTAAAATATACGCCACGCTAAGAAGAAAATTATTTGCTTTCCGTGAAATATAAGATCTTTTTCAGCAGCTTTACCGATTTTTCCATTACCCTGTGAAACCTACACGTTCCACGTTTCACTAGGTAATGGACAAAACTGCACAGCCGCTGAAAAATATTATATATTTCATGGAAAGCAAATAATTGTTCTCTTAGCGTGGCGTATATTTCATAGAAATCGATGAAGAAAACAAGACTGCGTTCAATAAACGCTTATGCCCCCTGTGGAAGCCTTGTCCATAAATAAGTCTAAGTCCAAAATTAGGTCAAGGTGAAGGTCAAAATGGGGTTAGGTGATACTGGTGTGTGGAGAGTGTTCATACACAACATCCATGCAAGTATGAAAGCTTTGTAGCAAGCCATATTAATGCTAGAAGAAACGGTCAATTTGGGTTAACCAGGACGGACGGACGAACGAACGGACGGACAGGTGAATCACTATATGCCTCCCCATCTATCGATAGGGGGGCATAAAAAATACTTATGGCTATTTTATTTTCCAATGTTTACAAATTTCTACTTGTAACTGTAGTAAAAAGTCACGTGGTATTGCTACACTGTATATAGTGCCATTGTTTAAATCATGTATAATAGATGAGGGGATAATCTGCTACCTATGACTTAGGATCATCATCGTAATCATTATCATAATAATCGACATCGTCGTGGTCGTCATCATCGTCATCGTCATCGTCGTCGTCGTCGTCATCGTCATCGTCATCGTCATCATCACCCCTATCATAACCATTGACATCAGTAATGTCGTTATCATCAACAATTTGATATGTATCCTACATACTTGATGTATCCTACATACTTCGACAAATCCTACATACTTGACAAATCCTACATACTTGACGTATCCTACATACTTGACAAATCCTACATACTTGACAAATCCTACATACTTGATGTATCCTACATACTTGACAAATCCTTCATACTTGACAAATCCTACATACTTGACAAATCCTACATACTTGATGTATCCTACATACTTGATGTATCCTACATACTTGATGTATCCTACATACTTGATGTATCCTACATACTTGATGTATCCTACATACTTGATGTATCCTACATACTTGATGTATCCTACATACTTGATGTATCCTACATACTTGATGTATCCTACATACTTGATGTATCCTACTTACTTGATGTATCCTACATACTTGATGTATCCTACATACTTGTGTCCTACATACTTGATGTATCCTACATACTTGATGTATCCTACATACCTGATGTATCCTACATACTTGTATCCTACATACTTGTATCCTACATACTTGATGTATCCTACATACTTGATGTATCCTACATACTTGATGTATCCTACTTACTTGATGTATCCTACATACTTAATGTATCCTACATACTTGATGTATCCTACATACTTGATGTATCCTACATACTTGATGTATCCTACATACTTGATGTATCCTACATACTTGATGTATCCTACATACTTGATGTATCCTACATACTTGTATCCTACTTACTTGATGTATCCTACATACTTAATGTATCCTACATACTTGATGTATCCTACATACTTGTATCCTACATACCTGATGTATCCTACATACTTGATGTATCCTACATACCTGATGTATCCTACATACTTAATGTATCCTACATACTTGATGTATCCTACATACTTGTATCCTACATACTTGATGTAGCCTACATACTTAATGTATCCTACATACTTGATGTATCCTACATACTTGTGTCCTACATACTTGATGTATCCTACATACCTGATGTATCCTACATACTTAATGTATCCTACATACTTGATGTATCCTACATACTTGTATCCTACATACTTTTAAGCGTGTTGATCATGATGTAAAGTTATTTTTGGAGACTTTTATATATCGGAAACAAAATAATTTGTTCATTTTGCCTTACATCATATATTACATATTATGTAAACATTATACCACAGAGAACTTATTATATAATCTAGGTTTAACTAACACAGGTATATAACCTGATCAATATGTAGTACATTATGACAGACACTCAAGGTTATTTGAATGTATGCATTCTTCAAATGATCCTAGATACCATTAGGTCAATGATTGTACACATCTGATGGCATTTAATCAAATACAAATTAAAATATATATATATTGGTTTAGTTTAAACATGCAATCTGTATACTTGGTGTACATTATACATACAATAGAAGACGTGGTATAGAATGAAGAATATTCCTTCAAATAACAGCTATATCAATTATTTAAGGCGTAAACGAAATAATATTGTGGCTCTTGTAACCCTACACATCGTATTTTTTTGCCCCTACCTAAACATTTTATTGACATTTGGCTGGAATTCACCACGGATGGGTTCAATTCATTTTTTGTACAAAATCGATAAAATAGTTTCAATAAATAGTTTTTCGTACCTATACTTACTTTATTTCCGCATGTTACCAGAACCACAACATTACTTTATTTTGGCCTAATCAAGCTGTGTAAATAACTTCATCATAAATTGGGTTTCTTTTAAAATGAAAATCCCAGTTTTATAATTGCACCCAAAACCAAAGGGGTTCGACACATAAACATAAAATGTTGGGAGTCATGTTGGGAGTCATGTTGGGAGTCATGTTGTGAGCGTAATAGTTATTTGTTTACGTGAAGTTTGGGCTTGTTTTGCAGATAAATTATTCAGCTTTTGATAACACCAAGCCATAGCTATGTATGTTCTCATTTGGCGAAGAAATGATCGTTTGAACGAGATGCGGTGTGATCCTCGTTGAGACTTAGTGCTTTCCCTTGGTATGAAATTATAGTAGAAGGAAAAAACAATTTGAAAACAGTTTTTAATCATTGTAGGTTTATGTGTCGAACCCCTTTGCCCAAAACATGTCGGACTTGGATTCAGTAAACCCCCACTGATCAGATCTTAAGCGTAGTATGATTACAGGTGAACTATAGGAGAGATCACCGTATTCATATGCAAAATTCCCACCAGCAATCTATTGGATTCATGAACAATAAAAACCTGCCATTCACCAATAGCTAGCTGGTGGTATGAATATACCTTTGTATACAAACATGATCTCTCCTATTGGTATTTTTTTTAATAGTCCGCCCAGGATAATGTGATATTTACAAACATGAATCGTTAGGTCAACTGTGGCAAAATTGGTTTTACAAATCACTTGAATATACAGATAAGGTCAGTAATATACTCAATTCACTATTGATAAATTGTGCACGTAATTGTAATCCACCTTTATGGAATATACCAAATTTTCCGGCCTTTCACATTATCCTGGGCGCACTATAAAGGACACAGAGCATTTGATGTGCTGGACAGGGCAGGGTAGAAAGAGTGTTGTAGACAGGTAGGTACAAGCACCCTGGTATGGTCACTGAAGTGAGAACCTTGGATTATAGTTGCTGGGTTAAGGTTGGTTAAGCAAGCACTGGACACTCTGGGTCACTAGTACGAAAACCAATAAGCAGATCAGCAGAGGTTCCATTGGACTCGGGAGTTTCCAAAAACAACACATTTTGACTATCAATATCTTGGTTTGAAGGGTTATTTTCTCTTAAAATCATAATTATTTTGCCTATCAAAAGGTAAAATTTAGTCGAATTAATATCTCGTATATATACTACTCAAAATTTGATAAGGGCCAAGAAATTTTCCATTTGAATATTTTGCAAATTGAATAAGATTGACCGGTAGAATTTTCAAAAACATAATGCTACATCTGCAATATTTTAAACCAATAAAGATTACTTCAAAATGTAAGGTCTAAGTGCTGATAAGCCCAACCCCATTACAGTGTTTGTGCTGCATTTAAGCCTATAAAGTAACTGAAAGCGGTCATTTTCTTGGCATTTTGGGTCTTACACGATATGGTTATAAAAACGGGATAAAAATTTCCATGTTAATATAGCTACTTTGGTCCCCGCCAATAGGGCTTATCGGTTACCTGGAAAACGACGTCATTTTGGCAATGCGTATCAAATGCAAGACATCAAGTTTCTAAATTTAGAAGCAGATAAGATTATATTTTATTAATTGCACAACGTTTTCTTCATCGGTTTTGAACATTTAACGTGAGACGGGCATCAAAATCAATTTCTTGGCCCTTAGCAAAGTTTGAGTAGTATATATTAAAGTATCAAAATGACCTTTCAGATTTAGAAGCTGTTGGAACACCTGATCAGAAAAATGGACTAGGTAAATACTTACACTAGATAAATGTGCCAGAGAATGTACGGAGTACACCTTGCCTCCCATAAATACAGGCATCGTGAATCGTAGGTGTCTTACACACTGATGCCAAGTTATATAGTAAACAGACCGACAAGGCCACAAGCCGCTGCAACAGCGTGATATCACTGAACTACAGCAACACAGTGAAATAATCACCACTATCTCTACCAGTCACTCAATGTTTTTAACACATTTAGAATAACAAAACCATCACCACCAGTGGAAGAATAAGTGCAGCATTGTTAATATTCCAGGTGTATTTCCACTGTATGAAATATTAGTTCATATCATACACAGAAAACCATTTACATGTCAGTGGTATTGTTTTATACAAGTTAATGTTTAACCTGTCATAGAACTTTACAAGTAATTTTTGTTTTACAAGACTTTCACATAATTTTGACAAGTTATTGTTATACAGTACAACCTCTCCAGAGTGACCCTCTGTGGAGCGACAACCTCGCTATAATAAAGCCTTCAAAATTTCCCTAAGCCAAAATTTACAATAAGTTTAACCACTGTAGAGCAACAACCTCGCTATAACAAAGCCTTCAAAATTTCCCTAAGCCAAAGTTTACAATAAATTTAACCACTGTAGAGCAACAACCTCGCTATAACAAAGCCTTTAAAATTTCCCTAAGCCAAAATTTACAATAAATTTAACCACTGTAGAGCAACAACCTCGCTATAACAAAGCCTTCAAAATTTCCCTAAGCCAAAGTTTACAATAAATTTAACCACTGTAGAGCAACAACCTCGCTATAACAAAGCCTTCAAAATTTCCCTAAGCCAAAATTTACAATAAATTTAACCACTGTAGAGCAACAACCTCGCTATAACAAAGCCTTCAAAATTTCCCTAAGCCAAAATTTACAATAAATTTAACCTCTGTAGAGCAACAACCTCGCTATAACAAAGCCTTCAAAATTTCCCTAAGCCAAAATTTACAATAAATTTAACCACTGTAGAGCAACAACCTCGCTATAATAAAGCCTTCAAAATTTCCCTTAGCCAAAATTTACAATAAATTTAACCACTGTAGAGCAACAACCTCGCTATAACAAAGCCTTCAAAATTTCCCTTAGCCAAAATTTACAATAAATTTAACCACTGTAGAGCAACAACCTCGCTATAATAACGCCTTCAAAATTTCCCTAAGCCAAAATTTACAATAAATTTAACCTCTGTAGAGCAACAACCTCGCTATAACAAAGCCTTCAAAATTTCCCTAAGCCAAAATTTACAATAAATTTAACCACTGTAAAGCAACAACCTCGCTATAATAAAGCCTTCAAAATTTCCCTAAGCCAAAATTTACAATAAATTTAACCACTGTAGAGCAACAACCTCGCTATAATAAAGCCTTCAAAATTTCCCTAAGCCCAAATTTACAATAAATTTAACCACTGTAGAGCAACAACCTCGCTATAATATAGCCTTCAAAATTTCCCTAAGCCAAAATTTACAATAAATTTAACCACTGTAGAGCAACAACCTCGCTATAACAAAGCCTTCAAAATTTCCCTAAGCAAAAATTTACAATAAATTTAACCACTGTAGAGCAACAACCTCTGTAAAACTGCCACTATTTGTAGATCCCAATAGATGTTTCTCTACAGAGGTTGCACTGTGTTCATATCTATCTTGGTACTGTACTTGTCTGAATTGTGAATATTAATGGCCAAATCTAACCATACAAGGTGAGAGAGTGGTCACCAACTGTTGGTGGAACACTCTGACACAGCGAGTCGGACACATTTAAACCACCAGTTGCCCGAAGCCTAATTAACAACATTGAAACGCAATCCTTGAATATGGAAAATCATAGAACTACTCAGTAGTGTAACAAATTGCTAGCACTGACATTCTTATAATTATGTGAAAGAATGTGATTTTGAAGCATGAAAAGAAAGACTTTTTAAACTGCTTTTTAATTGTTAGCAAAGAATCTTGTGCAACTGACAACTCAGTCGGCATGTGGAGAAGCAACTGACAACTTGATCCGCATGTGGCAAAGCAACTGACAACTTGATCCACATGTGGCAAAGCATTTTACTGACAACATGATCCACTTGTGGAAAAGCAACTGACAACTTGATCTACATGCGGCAAAGCAACTGACAACTCGATCCGCATGTGGAGGACGTGACCATAGCTAGTAACACGAAGGAATATAACCTGCCCAACATAGGGAATGCTCTACCAACAACACACAACTACATTTGTTGTTTCATCTACTTTCATTGAATATACCCAGTTACAGCAGTAATGAACTGAACAAAATCAACCCTCCCTTATCGACAAAGGAATTCAGCCTTAATAGCAAAACAGCACCAACTATACAACTAATGAATCACAAGCCATCACTTATTATAAACAAACAAAACTTTCTATGAACAAAATCGAAATCATATCATAATCTTGCCAATCATTATCGTAACAAATACTCAACAAATCTGTTTTACAAACTTGCAGCAAAGAATCTCCACAATTTTAAAAACAGCATAAAACACAAATGTGTGCACTTATTGCACTAATTATTAAATACATGTAATTAAAACGCAGTAATTGGGCGAGAGCATTAATTATATCCATTCAAAAAGCATTAGTTTTCACTGAATCTTCATGAACATAATTCCTTTGCTACACTATAAAGGTATCCACAAAGTCATTAGTCCAATGACAGCCAGAATACTGGTATACTAACTGATACTGTGTGTAATATACTAATATACTAATAACCACAAATAAGTAAGATGATGAAGATGTGTCAAGGTGACTACTATGAGTTCTGTACAGAATATATACCCCCCCCCCCCCCCGGCAGCATCTTATGTTTATGTTTCTATGTGATGGGTATGTAAATACAATAATGGTACAACCGGTACTAATACATTGATCAGAAATATAGGTAAATTGTTGCAATATAGAACTGGAAATCACTATTCTTTAATCAATGCACTGAATCAATAATCCATCCAATCAATACATGATTAATTCAGCAAATCAATCAATCAATCCACATAAGCAATAAATCACTAAATCAATCAATCAATCAATCAATCAATCAATCAATCAATCAATCAATCAATCCACATAAGCAATTAATCACCAAATCAACCAACCAATACAAGCAAGTAATTAATTCACCAAATCAATCTATCAATCAATGCACTAAATAAATCCATAAATCCACAAAAGCAATCAATGCAACCAAATCAATTGACCCATGCACCCAAATTAATCAGTAATTCCACAAAATTCATCATATAATAAATCAATAAGTACAATATCTAACTTTGTTACAACAGTCACAATATTAAGTAATTCACTAATTACTGCACAAGAAAATATGTTGTAAGACAATACAGTATACATCCTACACACATACATTACACATATTGAACTATTACAGGTATTTCATCATGGTGGAATATGTGACAGGTAGCACATCATCTGTACTAGTAACGTGCAACTACGATATTACCCTGAAATCACGATAGTACCGTGAAACCTGGATGATGATAGTACCATGAAACCACGATAGTACCCTGAAACCATGCTAGTACCATGAAACCACGATAGTACCATGAAACCACGATAGTACCCTGAAACCATGCTAGTACCATGAAACCACGATAGTACCATGAAACCATGATGGTACTGTGAAACCACGATAGTACCATGAAACCATGATAGTACCATGAAACCACGATAGTACCCTGAAACCATGATAGTACTGCGAAACCATGATAGTACCATGAAACCACGATGGTACCATGAAACCATGATAGTACCATGAAACCATGATAGTACCCTGAAACCACGATGGTACCATGAAACCACGATGGTACCATGAAACCACGATGGTACCATGAAACCACGATGGTACCATGAAACCACGATAGTACCCTGAAACCACGGTTTCGTTAAAATTGTGTTCAATATCTCTGATGTATTATAGAGACATTGAAAGATGTCAGGGGATTACAAACTGACAGCCAGGTTACTGGTTGGTTTCAAATTCTTTCTAATTTTCCATCAAGTCCAAAAGATTAAATTCAGTTTCTCCATTGACTTAGGAGTCTGAGAGATGAAATGTCAGGGTCTATATAAATGTAAAACAAATCATCAATATAATAGTGTATTATGTTATGTAATTGTCTGAGCAGAGAATTAATTATACATTAAATGCAACAAGTATTCCAATACGCATTACAATAGTTTTATGGTTTTGCATGCAAAGTTGGCAGTTTCTGATATTTTCAGCGCAGAAAACATTTATGAATTATTGAGTATGATGAGTGTGGACAATTACCATGTGGTATGCTATGTAATTTTTGGCTAAGAATGTGATCTCTTCAAATTTGCAAAAATTAGTTTCAGGGTCCAGAGTTTTTAAGAAAAAAAACATTTTTGACAATACACTGCAACACAAAAGAATATTGCCTTAACAATCATACACCATAATTATACTATAATATTATATATACCAAAGCCTGTCCGGCACATCTTAGGAATATCCTAAACATATTAATCAGAATTTAATGTTGTTATGTACACAAAATACACACTTCTTACCGTAAAACAAAATCCTGGCTTATTCACAAAATATATGACTTATTTTATATGACTTATTCTATAGTACATCACTTTCTTGAATAATTCTCTGTGTGCAGAATTTGTAGTCCAGTTTTATTTATTATTTCATATATACTACTCAAACTTTGCTAAGGGCCAAGACATTGATTTTTATGTCCGTCTCACATTAAATGTACAATACCGATGAAAAAAACGTTGTGCAATTAATAAAATATAATCTTATCTGCTTCTGAAGTTCAAAGCTTGATGTCTTGCATTTAATACGCATTGCCTAAATGAGGTCGTTTTCCAGGTAACTGATAAGCCGTATTGGCGGAGACCAAAGTGGCTAGATTAATATGGAAATTTTTATCCCGTTTTTATTTCCATAGCGTGTAAGACCCAACATGCCAAGAAAATGGCCGCATTCCGTTACTCCAGAGGCTTGAATGCAGCACGAAAAATTTAATGGGGTTGGGCTTATCAGCACTTAAACATTAAATTTCGAAGTAATCTTTATTGGTTTACAATTTTGCAGATTTAGCATTAAGCTTTTGAAAATTCTACCGGTCAATCTTATTCAATATGCAAAATATTCAAATGGAAAATTTCTTGGTCCTTATCAAATTTTGAGTAGTATATATATATACAATGTAAAGTTCCGCTAATAAGACCACTTTGATTATTTTGCAATCATGCAGATTTTTGCCAGTTTAAGGTCCCAAAGTATTAAATTAAGAACAAAAAAAGGTCCGCTAATTAAGACCGATTCGCTATTAAGACCACCTTTTTGACTGGTCTTATTAGCGGAACTTCACTGTATATATATATAAGAACCAGATATAAACATCACCAGTATCCCTGTACACATATGTTCTAATCCTGCGGAACAAATGTATACTCAATACACAGCAGCATAGTGTTATACCAGGATAGTTAGTTAATTGATCTGTTCGGACATTTATATACATTTATATACAATCCAGGCTACTCTGTTTGTCACCCGGCCAAACTCGACAATCCACACCACCTGTTGTAACAATTGAGTGTTACCGGTCAAAACCGTTTGTGACAATGATTAACATCTAGTATATTCATATCCTAAAGGATTGTTATTATATTGCTACTGCTAATTCACCCTTGTTACCCTGATAAAACAACATGATTGGATATACCCAACATGATTGAAAAATGGCGGATGTATGTTTACATTTTCATCGCATTTTCGACCAATTCTTCAAAATCTACGGGTTTAACCACCTTCTGATGCTGTATGAAGATAAACTTGTACATTCCTTCCATGAAACTAAAACTATTTATCCGTATTTTTGTGAATGTGATACACAATACGTTAAAAAGTTAGAAAAATCTGTGTTGGATTTATTTGACAGTCTATAAAACATATATATTGTTGTTTATTTTGGGTTAAGATTTTTTGTTTATATAGCTCATTCATTTCGCTATCAGACTTAGTTTAGAGTAAGGTATTTACATTTGCCGTTTCTACGTGATAACTTTTTAAAGTAACCCATGTTTGAAAAATGGATAAAAACCAACATGATTGAGGATAAAGATCAACATGATTTATCTTTTAAAGTGGATACTGACCAACATTGAATTTTCATTGATGCACTGCAGTGCGAATTTAATATATAGCTTCACTATTGGAAGAATAATGGGATGACCCCAACACGTACGTAGGAGTAGATAACTCTATGAAGTATTTATCGGAAAATATGTCCCTTTTTTCAACTTCTTGCAAATTTGTAAGTTTACGTTCAAGGTATTAACCTATAATATCTAAGTGCATGTTCATATTGCTGTGATACTTTGCATACTTGTCAACCGTCTTGACCACAACATCTGCACTCTATCAAGCATGTTGTTGAATGTTATGCCCCATTTGGACTGATGTACTTAGTTGCTGCCCTACATGCCAGAGGACATAACGGGCAGTAAGTAAGTACTTAGAAATACAAAAGTTTACAGTTTATGTACACAATTTTAACCTCTTTGATACTTTGCTCACCATCATGACGCCATGACCTCCACATGAATAGGCAACTCTATCAAATCTATGTTGAAATTGTGTCCCCTTTTTTAAATTAGAAATGCAATTTGGCACCATTCAAGACATGCTCACAGCGTTTAGCCTGGTCCCCATAATACACTGTTCCTATTCCCGGTGAATTTTGCACATTTAG
Organism: Spisula solida; assembly: GCA_947247005.1. NCBI lineage: Eukaryota > Metazoa > Mollusca > Bivalvia > Venerida > Mactridae > Spisula > Spisula solida. The sequence continues at coordinate 19,867,326 of OX365962.1, read as the reverse complement.
ATACATGTGTTAAATTTACCTGTCTTGACTTATTATGAATTTTACCAACATATAGCAGAAAAAAGTATTTAAGTAGAAAAATATCCACAGGACACGGATGCCCCCGCTAATAGCTGTCATCAGACACCTAAGTATAAAGCTATGCAAATGGAATAACTTGAAACAAGTTTGTAATTGCTTAAATGTGACATTTAACAGCAGACAAGAGCTGGATCTGTAATGCACCTATCAATGTTTTCCCCAAGGGGGGGAGCGGTAGGGAATACACGGGACTTTTGACCGAAGGCTGTTCCCGATAGGTGGGAATTGGACATACAGAATGGTGCCGAGTCCAGAGAAATTTTGACACTGGCCGAAATTTTGATCGCGGGGGTATGTAAAGCATCTCCCAGTGAGGGGATTTTGACAAATTGCCCTTGCTCTAGGGCGGGAATTAAGACTTTGAAGCAGTAAAAATGTCAAATTCCCCTGGGTCAGCCCGCCGCCCCCTCCTGGGGGAAAACATTGATAGGTGCATAAGTGTGACCTTTACAGGGTGTAAATGCGAATGTAACCAAGTAATTTTAAAATCCAGAACGAAATAACAAAAAAACAAAGCAGACCAGAAGCGTATACTTGTGCCTTTTAACTTTAAATCTCTAAGAATGACCTTGACCTTTGCGTTAGGGACCTGGGTTTTGCGCATGTCACCTCGTCTTGATGATGTGAACATTTGTGGCAAGTAATATACATATAAAACTAGAAATTCGTGCCCTCGGGCAAATTATGTCGAGCCTCGGCGCACGTTGAAAAATGGCTACAACTTAAATTAGCCTTCAATTTGACCTTTGACCATCAACTGTGACCTTGACCTTTGAGATAGGAACCTGGGGTTGAGCATGACACTCCGCCTCATGGAGGTTAACATTCATGCCAAATACAAGAAAGATTGGTCAATGTATGACAAAGGTATGGTCCGGACAAGCTTCAATTTGACCTTTGACCTCCAAATGTGACCTTGACCTTTGAGATAGGAACCTGGGGGTTGGGCATGACACTCCTCCTCAAGGAGGTGAACATTCATGCCAAATATAAGCAACATTGGTCAAAGCATGACAAGGTTATGATCCGGACAAGCTTCAATTTGACCTTTGACCTCCAACTGTGACCTTGACCTTTGAGATAGGAACCTGAGGGTTGGGCATGACACTCCTCCTCAAGGAGGTGAACATCCATGCCAAATATAAGCAACATTAGTCAAAGCATGACAAAGTTATGGTCCGGACAAAATCGGACGGACGCATGGACGCACGCACGGACGCACATACACCAAAAGTGGCGACTAAGTCTCGCTCACCGCAAGCGGGCTCGACAATAAGAAATGACATAGTTACAGATCTTACATGAATCATATGCCTATTTGAGAATTTTAAGTTTTGATCTCTAAGTGTGACCTTGACCTTTGAGTTAGGGACCTGGGTCTTGCGCATGACACCTCGTCTTGGTGATGTGAACATTTGTGGCAAGTAATATTAATACAAAAATGTATAAAATAAGAAATGACATAGTTACAGAGCTGACATGAATCACATGCCTATTTGAGCCTTTTTACCTTCGATCTCTAAGTGTGACCTTTACCTTTGAGCAAGGGACCTACGTCTTGCGCATAACACGCCGTTTCGATGTGGTGAACATTTGTACCAAGTGTTATAAATATCCAATACGAAATGACATAGTTACAGAGCGGACATGAATCACATGCCTATTTGAGAATTTTAACTTTTGATCTCTAAGTGTGACCTTGCCATTTTAAGTAAGGGACCTGGATCTTGCACATGGCACATCACCTTGATGTGGTGAACATTTGTACCAAATATTATAAATATCCAATAGGAGATGACAAAATTACAGAGCGGACACGAATCACATGCCTATTTGAGCCTTTTAACCTTTGACCTCTAAGTGTGACCTTGACCTTTAAGCTAGGGACCTGGGTTTTGTGCATGGCACATCGTCTTGATGTGGTGAACATTAGTACCCATTTTTGGTAGGCGTAAGCCTCTCTATACTACCATTGCCCATTTCTTAATGCAACCTGGACCGCCTTTAGGCTGCTATGTGAATCCGCATTCAAGTAGTTCCAGAAACTGTCAACATTCCCAATACTGCAACATATGTTTCTTAAAATGTTTAAACTTATTTAATTCAATCAGCAACAATTGTTTATTCTACGATCAACAATTATTGTGAAACTGTTCGTTGAATCGATATTTTTGCAGATAATCACTCAGCCGGTGAGAATATGAAAATGACGTGTTCATCAAATGTCCCAGCCGTATAGCTATTTTTAGAAACTTCAGACCAGGGCCACGTGATGGTTTTATCAATGAATCGTATATCGTCATGTTATGCAACCATATGTTGTGGCTATACTAGCCGCTTTCTAGAGATGTCTCACGCCGTGATGGAAGTGATTACAAGACGGACTGTAGAATCTGATAAATAGGCGCGTAGTATTATTTTAAAGCAACTTTTGATATACGCATTCAATACACGTATGACATATACATCAATATGCCCCTTTTTACAATTATAAAGATACCCAACATGCCTATATAGTCACATATGCCTATTTAGACATTCAAGACAAGATCGGCAGTAAGAAAACGAACATTAAACGTGTAAAGTCGTTTAAGCTTTAGTAGCAGCAACCAGATCGCCTCCCAACAGCACTCTTAGTGCTTTGATTATTAAATGTCCTAACAGCATGTGCTATAGACTAGGTGTGAAATCCCTTACATCGGGTATGCTCATAAACCTGCTACCACAATTCATGAGCACACTTCTTTAATGTACAATTATTTGTACCTTGAGAATCCCATTGGCAAGATTTCAATTGGTAATGTTGGCTTTTATCCACAATCATGTTGGCCAGTATCCTCATAAATTTAACAATCACGTCGGTCAGTATCCAAAAAATACTATACATGTTTGAATTATTGTTGGTGAGCGTCAATTTATCTAAGATTTTAAAAAATTGAAACGTCCAAATCATAGTTTATACAACTGCCAATACTTCCCAAATGATATTCATTACATAGAGTCAAATAAATGAGTTTTACAACGTTTTTAAGTACAAAACTCATTCTCAAATGCAAAATCCACACATTCTTTAAGGCTTTACATAGTGAAAAATATTACCTATGTGCAAATTGTTTAGTGCAAATAGTACATTTTCTTCATATGTTGATTATGTAATATTGAAATAAACAATCTGGATAGTTTATATGGAAAATATTGCAAAAACAATGCACTTATCACATTGTTCATGTCGGCCATTTTTCAATCATGTTGGGAATATCCAATCATGTTGTTTTATCAGGGTAACAAGGGTGTAATTGCCGGTTCTAATAGTATAAACTTTGGCCGTATTAATTTCTCAATTATTTCTAAAATTAACTAGAACTATCACTGGAGTGATGAATCATACCCCCCCACCCCCGCAGCACTGCTTGACACAGGAATATTATTTAAATTTATAGTTACTTTTATCTTTTAAAATCCAGTAAGGAACATGACATGCATAACCATTTAACCTTTGACCTCTATGTGCGACCTTGACCTTTGGGCTAGGGACCTAGGTCTTTCAAATGACACACCGTCTTGATGTGGTACACATCTGTACCAAGTAATGTTAAAATCCAGTAAGAAACGACAAAGTTACAGAGTAGATATGACTTGCATGACTGTATAACCTTTCACCTCTTTGTGAGACCTTGACCTTTGAGCTAGGGCCTGGGTCTTCCGCATGACACATAATTTGAAGCGGTGAACATTTGTACCAAATCTTATAAATATCCAATACAAAATGATAAAAGTACAGAGAGGACAAAAATCACATGCCTATTTGATCCTTTTAACCTTTGATCTCTAAGTGTGACCTTGACTTTTAAGCTAGGGACCTGGGTCTGGCGCATGATACACCCTCTACATGTGGTGAACATTTGAACCAAGTATGATAAATATCCAATAAGAAATGACCAAGTTACAGAGGAGACACAATTTTGTGCCTTTTAACCTTTGACCTCCATGTGTGACCTTGACCTTTGAGCTAGAGACCTGGGTCTTGCACATGACACACCATCTTGATGTGGTGAACATTTGTACTAAGCCATTTTAAAATCCAGCAAGAAATGACAAAGTAACAGAGCGGACATGACTTGCATGACTATATGACCTTTGACCTCTAAGTGTGACCTTGACCTTTGAGCTAGGGACCTGGGTCTTGCGCATGACACACCGTCGTGAGGTGGTGAACATTTGTACCAACCCATTTTAAAATCCAGCAAGAAACGACAAAGTTATAGAGCAGACACGATTTTGCTAACAGACCGACAGACAGACAAGGTGACTGCAGTATACCCCCTTCAAACTTTGTTTGCGGGGGTATAAATATATTTTCTTACAATATAAAATGTACAAAATGTACAAAATGTAAGACATCATAATAGAAAAGAAGTCGTAGTTTCAAGATTTTTTTTAAAAAAATGCCAGTTTATGATAATAAAAAATTTCAAAAATTTAAATTTGCCTGCCTAACATATTTGTGACGTGGCAGACCTTTTTGTGATGATCTTATATCCTTAAATGGCCACATGACATTTCTGAAATAACTGGCAACATAAGAATCCAAATATATTTTTTACACAGAGAGATCCTTTTCATCAACGATCAACTTAGTTATGAGACAAAATACAAGTTAGAATTCTCATGGCATTTGAATGAACTATAGTGACACTAGAAATGTGACAACCTAATCAAAGTACTGAAATGTTGAATTGTAGCAGAATGATTATTTGGTCATTATACTTATAAAACAGAGATATAGACTTGATCCTAAACCTTCATGCATGAATATATTACAAGGTTCTTGGGTTGAATATTTCAATTTCCGCGAGCAAATCATGCAATGTCAGTCTTTTACAACTCGAGTATCTTGGTGATATTTCCCGCTATTTATGAAAACATACAACCAGGGTGAATAAAGACAAGATATCAGCTGTTGAATAATGCTTATATAAAGTTGAGGATCATACCAAAATCTCCTTACTTAATACTGTATGACAAACAGACAATTGAAACCTCAATTAAAAGACCACATACCTTATTTTAGACACCCTTGGAAACTAGAGATCCTCTTCATATAACCAAAGCACCTGAGCATCAAATATTTTGCCGGAAAGTTAGGCCATACAAATTAACTAGGCCATACAAGTTAGCTAGGCCATACAAATTAACTAGGCCATACAAGTTAGCTAGGCTAAAGAAGTTAGCTAGGCCATACAAGTTAGGCCATACAACAAATGGCCTTTGAGTTATTTATAATGATTAGTCCAACCAGTTGTATATACTAATTAGAACAGCAAATAAAAACCCACTCTGATTTATAGGAGTGCTGAAGTATTGTACATCAGAGATAGGCTGATATTGTCAGAGATAAGGAAAGCATTGTCAATCTGAATCTATTAATCGTTCAGTAACGATGATGTCACGAGCAATTAATTCTTACACTAACATCATATTGGAGATGACAGATAATTGAAGGAAAGAGAATTTTTTCAGTTTATATTATTCCAGAGGAATACTGTAAAATCACATATTTTGTGGGGTATTAAATTTCGTGGATTTTGATAAAAATGCATTTTTGTGCGGTTGTAAATTTGTGGATTAAAAGATGAAAGTGTAAAACCATGTTTTGTATATGAAGGTCGATTAATAGTTGGTATTAAATTTTATGGTTGTGTTTAACAACGAAATCAACAAAAATTTAACTCCCTCGAAAAATAATGATTTTTACAGTACAGCAATATGGGGCAAGACTTAAGGAACAAATTAAGGAGCAAATTAACATTCATTTACAAAACAGTTACTGTCAACCAACTTTGCTGGGCCCAAAAAAAGACTTGTCGTCTAATCTGGCGACCCAGGTTCAAATCCGGGCAGAGGCACACACATGCCTGCCATATTTCAGCATGAAGCTGACTTGCAAATAAAGGCTAAGCTTGGCATTCCAGCTTTCTAACAATAAAGTTTGCTTGGCCTGAAAGAGGGCTCAAGGTGATGATGAGTACATGGTTTAACAATGAATCACCATATCACACCTTATATGAAACACCTTAATGATTATGGTTTGTGGTAAATGGAAGCTGTGTATGACCTAATGGTATAAAACATTCCTGTCACTGTCAGTGACACAGCTTTTTCCTCTCATTTGTTAAATTGACATGCTCTTAAAATTTCATTGAGAGAAACTATGTGACATTAAAAGATGGGTCAGGCATTATGTAAACACAGAAATATTTTATCAAATTTTATGTGTTGAACCTCAATATTAAGACCATCTTGGGTGCTCAATATTAAACTGGTCTTGAAATACTGAGATGGTTTTAATGTTGAGGTTCAATAATAATAAGTAATTATTTAAATGATGTTAAATTGAACTCGAATTTTTTTTTTTTTTACTCATAACTTTGGTGTGTGAAGGACGTTCAAACCATAGGGCCATAGTAGTGGGTAACAAGTGATCAAAGGTCATTATCAAGGGCCTATAATTATAGGATGATGATGTAATGCTTCATAAACTAGAGAACAATAAATCATTTTCCAACCATCACACAGGTGATAAAATTATTCTGACCCCATCCTAAAAGTAAATTTCTTCAAAATCATTCAAAATCCCAAATTTTACAACAACAACAGAGAGACTCCTGTCAACTTTGTTTCCCTAGTTAAGAAAACTTATTTTGTGAAATCTAAACTAAACTTGACCCCATGAAACCATTTCCTAATTCCATGGAACAAAAAAAGCCTTAACCAATACAAGACCTCACACTCAAGACCATATTCATGGAAGCTTTAAGACATTATGCTGAAGCTGGACATGGGATAAATGGTTTATCATACGGCACCCAAACACAATGAAGTACAGGAATCAATACCAAGCAAATTTAATATCAAATATAATAATTCCCACAGCAAATCCACAGAGGACAATGGTTGACAGTAACTACTTTAACATCACACACTCCTTCAGCAGCATGCAGACATTCTGAAGATCAAATTACCTCCCTTGTCAACTCTTCAGAAACTCTTCAGTCTGAAGGTGAAGGTCAATGTTATTGTTTGATCAGATCAATGACCGTCATGTAAAGTCCATGAAATGTATGTTCATCATGTAACAAATTACGGTACTGCACTGACTTGATGATATTGAAATAATACACATGTACTTGTTTAACAATGTCTGCAAATATTGGACCCATTATTTAAATGACAAACTTGTAACAGACTGCTAGCTGTTTATAAACATGATAAAACATCAGAAAATATTTAAGACGAGCAATGTTACACTCTGGTTACCAGTGAAATAATTGTGAAATAAAAACTTGTTTGAACAGTCTTTAAAAATATCTACCCCATATTTAATAATTTATATGATAAAACAACTTTCTACTGTGTTTATAACTTAATATTATGAAAACATTTCAGAAACATTTTAAGACAGTGGAGAAATATACACTCACATGTGATCCTTGTCGAGCACTCCCACCTCGTAATCCATTTTGTCGCAGAAACGTAATCATAATCTTATTAGTAAAAGTAATGTAAAGTAACCACGACAACCTTAAAACAACAACAATTTATTCCTTTACAGAGAATTTATCCTTGGTAACATTTTGAAGCTTAAGTTTGTTGGGAACAAAAAAATATCAACTTCATCTAATCAATAAACATGTTTTGAAGACACCAGTGCATAGTTATTAATTTCCCAATACAATTCTTGCACAGTCTCCGAGATATATATGTTATCATATGATTTTTACACGAGAGCTGTCAACACAATGTATTATCTTCTAATTTGAAAATATATGTTTCTATAGAGATAGGATCCGCAGTGTTGCGAACATATACCAGTATTTTCAAACTTAAGATACAAATTCATCAATTAATACACTCTCAAGTCAAACATGTAGCTAGATTATAACCACATACCCCACCCACACTGACTCAGACAAAACAAGTGAAAATCACTGACTGAGACATTGATAAAAAACTTGATTTTTAAATTCTAGTGTAGTTATACCCGGTGAGTACAGTCAGGTCTCAATACAGTTTCACCCTATATACAGACATATCATCATTTTATGCAGACAAAATGTTTCGAAACAATCTTTGTATCAAATCTTTTGAATATACTGACATCATCACTATAATGACATTTTGCTTGGAAAAAAACAGTGTTGAGAATGGAATGTATACTGGTTCCAAGGAGCAAACCTTTCATTTCTTAGTGAGAAACTCAAGTTAGGACAAAGTGTTACTTCTGTAGGGGCTGTTTTCCATAAATATAGTAATTTAGGGCTAAAACAAGCCATCTTGACCACACGAAAAAATATCTGTATACACTGAATATAGTATTCCACAAGAATGATCTAGACTTCTCTTAGACTATCATATCAGTCCAGCACACCCAATATACCCCCCTCCCCCACCTAATTGTGACTGGACTATATGGGGTACCTTCCCAAGTTAGATCATATGTCCTGTATTTATAATCATGAGCTGTTTTTTGTGACAAATAGTTTGTACATACAGCTTGCTGCAACTCAAGATATAAAAAAAAAATTAATTATGATCCAGCAGTTTTGTTGGATGTCGTTCAATTTTAGTCATGTGGACTGTTTAAAGTTTCCTATTCTATGAATACTTATCTGTATACAACCAGAATGCTTTTCTCATGAATAAATGGCTTATAATGAGATCCTATTACAGAAAGCACACAAAGTGGAGACAATGTGTGAATAAACCTTGTCACCGAGTCAATCTCCTTCAGTAGTTAAATGTCAAGGTCAATGCTTTACTGAAATAGGACTGAAAGAGGAAATTTAATATAGGGTGGTAAATAGGTTTAAAGTAAAAACCCATATTTAGCCAGATCAATCAGGATTTTATATCAGCATATAAATTTCCTCCATGCAGTTTCCACGACTTTAACTGTTTTATTGGTATAATACAAGGGTAACACATTAAATTCTGATTTGTTCGGGATTGACGAGGTTTCAGTTATAATTATACAGTGGTAGATAGGCCAGGGTTGGCAAACGGAAACAACCAATACTTTATTTGTGGCCTGATTAACAATCGATGGACCATGAGTGACCACAAAAGCTCACCTTCTCCCTAAGTCAAGAGGTGAGCGAACAAGAAACCTACATCATCTTCACATGTAGAGGACCTATAATGCCTATAGCCAACTTATCATGGAGGAATATACATGTAACAAGTTAAACTCAGGAATTAATACAGCCATAATAGCATAATGATGTAGCATAATTGCAAATTGTAAGGATCATTGCAATGTTATTTAACATTAACCATACCAGGGTATATTTTAAAAGGACAGGGCTCGACACTAACACTGGTCCGCTGGTCCGAGACCAGTAAAAATCCAGAAGGACCAGCGAAAATTCTAAAGGACCAGTAACTGTCCTATTTACAAATTTGGCGCTTTTGCCCTGTCGGACCAGTGGCCAAAATAGTTGGTGTCTAGGCCTGAAGGAATGTGCATCAACAATAAAGACTGCAAATGTTGGCATAAGTAAACATGTAATTGTAATGCTGATGGTGCCACATGACATTGTGGTCCCTTAAAGTCAGAGGTTTAATAGGAGAGATCACTGTATTCATATGCAAAATGCCCACCTGCCATTCACCAATAGCTAGCCGTTGGTACTAATACCCTTGTATACAAACATGATCTCTCCTATTGGCCAATCTGGCAAGGAAAAGCAGAATGACAACACACGACCGTCTCTGAAAGTTTTGATGAAAACAAACAACAAATATACTATTATGCACAGTGTATAAAGCTAATTACTTCTAGTCACTGTATGCCTAATTGAGAGCAAACGTACCTGTAACTTCTAGTAACTGTATGACTTATTGAGAGCAAAAGTACCTGTAACTTCTAGTAACTGTATGACTTATTGAGAGCAAAAGTACCTGTAACTTTCGATCACTGTATGACTTATTGAGAGCAAAAGTACCTATAACTTCTATAAACTGTATGCCTTATTGAGAGCAAAAGTACCTGTAACTTCTAGTAACTGTATGACTTATTGAGAGCCAAAGTACCTGTTACTTCTAGTACCTGTATGCCTAATTGAGAGCCAAAGTACCTGTAACTTCTAGTAACTGTATGACTTATTGCGAGCAAATGTACCTGTAACTTTCGATCACTGTATGACTTATTGAGAGCCAAAGTACCTGTGACTTCTAGTCACTGAATTACTTATTGAGAGCAAAAGTACCTGTAAGTTCCGATCACTGTATGACTTATTGAGAGCAAAAGTAGCTGTAAGTTCCGATCACTGTATGACTTATTGAGAGCAAAAGTATCTGTATGTTCCGATCACTGTATGACTTATTGAGAGCAAAAGTATCTGTAAGTTCCGATCACTGTATGACTTATTGAGAGCAAAAGTATCTGTAAGTTCTGATCACTGTATGACTTATTGAGAGCAAACGTACCTGTAACGTCCGGTCAATGTATGCCTTATTGAGGGGACTATACAATTTAATGTGTATGACTTCTTGCGATCACTGGAAGTTGACTTTTTTGTACACTGTGATATTATACTATAGTGCAAATTATATGGGAACCTCAATGCTGCAAAATTTCGATTAATAATTTATCTGAGAATGTCAAGGTCACAATAATTATAGCCTGGTGCTATTAAATGAAACTGCACAGAAATATAAAACAAATTATAAACCTGCTCCATGTATCAAATAACAATAGCAATCAGAATCTGCAAACTTTAACAATAATGTTCAAGGACAAGATAAAATACAACAGTTACTGTCAGATGAAGTGTGGATACATGAAACAAGATACTAGTATATTGTTGTGTACAGACCATGTATTTTTGTCTTTAGTTTACAATATAAAAGATACTTCAATCCAGGCGGAAGTTTTCTTACAATATATTGGTACAAACATGTACGGTACAGTACTGTAAAATCATTATTTTTCGGGGTATATTGAATTTATTACCTGCGAGCCTTGAGCGAGCAGGTATATCAGATAGCATAAAGTAAAAAGTCCATGGAGGAGCACGTGACCTGTTCTCGATGGTTTACGATTTCAAAAAAAAAAATCCAAAAAAAGATGCATTTTGTAAGAATGTCGTGAACCAGACTAATTCCATTATTCCATGCGGATAACATCGGTCTTTGTCGCATTGCAATAGTTTATTTACCGAAGAAATCAGAACTGTCCGAAATTTCAGTGAGCGCTAGGCAATATTGAGACCATGGATCTAAACAGCAGCTGCATAAGCACAGCGCTTCCCAGTCAATTGTCATGGAATTATCGGAATTGGTTTATGATCTTTGATATTGTTGAACACTGAACAATATTATATGGAACAAGGGAGTCATAATATGCAATTAAGTGTCTTGAAAATTGGTTTGTTATACATGAAAGTATTTAACAATTTGTTGATAAATTTAGTATGTCAAATTATCGTGCCTATCGCGCTTATATTTTTCCCATAATTTTGAGATTTTCATGTTTATTTTTATACACCTCAGCTGTTGAATTATGCAGATAGAAGGTCGAGGATCCTGTCAATTCTCTGTCAAATGAAGTCGGTACATCATTTGCTCGCAGGAACTATTAGACTTGTCAGACTTTGGTACAATGGTATTTGTAACATAAATGGTTTCTTAAATTTGTGAATTTAAAATATTGAAAGAATAATCCCTTGTTAGTAACAAGTTGTTACGTATATTTGATATTTGTCAATTATTTGATGGGATTTGGTTTCGGGATCGTGTTCTTCCTCAAAAGTGACGAAAATTAATCCACCTTGAATATTAATAATTGTGCAGTACCCGGTACTAATATTGTAATAGGCAGTTCATCTACTCTATAATGCATTAGGCTACTGTTTTATCAAAGCACTTACAAAAATCTTAAACTTACGTTAAAATTATTAATCATTCTTTAAAACTACCTACACATTGGGGACAGATATTGGTAGTAAGTCTTTGCTGACTGCGAATATTAAATTCAACAACCCTTTACCACAATTTGTAGCTGTTTAGAAAGTTGAAGGAAATTTGAATGTAAGTTTACGATTTCCGTAAGTGCTTTGATTAAAAAGCACCCATGTACTTTAATCTAGGCGGAAGTTTTCTAAAAATGCACTGGTACAAAAATGTTTCGTATATATTTCAGTTGGAGTATACATAACAACATCTATGCATAATTGCATAAACTACCATCATCCACAGTTTACGACTTTAGAAATCTAATGAGCTTGAATTTGGGCTAGTAGAAATAATTAAATACAAGCCCGATCGACAGTATAAATTTTATTATTTCTAGATCTACTAGCCCAAATTCAAGTTCAAATTTATTCAGTTCACAAAGATTATATACCATTAATGCCGAGATTATTTTGTAAAGGATGATAGGATGATGGAAATATGAATCGGTCGAATCTATAGTCCATAGTTATAGTAAAGCTCCGTCAACCTTGACATATAGTGGATAATGAAACCTGCAGGTCCAGGATTTGCTGTTGGGGCGTATAAATTTGATTCCTGTGAACAACAGGGAGGAATTTTTGTACAGAACGAAGAGCAATATAGAGCATGTCAGACAGTTTCATTTTCTATTTCAGCAGGTACTTGATACTATATTTTGAAGAGATAATATAATTAAGAGAACATTAAACAGCAAGCGTGAAAAAAATGCATATTTTTTTATATAAGCTTATTTGAACAAAAAATAGAAATTTATACCTATGCCCAATCAGACCCTTCACTACGTTAAGCTGATGGAATGTAGCAATGTTAGGATCCGATTTTAATGAGATTGGCTTATGCTATGGCGAGATTTTAGAGGGTGTTCACCTTCTCCCCCAAATCCACATTTGGATGGGCTATGTAATTAAATCCCCTGAGCTATTCATATTACTCACATAGTTGAGCTTCAAGTTACAAACCAATATTTACATTTTATACAAAAGACCTAGCTGGATAACAAGTACATACATAGAGTTTAAATGTGTTACAGGAATCAGGGTAGCAATACCACGTGGCTTTTGGCTACAGTTACAAGTAGAAATCAGTTAACATCGGATTACAAATATAGCCATAAATATTTTATTTTTTTCATCAATTTCTATAAAATATACACCACGCTAAGGGGAAAAGTATTTGCTTTCCATGAAATGTTAAATCTATTTCAGCAGTTTTACCGATTTTTCCATTACCCTGTGAAACTTACACGTTTAACGGTTTCACAAGGTAATGGAAAAAACGGCAAAGCCACGTCAAAAGATTTAATATATCATGGAAAGCGAATAAGTGTCCCCTTAGCGTGGCGTATATTTCATAGTAATCGATGAAGAAATAAAATACTAATGGCTTTTTTATTTTCCAATATTTTGTAAATTTCTTCTTGTAACTGTAGTCAAAAGTCACGTGGTATTGCTACACTGGCAATGATAAGGTAAATCAAAGCACTGAAAGTACTGATGTGTGGCGTACTGATGCCATTAAATCCAATATCGAATCCAGGTTGTATCATAATTTTATGTCACAGTTCTGATAAGCCCACCCTTACTCAAACATTTGTGCTGCTAAAGACACCAAGAGAACCAGCAGTTACCTGGAACTTACTTAAGTAACTGCTGAGCATCAATGAAGGGATATTTACAAATACCATTTTTAACGACTTGGAGAATTCGACCAGTGTCAAGATAACTGACTGTTTATTCTCCGTATGACCACGCATGTTAATTAAATGACACTCTATATTAACGTATGTAAAAGGGGTAAACATGGCGTCGCTCCCACATATCGATCGACCGATTAATGCTTTAAAAACAAGTTTTACATTTTATAAAACCTTTAAGTATTAGCTTTTAAAACAAGCTTTAACGAACAAAATCGATCGAATATTAAATTAATAATTGATGATTTTCGACCGTTTATTTGGTATAAAACGGGATATTTTAAACTTACTTTTACGCGGAACGGATTCTTACTCGTCGCCGTGGATTAACTAATTAGGGTATCGTGTTGAATGTTGTCTAAAAGAGAGACATATATCTCTGCTTCATTACAAGCTTTAAATATTCAAAATCGGATAATAGATGCGAACATTATGAGGTCTTATATAAAGCACGGTAGAAATTGACTAGTGCGTTTTACGCTTACCGCGATAACATCGTCAATCGGCCGATCGATATGTACGTAGAACTATTTCAGTTCCCCCCACCAGCTATATATAGCATCAATGTTTGTATACAACATAATTAGGTCATCGTCTGCAATGTGCAGCGGCGGAGTGATTTACATACGTTACAGTATACGATTGAAAACCGTGGGAACTATTAGATTCCCGCCACCAGTGAGAACATTCGTTGGTAGTAAAAATATAGTCCGTTGCGGAATGATTTGCTATAAAAATCCTCTAAAAATAAAAGTCTGATAAAATTGTTGGTCTTAATATAAGTAAATGTTGGTAATGTAAACAAATCAGGTCCAATGATACGTGTAACCTGTGTTGCATGCTTGTAATATTGGTCAAATCATAGAACTATTTATTTGCCGAGGCCTAATGCGTTAAATTGGTCGTAAGCTGAAAAGTGGTAATATCATTGTGTGGCGTTTACGCCACACAAAAACCTTTCAGTAAAAAAATGGACTATATACAGTGCCCACCATAAATAAGTATACAGTTGCAAAATAAGCTTGGTCAAATTATTCAATATCTGTTTATCAGACGGTCACAATTATACTAGTTTCTGAAACTACATTTACTAAATGAGTCAAAAATGAGATAAAAGTAAAGATGAAGATGTTCTTAAAATAAGCATGTGATCCAATAGGGTGAATTTTCAATCTTTCTATGACAAAGTTACTATTCAAGGTGGACAAAGAAACTATATTTTGCACCTAGTGTACCAATCAATGTATGGTCTTTCACTGAATAAACAAAAATATTGTTGCTTCACTGTTCTGCAAATAATGTTAAAACAGATGAGTAAATAGGGAAATAACATATGTATACTTATTTTTGGTGGGCAGTGTAAATTTGTTTTAGGATGATCGTGAAACAAATTCTACAACTTATATAAATCAATCTCAACACCTCACAATTCAGCGAAAAAAGCCCTGTAATCAATCTCAACACCTCATTCCTGATGGTATCCGTCACCTCTTTCTCTTTTTTAATACAAAGAATCAAGCAGCAGAATTATACAGTTATACTTGTATCTTTTATATACTTTGATATGCTATATGGCCACAGTGTAAACCACAGAGTTTGCTAACTTGAAGCCGATGCTCTACCATTGTAGGGTATCATTAGGATTCGTTAGGCAGTTGAGTACAGCTAAAGTAACATTTCATTGACTATTCCATCACATTCAATATCGGAAAGTAAAGTTTCAACAGTATATTATGTAAGTAAATAATATTAAGTGCTTAAACAGAACTGAAAGAAGATATATTACTGTTTACACTGACCCCTAATCTTGCTCCCTTAAAAATTAAGGAGTGTCGACAAGATCTGCATTTTTAGGACTGTTTAATCTCTTAGACAATGCATTTGTCACAGCTACTTGAGATTAAAATTCATAAACAGTAAAATCTTTAATTTTCGTGGGTACAAAATTTTGCGGATTTTGATATAATGGTAAATTGGTGGTTTCTTATAAATTCATGGATTTAAAATATTGAATTAAAAATCCTGTTCAAAATATTTATGTCAATTATTTGATGGGATTGAATTTCACAGACTAACTCATTCACAAAATAAACGAAAAATGTATCCAACGCAAATATTAATAATTTTACAGCCATAAGATTTAAAACATTACAGAACAAAACGAATGAATATCAGCAACACTGACCAATCATCAAGTTACACAGACCCCTTCTTACCTGTCCAGAGTGTGTCGAGGATGCTGAACCTACGCGAATATATCCACCACTTCCTGACATACTACCGGAGTACCCTATCCTGTTGACAATATCCCACTGAGGGGCCTCAATGGAAGACCCATTTATCGCGATATCGGGAGTACTTGGAGTCGACATTTTTATTCTTACTTTGAATAACTCATTCACTCATTTCGACACAAAATTAAATATATACTTTAATCCAAATATCCAATTTTTAAACCTTTTTTTAAGTATCGCATAAATTCACACTGACTATAACAAACACTAAATACACCAGACATTAGTGTTGTAGTGTCACATACTTCCTCTACTCTCAATGTTAAATATCCGACCACTAAATGTATCTGCTTTAAATGTATCTGCTTTATATAGAAGTACTCCAACAAAAGGCCATATACCAAGTATCTTTACAAATTGTCTCCCTTGAATAAATTGATTTAAAGACAAGAGGAGTAACCTCCCTTTGTAATGTGAACATACAATGCTATTAGTCCATATTGTTGTCTATCAATTAATGCTTCGAATGAACACGACATACAATATGTCTCCTTTAATAGATTGATTTAAAAGCAACTGGATTTGCCTTCCTTAGTTTATTCAAATTAATTTATTGTTTGGGGCGAAAAAAGTTTTTCCAACTAATATTAATCACTCTAGACACCTCATTCCTGATGTAATCTGTCACAACCTCTGTTTGTAAAGTGATCATAGATTTATACTGAGCAACAATATAAGCACGAAAAGCAAGCCACCTTCTGCATAGCAACATGAATAGAATTATTTTAATTCTTCCATCTGAAACGTTTCAATAAATTTGCAACATGCAATCAGGGAAACTCCCAACTGTGGTAACTCGGCAGTGATTTTTTGGCCTCTTTGGGAAAGGGTCCGTTCAGATTGGGAATTTTCGCGTCGTGACAACTTGAAATTTCGAATTTTCATGAAGCAAAAAGGCCAAAATAAAACAGAAAAAGAGATTACATGTGACTGTTTACAGGTTTCTGTAAACTTTTATGCTTGACCTCTTGTCAAAAATGTTCATAACTTCATCATTTTATGTCCGATTTTGATTTTTTTTTTTTTAAATGTTCATTGGGAATTTCTCCCTTCAAATTTGGGAAAATAATAGCCTTATTCGAATTGAAAAGGTACAGTTTACCGGTAGCAAACAAAGAAGGAAAAAAATCACTGCAACTTGGATCTTATATACACTTTTTAAAAGTTTTGACAGTTTCAAGTTCATCCATCAAAAAGCACAGTGATGAACAAAACAATGTCAATTCAATGGTTAAAGATATGATGGTGTTGATAATCCATAATTAGTCAAATATACCTGTACATCTTTAGACATTTAAACAAATATAGCAGCGGTGCAGATTTATAAGTTACATAACATTCCTAAATCTCAATCAATATGATGGAAAACAACGATTGGCAGCAATTCTTTGCCCTCTTTGTTTGGTACCCGTAAAAGGTACATTCCCAATCTGACAAAATTGATATATTTTCCTAATTTCAAAGGGAAAAAAATCAAAATTTTGTGCAGTGTTGCATCTAGGTCACATGATTCAGGATAAATGAAAGAATGCAGGACACATCACACACATGTCATTTTAGGTAAATTTCTTTCATATTTTAAATTATCCCAATCTGTCCAATGCCAGTACTTAAATTCTCAATCGAGCGATACAAATTGCTGCAGAGTGATTTAAGACGAAGGAATGTTATATATAAGACCATGGCAGTCCATGTTATATTCCGAGTACAATGATACATTATGTGGCAAAATACTTACATAAGATGGATTACTACTATCACTCTGTAAATAAACACACTAACATTATAACAAGGACATATAACTCTTGGATATACGGTTACCCAAACTGCAACTGAATGTAAAATACTGAAAGAAGGCATAAAACTCGTGTAAATACCCATACCTCTGCAAAAACTCAAGGTGACTACATTCTCGCAAAGTTTCAGAATATTCTTGTTTTAGAGATACAAGCTAATGTCCATGATGTATTTGGCAATAATAGTGCTCCCCATGTCCCCCTCTGCCCCATTCTGCCTCAAAAGACTATCACAAGAAAACAGGTTTACACCAGAAAATAGCTGATCAGTTGCAGATGGTATCCTTACAGTGAGAGTACCGACTATACTAGGTAGGGGAGACAACTCTAGTATATGACTATCAACTTGGCTTCCTGAAATTATCTCCCTTTGCAGTCTTAAACATTACATCAATCTAGATGGAGCATAAGACTGTTTGTGATGGGGTATTGAAAGAGAGGGGCATTCTGCTTATTATAATTAATCTGTTAATAGAGTTCTACTCAATAGCGAAAACTATGATTATGAATTGGAGAAAGTATGATCACAAAGAGTTTTTAAACTTTATACTTTACAAATTTAAATAGTAAATATAAATTAAAACACAATTATAATACAACATAATTAGCATTAGAAGATAGCATGTAATAACATGTATTATCCATTAATCAATACATGAAGCATATGAAGATTTCGGTCTGTGAATTCAGGACCGCTTGCGGGAATCAGCGAAATTGATCAGTTTAACTTTTCCTTCGTATTATATATATACATTATAATCAACTTTCCTGCAGAAGTAAGTTCTCTGAATAAGTTCTCCGAATTAAGAAATAATGACTATGTACCTGTGTTTTATCGTCAAATAAAGCATGGTCACGAGCTAGGATGCATAGTAACAAGCGATCATGCTTTATTTTAGATAAAAAACAGGTACACATTATTCATGATTTCGATTCCAACATGGCCAATATTCCGCACTTGATAACACATCAAAACATTGAAACCACTGCAATAAAAGTTTGTTGCTGACAAGTGCTTAGTTCACAGAATGTACATGAAGCAATTATTGAAGTTTCTGCAACAATACAGAATAAATCAACAGAGAATGAACAGCAATACATTACATGTAAGTATAATACATACACTCACTGCAATGTAGTGAATTTATTAAACAGTATACATTAAAAGAACATATATACTTCAAAGGGATTTGTCAAAGTCTTCTCCATTGCTTTAATAGTTTTTAGTGCAAATTAAATCTTTGTCAATCAGAATCAACTGATTCCCTTAGTTAAGTTAGTTTATACTATACTTATTTATGGTCAATTGTGAAACAAGTTTTTCTAACTAATAATAATCACTCTAGACACCTCATGCCTGATGTTATCCTAAGTATGAGAGAAGAGAAGCCAGTTTCCCTTTTATCATTATGCTGAGCTTCTGGCAAAGGAATTTTTGGTACCATTTTTATTTCATTTTTGGTATGTCGCAGTCTGGGATCAAACCCGGGACCTCTCACACTCAAAGGGGATGCTCTACCACTGGGCTTAGAACCATACAAACATTTTTTTAATTTTTGAATAGTGGAAAATCAGGAGTAGAAATTAACCGGAAGTGTTCGAAAATGAAAGCAATAAAGAAACTATGACAAAATCTAGCCAACTGTTAACAGTTTCAAGTTTATCTAGTTAGCCAACTGTTAACAGTTTCAAGTTTAACTAATTACCTGATTCTGTGGCTGTAATAATAAGTATTCTTGTGTATTCAATAATCATAAATAGCATCATGTTTATTCAATGTGTCTATTAATCATGAATATGTTACCGGCTATAAATTATATTATTTTTATAATTTCCATATGACCAAGTTTCAAGTAATACAGAGACCAACCTTGTGATCAGCAATGATCTAAAAATACAGTTGGATCTTTGTGATCAGATTTCATTAGGATCCAATCAAAACTGTCTTTGAATTAATATAACTAATGTAAGTTTCAATAAAATCTTAATCAACGGTAACTGAAAAGTTAAGCATGAAAATTAGGCTTCAGATGGACAACATTAAAGTGTGAAACCAATACTATAGCCTAAGTCCATACACCGGGGATATAAGTTATAACCATCAATAACTGTGACATAATACTTACGAGAGAAGAGCCCTTAGAGCTAAGGGGTGTGGACCCAGATGTGGTCTGCGCCAACATTTGAGCCATCTGAAAATATACAACAAGAATTGTATGTAAAACATTGATAGATATAACCTCTTGAGAAGGGGTCACAAATGACCCCCAACAATTCAGACTTACTGTTACACTGTTAAGGATAGGAAAACTTAACTCTCGGCTATCAAATTTTCAACCAGGGACAATCAAATATAAGGAGTATAATCTGGTCGATCATGTAGCCAATCGATGATTTACTAATCAGAAGTCACATAACCAAGTAAGTATATTTTATTCAGCACCCAGTTAGTGTTATTCGGAGGTGACCAATAGTGCCACAAGTGACTAAATGTAAGAGTGAGTATAATGACATGGCAATTTTTTATCAAAGCAACTATTTATAAGACAGGGATATTTTTATTATATGTACGAGGCAAATATGTCTGTATACCATGTGTGGAAACTGTTTGTATATGTTGACATGTGGGCTCTCTTAACTGGTTAAGTATAAAATAAAATGATCCATGTGAAAAAACTGGTGGTCTTTGCAGACAGGTAAATACCAAGTTAATGTCGACAAAAAATTAGAATATGAAAATATGGTATCATCAACCAAGCCAGACATCATATTAGGGACTGAATCATGGCTCAAATCCAAGCACTTCGATAATGAAGTATTCAACCCTGAGCTTGGCTATACCCCATTTAGACGAGACAGGCAACAGCAAACTGGAGGGGGGGTCTTTATCGCTGTCAGTAACTGTTTGATAGCGCAGGAAGAAACTAACCTTCAAACAGACTGCGAAAACCTATGGGTTAAAATTCAACTCCAAGGATCTAAGCCATTGCTCATTGGGTGCTACTATAAGCCCAAAGAACATGACCCCTATAGTATGGAACAATTCAACAAATCACTAAACATGGCTACACAATCGAATGCAACAGTATGGGTGGGGGGAGATTTCAACATGCCCAAAATGGATTGGCCAAATATTAAACCTGCTCACGACTGCAAACACCAATCATACTACAGGGAATTCATTAACATCCTCTACAACAACAACCTCACACAAACAGTCCTAGAGCCCACACGCGAAAACAACATCCTGGACCTATTCTTAACTAGCAATCCCTCTCTCATAAACAGAACAAGTACCATCCCAGGAATCAGTGATCATGACGCTGTCCTGGTTGAATCCAAAACATCTGCTAGATTAAGACCACAAAAACCCCGAAAAATTCATCTCTACAATAAAGCAGATTGGGATGGGCTTCGCACGCACATCTCCAACCTCCACACATCACTCACAAACTCAAACAAATACGTCACTGACTCTGTAGAAGATCTTTGGCAAACGGTCACACAATCAATTGAGGAAGCGTGCAATCTCTTTATACCTTCCAAATGGTCATCCACAAAAAACAAACTCCCCTGGATCAAAGTTGAACTTAAACGACTGTACAGAAAAAGAGACAAAGCATACAAACAGTACAAGAAAAACAAACAAAACAAACTCAAAGAAACATACCTCACTCTCAAACATAAATGTCGCAAGGAAACAAAAATAGCATACCAAAAGTACCTTGAAGATATATTAAATGTAAACACAGAACATGAACCAGAACAAGCACAGTCCAGGCCAAACACCAAAAAACTCTACTCACTACTTAAACACTCAAAACAAGACTCGGTTGGAATCGAAACACTCAAAAAACACAACAAACTACACACTGCAGATTCTGACAAAGCAACAATATTAAATGAACAATTCCAGTCTGTCTTTACCCCTAAATCTCCTCTTTCTCTTAAATCCCTTGCTGAATTGAAAGTGCAGGAATCCGCAGATACAGGAAGAGAGAGCTCCCAAACTACGTTTAGCCCACATGATCCCATGCCCGACATTGACATATCCGTAAATGGCGTTGAGAAACTTCTCAGGAACCTGAACCCTCACAAGGCTGCAGGGCCTGACCAAGTAAAGCCAATCATACTGAAAAATACATGTAGAGAAATTGCCCCTATCATAACAGAAATATTCAAGAAATCTCTACAGACAAACACCCTCCCCGAGATCTGGAAAATGGCGATTGTTGCCCCAATATACAAAAAAGGCTCCAGATCAGACCCCTCTAACTATAGACCTATCTCTCTGACCTGTATCTTGTGCAAAACCCTGGAACACATTATCGCATCTAGCATAACAAAACACTTCACTAAATCAAACCTCTTCTACGAACTTCAACATGGTTTTAGAGAAAAAAGGTCATGCCAAACACAACTCCTCATGCTCATAGATGATATCCTTCAGTCAGTAAACCTGAGAAGTCAAGTCGACCTTATACTCCTTGACTTCTCAAAAGCCTTTGATATGGTCAACCATGAAAAATTACTCTACAAACTTCACTATTATGGAATCAGAGGAAATACTCTGAGATGGATCAAAGGCTTTCTAGATAACAGATCACAGTCAGTAGTTGTCAATGGCTCCACATCCAGCACCATACCAGTCTCCTCAGGTGTTCCCCAGGGTTCGGTCCTAGGACCGCTTCTATTTCTCATTTACATAAATGACCTCCCTGAGTCAGTTCAATCTTCCAAAGTGCGTCTCTTTGCTGACGACACAGCTATCTATCTTGCTCTTTCTGTTGCCTCTCACTCCAGCGTACTCCAACAAGACTTAAACCGGCTCCAACAATGGGAAACAAAGTGGGACATGAAATTTAATCCATCAAAATGCCAAGTCATCCACATCACCAAAAGAAAAACAGTCATCCCAACACAATATACACTACATAACACAATCTTAGAATCAGTAACTTCAGCAAAATACCTAGGAATTACAATATCAAATGACCTCACTTGGAACACACACATAAACAACATCACAAAGAAAGCAAATCAAACACTAGGATTTCTCAGAAGAAACATAAAAGTACATTCAGAAAAACTAAAAGCAACAGCATACAAAACACTTGTTAGGCCCCAACTTGAGTACAGCTCCACTGTCTGGTCCCCACATACAGCTACCCTCATTGAGCAACTTGAGGCCATACAGCGTAGAGCTGCTCGTTGGACCAAGCGAGACTATAGTCGTACGTCCAGTGTCACAGACATGATGACTACCCTAAACTGGAGACGCCTTGACCAACGACGTATCGACCAACGACTGACTATGCTACACAACATCTTACATGACCGGGTTGCTATCCCACGTCCAAACTGTCTCATCCCTAGCACCCGGTCCTCACGCACATCACACTCTCAGACATTCCAACAGATACATGCAAAAACAGACTACTATAAATTCTCCTTCCTCCCTAGAACAATAATACACTGGAACTCCCTACCCCCTGACATCATTGACCTTCCCACACCCGAGTTCAGCACGGCTGTTAGCCGTATTGAACATGCCTCTCCCTAAATAATACCTGCCCTGTTTTTAACCTATTTTTAACCTTTCTTCTTTCTCACATCTTTTATACTCTTATTTCTTATCCTTATTAACATTCTTTGTCAGTTTGACGCGTGTCAAAGCCTAAGTCCCCAACAGGGGTTTGGCTATCAGGAAGATAGATAATGTCTATTTGAGGACATGTGTCCGTTCAACTGACTCTCCGACATAAATTTACTGTCCGGATCAATGAGTCAGTATAGAAGGCTGTTACACTAGATTGTTACACAGCATTATTGGTTTTAAGTTTTGACCCTCTCAGTAACCCATTAATAAAATTGGGTAAAGTGGAGCATGTAGTTTATTCTTGTTCAGAGAAATTAAGGAGTGGTCCAGGTGGGGATTGAACCCATGACCTCTCTGTCATGAAGTATGCACCCTACTCCGTGCCATTACTCCCCCATTGTAAAAGTGGTCTTTATTCTGCTTGAAAAAGTCTGAATTGACTTTGATCACAGGATGACTTCAACAAAGGTAAGACTGTTGATATAAACTCCCTCAAACGGAAACATCTTAAAAAATTAAGGCAGTGGCTCCAATAGACCTTCAGCCACTGCCAAAAATGGAATGTTACCCTTCCTCAAACTCATAGTCTTTCACCATTTTACCAATACTGCCCCCCAAAATTACACAATTAACACCTACCGGTATATGCAATAGCTAAGCCTTACCTAGGGCTATAGTAGACGGTTGTTCAAGTTTATTGTACGGTAGCCTGTAGTGTAGGTGAGAAATGCCTGGGGCAATAAAAACTTGAACAGACACTGAAAGAACCATGCGGCATTTGGCAAACTGACAACGTGATAATTTGGTTAATTCAATGGAATAATAAGCAACTGTTTCTTATTATTAATTTCGTACGAGCCGCGTAAACGGTTAAAGTCAGTTTCGTGATTTATTTCACACGAAGGCGAAGCAATGGAGTGGGTGGAGTAAGGTCTACACAATATTGATTAGATTGCAAAATTCATGACAGAAATTATATTATTTTAAATAATTAAAAGGACCGGCATACTTAACTACCTTGAATAGAGCTGTTCGGAGAGTTGTCAGTACGTAAAATCACGTAAACAGTGATATCTCCAACGATTTAAATCACAAATTGTAATCTAATGCGACCTCCAGTTTATCACACTACTTAAGGACAGACATATAATATGCGCGTTTCGGGCCAAGTAGAGTTAACTATATTTTTTGAGTATTTTTCATGTGGCCCTGGAATGAGCATTAACAAAATGTAAACACTCTCCAGGAACGACTACTCAATACAAGCAAGGTCAATGTCACTATGAACAGGATAGTTTCCCTTGCTTGTACTCTTACCTTTTCGTGATTTATAGTGGTCGAATTTTGCTTGAAACAAGAAAACATGACCAATATAACGCGTGGAATTCTAACACTAGCGTTCATGTCATGATTAAAGACATTT
Source organism: Spisula solida (assembly GCA_947247005.1). NCBI lineage: Eukaryota > Metazoa > Mollusca > Bivalvia > Venerida > Mactridae > Spisula > Spisula solida. The sequence continues at coordinate 19,842,425 of OX365962.1, read as the reverse complement.
CCAGTCGTGACGTCATTATTGAAGTGACGTCACTCGTCGATCTTTATTTCTAGAATGAAAGCTTGTGAAAGCCATGTAACCAAATCCACATTTATAAAATTAAGAAAATCATTATAATACATCGTTAGAAAGATGAGACTCTTATGAACAGTTTCTGAAAAATTGAACACATTTTACATACATTTAGATCTACAATATATCCCTGTGGTATTGGAAATGGCGCACTTAACAGTTTACGTCATTATTTTGTTATAAATATAAAACGTTCATAATTAAAGTGATTGAGCAATGATAGGGCAATTCAATGGGAACACGTTGACACTAAATATCAATAGTCAATTCCAGCAATGCATGTTGTATGACCATTACAATGAAAGACACGCTCAGCTTATTTTGTCAAGTCCGCGTGATATGAAATGGCGCACTTATCCTGTAGGTCCCTAGTGGTAAAAAAATAAAAGGATTCCTGATGAAGTTGTTTCCAATTTTATTTTATGGCTATATAGTCCATTTTTATATAATAGTTAGCTTACTTTGTTTATATAGACCAACCACACCAGTCTACTTTTTGAGTGACGTCGCAAGCTTTTCACAAATCAAGTATTAAATTTGATCAAATGTTATAGACGTAGATTCTAACCTATTCAAAATCGTTTCACATTCTAGAATTGTATTCTTATTCTAATAAAACATGGTAAAATTGTTATTGTTTGCTAATATGTGCACTTTTCAGAAATTGGTCACCATAGCAACGACAGCATATATTTTAACATATAATTTAAGAGAAAAATAAAATCTAAGAGATAGTACTATATTGTCCAATTACTAAAACTTAAATCAAACAACATGACATTTTTCTCATTTTAGACACTTTTCTAAACATCTTATTACATTATTTCTATATAATGTCACTACGCCCGGTTTTACTGAAGATCGGCTCATATATTTCTATCATCATCATTATTTATCCAGACCATGGAATTATATCTCTCAGTCCGTGTCCAGACCCATGTCACACAAAATTGAGACAAAATTTAAAAAGTCAAGTTTTTGTTTTGTTTTCTTTCTCAGCGTTAACAGAGAATATATAGAGGATATTTGTTGATTTTGGTGTAAGATCGTATTTTATTTCATCGAGTGATCACAGAAAATCAATATTTTCACGATCTTTCACCAAAAATCAACAAATTTTCTGTTTATTATATGCCTCAATTTCTCTTAAAAGGGTACCGTAATTGGCTTAATTGGAAAAATCACGTCGAAATTAGAACGTCACGACGTGACAATTGTGACGTCATGATGAAGTAACGTACATTTTAAAGCTCGGCGCCGTTGACTTTACGTTTCTTTTTCTGAACGATACTGGAACCAGCTTCTAAAACAGTGAAAATAACAAAGTGGTAATTTCACTGTTATTTTCACTGAAAATTCTCAGTAATCCATTGAAAGCAAATAATAATAGTACGTACATTGACTATTATGGTTAACCACAGGAACTTGCATTTATATTTTAATAGTATAGTAGGCCTAGTGAAAAAAAAAATTCATTTTTTTTTCAAATTATTAATGCAAGTTCCTATGGGTTAACATTAAAGTTTCTGGCCTCTATAGGATATATATCAAAACTTTGGCTCTATACTACATGCATACTTTTTATTGGAAATGTGATTAACAATTATTACATTTCAAGCCTTTGTTAATTGTGTTTATACCAATCAGAATTAAGCTTTAGTTACTTTAAAACCATTTAATTTCTGTGATTTTTTATGTTTAGTCATTATGTATTGTCAGGATTCATATGTCATATTTATGGCCCTTAATTGGAAATAAATTTATCTTATCTTATCACAAACATTAGTTCAGTACATGTATCTCTCACAGGTAACTGTATCATTGATAAAGAGTAAAGAAAAAATATCTCATCAAAGAAAAGTGCATTTGTACTAAAGTGGTCAGATTTTCATGGTATCAAAAACTAGAATCGGCTTTCGATATCTTCATAAAGTAATTACATTCGTTAGAACTACCCCCATGCAAACTCGTCGAAATTGATTGATGACTAGTTAAAAGGTTATACCATGAAATATTATACCACGGTGTACAGTCAATCACTGAGGTGCATTCAATAAAAAACGACAATGCTATTGTTAAACAAGAAAAAAGAAGTGATTTCAAACCCTATGGGTTTATTTCCTTATTTATGGACGGATTTTTAAAATAATGATATCAAATTAAAGACGAAGCTCTCGATTTAGTTTCTGATCATGTAATACTCATTTAAAATAACACCCGTATTAATGAAACGTTATTAAAAACAAACTGCACCTCAGTGACTGTATGGTCAATTTACCATGTCATATATAAACTTTTCTAAGTATTGTAAATTTTATAAAAAAAATGTATTTTTGTTTTCTCTTTATTAATAATACAGTTACCTGTGGTTGAAACGACCAACTGTAACAAGACCTGACCTCCTTCATCAGTGGTTATATAGTCCGCCCAGGATAATGTGATATTTACAAACATGAATCGGCTTGGTCAACTGTGGCAAAATTGGTTTTACAAATCACTTAAATAAACAGATAAGCTCAGTATTGTACTCACAACGTCAATGACAATTGGTGCACATAATTGTAATCCACCTTTGTGGATTAAACAAAATTTTCCCGCCTTTCACCGTGATTATCCTGGGCGCACTATAGTCAAGTTCCTGGACGATAATTCTGAAATTGAAGAATACTCTGGTGAATTAGTGTACCCCTGCTACCATAATAACGATACTATTTTATAGGTTCTCTAAAATTATTTGATACAGGTCACTGTGATCATATGTCATTTGAAATTTGTTTTGTGTCAAAATAAAGATAAAGTTTATAAATGTTGAAGTTATTCACATTTTGTTTAATGATATTAACTTATTTTAACATTTCTCGGCTTTTGAGCGATAGTGTTAATGTGTAAATTCTATCTACTTGTTTGATCTACTTGCAGTATTTTACAGTATCTTAGCAAACCAGTTAAACATTCCTTGACTTTTTATTTTCTTATTTGGTATAATTTCTGTATTCTGACAATTTGCCTATCTATTGTTGATAGGTGGATACTGCCATTAACGAAAATAAATATGTTGGAACTGTATTTTAGATTTATCGAAAGCCTTTGACCTAGTAAACCATTCAACCCTCTTAGACAAATTACAATCATATAACTTCAGCCCATCAACACGCCAATGGTGTAAATCATACCTAACAAACAGATATCAAAAGGTATGTGTGTCTGGGAAGCTCTCAGAAGCGGGTCATATTACTTCCGGCGTACCTCAAGGATCTGTCCTTGGACCTATATTTTTTATCATGTATATCAATGATATGCAAATTGAACTGAGGGACATTTTTACTGACATCTTTGCGGATGACACCACTCTCGCAGCTGTTGGTGAATTGTATGAAGAAGTTCAAACCAACCTACAGGACAACATTAATAAAATCTATTCATGGTGTCAAGTCAACTCAATGGCTCTAAATGCTAGGAAAACAAAGGCAATGAAAATCAGTGCAACAAATAAACCCACTACAAATCAAAACATGTCTCTACATCTTGGACAAGAACAAATAGACTTGTCCGACACCGAACGCCTTTAAGGAGTTAAAGTTGATAGAAATCTTAACTGGAACAATCAAATTGATGCAGTCATTAAAAATGTAATTCTAAGCTCTATCTTTTGAAAAGAATAAAACCTTACATCAATATACCAGTCAGAAAAATGTTCTATAATACATATATACTCCCCCATTTAGATTACTGTTGCTCTACTTGGGGAAATTGTAGTAACAGTAATGTGGACACTATTATCAAATTTCAAAAGAGAGCTGCCAGACTCATTCTAGATAAAGACTTTGATACTCCATCAGATGAACTATTTGCTACTTTGAACTGGATGACTTTTCCTGACAGAGTAAAATATAAAAAAGCCATCATTATTTATAAATCATTAAACAACATGAGCCCCCCATACATTAAGGACAAATTCAAAAAACTTCATGAAGTCCAAATTCGCCATCTCAGATCCTCCGAGTGTCAGCAGAATCTCTATGTTAAAAAACCAAGGCTAGAATTCTGTAAAAAATCTCTCGACTACTCTGGGCCAATGATTTGGAATTCGTTACCATTAGATGTTCGAAATGCACAGACTTTGAATGGCTTCAAATATAAGTATATGTCTTATTGGAAAACGTTGCTGAATTGATGTGTATTGCTTTACAAAAGAATATCTGTAATTGTGAACCTTGTTCTTGATAGCTTTGCACATTGTATATAAATAATATTTTGCTATCATGTATTGTGTTGCTATGTACATATATCTGTAAATGTTGATTATTTTCAAGAGGCTCACAGGGAAGATTGTGCAATTGCCTAACTGTGTTGCCTCTATAAATAATATTATTATTATTATCCATGCTACATTTTGAATTGTTGTTCAAAACCAAAGAATACGGGAGAATGATCTCTGTTCAAAACACAATGGCACAATGAAAACCTGTGTTTTATTCCAAGTTTTTTTGTAACCTGTGTCGGCAACATTTAAGAAACTAGAAAAAAATCTAGAAACTTACCTTCTAGTTCACTAGTACACACTTGCATACTTTCCCTTGTACTGAAAATGTTAGTGTTTAGTACACAAATTGTGCTTTTTGTTGAATAAAATAAACAATTCTATGGAAATTTGCTTTGTTATTTGATGAACGTACAAGTCGATTTTATCAACCTGTCGAGCATAGCCTTTATTTGCCAGTTAGCTTACCCCTGAAATATGGCAGGCACATTCATGAGTGCTCCATCCGTATTTGAACCAGGACGCCAGATTAGACGACAAGCACTCTGACCATTGAGCAAGGGAGGAACACAGGTATTTGGCGTTGAGTATTCAGTAGACGAGTCGCTAAGATGAACCAGGAATCATATTTACAAATCATGTTCTGTAGTATTCAATTTAACGGGTTGTGTACGGGAACAGCTTATGGTACTTCTTTATGAAATAGGCTGGTCTCGATACTAACGGTAAAGCAGATGAGGTCTGAAACACCTGACTATACAGTGCAATAACTGGTCCACGGTACCGAGCCTTTCCCAAGTGGTCAACCCTTTAGCATCAATCCTCTCTATAATGGTCATCCATTTCAACAGCAACAATGTAAGGATTTACATTCTCCAATGATATTGGCTGCAGTAAGTGGATACATTTGGCAAGTAATGATAGATAATAATAATTCCCGGACGACTGTTCTGTTCTATTTATCTTCTCCACCCACACTGGCAAGCCCATCAGGTCATATACGGTATGTGTGATTAAATACAGTAAATGATTATGCGCACTGTACACAAACAAACCACCACCAATAAAAATTCAACTCACACTTTCCGTGTATGAACAGTATCTAGATAAAGTATATGAACCATCACCTGTTGGGTGGGATATGAATATATTCGAATCAAGATTAAATAAATTTGGGGAAAAACTGAAAGTGATGAGTGCACAATAGTACAAACTCTTTTTGAATGTTTTTAAACATATTTTAAATGTGCGTCAATACTACGTTTGATAATTTCAAATGATTATAGTTTGTGATTCATGGATGTGAACACAGTTAATAAAAGGTAACTGGAAGTCACATCACTAAATTAAAAAAGGGAAAACGCATTAAAATGGGCCTATAGAAACTATCCAGTTTATATGGTTTTATCCACATTTGGCATTCTTTTCTTTTCTTCAGGTAACTTCTCCCAGTTGTATTGGGACATTCAATCACTGTAGTGATGATAAACTTTTCCTCATGAATAAAACTGTGATCCAATAGAATCGTGAAACAATACATGCACATGCCTTTTTACAACATATTATTTTACTGTTAGCGTATCACTTAAAGTTGGTCTAAATCCAGTTATGTATTTTGTCTATCACTATATACGCTTTCAACTTTTATTAAGCTACGGGAATAAAATAAATGAGTGCTGTATACATATATGGCTCAACAATAGTTACATGATAAAGGATCAAGAACAGTCACACTGTGTATTGATATAAATGTTTTATTAAATGGGTATACAACAACTTAGGCACATTATTTTCTTCTTGTCAAAGGGAAACTGGGACGAATATACTACCGGTAGTATTATTCGTCCCAGAAGGGAAACAACTCATCATATATGTTGGTCATACTGAGCTATTTCTCATTGCCCTCTAAAATGACTGAAACATTTCCTTCTTAACACTGGAGGACGAATGCTTTGTTTTATAAAAAGGGAAACTTTATATGATTTCAATATAATATAATAACCTAGTGATAGGGGAAGTAATCCAGACTTTACAGACGCGTTGATTTCGGTAGAAACGTAACTTTGGGTTCATTATTGCCATGATCATGATCTCTTGAGCGATAAATTAGCGTCTTGTGACGCAGATGAAAAATTTAATGTAAAACGTGTTTTTACGATTAATTTATTTAATATTTCTCTCTGAAGCGTTTGATTTCAAGATGGAATCGAATGAATCTAACCAGAAAACGACGGAAGAGCAACCAAAAAATGTAAGTTTGTGACAAAGGCAAGTTTGTTTCTGAGAGCAACCATCATGGCCATGGCATAATTTTTCATGATTTTGTAACTAGAGTCTAGACAGACACCCTAGCATAGAGACGGTTGCTTAGCGAAACGGCTACCGAGCGCTCTATGCTACGAAAGGCTTGCTTCAAAAAAGCAAAAAAAATATATGCTACCGCCAGTACCTGCAAGCGCTTGCGGATAGCTGATCGTTACGTAGCAAAGCGCTATTGGGCGCTACCAAATCGGTCCATTGCTCAAGAAAGCTCGCCTAGCATAGTTTTAGGAGGCTGTATGCTATCGGCGAGCACTGCTCGCTTGTAACATGTTGTTGCAAAGACGTAGGAAAGCCCCTTTTTTAACCGGCTTGGTTAGGCAACGGTAGACTGTTTAAATAGTTCTGGATACCATAACTCCCAATTGCTCCTTTATTTATACTGGCGTCAACCTTTGACAAGGTTTGTGTGTCAAGATGTCATTTTTGTGAGGAATTATTTTTCAATAGTTGCGTGGATTAGCATATTTTTGTACTTTTCTCATTTTTTTCTGGCTGGATTATAAGACTTCGGCTAGTGATAAGGTTTCAGCCGAAGTTATAAGGCACTTTTGAAAAATACTCATTGCATCCATGCGATGCTTAGACATCGAGTACACATTGCAGACTTCTCGAAAGTTGAAAACATCAATCGGACTCTCAGTCTGACAAACATTTAAAATCTGCCAGTGCTATAAACAAAATGTCTGACACATACAGGATTTTTACATACTAAACTGACCGTGATTTGAAATGTTAGTCTATTATAAACTTGGTTGTGTATTTATCAGAGGTCCTACAATTCTGGAATTATCCGGATTTTCTAAAATTTATAGAATTATCTTTTCTGCACAAAATAAAAGTTATTTGATGGAAAAATTCAAAGAACTGACAAAGTTATGGTCATTTCAATTGAAGTTCCATAATCGGAATTTTAACAATAAAACAATGTTCGAAACCTAGATAAGTTGTAGGGCACCCACACAGACATGTTACTTGTTTTCAGGATTGAGCATTATGCCTCAGTATAACCCCTGAAATATCAATACGTAAAGCTAGTTGACTTGAACACAAATTACATGTTATGCTTGAGATGAGCTTCGGACAGTCGGACCGAATTTTCAAAAGATTTTGTTGGACCTTGTCACTAAGCCGTATATATCCTAATAAAATAATATTTCATATGTATGTAATTGATTAATTTATTTAACTATTGTATTTATTATTTCTTTTGCAGCTGAGTGAACTGATTAAATTGAAAGAGCAGAGTAAGTTATAGTTATATTTCAGTCTATGCCTTGTTACTTGATATTTATTAATGTGAGGATGTTGAGAGCTTTACCGAACTAGCCTTGTAATTTTTTGGAAGGCCCGTCCCAAAATCTTTACTGTGGTGTTGCACATAACTTGAAAAATGATTGAGCTACGCTTGTCAAACTTAATAGGAGCATATTAAAATAAGCATGTTTAGTTGTGCACATAGGTATTATTTGTCCAAATTAGATAGCAGCAACATTACTTTTAGTGTTATGTGCAACCCAAGCGACCCATAATCATTTTATGGGTCATAAACATTCTGCTAATGATTGGCAATTATAATAGTAGCATCCCTCGTATTCTCCTTTTTGTCTCAAAATCTTTGAAACCAAGGGTCCAGGTCCAGATTCAGTCTGACCAACTCAAAAATGATGTCTCTGCAAGGGTGATGGGATTGGGGTATTTCAGCCCATAATGATAATATTAATGCTAATAAATAATTTTGCTACAGTTTTCAAACTTAGTAGAAATATTGATAGGGCCTAAAATAAAATATTGTTTGTTTCCCCATCCCCTACCTACCCGACTAAAAAGGGCCCTACCCAAAATATTTTATTGCTCAAATTGAAATAATTTTTTTTTATTAAAAATTGGAAGTGAAAATTTTATTTTTTTGTTTACTGGCTTCTTTCTTACCATTAGATTCAAGACTGTTGGTTTTCACCTTAGAGTTAATATTAATTTTCATTATTGTTGGTTTTCACCTTAAAGTTAATTATAAATTTCATTATTTATATGTCTTAACCAATAACTATTATACTGAAACAGTTAAAAACAAATATTTACCCTACCTACCTACCTATTCTAAATCTGCTAGGGTCGGGATGGGGAAACCAAGAATATTTTAAGTTCAGCCTAGGAAGTCACAATGTGTCAGTGCGCATGTAGGTATTTTGATTCAGATTCATGCATTGTTAACACTGCAGAGTGATTTTTCTTGAACAAAATTGAACAGCCTGTGCCTTTTAAATTGGGAAATTTTAGCGTGCCAATTCGCGAAATTGGGAATTATTAAATAAGATTGTTTTGGTTTAAAGTGTTCATATTTTGCTATTTTCTACTGATAATACTCTAGTCACATGTGGCAATCTGTTGTTTTGACTTTAAAACAGCTAAACTGCTTTGAAACCAGCGAGCATAAAAGGGGGGAAAATATGCATACTTTTTGGGAAAAAATTATTATTTTTGGGAAAAATGGAGGTTATTTTGCTAGGGGAAGGTGCCTGTATTCGGCCCTAAAAATAGCCCAAAAAAATCACTGGCCCTTGATATGGTCAAATGGCAGCCTGGGTCATCTGTGTCCTTTGATGGATGCATTTCTAGTGTCTTATGCAGGGGTTTCATTTGACTTGAGACTAGGGGTTTTGACCCTTGAAATTTAAAAAAGCCACATTATGGCCCTTAAGATTTTGATTTGGAGGGTAATTTTCTCTTAAGATCATGGGTATTTTGCTTATAAAATGGGGAAATTTAGTCAAAAGTATCAAAATGACCCTTGAGATTCGGAAGCTAATGGAACCCCTGTTATGTTATACTAGGCATGTGTATTTTGACCCATATTATTGATATGACTGTAGAGAAAGCTGTTAAGAGAAAGTGGCGAGAAGAAAAGTTACTGAAACAGTTGGAGAAGAAAAGAGCAATAGAAAAAGAAGAAGAAGAAGTACAGAAGAAACAAGAACAGGAAGAAGAAGTTCAAGAAAGATTAGGTAACCATGGTTTAAGATTACCAATATGAAGAAAATTATTATTTTTTAGAAAAAATTAAGTTTCCAGTTTTCGACGGTCGCTTTAAGCTGTTCAGCCATGCTTTGACATTTTAACTTCCCCTGGTCATTGGGCTACCTGGGTTCAAGTCTCCCTGGGGAGACTTGAACCCAGGTAGCCCAATGACCAGGGGAAGTTAAAGTTAATTTTCAGCCAACATTGAGATACGGTACCCAAGAATATCGAACATGTACAGACACCCCTTCACACTCACAGGTACCAATTATCAGAGAAATTAAGCAGTGGCACAGAAGGGGAACGAAACTGGAACCTCTTGATCCCAAAGTGTGTTAGGACTTGCTAGCTATTAAAAAAGATAATGAAAAATCGGACAGAAACAGCTGAGCACAGAAAACAGAAATAAGACCACTTTGTCTGAACCCTTGGTGGTCTTAATTAATAGAGGAACTGTACTGTAGTATTAGAGCTTTTTTAAAAAGTAGGGGAAGGGGCCTTTTCTTTGAATTTTGGGGAAAATAACATAACTCATAATTGTTGGTAAAAGAAAGAAAAACTATCTAAATTGGATTGATTTTAGGGGAAGACTGCATCATTTTAAAGAATTTTCCTGAGGAAAAAAGCCCTGAGTATGTATAATTATGTTAATAATATGACAATTTAAATGTTATATGGTTATATTACAGGACGCACATATACAGTATCTATAGCATTACCAGGATCTATATTAGATAACGCACAGTCACCGGAACTGAGAACATACCTTGCCGGTCAGGTAAGACAATAATAATATTAATAACTTCTTTATTAATATGTGGATAACATAATTGGCAAACCAATTTTCATTATGGTCCACAATAAACATAAAATTGTAGATTTATGTACAAGTATATTATACAATGCAATATTTGCAACAATACACATAATAATGTAATTGAAATTACACAAGTACATGCATATTAAGAATTTACACCTAAATCAGATGTTCGGGTGTATTTCAGTCATAAACAACAACACATACAAATAACAAATACACATACTGGAACCTGTAGGTTGGACAGCTTCGGCTGATTCATATTCCCTTGAAGCTAGAAATCATTGGCCAATTAAATAGGTAGAAAAACCAGATGTCCACAAGCTTACAACTGTCAGTATATTGCAAAAAAGTCTGATCCGGATCAGCAAATTTTCACTCTTAAACCTTTTAACGGCCTCTATTGTTAATTCCTACACGTCAGAACTCCACACCGTTGTATAACAGCCGGTATACTACGGTTTTTCATAAGATATTTCTTAATAATAACTTTGTTAAAGATTGCTGGATCCTATGTTGTGCCTTTCAGATTGCCCGGGCCGCTGTTGTGTTTAATGTCGATGAGATTATTGTATTTGATGAATCTGGGTCCACAGAAAAGTAAGTAGAACAATTCTGATGTTGATTTTTGTTTGATCTCATGCATAATAACTTTTAATGCGTATCCTCTTCAAGATACACTGAATTTTGTTGGATTTCCTGAATGCATAATTATAATCTTTCAATATACATTTTTACTCTGATAACAAGTGAATAGTCAACTGAGAAATGTTGATATCATCGTAGCAAGTGTGCCTCTGTAGCTCTATGGTTAGGGTGCTTGCCATATTATTTGGCGACCCAGGTTCAAATACGGTTGAGGCACTCATATGCCTGCCATATTTCAGCAGTAAGCCGACTGGCAAATAAAGGCTATGCTCGGCATTATCTATGTTTGGTTATTGATAAAAGTATAAAGATAAAAGAGTTATCTCCTGCGAGCTGTAACTTGTGTTATTTTTTCAGAACAACTGAAGGAATGTTGTCTATGTTTATTATACTCACTGAAGAAATTAGGGGAGCATATAGTCGCCGATGTGTCCGTCCGTCTGTCCTACTTTCTTGTACGGGCTATTTCTCAAGAACCACTGCTCAAATTTTAACAAAACTTCATCGATAGCTTCACTACTTAGTGGAGATGCGCATATTGTCTGCACGTTCGGGTTCCCTGATTATTCACACAGTTATGTCCCTTGGAAATTTGCACTATAACATAGAGCTGTAACTTATTGTTACATTTTCAGAACCACAGAAGGAGAGTTCACCGGTGTGGGGAAACATGGACGTGGTAACGTTCAGCTTGCTCGAATACTACAGTATCTAGAATGTCCACAATACCTGCGTAAAAGTTTCTTTCCACAACACAAGGACTTACAGTATGCAGGTACTATAAAATCTCTTATTTTCGTTGGTATTAAATTTTGAAAAAAAAAATGAATTCAGGGGGGGCCGTAAATTTATATATAGGGTGTTTAAAAAGTTCGTTCTCAATGTTTATGTTTCAATATTTTTATGTTTCTGACCTCAGAAGAGTGTAAAATTTACAGGTTAAAATCCAGAGGGCTCTACCATTGTTCTAATCTTTCTGGCATTAAAGGAAGCTACTAGAGTAAGAGAGTAAAACATCTGGGTTACAAACCAGTTAATCTCCAATTGGATAGGAAACATTGAAAAGCGTTAAAAGAAATGAGCAATAACACCGACTGAGATTCGAACCAGGAACCTCTGGAACTTATTCAGGAACATTGTCCCCTTGAATCATTACAGTAGATGTCCCTACTATTCCGGAATGATTCTGAAATCCAGATTTGCTGCACTAAAAAGAAGGAAATCTTCTGCAGAAAATAAAAATTATTTCATGAAAAAATACCAATAATTGAGTAATGGTCATTTGCAATTTGATAAGCTGAATGTTTACAATAGAAAACTGTTTGAAACTATAACTATGTTTATTTTAGGGATGTGTGCTTATGGCACTTGAAACAGACTTGCGTCATATTTTCAGGATTGGGCATTGTGTCTCATTCGAACCCCTGTTACAGGGCCTCTGCACAGGGAAATAGTTACAAACTACAAATTGTTTGTATATTGTAGGTGTGTTGAATCCCCTGGATTCGCCTCACCATATGCGAGCTAATGATGAAGTCATGTACAGGGAAGGTGTAGTTGTGAAGAAACACACTAAAGAAGGCAAAGGTTCATATGTAAATGTTGGAATTATTAAGGTCAGTTTGACTTATGAGACACCTGTCTTTCATGCGCATTGTACCATTTGAATCCGTGTCTTATTGCCGAGCACCTGGCAGAGATAAGCCTATGGTAACCCCATTCTTTAACTAGCTGGCCGCTCACCAACCAGTGGACTGCATCAGTTCTAACCCAGCTTCCGTTGGGGTTCGAACCTTCAATCTCCCGCTTCCAAGATGGACGCCCTTACCACTCAGCCATGGTCACAGTGTATACTGGGTATGCTTAAAACAATTTTTATGCCCACAAAGGGATGAATATTAACATTGAACTGTCCATCTGTTAGTTTCTGTGTTGGTTTAACTTGGTGGAAAAATTTTGTTTACAAATATCGAGGGTATAAGTTAATTACATTGACAGCTCTTGTTTTAGTCACAGGTGATGGATAATAGGGGTGACTATTGAGTCCAATTTTGACTATTGCAATACTATTGCTATTGCTGAAAGTACTATCGCGATACTATTGTATTGCTGGAGACTATTGCGATACTATTGCAATAGTTATTGCCAAGATTTGAAAACCAGAGATTAACTTGTAAATGCAAATTTGCACTGTGTAAGATATTACTATGTTGTGCAACATACAAATATACTATTAGTGGAAACGATTTAAAATGAATTTGACTGAAATAGATTCATAAAATTATGGCAATATTGGTCCATTGTGGCTGTTGTGAGGTGGTTATTTACATTTAGTTTTTTTAACGAAAACGAAAGTTGTTTTAAATTATAATAAACTTTATTTATAAAAAGGATACTATCGTAAGTATCGATAGTTGAGCTAACTATCGGCGATAGTTATTAGATCGAGACTTTTACTATCGATCCATACTATCGGGACACTTGGGATCGCAATGCATCGATATTTCAATGCATCGGCCCACCCCTAATGGATAACTGACCTAGAAATATTTATCAGTCAGTATTAAGGTGGAACATCACTATTTCAAGGCCCATTTACAAATCTGGTATCAGAATGATTAAAATACTGTTGACCAGTGTGACTTAAAAGAATGTTTATAAACAATTCATCAATATTTTAAGGATGTACAATCTCTATTTTAAGGATGTACAATCACTATTTTAAGGTAGTACAATCACTATTTTAAGGATGTACAATCTATATTTTAAGGTAGTACAATCTCTATTTTAAGGATGTACAATCACTATTTAAAGGATATACAATCTATATTTTAAGGTAGTACACTCTCTATATAAGGATGTACAATCTCTATTTTAAGGATATGCAATCTCTATTTTAAGGATGTACAATCTCTATTTTAAGGATATGCAATTTCTATTTTAAGGATGTACAATCTCTATTTTAAGGATATGCAATCTCTATTTTAAGGATGTACAATCTCTATTTTAAGGATGTACAAATTGACAAACACTTGATAGCTGGTGTGCGAGTTACTGTAAAAATGGATCTATCTACGTTAGGTAAGTATCTTATTGTGTAATATGAGATTGGTCTACTGTTGAATATTCCAGACCATAGTTTAAATTTATTGATGGTTGAAATATTAAAATGTAAGACTCATTCGTGAACGGATGGTCACTATGTGTCAATCAAGTAAGTAATTAAGATTTGAAATATGTGTCATACAAATCTCGTTGATACCTGCTTATTTGTGACAATTTTATTATTATCCGATTTTCATTTTTGTGAACTGGTAAAAATTTACAGAGCAGTCCATGAAGTTATCTATACAAGTAAGGTTTTATTTGCAAAATGGGTATTATTAATTATATTGATGATTCAAAATTAACTTACAGGAAAAAAGAAATGTAGTGGGACTGTCGTTCCGCCATCTGAGCCGAGAACCCATGCAGGGATCTATTGGGGCTATACAGTTCGATTGGCTGGGAGTTTAGGGGCCGTTTTCACCGAATGTCCATATAAGGAGTTGTACGATTTAACGATAGGGACGTCAGAACGAGGCGAGATCATCGATGACTTTGAAGTGGAGAACAAAGATTTTAAGTAAGGGTCCCTATTTTATGTCTCCTGAACTTGTGTAGAGAAGCTAAAAACATTATTCTAAACTCTTTTACTTTTCATATTGGAATAGGGAGTTTTTTTCCACATTAGGAAATACTCTTTTTCCATATTACAAAATGAGGTACGTTTTTCCATACTAAGAAAAATTATATATTTTCCAGATTTAAGTTTTCCGTACTAGGAAATAGTGTTATAATGCTATATAGTGAAAATAAGTTTCTTTTAAAAATAATTAGGAAAAATATAACTTTTCCATATTGAGATGAGTTTATTTCCATATCAGGAAAGTGTTAAATTTTCCAAATTAGGAATATTTCCGTATCAGAAAAATGTGTCACATTTCCCGAATTAGGAAATAGTGTTATATTTACCAATTTAGGAAATAATGTTATACTTTCCAAATTAGGACAAGTAATCACAACATAATCACTTTCCGAATTAGGAAATAGTGGGGTATATTTCCAAATTTGGAAAGTATAACACTATTTCCTTATTTGGAAAATACAACAATATTTCCTTATTAGGAAATAGCGTTATGTTTTCCAAATTTGGATGCTGTGTTATACTTTCCAAATTAAGGAATTAGTATTATAATGTTTTCCATATTAGGAATATATGTATAGTTTCAGACTTTTGAACTAAGGCACTGCCTATTTTGCAGATTTTATCTTACACATTAAAGAAATGCTCAGCTATACACTAGCAGACTTTCAAGTGTCCCTAAATTTCCTATTTACAGGCATCCCTAAAACACTCAACAAGTGGGCCCTGTATCGCTCACCTGTGCACACCAGTCTAGTAGAACCATAAACTAGAACTATTTTCAAAATGGAACTTGATTTGGTTGCTATGGTAACCCAAGTTCTGCATTGATTTTCAGACATGCATTAATAGTGTTTGGTGGTGTATATATTTTCAGACACGCATTGATAGTGTTTGGTGGTGTTCACGGTTTGGAAACATGTTTAGAAGCGGATGAGAATCTAGATATTGATGATCCCAGTCTGTTGTTTCAACATTATCTCAACACATGTCCTGGTCAAGGTAGTAGAACCATTCGTACAGAGGTATGTTCTAGTGATTGTATGATAAAATTGTATATGAACGCTCACCTGGTGGATGAGATTCGAACTGGATTTTAGGGTCGTGGTTTCAAATCCCAACCACCGAATGAGGGTTCATATACGATTTTTATATATTTAATGGAAAGGTACTGTCACAGGCATTCATAAAAGCCAATTGGCATTACTGGCCATTGGCGTACCTTTCTTAAGGGATTTTGTTACTAGTATAACGTTTCACAGAATTACTGCTATGATGTCCCCCAGCGCATATTGTTAGCATTTTTGATGGAGTTACGGCCCTTTGTTGATTTTTCACATGTTAACTCCTCTGTGTGCAACTCCTCTATCATTTCTCAAGTAATTTTGTCCCAACATTTACAGAAGTACAGATACGCACTAGCGCATATCATCAGGGTTTTCAATTTCGGCCTTTAATGACAGAATTATGACCCTTTGTTTATTTTGTACCTATGTAACGAAATAATTCGGTAATAAATACATTATTTTACATTTGCAGGAAGCCATCCTGATTACCATGTCATCGTTACGACCAAAACTTCAACAGAAAAACATTTCTCCAAGCAGTCAGACATAGTGAATAGGATTATGTACAATAATGGTGTCATTTTAAAATCATTAAATATTTTGTTCATGTCTAAGTATCTTATTTATCCTATTACTATTGCTAGCCAGTCCATGCTGACGGTTTCCTTGGTAGCTAAACAGTGATATGGTGACAGACTACTTCCTGGGTTGCTAACAAGTTCATGGTGACAAACTCCCTAGGTCGCTAACCGGTTCTTGGTGACAAACTTCCTGGGTTTCTATCCGGTTCTTGGTGACTACTGCCTGGTTTGCTAACCAGTTCATGGTGACGGCTTCCTGGCTTGCTAACCAGTTCATGGTGAAAACTTCCTGGGGTGCTAACCAGTTCATGGTGACAGCTTCCTGGGTTGCTAACTAGTTATTGGCGACAACTTCCTGGGTTGCTAACCAGTTCATAGTGACAGCTTCCTGGATTGCTAACCAGTTCATGGTGACAGCTTGCTGGGTTGCTAACCAGTTCATAGTGACAGCTTGTTGGGTTGCTAACCAGTTCATGGAGACAGCTTCCAGGGATGCTAACCAGTTCATGGAGACAGCTTTCTGGGTTGCTAACCAGTTCATGGAGACAGCTTCCTGGGTTGCTAACCAGTTCATGGTGACAACTTCCTGGGTTGCTAATGCTAACCAGTTCATGGTGACAGCTTCCTGGGTTGCTAATGCTAACCAATTCATGGTGACAACTTCCTGGGTTGCTAACCAGTTCATGGTGACAGCTTCCTGGGTTGCTAATGCTAACCAGTTCATGGTGACAACTTCCCAGGTTGCTAACCTGTTCTTGGTGACAGCTTCCTGGGTTGCTAATGCTAACCAGTTCATGGTGACAGCTTCCTGGGTTGCTAACCAGTTAAGTGTTACAGATGATACAGACGTCTTGATGAAATGTCTTGAGAGTAAAGATACACAAAGCAGTTCTGTTTTAAATATTTAATCCATAAATAAGTAAAATAACTTCACTCAGTAAACATAAATTAACAATTTATAAAGTCTTACAAACATATACAGTATACAATATAACAAACAGTACCGTGAAACCCTCGTATACATGTATCTCTGATGTTATAGTGTCACTATAGTATAGATACATGTACACTATAACATCAGAGAAACATGTACACTATAACATCAGAGAAACATGTACACTATAACATCAGAGATACATGTACACTATAACATCAGAGAAACATGTACACTATAACACCAGAGAAACATGTACACTATAACATCAGAGATACATGTACACTATAACATCAGAGAAACATGTACACTATAACATCAGAGAAACATGTACACTATAACATCAGAGATACATGTACACTATAACATCAGAGAAACATGTACACTATAACATCAGAGAAACATGTACACTATAACATCAGAGAAACATGTACACTATAGCATCAGGCATGATGATCACACTTTACACAAATATCAAAATATACAGAAAGTGAGATAATATATATATATATGTTTACAGTTTTATTACATTAATTTATATACAAATTCACTTTGTAAACCATAATGAACAAGAAATGCATCCATAGGACACTTATGCCCTACCATACCATTTGACAATGTCAAGGGCCGTAACTCTGCTAGTTCTAGATGACTCTGAATCAATGTACCCAGGGTACTGTTTTATCAAAGCACTTACGAAAATCTTAAAGTTACGCTCAAATTTAAATTCTTTATAATTCTTTAACAACTGTAAATTGGTGATGGATATGGTTTGTAGGAGTTTATTAACTGAATCAGTATTAGTATTGCAGCTCCATTTACCACACTCTATAATTGTAAACAAATTATAAAGAATTTAAATTTGATCATAAGTTTACGATTTCCGTAAGTCCTTTGATAAAACAGTACCCAGGTGTGCAACTACACATGCTGATTCATATTCTTATGAAGTTTTAAGAATTAGCTCGAAATTAATACTTTTATACAGTCTGGAGCCACACAAGTAAGTATCTTTTTAGGGGACTGCGCAGCTAATGATTTAAGACAGAATCTGGATAAAGATAGCAAGATGTACAACTATATACATGTACACATGCTGTCTTATGTTTCAATAAAGTCTGATGTCAGTCAAGTGCAACACAACATTTTTGGGACAGACAAGGGACATCTATATGCCCTCCACAATCTTTGACGGAGGCTATTAAACTGGTTAAGTAGTAACCTCTAGGCTCAAGGAATACATTTGAAAAATAAATAATTAAATTTTCACCCACAATATATTTTACAATACTTTTGGCCCTCAATTATAATGTACAACACAACATGCTGAATTTTCACATAGATTTTTGTATCAAGTAAGAAAAATAACAAAATATTGCAACATAATTATCTCCCTTGTTGAACAATGAACACAAAGGAGTCGTATTTGTACATAATATTTAAAATTAGATAAAATTGTTTTACATCATACAATATGTTTACACCATGACTGTATGGGTATGATGCAGGTTTTCAGACGGATTTGATTTTACCAAGAATACCCCCAGACACATGACACACATTCTATTCGTGACAATCTCGGCGGGGCTAGTGGCTGCAGTCACATGACTGGATTTCCAAGTCACATGACATTGGTAGCTATCACATGACTTGTGCACGTCACATGACCAAGTGGATTGATCATGTGGAGCCAGTAAGTACGCCAGTTAGCAGTACATGCTTACTTTCTGATGAGATTATCAAGAACTTAGAGAGAATAGAATAATTTTGGAAGCATTGAAGTAGAGATTAGAAGAATGATAAACCAGGGACCAGATGTATGGTATGAAGAACTCTTCTGGAGACTCTTCCTCTACATACTTGAACTTCAACTCCGGAAATTTCTGAAAGATAAATAGAAAATTATTTACATCTATGTATAATTTACGTTTCTGTAAACAAGTATTCATTTCATGGCGAGGCTCTTTTCTTTTTATATATTAATTACTACATAAACAAACTCATTTAAATTAGTCTATTCATTTCTTCTCCATATATTTTCCTTTTTACATGTTTTTATTTCTTTTATTTAAATATGCGCTACATTATAGTCAGAAAACAACACTAAATCTCAACCGAACTCAAGTCACTGAACAAGGATCTCAATATGCAAATATGAAGTTTGGACTCAAATATTGAACTGGTTTCAGAATATTCGGATATTCCAGCCCAACTCTAAAATTTATCACAAATGACCACAAAGATTCAGCATCTACAGGAGAGGTCATGTGTGTATGCAAAGACATTCATACCACCAGCTAGCTATTGGTGAATGGCAGGTTTTTTATTGTTCATTGATCCAATAGATCGCTGGTGGGCATTTTGCATATGAATACGGTGATCTTTCAGATTGAAAGCTCTAACCCTAACCCTAGTCACTGAACAAGGATCTCATTATTCAAATATAAACTTTGGACTCAAATATTGAACCGGTTTCAGAATATTCGGATAATCTGACCCAACTCTAAAATTTATCACAAATGACCACAAAGATTCAGCATCTACAGGAGAGGTCATATGTGTATGCAAAGACATTCATACCACCAGCTAGCTATTGGTGAATGGCAGGTTTTTTATTGTTCATTGATCCAATAGATCGCTGGTGGGCATTTTGCATATGAATACGGTGATCTTTCCGATTGAAAGCTCTGACAGTAACACATCCTACCTTCAATCTGTCCCTCCTAAATTGAAGAGCTCCTTGTTTGATCACAGTTAAAACTTCTGACGGTGACGGATTACCTCCCATTTGTTCTAACTTGCCAGAAAAGTATGTAAGAACAGTGTCAATGTTTGATATAATATCCTGAAATGTTGGATGCTAACCAGTTCATGGAGACAGCTTTCTGGGTTGCTAACCAGTTCATGGAGACAGCTTCCTGGGTTGCTAACCAGTTCATGGTGACAACTTCCTGGGTTGCTAACCAGTTCATGGTGACAGCTTCCTGGGTTGCTAACCAGTTCATGGTGACAACTTCCTGGGTTGCTAACCAGTTCATGGTGACAGCTTCCTGGGTTGCTAATGCTAACCAGTTCATGGTGACAACTTCCTGGGTTGCTAACCAGTTCATGGTGACAGCTTCCTGGGTTGCTAATGCTAACCAGTTCATAGTGACAACTTCCCAGGTTGCTAACCTGTTCTTGGTGACAGCTTCCTGGGTTGCTAATGCTAACCAGTTCATGGTGACAGCTTCCTGGGTTGCTAATGCTAACCAGTTCATGGTGACAGCTTCCTGGGTTGCTAACCAGTTAAGTGTTACAGATGATACAGACGTCTTGATGAAATGTCTTGAGAGTATAGATACACAAAGCAGTTCTGTTTTAAATATTTAATCCATAAATACGTAAAATAACTTCACTCAGTAAACATAAATTAACAATTTATAAAGTCTTACAAACATATACAGTATACAATATAACAAACAGTACCGTGAAACCCTCGTATATATGTATCTCTGATGTTATAGTGTCACTATAGTATAGATACATGTACACTATAACATCAGAGAAACATGTACACTATAACATCAGAGAAACATGTACACAATAACATCAGGCATAACGATCACACTTTACACAAATATCAAAATATACAGAAAGTGAGATAATAATATATATATGTTTACAGTTTTATTACATTAATTTATATACAAATTCACTTTGTAAACCATAATGAACAAGAAATACATCCACGGGACACTTATGCCCTACCATACCATTTGACAATGTCAAGGGCCGTAACTCTGCTAGTACTAGATGAATCTGAATCGATGTACCCAGGGTACTGTTTTATCAAAGCACTTACGGAAAACGTAAAGTTACGCTCAAATTTAAATTCTTTATAATTCTTTAACAACTGTAAATTGGTGACGGATATGGTTTGTAGGAGTTTATTAACTGAATCAGTATTGGTATTGCAACTCCATTTACCACACTCTATAATTGTAAACAAATTATAAAGAATTTAAATTTGATCATAAGTTTACGATTTTCGTAAGTGCTTTGATAAAACAGTACCCAGGTGTGCAACTACACATGCTGATTCATATTCCTATGAAGTTTTAAGAATTAGCTCGAAATTAATACTTTTATACAGTCTTGAGCCACACAAGTAAATATTCATCTTTTTAGGGGACTGCGCAGCTAATAATTAAGACAGAATCTGGATAAAGATAGCAAGGTGTACAACTATATACATGTACGCATGCTGTCTTATGTTTCAATAAAGTCTGATGTCCGTCAAGTGCAACACAACATTTTTGGGACAGACAAGGGACATCTATATGCCCTCCACAATCTTTGACGGAGGCTATTAAACTGGTTAAGTAGTAACCTCTAGGCTCAAGGAATACATTTGAAAAATAAATAATTAAATTTTCACCCACAATGTTTTACAATACTTTTGGCCCTCAATTATAATGTACAACACAACATGCTGAATTTTCACATAGATTTTTGTATCAAGTAAGAAAAATAAGAAAACATTGCAACATAATTATCTCCCTTGTTGAACAATGAACACAAAGGAGTCGTATTTGTACATAATATTTAAAATTAGATAAAATTGTTTTACATCATACAATATGTTTACACCATGACTGTATGGGTATGATGCAGGTTTTCAGACGGATTTGATTTTACCAAGAATACCCCCAGACACATGACACGCATTCTATTCGTGACAATCTCGGCGGGGCTAGTGGCTGCAGTCACATGACTGGATTTCCAAGTCACATGACATTGGTAGCTATCACATGACTTGTGCACGTCACATGACCAAGTGGATTGATCATGTGGAGCCAGTAAGTACGCCAGTTAGCAGTACATGCTTACTTTCTGATGAGATTATCAAGAACTTAGAGAGAATAGAATAATTTTGGAAGCATTGAAGTAGAGATTAGAAGAATGATAAACCAGGGACCAGATGTATGGTATGAAGAACTCTTCTGGAGACTCTTCCTCTACATACTTGAACTTCAACTCTGGAAATTTCTGAAAGATAAATACAAAAATGATTTACATCTATGTATAATTTACGTTTCTGTAAACAATTATTCATGGCATGGCTATTTTCCTTTTATATATTATTTACTACATAAACAAATTCAACTAAATGAGTCTATTCATTTCTTATCCATATATTATCCTTTATACATGTTTTTATTTCTTTTATTTAAATATGCGCTACTTGGCCATTATAGTCAGAAAACAACACTAAATCTCAACCGAACTCAAGTCACTGAACAAGGATCTCAATATTCAAATATAAACTTTGGACTCAAATATTGAACCGGTTTTCAGAATATTCGGATATTCTGACCCAACTCTAAAATTTATCACAAATGACCACTAAGATTCAGCCTCTACAGGAGAGGACATGTTTGTATACAAAGACATTCATACCACCAGCTAGCTATTGGTGAATGGCAGGTTTTTTATTGTTCATTCATCCAATAGATTGCTGGTGGGCATTTTGCATATGAATACGGTGATCTTTCCGATTGAAAGCTCTGACAGTAACGCATCCTACCTTCAATCTGTCCCTCCTAAATTGAAGAGCTCCTTGTTTGATCACAGTTAAAACTTCTGACGGCGACGGATTACCTCCCATTTGTTCTAACTTGCCAGAAAAGTATGTAAGAACAGTGTCAATGTTTGATATAATATCCTGAAAGGTTGGATGTGATCGAAACATGGCGAATGATTCTTTCTGGTAGAGTAGTGTATATACGAGGTTAGGATTGTGATGTAGACTGGAGGATAAACACGAGTTGATGATCTCTAATACCATACGGATCACCTCTTCTAATACTGCCAAATCTTGCATCTGAAATACATATATGACACCATATAAACCCATACCTCCATGTTGCTGGCTTAGAAGAATAAGGTATTGCTATTTAAGATATTACCAGACCCACACATTACTCCATGTTGCTTGCTTAGAAAATTTAGGTAGTAACTTAAGTATGTGCTACCTAACACCTTATCCGACCCACCTATTACTCCATGAGATGAATAAGGTTGTAAGTGCTACTTAAGACCTTATATATAGTATACATATTTGAAATCTGCATTGCAATGCGCATCTGACAAAACTGTATTCTTGTGTGTGCTGACTGAAAGACAGACTGACAGATGGACGGACAAGGGCAACTCTATATGTGCCCTTCCCTTATTTGGTGGGGGCATAAAAATCACACTTTTATATTAACAAATACAATGTATAGCTGATTTTAAATGCCAAGATCTAAAACAAAAGGGACCCAACACTCACCTGAGTAACGTACACAATTAAATTGAGAGATTATAGAAGAAGCTTCCAAGTTTCATAAAAGTTATAAGAAAACATATCTTAAGTTGTAGGCCTAATGGTTTCAGAGACTGTCCCGCTACAAAGAAATACAATTAAAGAATCTAAGGCCATAATAAACAAGTAATTAAGAATTGCAAGCAATACAGAAGTCCCCTACCGGTTTGAGGCCATTTTCAATGTTTCTGTTGCCATAGCAACCACAATCTTTGTCAGAATCAAAATATTTTTAGACGTACATAATCCTCTTATTGCGCCCTATCCACATATCAAGTTTCATAAACCTAGCTTGGAAACTGTTTGAACTATGTCAGGATCCAGATTGTTTGACGGACGGACAGACTGACTGACGGAGTGACCGACGGAGGGCAAACCTATAGTCCCCTCCGGTCAAAAACCGGTAGGGGACTAATTAATTCCTATAGATCTACAATCATCCAAATTTTGTCCATAAATGGGGCAAGGGAGAATTTTACTTTTTATATTTTATTTTTGAAAACAAATTTCTGACAATTTTCAGCATCTGGGTCTGGGGTGGTATTCAACATTGAAAGTTATTTAATTGGAGAATAAGGATAGCCAATCATATCTCTTGTAACTGACCAAGAGTTTAATATGGTGTGATTTGATAGATTGTCTTTATCCTTCAGTTAAGTAAGATAAATATTGAATACCACTCCTGATTAATCCACCTTTGTGGAAAATACCAAAATTTCCTGCCTTTCTCAATATTGTGTGCGTACCATCTCCTAAGTTATTATTATCATTGTTAACATGCACTCCAGGCCTTTGAATATTAACTTCTAAAGGCAAATTCAGGAGAAGATTTATCACTTTCACAATCTTTTTTAAGCTCCTAGCTGTGACTTATTTAAGAAATTTACTCAGGGTCTTGTCTAAAACCTACATAGTCTTCCTGAGACTCTCCCTCGGAGTCTTGTGTCCCCTGTTCCTTTGTTTGTCCACCTCTCATCGCTGATTGACGTATCTGATCTACTAACTTGGTATGTTTCCGACACAGCTGCGAGAACAAACTGAAATAAAACACATCATTCTATTATTACTGTAAAATCATTATTTTTCAAGGTAAAGAACCACCAAATGCCTACGCGGACCAAATGGTGATACACTCAAGTAGTCCTTAAAAAAACTTTGGCTTGCCTGTAAATGGGGATATTTCCTGACAAGAGTGAACTGGAGTGATGAAATTGAGTTTAAATGCATTGTAAATATGTATGTTATGTAGTGAAACAGGAAAATCTGGAATATCTTGGTATTCTTACATTGATACCAAAGTGAAAGTAGGATAGGGTAAAACCCGGATTGAATCAGTCCGGACATGTGTAATTTTTCTTAGAAGATACATGACCCCCCTTTTTTATTGTATTATTTTGAAGCCTAAAGGTACTTCTTTAAAATGATATATGTCTTCCTGCTGGCCATAGACTAAAAGATGCAAAAATTTTGGGCCTACTATTGTAACTTTACATTGAACTAAAGAGCAAATTTATTTGGTGGTTTCTAACCTAAAGAAGAGCAAAATTCCATTAAATGCATGTTTTCACTTTCTTGCATTTAAATGTATGGAAATGCATTCCTGATTGGTTTTTAACCACTTTTTTCTGTGTAACTGGTCTAAAAAAGTGAAAATTTAGATTTTTATCATGAAAATTTCAAAAATAATCTATTTTTTTTCTTCTAAAACTGACATTTTCATGTCAATATTGACCTTATTTAAATATCAGACATGGGTTTTTGTGATTATATATGAAGAATAAGCACATTTTTAATCATCTAAAGCAAAATTAGTGTTCAGTGCAACATTTGTACACAAATACAACTATATTTAAAGTCACTATTCATGACATCTGGCAGGCGCTGACCAAATTTCTCATTAAAGGCGCATAGGCGTATTAGTCATTTTTTTCAGAATTCATGCCCAATTGGTCTGGAATTGGTTGTTTTGTGCTGCATATACATAGTAGTATTGAAAAAAGTGCAAAAAACACTTAAAAAGGCAAAAAAAGGTTGTCTTAAGAAGAGCAAAATTCCATTAAATGCATGTTTTCACTTTTTTGCATTTAAATGTATGGAAATGCATTCCTGATTGGTTTTTAACCACTTTTTTCTGTGTAACTGGTCTAAAAAAGTGAAAATTTAGATTTTTATCATGAAAATTTCAAAAATAATCTAATTTTTTTTTCTAAAACTGACATTTTCATGTCAATATTGACCTTATTTAAATATCAGACATGGGTTTTTGTGATTATATATGAAGAATAAGCACATTTTTAATCATCTAAAGCAAAATTAGTGTTCAGTGCAACATTTGTACACAAATACAACTATATTTAAAGTCACTATTCATGACATCTGGCAGGCGCTGACCAAATTTCTCATTAAAGGCGCATAGGCGTATTAGTCATTTTTTTCAGAATTCATGCCCAATTGGTCTGGAATTGGTTGTTTTGTGCTGCATATACATAGTAGTATTGAAAAAAGTGCAAAAAACACTTAAAAAGGCAAAAAAAGGTTGTCTAAAGGGAGATAAATTTTCGTTCATTTTGTTATTTAAGGTGCTGCCTCGCAGATTGGGCTAAAAATTTTGTATATTGTGATTTTCCACCCTAACCAAGTATTGATGTAATAGAAATTTTAACAACTCTCGATATCACCCACTGAGTATTTTTTTCTTGAAAAAAAGCACTAGGTTTCCTTCCAACATGCTTTGTGAATTATGTAATTCACATGTGATCCAACTGTAACATCAACAAACTACAGTGTAAACATCATTCGTTTTTCGATTCGTTTTCATCAAATGCGATCAGGCAATTTAAGTAACAGTAGTATTATTTCTATAGGGTATTAATACCCTATAGAATGTTTGATGTAAAGTTACTAAATAACCACAAAATGTCGAAGATTCTCAAGTTATTTCATATGTCAGTGTGGTTGTTGATAGCATATACAGGCAACTATACCAAAATTACGCGTATATTTGACAATTTTATTTTATTTTTGCAATTCGACAATATGTGAGGCAGTCCCTTTACACTCGACCATGAAATCTCATGACCCTGATTACAGGTGTTCTACTGAGGCTTAACGACCAATCCTGAAAACAAATCGAAAATCTGTTTCAGGTGCTATTAGCACACACACCTACACCAAATCTCAGTTCAAATATTGTTCTGCTAAAATTCCGCTTATGAAATTTCAAATGACCATAACTTCGTCAAAACTTTGAATTTTTTCATCAGATAACTTCTATTTTCTGCAGAAAAATGTGCTCTTTTTAATGCAGCCAATCCATATTTCCGGAACTATAGGACTCTGTGATTAATCACCCTCTAAAATACAGAACATGGATGTACCCTTTCATGTTTGTTGTCCATAAATTTACGACCCCACTAAAATGCATTTTTATCAAAATCCACGAAATTTAATACCCATGAAAATATGTGATTTTCATAATAATAAAATTACAAAGATAGCAATTTCTCAATATTGAATGTCCTGTGGCAAAATGTAAACATACTATTGTGTCACATAACAACAATTTTTTATGATAATGATCTTTCAAATGACAAATAATGATGTTTGTTAATTTGTACTGGTACACTGCAAATATCTAAATGGTTTAAACATATTTTATTCTGCTTAATTTAGAGTAAACTTTATATATTCTATTTTCCAAGAAACTAGGGGTGGAGACATACATATTATTACAAAGATGACATATTATCCCTGATTGACCACTCCATGTACTAATAATCTTAAGCACATTCAATTTTTTTAACAAATTCCATTTTCATTTTATGACATTTGTCTCAAAACGTTATGATCAACCAACAGGGCCATATCCAAACAATTAATTCCTTGTCTATCATTTTATCTTTAGTCTTCGTTTTTATAAGCAGGGAGTATTACGAATATAAACAAGGTGTAAAGTAAATCACCAATAGATACTTTCTGGCTGAAATTCCTACGATTTTAAGTGAAAATGACCCTTCAAACCAGTATCTTGAGGATCTAAGTGTGGCTTTTTGTCAAAATCCCAACACCTGAGTTAAATGGAACCCCTGTTTTAATATATTCATGCATAAATCCATCCAGTTTAAATTCAATGGCACGATGCATGCGACAGGTTGAAAAAATCTACTTATAATATTGTTATGTTTTGTTGTTAGACCTCTGACTGTTTATTGTTTATGTCATACTATTTCTGTTCACATGTTTTGCCATAGAGGCTCACAGGGAAGACTGGGCTTGCCCAACTGTGTTGCCTCTTAAAATAAAGTCGTTATTATTATTATTATTAAAGGTTGAGGACTGAGTTAGTTTTAGTTCACACTATACCTGCAGCACGGGATAGAGTGATGACAAACAAAGGGTTGTATAATAATGCACAGTAATGTTATCTTAATTGAATCTTAATTGACACAAGTATGTTGATTTTTATCTTAAAAATATGATGGTAAAAAATTGCTGTACATGTATAATTTCAAATATCAAATATTTTCACAAAAGATACATGTGTAAGGACACGTCTAGCAGAAGACTGATGCAATCATTAACAGCTGTATATACAATAATATATTGGATACAGATAATTTTCCAATTCTTGAAGAAAATAGAGACTAACTACATGTACTCGAAGCTTTTAAAAGAATACAAGAAAATTTCGACAAGAGGAAACAAGAGTACGAAGTTTTAAAGACATATAAAAAAATATATTTTTTTTTGTGAGAAGTTTAGTTACATTTACAGAATTAAGATTTCATACAAGAGAAGTGTCAAAATGAAGATAATTCATAAATGTCTGTTATTTATGGGGATTTTAGCACTATCATGGATACAAACTAATGGATTATCAGAGACATCATCAGACAGATCATCGACAGAAGTCAAAATAATTTCGAAGGAACGTTTGAAATCAGTCATGTATTTTACACGTCAAATCGAGCTCTACGATCATTTAGTTCATATAGTCGTACGTTATATCGCTCACTTCAATGATGAAGAGAAATTAAATATAAAGACTCGTTTTGGATACAAGACAGTTCCCTTGACAGCGAACGTTCAACGAGACTTAACAATAATGGGACGAGATCTGATGCACCTGACACAAGTGCGAGCGGCGACGGATGACCTGAAGTTCCCGTATCATGACCCAGTGTCCGTGTTTAGATATGTACGAAATAGTACAGTAGTTCTAGATAAAGTCGTCGACAATATGAACACATCTTTCACTAAACACGGCGATATAGAACACCCAGCCAAGATTGAAGCGTATAACAAACTACGATCCAGGAAAGATTTCTTTGTGACGGACGAACTCCTGACCAGTAAGAAGGTGGTGCTTAAACAACAGATGGACAGTGATTTGTCAGTGGACGATATCGCTCACGGACGGTTGCTAGGCAACATATCACAAATAAACGCTGAGGAAGCCTATGATCTCGGAGACTTTGCTTCTCATCGTAACCATAGTTATTCTGTTCTGTTCTATGAAGCATCGTTACCTAGATACGATCACTATGATGAAGGGTATTATTCTACCATCTTACACAACAAATCACAGGTAATTTCTTGTTTTATGTTTTTTTCCAATTAGATACTAAGATTCATGAGCAACATACTGTATAGAATTAATATTAGTAATTCAGCTTTATAATTTATTGAAACAAGATGTTTGTAAAACATGTATATTTTAGAATGTTCGTTGTCAATGACATTATTATGACCAATACATATGATGCCATCAATTGTTCTTGCTTTGACATTTGATATAATTCACCAAATAATTCTTGATTTATCTTTTAAAATGAGACTATGATTATCAATGTACAAATTAATTTGGCAAAGCCCTTCAACAAGCGGACATGTATTTTGAGACACCCTGTATAACACCATGACAGCCCAATAGTCAGAAAAATTAAATTAAAGGTCATGGCAACCTTGACCTCAAAATCAATATGGTAATTGATGATGACCAATCTCCATGTAAAGTTTGAGGATCCTAGGGTCAAGCGCGAGTTATTGAATGGAAATCATATGGTCTACCAACCAACAGACACACAGACGGAACAACACATGCTAAGGAATATACTCCCTCATCAAAGATTGGGGGATAATTATTTTTCTTATCTTTGAGAAGAATATTATTAGCAGGGGCGTAGCTAGAGGTACGTGAATGTATACGCAGAATGGCTAGGGGGGTCTGGGGGCATGCTCCCCTGTAAAAATTGTGTTCGCTAGAACGTCTCTGGTGCGTTCTGGCGTGTTTTTTGCTTCATCTTTAACATTATTTTACTGATAAAACCAGGTTTTTTTGTTTGTATAAAGCTTTTTAAAAAGTTTTCTAAGAAATGCTGAAAATACTAAAGGCTTACCCCCTTAGGGCTTAGGCATCAGTTTTTATTGCATTTTTCGATCATTTATTTTTTCGCGTACGCAGCTGCGTATTCTGCGTACAGGTAGCTACGCGCCTGATTAGGTTCCACAAGAACATGAACATACTATAAGTAGTTCATTCTTTAACTCACACCAGCAGGTTCAGCTGATAGGGCAGCAACTATCACACACTAGTGTAGAGAACACTTTACCCATTGATGATTGGTTTGTCAAAGGATTTGTTGATTGATAGTCTATGAAGATCTATCTTTTAGTAGAGTATTATTAGGTTCCACAAGAACTAAAAGATTTGTAGTTTATTCTTTTAACGTTCAGTTGATAGAGCAACAACTATCACCAACAAATGTAGAGAATATTTTACCAATTGGTTTGTCAAAGGATTTGTTGAACGTTAATACAAGATTACTGCGAACATGTGCAGTATTTCCCACGTATTTACAACTAAAATTAAATCCTAAATTAGGACTTTGATAAAACAGTACCCTGGAGTTCTAGACAGTTATATGATTAGTTTAAACAATATTTATTTCTTTATAAACATATAATAACATTCATTTACACATATTAAGGATTGAGTAGAAAGCTAAGCAATTATATGATTGACAAAAGCATAAACGTCTATTACATATAATTATACAACCATGTGTATATTTTCAGCTTTTGGACAAGATGATAGAGTTATACAGTCAGTACGGGGAGGTCTGCAAATATCGAGTAGAACAACTACAAGAAATGAAATCACAAGAATCTAACAACAGCGAAATAACCGACAATACTGATAAAGTAAAGAAGGATGCCAGTAAAAGTGATAAAATATCGGAGAACATCAACCAAGGAACCGATACATCAGACAAACTGGGAACCGATAAATCAAACACGGAGAGTGACCCTAATAAAACAGAAGCGTATGAACAAGTACCAGGTGACAAGAAACAGATGGACGGAGATTTTGATGCCAAGAAACAGCAAGAAGACTGTGTTCGATTCATAATCAACGAATCAATGGATAATGGTGAAATGTCACATGATGAACTTTGATAAGTCGCATGATGAACTTTGATAAGTCACATGATGAACTTTGATAAGTCACATGATGAACTTTGATAAGTCACATGATGAAAGTTGACAAGTCACATGGTGAACTTTGATAAGTCACATGATGAACTTTGATAAGTCACATTATGAACTTTGATTAGTCACATGATGAAAGTTGACAAGTCACATGGTGAACTTTGATAGGTCACATGATGACGTTTGACAAGTCACATGATGAACTTTGATTTTTTATACAGTTACATTTGCTCAAATATTATATTCTATAAAGGGAGACAACTCTTTATGTAAAAATTCATCTTGGAATCTAAGTTACTTCCCTTTTAGCAACCCAGAGCAAAACAACAGAAACTTGTTATAAATGTGGTAGAAGTTAAGGATAGTAACTAAATATTTATTCAATTGTATAAATGGGGATGTTAAAATATACACTGTTAATGTAAACAAGAAATTTTCTTTTCACTTGTTGATAATATTGTACAGGGAGGAATGTTGCACGAAGTAACATGAATGATCTCCCTTGTTTCTTGTTCAGTTGATCAAACCAGTGTGCTCCAGTCATCAACCAGGGCTGGTATTCACAAAGCATCTTAGTAGAAAACTTAGATTTTTCTTAAAAACACGAAACTTTCTAAAGTATGTCAGCCTAACATGACAATCAAGATTATTGATTGTTTGCATAGGTTTAAATCATTATGTAAAGAGCTACTATAATCACTAAGAAAACATGGGTAAATCTTCAATTTGTGCACAATATATGCAATACTATTTTTTAACTTAAGTCAAAATATGCTTTGTGAATACCAGCCCTGGACATTATCTCCCGAAGCATTTCATCTGAGACAAATCTTAACTCATTAATTGCTTCATAATCTTTATCTTAATAGTCCCATTAAGCCTTCAATAGCTACATTGTATTTTCAACAAGCAATACAGAAGTCCCCTATTGGTTTGAAGCCATTTTCAATGTTTCTGTTGCCATAGCAACCCCAATTTTTGTCAGAATCAATATATTTTTAGACGTGCATAATCCCCTTATTGGCCCTTATCCACATATCAAGTTTCATAAACCTAGCTTGGAAACTGTTTCAGTTATGGCAGGATCCAGATTTGGGCATATTTTCACTCTTCTGTTGCCATAGCAACCACAATATTTGTCAGAATCAATATATTTTTAGACGTGCATAATCCCCTTATTGGCCCTTATCCACATATCAAGTTTCATAAACCTAGCTTGGAAACTGTTTCAGTTATGGCAGGATCCAGATTTGGGCATATTTTCACTCTTCTGTCGCCATAGCAACCACAATATTTGTCAAAATCAAAATATTTTTAGACGTGCATTATCCCCTTATTGTCCCCTATCCACATACCAAGTTTCATAAACCTAGCTTGGAAACTGTTTGAGTTATGTCAGGATCCAGATTTTTTGACGGACGGACGGACACACGGACTGACTGACTGACTGACTGACGGACGGACGGACGGACGGACGTTCTAACAAAACGGTATTTATGTGGCTACAATACGGAATGAAGGGTATTATGTGTCTAATTGTAGCCACATAAAAGAAAATTTTAGCCACGTAAGAGCCAATTCTACTTTTGTTTTCACTATTTTCAACTGGTTTGTCCATAGAAAGTAGCCACCTAAGTACCTGTTTGTGGGCGCGGACGGACGGACGGACGGCAAACCTATAGTCCCCTCCGGTCAAAAACTGGTAGGGGACTAATAAGCAATAACTTGGTAAACTATCTGCAGAATGATGGATTCTGAGCACTTAAGTTGAGTCCCAAGGGTAGAAAACACCATAAGATGGAAGAAAACAAAATACAGCCTCCAGTTGGTTTGTAGACAAAATTACAAATTGTAAACAATAAACGGAGGATTTATTGTCTAAGGGAAGTAACTCTTGCTTAATGTTTTCCATAACTTGTGGGGAAGTTTGCAGTAGCTTGGGAAGAATCATGTTTAGAACTGGTTGATATGAAATTCTGGAGAAGCTATCCTAGTTGGACAGGTTAATATGCACTTCTGTGACATAGTTGCTTGTTGAACATATACATTTCCCTGACCAGGGCTGGTATTTATAATTAAAAGCATCTTTAATTAGATGAAAACTTTTCTCTGGCTAGGGGAGGTATTCAATATTGTTCTTACCGGTACTTGACTTAAGGATAAGGACAACCAATCAGATCACATCATATTAAACTCTTGGTCAGTAATAGGTGATATGATTGATAGCCCTTATTCTCCAATTAAATAAGATCAATATTGAATACAGCACATGGGCTGGTATTTATAATTAAAAGCATGTTATAGGAAAACTTACATATTTTGACTTAAGTAAAATATTTGTGACGCACATATTTCCCGCAAATTAAAGAATATCTCTAGTTTCCTTAGTGATTATTGTAGCTCTCTATATAATGCACAAATCTATGTAAACAATGAATAACCTGGATTGTATAAGTTAGCTGGTACAATAAGGAAATTCTAAGATTTTAAGAAAATTCTTAGTTTTCTACTAAGATGCTTAATAAATACCGGCCCTAGGGTGGTATTTAATATTGATCTTACTTGACTTAAGGATAAGGACAACCAATCAGATCACACCATATTAAACTCTTGGTCATTAACAGGCAATGTGATTGGCTATCCTGATACAGTCAGATCTCGATATAACGACACTCACCCGATATACTGACAAATTCATTATACTGACATCATGCTTTGGGGACAAACGTATTAAAATGCTCTTTGTATCAATTCAGTATACCGACATATTCGTTACAACAACATTTTTCATGGAAACAAACAGCGTCGTTATCAAGAGATCTGACTGTACTCTATTTAAATAAGATTAATATTGAATACCGGCCCAGAACATATTGGGGAGGTGCTCGAAGTACTGCAGAGACAATCATCTTACCTGACTAATCGTTGGGCTACATATTGGTGTAGATCGGTAAACTGTGAGGACATGTTAGCTAGGGCAGCCAAACAATTTGTATGTAAATATTTGTCCTGAAAATATACAGACACATGTATGTGGGAGCAAGTAAAAAATTATGACAGTCGGTAGCTATATGAAAAGTCACATGACAGTCGGTAGCTATATGAAAAGTCACATGACAGTCGGTAGCTATATGAAAAGTCACATGACAGTCGGTAGCTATATGAAATGTCACATGACAGTCGGTAGCTATATGAAAAGTCACATGACAGTCGGTAGCTATATGAAAAGTCACATGACAGTCGGTAGCTATATGAAAATTCACATGACAGTCGGTAGCTATATGAAAAGTCACATGACAGTCGGTAGCTATATGAAAAGTCACATGACAGTCGGTAGCTATATGAAAAGTCACATGACAGTCGGTAGCTATATGAAAAGTCACATGACAGTCGGTAGCTGTATGAAAAGTCACATGACAGTCGGTAGCTGTATGAAAAGTCACATGACAGTCGGTAGCTATATGAAATGTCACATGACAGCTGGTTGCTATATGAAATGTCACATGACAGCTGGTTGCTATATGAAATGTCACATGACAGCTGGTTGTCATGCAAAAAATCACATG
This sequence comes from Spisula solida, assembly GCA_947247005.1. NCBI lineage: Eukaryota > Metazoa > Mollusca > Bivalvia > Venerida > Mactridae > Spisula > Spisula solida. Next base: position 19,807,617 of record OX365962.1, on the reverse strand, counting down.
ACTGTGACAGCTAGTTACTATATGGAAGGTCACACGACAGCTTGGTTGCTATGACAACAGTAAATGAACGTACCCTCATTCTGGTGATATTATACTGTATGGTTCGTATGACAACAAGGATCAGTAGGCCGCCCAGCGTGATTTCTGACATAGATCTTTCTTTGAACCATGGTACGTTCTTCAATACCTGGCAAAAGATAAAACATGTGACATGATTCAATTAAGAGGTGAAACTGATTGCAATTTTGCAGAACCACTAATCAACCTAAAACATAACACATCCTACGGGCTAATGAAAAGGCCTAGGTTGGTAGGGCCTATAATTTAACTTGGTTTAGCTATCATGCCCATAAACAGTGTCACCAAGTTGGAAGATGATTGGATGAAAACTGTTTGCATAAGAGTACAGACAAATTATTGGGCATCGCTGTCTGCCCGACCGCACGCCAAGGGTGTTAACATTATACAGTAATATCACATATTTTTGTGGGTATTAAATTTGTGAATTTTGATAAAAATTCATTTTCGAGGGGTCGTAAATTCGTGGATTACAAACATGGTAGGGTACAAACATGTAATTCATTTAGGAATTTAATAATTTGTGGTCATTATATTTCGTGGTCGAGTAAAAAGAACGAAATCAACGAAAATTCAACTCCCTCGAAAAATAATGGTTATACAGTATGTCGGATTTTCAAAGAACGTAAAAAAGCGGGTGTGGGGCAGTACTTACTATTTCATGTATAGCTTTGTTGAATACATCATCTTCCGACAGTACCAGCAGTATAATGAGAGCCATGTAGATATGGTGTGAGTTCTTATCTTGTGCATGATATAGAATCTTCAATAACGGCATCACCTAGCGATGTAAAACAATACAATACATGGACAATTATCAACAAGAGGGCACTGAGGGTCCCTCACCTGTCATAGGAGTGCATGCAAGCCCCTATGATGACCTAAGTAATCATTTACATTTTATGAATAAGATTCAGGAAAACTGACAGCCTCTCTTGCAAGCTTTTTTATTATTTGACCATGTGACTTAGTTTATAAATGACCCAGTTTCAAACTTGACCTAGATATCATAGAGACAAACATTCTGACCAAGTTTCATGAAGATTTGACCATAAGTGTGGCCTCTAGTGTGTTCACAAGAAATTGTGTACAGACGACGGACGATCTGACGGATGAAGAGTGATTATAAAACCTCAACCTGTGACAGGTGAGCTAAACAGTAACACTTCATTATGATAAGCATTGATAATACGAGCACCCGACATAAGTTGAGCAAATCTCAAAGTCTTGCTGTAACTGCATCACCTAGCATTGTAAAACAACACACCAAAAACATACAAAACCTAGCTTTGATTCTGGTGGAATAATGTATCTTACCAGTTGATCTATATTTGTCCTGGAGAGTATAAATGCCTTCATGTTTGGATTTCGATGGATTAAGAGATAGAGAAGTAAGGTGGACTGATCATCTCTTAATGTTGTACACAATATCTTGTATAACTCTGTGAAGTCAAGCTTGAATGTTACATTCCCCACAGGGGTTAGTCCACTTGTCTGCTCTGTAATATAAAAACAAATTCAAGGATTTTTAAAGGTTTTTTCAAGGTAGAATTTGTAATTTCAAGGCTTTTTTCCGAACGTTTACTATGGTAAAATGGTACGATTTTGACTCTTTTCCCCATCTGTTCTGTAATAAACTTAGAACTACATGGCTCACTTTTGCATCCATACATGATCATACTGTAAATTTGCAAATAAACAAGTGTTTCCGTTTTATTTTTATCATTAATTTAAGTTTGAACAAGGAAAATCTCCCTCATTTTAATGAATCTCCGGCATTTCCATTACCAGTCTTTTATTTAATATATATATATATTTGAAGTCACAAGGGTAAGAGACAACTTATTTAAGTTTGACAGTAGCATTCTTACCCTGAGAGTTAGTGAACTGGAAAAGTGCTTGTCTGTACGGATTATTCAACGCACGTTCACTCGTGCAATGGTTCGCTAGTACAAGTAGAAATAGTAGACTCTGATTGGCTAATAATGTCTCATGAAACTCCTCCTCTGGCTTTTTCTCATTGCCCGACCCTCCCATACCCAACGTAACTACAGACCAAAGGCTTGCTGAAAATATAACACATGAGAAAATTTCAACATCGTTGTTGTTGGTTTTTTTTCAGTGAAATTTATCAAATAAATTTCTATAGCTTAGCACATTAACATAAATTCTTCCGGGATAATAACAAATGAAAATACTTTGTTAACAACACGTGTTACGTATTTTTATATAAAATGAATTTTGTTATATACACGTAAGTGTTTGTTTTAAAAAATTTTAGGGATAAACATAACCAGCACTTACATGCCAGTGAAGCGGTCATACTAGCAAGGGCTCCTACACCGTCTGTTGTATTCTTGTATAACTCACTCGGACATTTTTCCTGGTTCATATAATTCCGTAGTAACGCTTTCACCAACAAGCATGCATGTATAGAGCTGAAATAAAGAGAAATGTTTGTAAAACAAGTACATGAGCAGGGGTTCTACAAAAATTCCAGAATGATCTGTAAATCAATCTTTTTGGCAGAAAATAAAAGTTATTTGGTAAAAAAAATCAAAGAATTGACAAAGTTATGGTAATTTGAAATTTCATCAGCTGAATTTTAACATGAGCACAATCTTTGAACTGATTTTTGGCGAAGTGGTGTCTGCTTATGGCAATCGCAATATATGTGTGACTTAATCTCAGGATTGGACATTATGCCTCAGTAGAACCCCTGACATGAGTAAAAGCAGAGACTATAGATAACATCTATGGTCTCTGGTAAAAGGTAGAAATTATGAAAATCCTGAAAATCTGAAAAATATTGCCTATCAACGGATTTAGCTCAGTGGTAACGCACTGGCCTGTCAATCCAGAGGTCGTGGGTTCAATCCCTGGCATTGGAACTTAACATTTCTGAAATATTTATAATATTTCCTGCTATATCTGGCCGTGTGGTCTGCAAAGTATCTGGAAGTGCCAGGAAGCTGTGTATCGGTGCTATACACCGGGCACATTAAAGAACCAGGCTGTCTATTCGAAATAAGAGCTAGGCGCACCTCTGCAGCGCCGGACATGCCTGTATCTAACGACTCTCTCTCCCTTCAGGGGCTTTTTCTCAGTCTGTCCCTCCAGTCAGATCATGCTGTATCTGCACTGGTAGAGGATGCACCTGCGCCCTTGTGGCTGCAACATGGGTAAAGTGCCTTTGAACGTGCGTTCGCATGAAAAGGGCGCTATTTAAATCTGGTATATTTATTATATTTTATTTATCAACATAATAGTTAATTATGAAACAGCCCATTTTTGGACACTGTGTTGCACAACCACGATCTCTTGAACTTCCTGAAAAATCCAAACAACTTTAACCCATGCAAGTTTGACCCCAAGTATTGCCTTCCGTCATGATAACGATACAGAAATTGCACTCCAAGATGGGCGACAATTTAAAATAAGGGAGGTAATTATTGTAACTATGACAATTATAAATACATACCACTTTCCTTCCATCATATAACGATACAGAGTAAACTTGCTGGCTGCTTGAGGTTGAAACATTTGTACAGACAGTAACACAAGTAAAGCATTCAATGCTTCAAGATGTAACGCATATGTGAACGTCCTACAATAACAATAAACCAAGGTCAAAGTCAAGGTTAATATGTAATATTCAAACTGTACACTGTAAGGGACATATGCCCCCGAAATGCGATGTTGATAGTATACCTAAATACTTTAAGTTACCACAATGTCTATGTTCAAAAATAGCCATAACTCCTTACAAAATATTCCTATAGTTATATGATGTGTTTAGTTAAAGTTGACTAATGATGTTAAGTATGACTACCAAGTTACATTTACAATAGCATTGATAGTAAACAAAATATTGAACTTCATTAAAAACTTAAGTTTTTAAAAAGGGCCATATCTCCTTACAAGATCACCATAGATTTTTGCCACTTGTCTAGTTGAGTTGACTAATAACAAAAAATAATTGTGTCAAGTTTCAATGCCATAGCACTGATAGTAAACAAAACATTGAACTTTTAAAAAAAACTTTAACCATAATGTCTAGGTTAAAAAGGGCCACAACTCTTTATAAAATTAACCTAGAGTTATGCTAATTGTCTAGTATGATTGTAATTCCAGTGATAGTAAACAAACTATTTAACTTTAATAAAAACTTTAATCTGAATGCCCAGACAAACAGACTGAATGACAGATGGACGGTTCAATTTTTATATGCCACCCTTAGCCTTATTTCAGGGGCATGTTTTACGATTGAGTCGGATTGACCTAAAATAAACAAGACTGCGTTCAATAAACGCTTATGCCCCCTGTGGAAGCCTTGTCTATAAATAAGTCCAAAATTAGGTCAAGGTGAAGGTCAAAATGGGGTTAGGTGATACAGGTGTGTGGAGAGTGTTCATATACAACATCCATGCAAGTTTGGAAGCTTTGTAGCAAGCCATAATGATGCTGAAGAAACGGTCAATTTGGGTTAACCAGGACGGACGGACGAACGGACGAACGAACGGACGGACAGGTGAATTACTATATGCCCCCCATCTATCGATAGGGGGGCATAATTAGTATACTATAAACTACAAGCGTTACACTTACAATACAGGAACGTCCACTATAAGTTCAACGAGTGCATTCATCAACTGTTCACCTATATCGTGTTGTAAATCTGTCTCTGTCATACCTGTAAAGTAATGATTACCATAAATTAAGTTTTTTTAAAAAATTTTTATATTTTAAAAAATGCTGAGCATAGCCTTTATTTGCCAGTCAGCTTTCCGCTGAAATATGGCATGCATATATTTGTGTGCCTCCACCCGGTTTTGAACACAGGTCGCCAGATTGGACTGCAAGCACGCTAACCATTGAGCTACGGAGGCCACAAATAATGAATATGTACCTGTGTTTTATCGTAGATTTTAACACAATCAGCAGATTCCCCTATATAAACATAGAGGAAACTGAGACATGCATGAATTACCAATAAAACATAGTTACGGGAAATAACCTAGTAACGCTCCGAGGAAGAAAACAGTGCTGTGTTCCTATGTATTAATGTGTTGTCAAATGTGGAATATTGGCTAAGTTAGAATCAATATAATGAATATATACCTGTGTTTTATCTAAAATAAAGTACATTCATGAGTTCAGATGCGTAGTAAATTAATCACAAGTTTGTAGCAGGTGTGATTTAATGTGCGCATCCGAACAAGTGGCTGTGCTTTATTATAGATAAAACACAGGTACATATTCTTTATTTCGATTCATACATTCTGCATTTGACAACACATCAATACATAGTAACCACTGCACTATTTTCTTCCTCAGAAGGCTATTAGGTTATTTACCCTAACTGCGTTTAAACGGTAATTCATGCACATCTCTATATCTATAGGAGAAACCTGCTGGTTGTGTAAGAATGCTTCATATTCAAGCTTCCAGTCAAGTTTTATTATGTGAAAAAAATTACCAAATACTGTCATTAAGAAAGTATTAAGAAAGTATAACAATTTATACACTAAAGTCTTAACTTCTTAATTGGGGAGGAACAGTGGCCGAGGGGTTAGCGCTCTTGACTTAGAAACCAATCTGAAGGTCTCTGGTTCGAATCATAGGGCACTACACTGGAAATTTCAGAAAGGCTTTTCAGTGTTTCCCACCCAATTTGAGATGAATTGATTGGTAGGTAGGTAAAACAAAATGGTAGGGAAGGGGAAACAAACAATATTTTAATTATATACTTGGCGGCACTGAAAAGTTACCACTTACATATACCTCTGTATTTTGTATACAATATGACCTATCGGTACAAAAGTTTTATAGCGTGTGCATTTGAATATTGTTAAATAGGATAGCTGTGACTACACAGTAAGGTCAAAACATAGTTGTGTTCGGCTTTTAACACAGTGTAACATGAATTTTAAAATATAAGAGTGAATAGGGTGGTTACTTTTCATTGACGCCGAGTATATATTTTTTTAACGAAACAAATTTACCGTCATCTTTATTTGGCGAGGCTTCAAACTGCTGAATCAGCAAATCCTCACTGAGATGTTCCACCATGTATTTACACACACTACGTATGATGAATAAAGCATTGTAGGTCTGCCATGTAAATATATTGCTGAAAAAATAAATAATACAAACATTACATTGTAGGTCTGCCATGTAAATATATTGCTGAAAAATAAATAATACAAACGTTACATTGTAGGTCTGCCATGTAAATATATTACTGAAAAATTTATAATACAAACGTTACATTGTAGGTCTGCCATGTAAATATATTGCTAAAAAATAAATAATACAAACTTAACATTGTAGGTCTGCCATGTAAATATATTGCTGAAAAATGAATAATACAAACTTAACATTGTAGGTCTGCCATGTAAATATATTGCTGAAAAATAAATAATACAAACGTTACATTGTAGGTCTGCCATGTAAATATATTGCTGAAAAAATAAATAATACAAACATTACAATATAGGTCTGCCATTACTGAAAAATATATAATACAAACGCTGTGTTGTAGGTCTGCCATGTAAATATATTGCTGAAAAATGAATAATACAAACGTTACATTGTCATTTGACTCGGGAGTTGGTGTTTTGGCCTTGAAATTTAAAAAAAGCCACATTTTGACCCTCACAAGCATGGGCATTTTGCTTATAAACTGATAAAATGTAGTCAAAAGTACCAAAATCATGCTTCAGATTCAGAAGCTAGAGGAACCACTGGTTACGTTGCCTTTTTGCTTGAAATTGGGAAAAAAATAATAATGTGATTTTCAGTTGAGAACATAGCCTAAAGATTAATGGCTATAAAATCGGTAAATAAAACACTGTAAATTCAATAATATTTCTATTTGGTCCACTTTGGATTTTTGTCTGACAAGAGAGATAATTTTTACGCCACTAGCCACTTTTTTGCTTGACAAGGAAATGGTACCAGACAAATTGGGAAAATTTGCTGTATTTTGATTCAAATTTGGAATTTCTTTTATCAATTGGGAATTCTTAACAAGAGCCATTCTCAAACAGCACCCTCCATTTTTCTCAGTACTATTCTGGTAGTATAATTAAAGCAATAAAAGTAGCTTTGTAAGAAGTACCAACCCCTTAGTAGGGGTTGGTGTAATGATGGTGAACAAGTATATGCATGCAAAGTATCAAATCAATAAGTCAATGGACTTTGAAAATATTTAAGGTTGATATTTAGGTAGAAAAAGGCAGATAATTTGGACAAAATGCTTGATAGAGTTACCTACTCCTTTGTAAGGGATCATGTCATGATTGTAAACAAATATACTAAGTATCAAAGCAATATGACTATCATTTAAGAAATACTTGTACTTACTCTTTTGTTTCTGTAGAAGCCTTCAGCTCAGTACAACGTACAAGAAATGTACGTACAAGTGCACCAAAGTTCCCTGTCTTACAATTATTGATAGCAAGATTTTTACACGTCAACGCAGTCGACTCCTCCAGTAGTTTGGCATCGGAACTGAAAAAGGTTAGGTGAAAATATGTAACAACAGATATTTGAAACATACATACATCAACAATAAATATACGAGAAAAAATTAAACTATTTGCAAACACAAGTCCCCATCCGGCTTGAAGCCATGACCCTTTAAATTATTTTCAATGTTTTTTTTTGCCATGGTAAAAAGATAATATTAAGTCAGACAGGAAAGGCAGCACTTAACTTAACCAGCCAAGCACGGCAAACATAAAACAAGAGCCGTCACAGACGGGTTATGCTCCCCGTGGGGCGTTTGTCACAGAAAAAATGCTAAAAAAATATATTATTATTCTTTGCCACTGCACTGTAATAATAAGATTTATTTATCTATGAATTTTCAAATTTATATATCCAAAACTGTTTGAGTTATGGCCTGGACACGAATTAAGTATGAAAAAATACAAAGGGCCATTACTCCAAAAATATACAATCAAGCGTTATGGTTCTTCTGCACTGTACTTCCCCTCAATGAGATATATTCACCTATGAAGTTTTAAATTAATATCTCAAATACTGTTCAAGTTATGGCCCGGACAAGAATTAAGTATGAAAAATTACAAAGGGGAATAACTCAAAAAATATACAATCAAGAGTTATGGTTTTTGTGCACTGCACTTCCCCTCAATGAGGTCTATTCACCTATGAAGTTTCAAATTGAAAGCTCAAATACTGTTCAAACTAGAACTGTCGCCATTCGGCAGACTAATATACCCCCCGCGTGACAAAATCATTGCAACTAGTTCTTTTCTTTATGCACATCTACATGTTGAGGTTGTTCACTATATATTGTTTAGTGCATAAAAGTACAAAGGGCCATAATTCTGTCAAAAATTGTCGCAGCGCAAATTCTTTCCTTTATGCACATCTACATGTTGAGGTTGTTCATCTGTGAAAGTTTGAAGGAAATGCTGCAAAAACTGTAGGAGGAGTTGCGTCCACAAGAATGCGTCTACGGACGGACAGACAGACAGACAGACAGACAGACAGACAGACAGACAGACAGACAGACAGACAGACAGACAAGCTGAATCGAGTATACCCCCCTAACAACTCGTTGTGCGGGGGGTATAATTATGGCCCGGACAAGATATAAGTATAAAAAATTACAAAGGGGAATCACTAAAAAAATATGCAATCAAGAGTTATGGTTCTTGTGCACTGCACTTCCAATCAATGAGGTCTATTCACCTATGAAGTTTCATGTTGATATCTCTAATACTGTTCAAGTTATTGCCAGGACAAAAGTGTGACGGACGGACAGACAAAGCGGCGACTATATGCTCACCCCTTGGGGAGCATAAAAATGTGGCTTTTTGGCAATTTCAAGGATCAAAACCCCTACTTCCGAGTCAAATGGAACCTCTGCTATTCTTTACCTACCTGTTAATTGGTATAAGAAATGTGTAGGACAGGAGCTGGTTCCAGAATGGATCTTGTTGTGATATAGACTCGGTACCAGCGAATCTCATTAAATATGGATTAGTTGCCAGGTCACTATAACTGCTACTGTTGGCCCCCATTTCCTGAAAGTAAGGTACCAGATATTAGGGTTAGAAGTAAAATGAAATATGATATCACATGATGACTTTCCTTGTATTCGGCAGGGCTTGACACTTATTTTCCATTCTCGATATCGACATTACAGGATAAAACCCGTTTCTCCGGATTCGAAATTTCACGGTCAGGGGGGTAGCCATTCTGAGCACCTCGTTCATTTCTGTAGAATCAGCACTGCCGCTTCCGTAGCTTAATACCGATGACGAGAAAATATACGCATTTTTCAAGTTAAACATATTATTTAGGCTAAAATATTGTCAGCGAGATCATCAAATAGTGTTATCATTGTGTTCAAATAAGACTTTTTACAAATTCTTATCATTTAGCTAAAATATTCGCGATTAATGTATCTGGTTGCTCTATACGCTATAATTATGCTTTAATCACCCCGACGTATATTCAGAATATCTCGCACATTACCGCTCAATTAATTCCGTAATCCCGGAAAAAGGGTTTTAACCAGTAATGTCGATATGGTGAATAATGGCCAAAAGGACCAGCTACTTATGAAACATGCTGGTCAGACAGAATTCCAGGTGGCCCTGCTGACAATTGAGCAGTTAAACAATTACACGCACCTTACAGTGCAACAATATTCTTACTATTAATGCTATAGTTTGTTTTATTTTGAATAGTTAATATTTTATTCTACAATTTCCACGATTAGTTTACATGCTCTCTTTAATTTTAAAGTGATTAGTTCCTGTTTAAAAAAAATATTTTCTTGGAAATATTAAATTTTTGGTGGTCAATGGGATCACTTGCATTCCAAGAGTTAGTGGTCCTCCATGATAACCACTGGTCTCTAACCAGCGGACCAGTGTTAGTGTCGAGCCCTGTTCAGGTAAGTATAACAAGCAGAGCTACACGTAAGATTTTAGTTCATTGGGTATTTTACCCCCCCGAGTTTCAATTTTGTTTGGTTATTTGACAAATCTTATTTGAGTATTTAATCAAACTCATACCGGTAGGTTAAATTATCTTTTATGTACTGTTTTTCACTATAACATCATTTTCTTTTTGGGTATTTCAGTTTGTTTTTGCTTTTTCTTACTCCCTCCTCTTAAAATCTATTGGGTTTTTAAGAAAATTAATTGGGTAATTACCCCAATATGCAGCTGATCTGTAGCTCTGAATGAGTAAGTTTATTCTTATACTACACAAGTGTAGCATTCAAATGATGTCATCACAGGGTCTTTTTTTTTCAATAGAAAGTCAGCAAGATATAAATGTAGGTTCTTGTTATTAGTGTCATATGATATAAAGAATCTAAAACTCCTTGTCATTGATATATTTATATTGAACTTGTTCGGGAAATATTAAGCTTGCCAGAGGCGCGCTTAATAGAATTTCCAGAACTTGTTTAATATAAGTTTATATCAATTGATAACACATGATAGAGTCTCAAATTCTCAATGTAAAAGTAAACTAAAGCAGTGATTTTTCTTGAACAAAATTAAACAGCCTGTGCCTTTAAAATTGGGAAATTTAGCGCAATTTCGGAATTATTTTAAAAGATTGTTTTGGTTAAAATTGTTCATAAATTGCTATTTTATACTGATAATACTCTAGTCATATGTTACATTGACTTTTGGAAGTTTGAAAATCCATTGTTTTGACAGCTATTATAACTGTAGTTGCTTTAAAACCAGCGAGCACAAAGGGGGGAAATCATGCATACTTTTTGGGAAAAAATTATGATTTTTTGGGAAAAATGGAGGTTATTTTGCTAGGGGAAGGGGCCTGTATTCGGCCCCAAAAATAGCCCAAAAAAAATCACTGTAAAGTAATAAAATTTCTTTTTTATGAGTGTAAACAGCAATTCTCATATTTCTGCAGATGCACGAGAAATATTTAACTGCTTTTTTAGTTTGGATTTAAGCCGCTTTGGCACTCTCGTGCCCTTCACATGTGGCTAGCCGCTTGATAGAAAGCGGCAAAGGATGTACCAATACAGCGGATGATAGACAGACTTGCTGTCTCCAAGTGGCTACTTTTGTATTTCTGATGGTCCAGGCTAAAGTGTGATACTGTACACGCCGAGACAAATTTAACTAGGCGGATGTTATATTAGCCATCTTATTTCATTCGCTATATACGTACATCACTTGATTACAAGTTGGTATCTCATGAACTGAGCGGTTAGCGATGAATGCCGCTTGGTTGGCTGAGAATGAAGTAGGCCCAATGTTCACCTACCATGAAGTTATCCCGCTATATGCCGCCTATTGATTAGGCCCCCTTGACCGTTTAATTCCGGTTCAAGAAAACCGGTTTTATCCTGTAATGTCGATATCGAGAATGTATTTTTTGACTGGTCAATAAAACTCGGCAATTTAAATTGCATATATGTTATCAAAACTTTGATATATATCAATTGAATGAGACTTTCCAAGAGCATAAGCTTTAATATCAAATGTAACCCGTGTCGCGGTGATTTCTGAAGGTAAATAAACAATACGAGCATCAACGGTACCCCACCCACTCTAAACCAGGCAGGAAAATCAATGAAAACTGATTTATTTTCGCGATCATCAATATTTTGTGATAATGGGTGCACCCTAATCTTAAAATTTATGATTATTTTACGAGCAAACACACATTTTACCTTTGGACATCAATATCAACAGCAAAAACTTAGAAATACCAAAATTTTGACAACCAAAACACGTCGCAAACGGGAGAGTAGCAACTTCCGGAATTATTGATCGAGTTACTTCCCTTTGTGTATTCCATTTATCGAGGCCCTGAAAGTGGACAGTTGTCATGGAAGAGCCCATAATGAAACAATAGGAGATTAAGATTTTTTGTTTATTAAAATAGAATTCTAAACGCGTTTTTGTTTACTCGCTAACCAAAATGGAGTACAGTACAGTGAGTGTGCCAATAACGAATCAGTACCAGTAACGAATCAAAGCACTCTCTACAATTACATGATAAAGAGAATAAATTGATTTTTGGCATTGATATTTGCTTAAATATAGGGAATAACTTACCAAAATATAACTTCCGACCTATCGGACACAGCCTTCTGTCAAAAGTCCCGTGTATTGCCGCCGCCCCCCCCCCCCCCCGCCGGGGGGAAACATTGATAGGTGCATGCCATTGATATACCAGGCATCACTTCGGCAGGGACGCGCACCTTCAGACTGGAAAGCCGCCAATGTGACACCACTCTTCAAGAAAGGTGACAGGAGCAGTCCTTCAAACTACCGTCCGATATCCTTGACCTCAGTGTGCAGTAAAATCATGGAGCACATCATTCACACACATGTTATGAAACACCTAGATCTCCATAAGATTCTATCAGACGCACAACACGGCTTTAGGAAGAAGAGGTTCTCCTGTGAGAGTCAACTAATCATCACTATCCAGGACCTTGCTTCAGCACTTGATGACGGTGAACAAGTAGACGCCGCCTTGCTGGATTTCAGCAAGGCGTTCGACAAGGTGCCTCATGACAGACTGCTGTACAAGCTACACCACTACGACATCCGAGGTGATACTCTACAGTGGATCAGAAGTTTTCTCACAGACAGAAGCCAACAAATGGACATAGAAAACATAGAAGACATCCGCATCTGCACCAGTATCCTCGGGTGTACCACAGGGCTCCGTGATATGCCCTCTCCTCTTCCTCCTGTATATCAACGACCTTCCAGCAAAAGCTTCTTCAACTACACGACTTTTTGCTGATGACAGCTTGTTATACATGAAGATAAGGACCATTCAAGACGCCATAGTTCTACAAGAGGATATTGATCGTCTCCAGAAATGGGAAGAGGACTAGCAAATGTCGTTCAATCCCTCTAAATGCGAAGTAATTCGATTCAGTCGCAAGAGAAATCCATTATCCACAGCCTATACGATACATGGCGAAACACTAGCTGTTGCCAAGACAGGAAGGTACCTGGGCGTGACATTGTCGGAAGATATATCCTGGAAACCTCATGTGGAATCAACAGTTAAGAAGGCAAACAACAGCCTAGCCTTCTTACGCAGAAACCTCCAGAGTTGTCCTCGTAACATCAAGAACCAATGCTACCAGTCACAACTGTCTCTTGTACGACCTATCTTGGAATACGCTGCTCCTGCATGGGATCCTCATACTCAGAACTGTGTCCAGTCACTTGAAGCTGTACAGCACAGAGCAGCCCGATTCGTCACAGGGGACTATCATACCACCAGTAGCACTAGCAACATGATGAACCAACTTGGATGGCAACCCTTGCAACTACAGGGGGATAAACACGTGACCATAATTTGAAACAAGATGGCGGCGTAGACGCGAATATTATCGTTTTGGGACTATTATTTCAAGGTGAGTACGGAATTAAAACATCTTACATATCCTATCATATGGTACTCAAAGCGCGCTATCCAGTGGTTTATAATATGCTAATATAATATTTATAACGTATGTCAGCACAGGTCATTGGCTCATATATATCATATTTACGACATTTACAAATTTTGCATGAATTGGTGCATCCCACGCCGAATAAAGCGATGGTGCATTTCACGTTATTTTGAGATACACATGTAATAATTCACCACAATTTCGCATACATGTAATTGGTTTCTCTTGCAATGTTTTTTTTATTCTGTTAAAACAAAGGTATTAGTCTAAGAACGTTTGTTTGTTTGTTATTTGGATATGGCTAATGGATTGCACAACAGATCTGCATGTTTTGAAACTGATGAATGAATAATAAACCGGAACTGTATTAGTATGTTACTGTACTTACAGTGTTAGTACTTGTTCTAGAATACCATTTGTATGCAATGTAAGCATGTACCAGTATTATACGTTATCTAACTAACAATATCTCATTTCCTTAGATATGATTGAAGACATGAGAACGGCAAGACTATACAGCACGTTTGGGAAGGTCTTAAGAAGCATATCGGGTCTTCGAGATTACGAGAGACGCCACATACGCCTCATCCGTGTTTCTTGTGCCCGTGGAGAAGAACCCGGCTCATTTTAAAATATTAAGTTGGTACTGTTTAGAATACAGTCCAGGAAAACTGGTTTGTCAAGTCGTGGTTTGATTAGCCATAGATAGTATTTAAGTAACGTGAAATTATGTCAAGCATACAGAACTAAACGTAGAAGTATCGATAAATGTGCACAGATATTGCCATGTTAATATGCATTTTATTTTTGATAGGTCAAACTACTTAATCTATAACACAGTGTTTGCACAGAGACTGATTTGTGCTAATATGTTATGTTCGTAACAATGTTCCTTTGGTTTGTCGCAATATACACGTGTCTTATGATAAAGGTATCACACTATTTATTTGCAATTTAAACCGTGGAGGAAATTACCCAATTTGGCAATTCGGGGATTCCCCTAACAATTTGCCCCTTCGGGAAATTTTGCTCCGAAAATTGCCTGATCGGTCAATAGAAACGCCCACCGTTTTAAAAAACCTAACCTGTACTTAAGGATATTTGGTATGGAAAAGATCTGATTGCACTTGTATCTAAAATCCTACCGTTCATAATTATTTTACATTGTCTAGATTCCGAGTTTTGTGTGTGTTTTTGTTCACTTTCCCGTTTTGGCAATTTAAATTACCCGATCGTGCAAGTAAATACATTTTGAATAGTAGAAAGTTGCAAAAAACGGGCAAGTGAACCCAATGAATTTTGACCGGCAAAATTGGTAGTTTTTAAGGCTAGAAATATCAGAATCTAGACAATTGAAGGGAACTTTGAACGACGGTATCTTAGATAAAATTTTTTATACCCTTTATGATATGAAACTTGTGTTTAGATAATCGTTTGGGTATAATATCATTATGCACAGGTCAGTTCTTCTGAGGTATGTATCAATTAACCATTTTATTTCCCGATCAATTTCCACCACTGATCAACGAACGTTATATTGTTTTTTTAATTGACACATTCCATTGCTGAACTCAACAATTTGTGCTTAGAGTTGATCACAATCGCAACGGTAAATATGCTTATTTTAATTCGAAGGGAAATAATTTGAAAAATACCAAAGTTTGACTCAATTTGCATCAAAATGTTTTAGACATTGTTGATATCAATATTGATTTCCTTAACAATAGTACCTTCTATTGATGTTTATAGCCAGAAAACAGTTCAACTGTCATTGAGTATATTGTTTTGATAAGCAGAGTGCTTTTTGAACAAAACGAGTTATTCCCCGTCGTGTTCAGAATTACAGCGTTGCTTTGTATGGAATTCTTTAATAGTTTCAGCAGATCAATAGCCACAATGTTTCTTCTTGCATATTTCTTCATTAAGCATTGTCATATAGAAACATTAAACGTGGAGACTTTCTATTTTGCTGATGCTATATGTTATACTTTCCTGTGATTGATAAATTTTGATTACTCAAATGTGTTGTTCATTAATCAGTAATGTTTAATAAACGAAATCATCGTCATATTGCATTTGTTTATTTCTCGTATGACAAGGTTGTATAATCAATTATCAGTAAACGATCTGGAAGTCTTTAACTGCTGGTGTGCTGCAGCAACATTTTCGGTGACGAGGTCTTTGTATCTTCGTTCACGCACCATCCTAGAAGAAAATAATGTGTTCAAAGGGTTAGATTTAAGTAACATGAAAACCTTAGCCTTTGTCAGTGGAGGAAATTGCCCGATCGGGAAATTCGGGGATTCCCTTAACTACTTGTCCGATAGGGAAATTTTGCTCAGTAAATTGCCTGATCGGACAATAGAAACGCCCACTTATGAAAATCTAACCAGTGTATATAGATATTTGACATGAAGACAATCTGATTTCATATGTCGTAGCACAAAAGGTTTGTGTGAAACCCTACTGTTCAGAACTATTTTACATTGTCTATATTCTGAGATATATTAAGTGTTTTATGTTCACTGTCAGGATCAGATAAGTAAATATATTTTGAATAGTAGAAAGTTGCCAAAGCGGACTAGTTAATACAACGAATTTATACTGGCCGAATAAGGCAGTTTTTAAGGCTATATATCTCAGAATCAAGACTATCTTGGATATAAACAATGTGATATGAAACATTTGTTCAGATTATCGCTTGGTCAAATATCTTTATGCCAAGTTTAGTCATCTAAGGTATAAATAAATTGACCATTTTTTCACCCGGTCGGGAAATTTTTCAATCATAATTACCAATCGGGCGATTTCCCCCACTGTTTACAAATGAAAATGACAATAATTATAAACACTGCACGGTACACTTGCCACTAGCTTCAGTATAGTCTGAAAGTAAATATCCTTTTTAAAGTGATAATGCACAAAAGCGAACAAAATAAGACTTTAGAAATGCATTTAATTGTCATTTTATTGCCAACAAATGCTAGTGGTATCTCCGGCGCACTACATGTACATGTATATAAGATACGACTCGTGAACTACAATAAGAGATGTCAGGATGCATTCTTTATACAATTAATATGAGCAAATAACACTCATTTCTGTAATAAAATACATGTCAGCGTGAAAGGCACCATTCTTTGTTTTGGATTGGACGTGAAATGCACCATCGTTTCATTCGGCGTGGGATGCACCAACGCATTCAAAATTGATAAATCGCAAAAATATGATAAATATGAGCCAATGACTTGTGCTGACAAACATTATAAACTATTTCTAGTAAGTGGTTGCTCTAAATACTCCACAAAAGTGCGATTTGATCACAAAAACACTAAAATTTATCAATAGCGTGAAATACACCATGGCTTCTTGTGCTCGACTCGAAATTTTGGTCTTAATGTTCTCAGAAAGTAAACACACCAGACCAGCATGTTATACACCGCTGGAAAGCGCGCTTTAAGTACCATATGATAGGATATGTAAGATGTTTTAATTCCAGGGGGGATCAACACGTGACCATAATTTGAAACAAGATGGCGGCGTAGACGCGAATATTATCGTTTTGGGACTATTATTTCAAGGTGAGTATGGATATGCTGAAAACTCGACTTTTTGTCTAGTCGAATAACGAACTCAGAGCTGGCTGGAAATTCGAACTCAGCTGGAAGTTCGACTTTTGTCATAACGAATAACGAACTCAGAACTGGCTGGAAATTCGAACTCAGCTGGAAATTCGACATTTTTGTCAAGCCCAATAACGAACTCCCTGCTGGCTGGAAATTCGACGTCAGCTGAAAATTCGCACTGGTAAAAAACGAAAAACGAACTCATAGCTGGATATTGGACACCAACTGGAAATTGGCGTGGCTATGTGAATATCGAACTCACTGCTAGCTCGTTATTGGCATGGAGCTGGGAATTCAATATATAACCACGATCTTCCAACTTCCTGTCAACTTCTCGGAGCTGGTGGTTGATCGGTTATTTTCTTCGACTTACCTGCGTTTACACGACGTCTATCAAGATGTCCGACGTCGTTGTTTATCCAGTCACTTTCGGCAAAAGCTGCCTGTTAACGGGGTGCCTGATAAACTTAGCGACAATCGGTCACCTGGTCATGTGACTAGTGATAATCCGTCACCTTACCACGTGATCTGACGGACTTCTTCTTATATGAGAGTCACCGGTTGCAATTCCGTGCCCGAGGTTGAGGTTTTCCTATTCGAAATGAGCTGGTGGTTGATCGGTTGTTTTCTTCGACTTTCCTGCGTCTACACGACGTCTATCAAGATGTCCGACGTCGTTGTTTATCCAGTCACTTTCGGCAAAAGCTGCCTGTTAACGGGGTGCCTGATAAACTTAGCGATAATCGGTCACCTGGTCATGTGACTAGTGATAATCCGTCACCTTACCACGTGATCTGACGGACTTCTTCTTATATGAGAGTCACCGGTTGCAATTCCGTGCCCGAGGTTGAGGTTTTCCTACCTATTCGAAATGAGCTGGTGGTTGATCGGTTGTTTTCTTCGACTTTCCTGCGTCTACACGACGTCTATCAAGATGTCCGACGTCGTTGTTTATCCAGTCACTTTCGGCAAAATCTGCCTGTTAACGGGGTGCCTGATAAACTTAGCGATAATCGGTCACCTGGTCATGTGACTAGTGATAATCCGTCACCTTACCACGTGATCTGACGGACTTCTTCTTATATGAGAGTTACCGGTTGCAATTCCGTGCCCGAGGTTGAGGTTTTCCTATTCGAAATGAGCTGGTTGTTGATCGGTTATTTTCTTCGACTTACCTGCGTCTACACGACGTCTATCAAGATGGCCGACGTCGTTGTTTATCATGACGTCACGGAACGTACGTGACGTTGCGCGCTTGTAAATGAAAGAGTGACACTATAGTCCCGAGTTTGATCCCCTTACTGAGCAGATTAAGCGACTGGATAAATAGAATAATAGGTTAGTGCCGTGAATGAAGTAAAAGTTTATCCGGCTCGGCTACGGAAATTATCGGATTCGTCTACGGCTCACCCGATAAATTCCTCCGCCTTGCCAGATAAACTTTTTCATCCACGGCACTAACCTATTATTCTCTATATAAGGAGGAGTCTTTAATGTTTGTTTGTACCAAGTCTCAAGAAAATCGGCCAACATTTATTTTTTCCAGAGAGTTCATGTTAAGCGAGCCTTCGGGAGTTTAATAAAAAAAATTGTGGCGGGTTTTAGAAATGTTGATCCCAAAGATCACGAGTGGTGGATTTTTATCACAATACCATAGTTACCGAATCAAAACAACGTCAGAAATAACGAATTTAAGCTGACGACGTTAGTTTTTCGCGCCGGAAAGCTGGTGACGTCATTCATTTGTTATCACACGTGTTTGAAAACATTGTTCATTTGTTCTCACATGAAAACTCATGGTATTTATGTCATAAATATGATATATAGCCTATATATTTATTTATTATTTGCAATCAATGAATTTTATAGATTTATCAGTGAAAATAACATGTTCACTGTTGTAGAAGATGGTTTGGATTGTTTAGTTGGGCATTGTGCCTTGTATGTTTTTGTGTGTTCTGTGTTCGGCTGGTTAAGCTGAGTGCTGCCTTCACTGTCTGACTTAATATTATCTTTTTAGAACATATTAAGTAACTTTTTAAGTGACTAAAATTTACTCGCTTCCCTACGCTCGCTCCGCCCTTTTTAATCATTACAAATTTACTGATATGTTCTAAGAAATGTTGATCCCAAAGACCACGATTAGTGGATTTTTATCACATTCTATGGGTTGCGCCGCGCTTGCGTACATGGGGTTGGTCAATCACGGATGCAACGCATTATACACATATCCGTATACTTTTCACGCATAAAGATTGAATTCATATATAAAGGTATCTACAAAAAATCATGATAATGTGACGCCACATAAGAAAATTGTAAGTAAACTTCACAATATACTGGGGCAACCCTCGTATATATATATATATATATATATATATCTATCATCTAGTGCTTCACAAACTACATACATGTATTTACCCGGTCAGTGCCAAAACTTGCTTAATCACATCAGTTTAAATCTCAGAGGGTTTGTATGTATACACACAAAATATTAATGCAATACGTTTAAATAATGATTTAGGCCAACAGTCCATACAATAACATAACACGTAACAACGGGAATATAGTGTCCTACTGCACGGGTTGTATGCTATTCCCCAACTATTGTTCTTAAAGGGATACTAGTATTGCAAAAATGGTTCGTACATATCTTCCTCAATCAAACAAAGACTTATTGTTCAAATGTTTTACATCCTCTACATTTTAGTCATTGGGGTAGTAGATCTACAATTTGATAAATCAAGAGGAACATCGCATTGTGTTAAAATTGTGCGCTGCAAATTAGCTTCTAAATATGTAATTTAATATGTTAATACCTGCTCAGGTGGTTTGCCTGTCTGACTTAATATTATGATTTTAAATCTTCCAGTTTATTTGTACAAAGTCGGCTAATTATGTTGCTTAGTGAAAATCATTAATAGTATAACATATACTATGTTACTAATTTCCAAGGGTTTAAAAATGTGTGTGAGTTATTTACAAGTGGAATTTTAATCAAATTTTAGGCAAATGTTAACGACCATTCTGTCATCCAATCCACGGCAGTCATTTGAATCTATCATCAATAGTTATCAAGTATATATAAATCTTCCAAACAGGAAGTGACAGTAGCCTCTGGTAAGGGTGAATATGATCATTCTTTCCACCGGGGATGTTACACGGATATACCTAGTGATTGCATGGAACAGTTATTTTCAAAGCAACATATTGCAAGGATAAATCAAGGACAAGTGGTTAAGACATGTGATCGACAAATTTGACTAAATCATTATTTATCAAAACAAAGCACAATATATTTAAACTTAAAAATACATTTCAAATCAAGAATGAAGTCATTTTGGATGACCGTACTAACAGTGATTATTTCTGGGACAAATCAAGGTAACTATAGCAACAACTCTTTCCTTGTGATACTTCAAATAGGGAGTATTTTAGACCTTTGTGCAAATACTTATACGCCGATTTCTATTCATTAAATTGTTCAATAAAACTTAGTACGGACTAGGCCTACATAATCTACTACATATAAATTGTACATGTATTTCACTACAATAAAATGCTGAATAGCACACACATAATTATGAGCCGTTCTCCAGGAAAACCGGGCTTAGTGACAAAAAATAGAAAATCATGATAATTTAGCATTAGAATGACAAGACTCTTTGAACAGTTTCTAAAATCTGAGCAAAATATAACATCAAATTACAAAGTTACAAACTTTTAAAACTAACCACTCTCCCCTACTTTGTTAGTCACAAACGTCAGCCAAACGTTATTTGACGTTACGTTAACAAGAAGTTCATGAATCCAGTATTTGATGAGTTCTTGGCGTAGGCGTATCACATTTTAGAATAATATTCCTTTTTTAATAAAACTTATCTAAATCGTGAATTTATCTTTTAGAGAAACGTAGCTACTGTTTTCAACCACTAACCCCTCGTTTTCTCAATATGGATACTCTTCAGAAATTGGTCACCATAGCAACGACAGAAGATATTTTAACATGATTCATGAGAAACAAATAAATCTAAGACATACTTCTATATTATCCAAGAACTTAAAGTTAAATTAATATATATGGGGGTTATATGGTGAATTGGCTTGGCGACCCCCACATAGGAAACAATGAAGGTCTGTAGCCAGACAATGGCACAGGTTAAAAAAGATTGATATGTCTAGATTGAACTTTAGAATTTTTAAATATTGTACTAATAATGCCAGCCATAGTTGTAGGAACTGGCAATATAGTTCATAGCAAGAATTAGATAAGATAAATCAATTAGATCGTCCATATACATGCCTTCAACATTCATCGAAAAGATAATAAAAACAAGTTGAGGACCTATGAATTGTTTAAAACTGATTTTGAAATTGAGTTTTTATGTGCCTAACTATGTATATGCCTTCTAAACACAGAACAGCTCTTGCTAAGTTTAGATGTGGAGTAGAAGTATTAAGACGGGTAGATATAAGAATCTGGCAGTCAATGACAGAATATGTCCTATATGTAAACTGACAGTTGAAACTGAGTTGCATGCATTAATTACATGCTCTGATTACCAAACTTTTAGAACTGTCTTATTTGATAAAGCTATAGATATCAATGTAAATTTTAATGATATGGATGATATTAACAAATATATCTTTGTTCTTTATAATGTTGAAATTGTTAAATTAACCGCCAAAACCTGTTTCAATATACTGAGAGTTCGTTCAAAAACGCGCTGTTAACGTCCAGTTTTACGTATGCACATTCCAGACCTCACCTACGAAAATAAACGATTTTACAGCGTCTTATGAACTGCAGTTCCCATTTTATTTGTAACTACTAATTAATTTCAATAGGATTTAAATAATAAATTTAAACAAACCCGCATTATCCATGTTTTCTTGGTATTTGCCGATCCCGGAAGTCAACGCTAATAACAAAAACTGTTATGAAGTAACGTTTGTTTTCGCGACGTTACGTTTGTTTACACGACGTCGCCACAAAATTTCCCGCCAAAATGTAATTATTTCGAAATGCAAACGCATAAATTGATGTTTTGTATGCTATAATAGCGTTTACGCATGCTTTTTCGTGCTAAAACGGGCTTGGGCACCAACCGTCCCTCGGGACTCTGCAGATGTTATAGCACGAAACAGCCGATGATGCGTTAACCCTACATAAGTACGCCAACTTGTTACGCTTGTATCTTTTTATTATACACTTATCACATTTAAAAATGCACGGGCTACGTTTATTAATATTTCTCAGAATTGGAAGGAAATAGAGAAACAAAAATTCGTACACAGTTGGTCTGATCTTTACTAAACATGTTTATCAAATTTCATTTCATTCGATCAATATTTCATGAATAATGTTAAATTTTAACAAACACACTGTTTATTGAAAAGTTACAGCTGTCAATATCTCGTGTGACCACCATTGGCATTGACCAATGCCTGACATCTGCTGCGCATAGAATTTACTATTCTGACGATCTCTGCCTGTGGAATGTTCTCCCATTCCTCTCTGGCAGCTACACGAAGTTCCTGAAGTGTCTGCGGGGGGTTTAAACGTTTAACAATACGTGTCTTTAACATATCCCACACATGTTCAATTGGCGACATGTCAGGAGAGAGTGCTGGCCATTCCAGCAAATCCACATGGTTGTTATCAAGAAACCTTCTTGTCACAATGGCAGTATGTGAGCGCGCATTATCTTGCTGTAATATATCGTTGCCATTAGGGAAATTTTGTGCTAGAAAGGGTAAGACAACCGGCCCCAAAACATCATTTATATACACATTGGCGTTCACATTTGGTCAAAAATCACTAGTGGAGTCTTATGATTATGTGTTATACCAGCCCACAAATGGATAGAACCACCACCCCACCGATTCCTCTCAATGACACACGTTGGCGACCATCTGCCCGAAACAGCTGAATCCTCGATTCATCTGTGAAGAACACGGTATGTAAACCGTAGATGTGTGTTACCCCAGCGTAGACGTTCTTGTCGATGCCGGCGTGTCAGTACACTTCCAGTGTACGGACGTCTGGCTTTGAGATTGTTTGCACGGAGTCTGCTCCTTACAGTGTTGACGTGTATACGACGTCTGAAAAAATAACGAAACACATCTTATTAACGGATTAAAACGCTACACTGGGGTATGTAGTTTTATAGCAGACACTTCAAGTTTATGCCAGTATTGGAATAGTCAGATTAAAGGTAAATGTATTGGCGTCATTTTGGTACTAAGATGATAACAATGAGGAGAGTATTAACAAATATATAGTACAATCAATACGTCGATCCAGAAAATAAAAGTCGCATTCAGACCAACATTCCTCACAGGCTTACCTCCCCTTGACCATAAAAAATATTATGTAGGTCTACGTGTGTATGTTTCCTGCAACAATGTTTCCGGGTCATATAGACACATCTTCAATAAAAGTTGGATATGCTATTTATTATATTCATTTTAATTTAGAATGTGTATATAGAAGTTACGTTAACATTCGATCTGTAATACAGACTGGTCATCTTCAACGATAAAACCAATGCGCCGATAAACATGTTACTTTTGTTTTCTGGACCAATGTCTTATTCGTGCGATAATTAAGTTAATACTCGTTGGATTTTATCAAATTTGGTATAAAAATGCCGACATTGAAGTAGCATTTACAAATATATAAAACATTTTATATGGGAATTTGTTTTCCTAAACTATACCAACGTAACCAAGTGTCGCGTTTTTAAATCCGCCAACCATACATGTGTGGAAACTGCACTAACAAATATTCCGATAAACGAAGAATATTGAAACTTTGTATTAAATCTTTGACAAAACACTTACCCATGAATGCCTATAGTGCGTCTAGAAGTGTCGGCTGCGGTCTGGAATCTGTTCCGTAGGTGTGAAACCCTAATGTAGGCATCCTGTCTGAAGGTTGTGACTCGCGGTCGTCCAGGTCGCTGACGATCGCGGACAGCCCCCGTCTGTCGGTAACGTGCTACTAGTCTTGAGATAGTAGAATGGTGACATCCAAACAGTCTTGCAATTGCACACAATGACCTTCCGGCAGCAAACATCCCGATGGCCTGATTTCTCTCATCTTTACTAAGATGTGTTTGTATACGGTACCTTCTGTGTATCTTTCCGTGTATGGCTAACTTGAGCACGAAAATCTCGTGCAAAACGAGGTATGGCTCAATATGTGGTTTTGGTCGTCATGGCGACTGCTAAAATTTCATGTCCAATACGGCGACAATTCAACCGTAATTAGAAGGGATTGGTAGCCCGAGTGTTACACAGAAAATATTTTTACACTTGATACCTGCAAAGTGCCAAAACCATGGAACTCAAAACCGTGCGTTTTTAAATGTGTTCAGTGTACATGATATAGTGCGTTCAAAGTCAAATGAGAACAGTTATAAATATAAACTCGCCCGTCAGGTAAACTTTATATGGGGTCGATATCAAATAGTGTGCAATTCTCATTCCATATATCAAAGGCGCGGTAGTGTAGTGGATAAACCCTCACTCTCTTCAAGTTTCTATTTTATTCTTAGTTGTAGGTTCGATCCTCACTTCGGTCAACTTTTTTATTGCATGTATCCATGTTATAAAGTATTATATTATACTGCTGTTTTAATGAATCGATACTTCAAAGTGATCAAAATTTCATGTTGTAGTGAATATATTAAAAACGATTGTAGGAGTGTTGTACTGTATAAAAAAATAAAATAATTGAAATACGACTTGATAAAGAATGAAGAAATAACACAAACATTAATCTACGTAAATTGCATACCTTACTTCGTGTATGTTATTATATTAGTTACAACTAAAAAGTAAGGTACTTGTAAAAAGATATAAAAAAACTTAAAAATTGAAGTATCTTGGATGGGTGTCGAACCAGTGACGAGATTGAACAAAATTACTTGCGTAATAGCGGCATGCTTACCCACTCGACTAACGATTTTCAAGTCTTATACTATTGATTGAAGGTATCTATTTTTTTTTATATAAAACATAAGCCTCCCCTATTCTTTTGAATGGGACAGTTCCCTCATTAGTATTACTTATTGAACCGACAGTAGCTTGACGTGTTCATGCGAGTATTATTACAATAATATCCGATAATTGAATATTTGTATTTGGCTTGGAGTAAGCAGTGAATCGTGAACCCTCCAAATCCGATTACAGAAAGAACAAGAGATGTTTGTAAAACATGCATGTCTCTTAAAAACCGAATAGTCACGTATACTTAAGCCATCCCGACATTGACCTTTGATCTATTGACCTACAAATTTGTAGAAGTCCCCTGCCAATGATCAGCAACCTGTCTGTGAAGTTTTACGATATTAGGACCCACCGTTCTTACGTAGTGGATCAGACACCGTTGTGTATTCGAAGGTCAGGGTAATTTTGACCTTTGACCAATAGCGACCTTAAATAAATAGGGATCATCTACTGATGATAAAATACCTTCACTTAAAGTGTGTGGGTACTACAACTGTAACCCCGACCGTTTAGGAGTCATTGGTCGGAAAACATTTAGTCTACCAACCGACCGATCGACATGCATGTGCTAACTAATAAACCCGACATCTAGGAAACGGAGCCATAAAGAACTTAACTACATTTGTACTTATAATTCCTAAGATGTTTAAATATAATAACTTTAAAATAAACATAATATTATACTTTTTGTAGATCTATATTGTGTATTCTAACATAGCACGTGAGATTTGCATTCTTTGCGTATATTGAGCTTACCATATTTTATTACCGCGATAAAATATAGCTGATTGGTGACGTCACGTTTCACGTCATATACTATGGCAAATGACGTAACGGTGACGGTAACGTTCATAGGAGAGAAAGTAGTTTGACGTCAACCTGTCTTGTGCTATTAATGGCAGAGCATTGGCGATGTTAGAATCGTAATAATAAATAGGAGCTGTGCTTTGTTGTGTTATAAAATATAGGCACTCATTTGAATGCGTACATTAAATCACTCGTGCTACGCACTCGTGATTTAATTACTTCGCATCCAAACACGTGTCTATATTTTATTACGCAACAAAACATAGCTACGTATTCATTATTTCTTAATTCTTTCGAGCTAGAAGCAAAATGATATACACTATTTGCATGTATCGCTTTTACTGTGTTGGTGTACTTATAACTTTTAATGAGTGTATGTACTAGTTCCTTATAACTCTGATTGTGGTGTATCTACATTAGCATGGGCGTAGGAGCGTCTTCAACATTGGGGGGGGGGGGGGGGGGGCAAACATTTGGGAGGGGGGGGCTAAACATTTTTTTTTTGAGATATGTGGGGGTCACATCAAGTGTTAATAACCTATAGTGAATGTTTGTGTTTATAATCACTAAGGTAAGGTATATCTACTAAGTTGTTTCCGTGTCAAAATACCGGGTAATAAAATTGATTCCTATCATAAACTAGTATTGTTGTTGCTGTTTATTATGTTGTTTATTTATTATGTTGTTGTTAATATGTTTCTCTTTTTCAGTGGACCATATTGAAAATTGATATAACTGTCAAATATGTAATCCACAATAAATAAAGTCGTTATTATTATTATTGTAAGTAGGGGGGTCCGGGGGCATGCTCCCCCGGGAAATTTTTAAAACATTGGATCAATCTGGTGCGTTCTGAGATAATTATTTGGTATTTAAAAAGACATGTTTCGTTACAAGATCAATCAAAATTAAGTCCTTATTTTGTAAATATTTTTTCTAAGTATTGCACAGATGCTCGAATTCTGAGAGTTAACTTAAGTGGCTTTAATAGTAAGGGAATTTAACATAGCAATGACAAAGTTTAAAAGCAATATAGGAGCTGGTGCAAACTTTATGTATTTCTGTAGTTCTTCAACAGTTACGTGATAACATATTTCATAGATTAAAATCATTTTGCGAGCGAAGCGAGCACGAAAATTAACATTTTATACTTTTTAACCAGGGATAAAAGGCAATTTACCTATTACAAGACTATTTTAGGCGGAAAATTATGAATATGGTGTGAATTATTGGGGGGGGGGGGGGCCCAAACGATATGTTGGCCCCCCCTGTCCTTACATTGGGGGGGGGGGGGCTGCCCCCCCCTTCTCCTACGCCCATGATTTGTATTGATGAGACGAAAATAAACTATAATATATATATAAATAGAGGATATTATATGAGTGTCTTTCCATATTGAATTTACTATACGAGTTGAAAAAATAATAAAATGCGAGGCTCTGCCGAGCATTTTATCGATTTATTTCATCGAGTTTAATAATTTCAATGTGGAAAGTCACATATGTAATGTTCTTTTTATCATATGTTAGCCTTTTCCGACCGAAACATAAAAAGGCTACTTATTTTTCACTATAATAAACGCGCAATTTTGACGACGTCGCCTATCCTTTGAATGACGTCGCGTGATAGCTTTATTACACTAGTGTATTATCAAAAATAAAATATGGTTTTATTACGCTACCGCGGCGTCAAACATGTGATAAACTTATATTATATACATGTAGATAGTCATTGCGTTTCATTAGCTACCATTAATTATGTCTTCCGCATTGTTGGTTTCAAGTATTTGATCAAGAACTATTGTTTGTTATTTAACAGTATACACTTGTCGGGGAGAAAAGTTGTTTGAAATATCAATTATAATCAGTCTATATTCTTATTCAGTTACAGGACAATTTACCGAAAGTTGTCAGGACAACCGTTGTTCATGTTGCGCCAGTGCACCTGATGGTAGTAGTAATATATGCATGAGTGATAGATACTGTAGATACGGTTGTAAAGATGGTTATTATGGAGGAAAGTGTTATGATAAGTGTCCGTCGTATTGTACAAGATGTGCTCGTGAATTTGGTTCAAACAAATATCCTAGAGATTACCATGTATGTTACCTGTGTGCTCATGGATATTATAATGGTACAGGTGTTACAGATTGCTCCACACCGTGTCCTACAAACTGTATGAACAATAGATGTGATAAGAGTAGTGGGAGTTGTGATAGGTGTACGAGTGATGGCTGGACAGGGGAGAAGTGTGGTAGTTGTGCTAGTGGATACTATGGTGGGAGTTGTGTTCCTTGTCCGGAGTATTGTAAGAATGATATATGTGATGTAAATTATGGTAGGTGCACGGATGGTTGTAAAGATCCACGATTCACTGGCGCACAATGTGACCAATGTCAAACAGGTAAACACGGTGACAACTGTGATACAACTTGTCCAGCTAATTGCCTCGACAGTGAGTGTGATAGAGAGGATGGCACGTGTACCCTTGGATGTACAGGGAACTCTGTCGGAGATAAATGTGAAGGATGTAGCCCACATTATTATGGAGAACATTGTGATAAAGTTTGCATGAATTGTCTTCTTGGTCTATGTGACAGAACCACAGGCGATTGTGGCTACTGTGATAATGGTTACTACGGTCACAATTGTAATCTCACGTGCTCAAGTGGATGCGAGAATGGCGTATGTTACCGATACAATGCTAACTGTACATTCGGATGTCGTATTGGATATTCAGGGGACAAATGTTGTGTTAACAACAATAATTGTGAATTATGCGACACGATCACATCTTGTCAAAAGTGTAAATCAGGTTTCTACGGTAACGCCTGTGGGCAAACTTGTCCTGATAAATGTGCCGAGGGTTGTGATAAATTATCAGGGGACTGCATTGCGTGTAAGACTGGTTACCATGGCAATAAGTGTACGGAACCTTGTCCTAACCAATGCCACGTCTCCGAATGTAGTCAACAATCTGGCAAGTGTACTGCATGTAATATCGGTTACTATGGTGACGCTTGTAACAAAACGTGTCCTGTTGCATGCCGGAACAAGATATGCTATCAAGATGACGGTAAATGTGGCGACTGTGTGGTAGGTTACCATGGTGCGTCATGTGACCTTGACTGTACAACATACTGTATCAATGAGACGTGTATTCAAGAGAATGGTGCCTGTATGTATGGATGTGTAGAAGAATACATGGATAAATGTTCTCAAAACAACGGTAAGTAATATTTTCATGCCATGTCTTTCTTGTCCATAAATGTGGTTGTCATTGTGCCTGGTCCTTGTAATATGTGAGTTTCCTTGTCTTGTGTTCTATTCGCGTCTTTCATTCTCTGCTTTTTCTACATCGTGAAAGCTCGGCCTATCACAATGAGTAAAGACCAATGTGATATGATCAGAATGAATCTTGTTATATATAAAGGCGAGGTGATCATCATTAGAATGTCTATCACAATGCTTAAACTTTGATAAAGGCCGAGGTGTTCAGAATGTTGAGTTCTGCTTTCCATTCCGATTTGTACCGAGTTTATCAGCAATGTTTCTGGATTGTTTGCCCATTCTTCATTATGTCAACATATTGATAGGGCCCAGTGTTTTCATGTTCTATTGTGTATTAATTATTGCTTGTCACATAACCTTATTCATGTTGGACATAGCCATTGACGATGATTATTTACATAAAGAGTTAAACTTCCAGACTACTGTAACGTCCGACTACCGGTCAAGATGATTCCTTCAACTAACCACTATTATACCAGTTTTCTCGAAATGACAAGTTATATTTTTTATCATAAATAGTTGCTAGAACATTAACTTTAACTCACCAGACTAAATTCATGTGTTTATATTGTGTTAATCCTTAGAATCTACGAGTTTGTTTAGAGCCTCATGCAACTTATTTACATCAGCAGCCATTTTGTCCATTGAATTGTCGGATTGTTATGCACTGTAACTATAGATATTGGCTCCTGTCAAAACTGTCAAATATGTCAAAACAGAATTGTTTCAAGTATAGGTCTATTAGAGTATGTATTTCCTTAGAATATTGAGGTTTTTAAGTAGTAGCCATGTTTTTCAGGCTTGATTAACTGTTATTTTGAGTCCGAACATTGACCACCCTGTCTAAGCGTAGAATCGAGCGTGCGGATCGATTACGACGGAACAGTGCGGAAAATGCGGATTGTTGTTATGGTCAAGGTAATGTTTTGATTCATAATTCTTTTAATTTTAAAACTACGAGATTGGGAAATGGCCGAGGATGATGATGCATTGAAATATTCATAGCGCTTGTAATTTTTTCTAACATTCGGGAAAAACGCACCGAAAATCGCCTGTTTTTCTACCGTCCTGTAGTTTTCTCGTCGTAAATGGTTCAAATATACTATATCATCCTTATTTCCTCGTCAAACATAGACAATACATCATATTTTACAAAAATCTCACCGCTCAATGGGTTTAAAACTTATTGAAACATCGAAAACCCGGCCGTCAACGAGACGTGAATTTTTACGACCGAGGGGAAGGATCGGGGCGTATTTTGGAGCGGCCGGACTTTACGGAAAACGTTGTTTACACGGCTTTTGAAGGTCGGCCCGTGGACAAAAATAATTTTGTAACTGTTTATATGGTATTAATTGGTGTTTCTTAAATGAGTACATGTACCGCCATTTGCACACTAAATCGCATTTTTTGTAACGATGTATTCTTCCGTGAGCGCATGTCTATCGTTTAGGCACAATGTGCTTCACGATGGTGGTGATGGAGAACAAGCCGTGTAAACAACGTTTTCCGTAAAGTCCGGCCGCTCGAAAATACGTCCCGATCCTTCCCCTCGGTCGTAAATATTCACGTCTCGTTGACGGCTGGGTTTTCGAGGTTTTAATTAGTTTTAAACCGCTTGAGCGGTGAGGTTTTTGTTAAATATGATGTATTGCATATGTTTGACGGGGAAATAAGGATGATAAAGTATATTTGAACCATTTACGACGAGAAAACAACAGGACGGTAGCAAAACAGGCGAGTTTTGGTGCGTTTTTCCCGAATGTTAGAAAAAATTACAAGCGCTATAAATATTTCAATGCATCACGATCGAGGGGCATCTATTGTAGGTCATCCTCGGCCATTTCCTAATCTCGTAGTTTTAAAATTAAAAGAATTATGAAGCAAAACATTACCTTGATCGTAACAACAATCCGCATTTTCCGCACTGCTCCGTCGTAATCGATCCGCACGCTCGATTCTACGCTTAGACAGGGTGTTGACGTTCGTTTGTGATCAATGACATTCAATGACGCACTGTTATTTTGATCGTTATCGAATATTTTTCTGTCCGTTTTGATCATTTACGTTGTACGGCGTTTTGACATCCTATTTTTTAGGTTGCATCAACCAATAATTATTTCGTGGGATTCGTTTCGGCAATTTTCCTATAAATAGGCCGGAATTTCGGAGAATCTGATCAGTCTGATATCAAATTTTTGACGATAAGTCACGTCGGTCAGAGCGATTTTTGGCAATAAACTCCATTTTGTAAGCATTTTACTTGGCCAACTCCAACAAATAAATAGAACAGTTAATTTCCTATCAAAATTAATTCAGAAGCAACTAAAAGTATTATTATTATTAAATTCGGGACATTATTCCTAAAGGTTTAAACCTTACAGTATTGTTAAACTACCCATTGTTGTATACGAGTGAATCGGTCACGGTCTACTGAACCGCATATTATTGTTCTATGGAACGCCGTTGTTTGTTATTTGTGATAGTACATAATGTGCTTGTACACAGTAAATTGAATCATTCATTTGTTTGTTCACTTAATCAAAGGTCTACAACATTGTCACTTTGGGTCTAGTGTCTATACCAATAGACTACATAATTATAGTGGTGAACATACACTACTGGTTCTACATATACATAACCGACCAGATCTACAGAAGTTGTTTTTCAACGCTACCACTACAACATAAATAGATCTACATAGGTCAACAGAAGGCGACGACACAACTCCGGTGTATCATACAGCATTCACACACATCCGTTAAAAGGGGTTAAAGTATCTCGGTCCCAGGACCGTAACAATATTTAACGTATATTTAAGAAATAAACTATGAAAACCCGTAGGAGACCGGATATTATACAATGGTGTGGAATTCTGATGTGAGGGAATTAACCACGAAGGTCGTAAGGTTAATAACAAAAATGTCGTTAGGTTAATAAGACAGCGTCAGAACGACAAACATTGTATAACAAAGGTATACTACGGCTTTTGAATATCTTATTTCGATAGCGCACAGTTATATAGTAAGCCAGTGTAAGCCGAGAGTATGTTGTTAACTTTAACTGCATGACGTCATAGAAACGACGTGACGTCACTTTCATTGTATATCAAACGTTGTACAACGCTATGTTCGTTACTTGTCTATATAATGTAGGTCATGTTATTCGAATATATACTAAACTTTGATATCAATGACGTAAATGTATATTACAGTGGAAGCCAATAACAACATTGGAATAATACTAGGTGGCGTTGTTGGAGGATTGTGTGTCGTCATCATTATCCTGGTCGGATACATTATTCATTTACGGTAAGACATGGGAAGATTTTATTTTTAACATTTAACCCTTCACACATTAGAAGCATTATAAACGTGTCCCCTCCTTATAGGAGTCTGGTTGGATGGTACATGTATACCTTTAGTTGAACATAATAGGCGAATGAATATATTGGTTGGATGTGAAAAGAACGGGACATCGTATTATGGCGCTACCTACCTACCTACCTTATCTCCCTAGGGCTGGTTTCCCCTATGGCAATTATAATATAGGACTGGAGTATATTCATCTGAACAAACAACGTGTGTATGTTCATTGTTTCAAGCAAATATATGTTCCTGTATTATTCGTGGATTCAAACGATATTAAAACAAACAAAAAATGATCGACAAACTAAACCACTTATTTCAAATAATAAATTATTTACATAGCTTGCCTAGTGTTACCACTGCACTTGTCTGAATATACATTTATACGTATAAGACAATATGAAAAAAATGTTACTTTTGAGGACTTTAAAAACAAAAAATTAATTTATAAACTATGTGTAGTATTTCATTTCATATATATCTAAAAACTATTAGATACGATTATTTACTCGATTTAAATTTTGTATGTAATTTTATTTAACATATTTTTTTAAAGTAATTTTATCTAGAGATAACTGAGAATATAATTGCCAAATTTATAAACTTTTGGCAAACTAGCTGTTATAATACACTCAAACTAGATAGAAACAAACATAAATGAATATATCTAAATATACAGATTTAAAACAAGCACATAATATGACACATATTTTCTAGTGTACATACAGTAGCACAGTACTATGGATATTCAGTAGATAAGGGCCTCTAGTTAATTTCATTGACCAGTTTTGGTGTTTTATGACCCTAGACAAACACTGATAGTGATCTCCTGCTGACATCATGCGGTTCCTTCTATAAAGTTCTGGTCCAGAAATAAAGAAGGACAAATTTAGGTCTTTAAAACAACCATCACTGAACATGTATTTCATTCTGACTCATATTTGTCAGTTTAGACCCTTATTTATTGCAGACGCCGTTCAAGAGAAACTAATGAAAACATTGAACAGGAACCAAATAATGGTATGTTTTCTTGGTTACACGTACAAAGAACATGTTACACACAATTAATGTTTTATCATAGAAAAACCAACTAGTTATTGATAAACGCAACCATTTATGATGACATACGATACCATACATATAATTTAATTAACTTGAGTAAACGTATTCATTTCGCCACATGTGATTTGCACATGTTAGATACTGTAATATTATTAATATTTGTTGCAGATTAATTTTGTTAACTTCGCGGATAAACTAGATCTCGAATTTACATCGCCTTAAATAATTTACTTCAAAATACGTACATTGTATAAACATTTTGTTCAATATTTAAATCAACAAACCTATGAAGTCAACAAAGTACCATTTTAACATTTCAAATTTATTATCAGCGATAATCGATAACAAAATCAATCAGAGTATCGTGTAACAAGGGGAGGTAACTACTGTGAGGAGTTTGGTACTCAGCAGATTGTGTAGTCACTAAGTTCATTCTATATTCTACATTTTCAGGCGTAGCACTGGAAGAACAACATGATTATGAAGGATTAGATGAAGACTTGAGGAACGAGAAAACAGTCTATTCAGATCTTCAGTCAGACGGAGAATATGTTAACACACAAATATAAGATACACAATTAAGACGGAGAATATGCTAACACACACATATAAGATACACAATTATCACGGAGAATATGTTAACACACACATAAAAGATACACAATTAAGACGGAGAATATGCTGACACACAAATATAAGATACACAATTAAGACGGAGAATATGTCAACACACAACGAAGACGGAGAATATGTTAACACACAAATATAAAATACACAATTATCACGGATAATACGTTAACACACAAATATAAGATACACAATTAAGACGGAGAATATGTTAACACACAAATATAAGATACACAATTAAGACGGAGAATATGCTAACACAAATATAAGATACACAATTAAGACGGAGAATATATCAACACACAACTAAGACGGAGAATATGTTAACACACAAATATAAAATACACAATTATCACGGAGAATACGTTAACACACACATATAAGATACACAATTAAGACGGAGAATATGTTAACACACAAATATAAGATACACAATTAAGACAGAGAATATGTTAACACACAAATATAAGATACACAATTAAGACGGAGAATACGTTAACACACAAATATAAGATACACAATTAAGACGGAGAATATGTTAACACACAAATATAAGATACACAATTAAGATGGAGAATGAATATGTTAACACGAACACAAGATACTCATTTAGGAATTTATTATTTAAAAGTGTAATCGTAATGAAGCAAAATGCAAAATAAATTTTGTTCGTATTTTGATTTTTAAGATAGTTACAGCTGTTTTGTTGAGGCCTTATTCAGAGCTTTTTGCTTGACGTCGCAAATGTCATTGAACGTTATTCGTCGTCGTTATAACAAGAACTTTATAAATACAGCATTTGATCAATTCTTGACATAAACCTCAAAATTGTATCATGTTTTAGAATGATGTTTTCTGTTTAAGATATATATCCAAATTGTTAATGTTCACATTTAGAGAAAGGCTACTAATGTTTAAAACAACTAACTCCTCGTTTTTGTCAATCACAGTACTTTTCTGAAATTGGTCACCATAGCAACGAATGAAGTAAATTCGACATAATTCATAAGAAATGTTAAAGATAAGATATAGTAATATATGAATGCATTACTTAAAATGTAATCTATAGATATGTCAATATTTCAAATTTTAAAGCTTTTTTAAAACCTTTTTACGTGTAGTAATTACATAATGTCAAAATAGCAGGTTTTCCTGAAGACTGGCTCCAATGTTTTGGCAAGTAATGTATGTGTGTTGCAAATTGAATGTCGATGTTCTATGTATATATGTGGTCCATATATTCAGTATATCTTGTCATGCGATATCCTAACAAACTACCGGCTGAACAATCACGTTCTCAATAGATATATACTCTCTCTCTTTCTGTCCGCACCTTTAATTCTATTCTTTCATATGCTAATTAGCATTGCTAGTTATATTTAGTTGTTCGTCTGTCTGTATACCAAAATACACATTTCTTCTCTGATGAACTATCCCACTGTATCCAGAATCCATTTATCTTGATCTCTTCATTTCTATGTTTATATTGTCATATTTCGGTATGTGCACGTCCTTGGTTATATTTGGCTAAATGACAACATTATGTTATGCCGTTGTGTAGATGGTCTACATGCATCTCATATACATGTAAATATTTATGTTTTTGTGGTTTGAATTTAGAAATAAACGTCTTCCATCAAAACGATTGTCAAAACAACATACTTCACACTGATTGTTACATTATGTGTAATCGTAGGTGGTAAGCATTGGATTCAAGTTTAACACCATAAGGAACAGTCAATGACAACATAACGACACTTTTCTTCAAGCACACAGTTAGTGCTTCCAATGGTGAAAGCTAAAAAATTCCGTATGTCTCCAGTAAATATGTCTATTACAATGCATTAAGGCCGAGGTGATCAGAATGTAAGTGTTTTCTACAGTTTGTAACATTATAATGTATGGATCAAATGAAATATATAACAGTGAATCCCACATTCCCACACACCAATTCGTAGGAGAAATCATCTTTAGTATGGGACAAACATTGTACTTGTCTTTACAAATTTTCCTCGCATTTTGCGCTCTCGGAATAGTCATAGTAGTAAGGGAGATAACTACGTTGAAGTTTGTTCGTGTATATGCTATGGTTGTTGGTAATTGGAGTTGATAATCCGATCGAGCGTCATTTTCTAAGTTCTGATCACTTCGGCCTTTATGCACGGCATAAGTATATTTACCGGAGATAAACGGAAATAGTCGAAATTTCATGATTGCTTTTTCTTGTGATTTATGTTTAACTAGAAATATGTCCATGAGATATATAATATGTGCATGTGGGCCATTATAGCATATAACATTTCAAATGGGAAGGAGAGGGGAATAGCAGTTTGAGGTAACATCATTATTTAATTTCTTTAGCATTGTGGACTATAATTCTATTAAAGGTATGGACCCACTAAATACATAAGCGGCACATAGAGTACGTCCTGAAAGAAACATTGAATTGACTGGAAATAGCGAAAATATGTTTTCTATCTTTGATGAGCAAAATTTGTCTTAGAAGATACATTACCCTTTTTTTATTGTATTATTTTGAAGCTTAAATATACGTCTTTAAGATGGTATATGTGTGCCAGGTGGCCATAGACTAAAACTTGTTGAAATTTCAGGCTGGCCGTTGTCACTTTAGATTGAACTAAAGAACACATCTTTTTGGTGGTTCCTAACGTAAAAATATATTAAGACCATCATATAATTAAAGTAACAAAGGGCCATAATTCTAGTAAAAATTAACACAAATAAAGCCATTCTTAAAGGTCATATATACATTGAGATTGTTAATCTGTGAAAGTTTGAATAAATTCCAACCGACAGTTTGTGAGCAGTTCAACACACAATATTTTTCACTATGGAGTATATAATAAAAGTACCAAAGGTCATATATACATTGAAATTGTTTAATCTGTGAAAGTTTGAAGAAATTCCATCCCGCAGTTTGTGATGAGTTCAACACACAAGAATCTTCACAAAAATTCCATCCTCAACGGTCATCTATACCTTTCGATTGTTCATCTGTGAAAATTTGAAGAATTTCCATCCTATAGTTTATGAAGAATTCAACACACAAGATTTGCGTTATGAATGTACGTACGTACGGACGGCCGTGTGGACAACACCAATGCTATATACCTCAACTTATAAATAAGTGTGGGGGCATATTAACGAAACAAGGGCATTGCTCAACATAAACAACATGACTCAAAAGGCACAAAAAGAACACACACATGAGAAAAGGCACAAACAGGTGGTACAAGTACGGCTACGAGGACAACTACACAAATATAAGAAAAATACAACTGAACAGCATGGAATCCCATCCGACAGTCGGATGCATCAATCAACCAAAGATATCCAAAACAAAAAGTTTCAGACAAAAACTAACCAAAAGGACAACCCACAAAACAACACCAAAACTAAACAGTACACATGCCTTTTTAAAACGAGGATGTCTGTTTCTGGACAACGAATTTGCAGAAGGGGGATGAACACAGTCCAACAGATTTTAAAGGCAGAGTAACATAATATTTTTTGTAATGTTCATCTTTTAAAACTATAATGTGGACAATACGTGCATAAAAGAAGGTTTGTTGTGGGGCTTAAGCCTAGGTACGGTAGTGATCGGTGCCACTTTTGGCCTAAATGTTTATGGCTATACAGATTTCAAAGAACTTTGATAAGAAACAAAGAGACATTCAGTCGAAAACGTAATTATGTTCATTATCTTTAATAAGGCGTTTATTGAAGATTGTTTTGCTCTTGTCTGTTAGATAGACGGGAGGGCGGGTGTGGCCGGGGGTCTTTGGTGCGGGCGGGATGACGTTAGTTTCGGCGGGCGGATGTGCGGGCAGGACCAATGGAAGCCTGGTCAACGACGAAATAATTATAATATTGTAAAAGATATAACTTTCTCTCATATGGCATGATGCTACGTATATGGCGCTCATATATACACATACACTCACACCTGATATAATACAATATATAACACAATACACGTGTACGAATAATTACCGACGCATGAATGCTTACATCTAATCATCCATGCAACATCCTCGACATTTCGATGTACTTATTAGTAAATGTTTATCGACAATATATGTATATATTTAATGTACGTTAGGTCATAGTCGGGTGAATTTTAATCTTCCTGCTTTCAAGACGCATGCAACATCCTTATAAATATTATATTATATTTTGATGAACTTAAACGTATATGGTTGATTCGACAATACATGTATACATGTGTATTTGTAACTTTGTGAGGTCATAGTCCAATGATTCTTAATCTTCCGGCTTTCATGAAGACGCTCAAAATTTGTTCAATGATTTTAGGTGTTCTCCCTAAGTGAACAACAGTCACTGTAGTGTTATTCAGATACATCTAACTATTGACATTGCTCTTATAAATCAACGAATGTTTAACAATGTGTGTGGGTTGATTGTGCACACGTGGATTCCAAGAAGTGTATTGGGTTACGTTTGTCAACAAATGTTAGACATTAACGGGAATTATTTGACTTAACCAGTTGTACTGAAATTAATCAACAAATTCTAAGTTGCTCATTCGCAAAGAACGTGACAGCAACCAATGCTAAGCAAGAACCCGGGAACTAAACGCGGATCGACCTCGTGATTGTCTAGAAGTTACAATGTGCTTTTAAATGGTTCAGTAATTTGGTTAAAAGTTACTTTTTTGAGTCAAGTATGGTGTCGTTTTGGATTATACTTCTGACAGTGATTGTTGCTGGAATAAATGAAGGTAACTAAAGGCGTCTTTTCCAATGCAAAACATTTTAAAAGTTGATCGTTTTAGAGGGAGTTGTTTTGATCCTTGTTTAAACATTCATTTATTATTAAACGCCGATTTCCGTTCATTACTGTACAATACTTCACAACGAGGAATAAGCATCTACGTTGATTTTGTTACCTCAAAAATATTATATTAAGTCAGACAGGGAAGGCAGCACTCAACCCAACCAGCCGAGTACAGAAAACATAAAAACACACAAAACTCAATGCCCAACTGAACCAACCGAGCACAGGAAACATAAAACACACGAAGACACAAAGCCCAACTAAACAAGCGACGGTCCGCCCAAGTCCAAGCTGTCAAGATATATGTAATTATCATACGCTAGTCCTGGTATTAGTGATTGTTAATAATAATAAAAACTTTCTTTATAGAGGGAACATACTTGACACAACTGTCAATCTGCCGTAAGGCCCTCAACTGTAAAACATGTCCCTGTGCTAGTTTTTTAAAGTTGTGTATTTTCTGCGCCTTTTCGAGTTAAGTTGTATATTGTCTGTGCTTTTTTGTTCTGGCGTGTCCCACTGTTTCTGGTGGGCCGGGCTACTTACGGTGGATTCGCAATTTTGCTTATTTATTATAATATTGGCTTGTATCTGGATTTGAACGCCAATTCCGTTTATTCGTATTTGCTGGTTGTCCTTTAACTATTTCGTTCCCGCGATTCGGATCCTAGCTGGTTCGTTAAGGGTTTGATGTACAGCTGTGGAGTTATGGATGTTGTTTTCTGTTGCAGGACTTTTAGTTCCTTGTGCCAAAGCGTCCCCTGAGTTCAATTTAAAGTAGTTGTTCATAACGTCATATCTAGACTTGTTCAATTACGTCGTTTTACTTATCTTTTATAATACTTATTTAATTAAACTAGGTCATCCGACTGAAGTGTCCTCTGTGGTCTTATGGCCGAGTTGTTCAATTAGGTATATCTTGACTTGTTTTGGCTGGGGTTTTAGCTGTGACGTTTAACGTATTGTAACTAGGTCATCCGGCTATGGCTTGCGGATTTTTTGTTGCTGAAACCGGGCCTTGCAACGTTTTAATACTGTTGCTTAACTTTTGGGGCTAAAGGCCGCTAAAACTCTGTAGTTCAGCAGTTTTACTGTTGTAACTAGGTCATTCAGTGTAGGCATTTCGCCTTTTATTTGCTGAAACTTTTCTATTCAGCTTTTTAACAGTCGGGACAAGGGCTGATCAATTTTCTTAGTTGGCAGTGTGTTGGGCACTTCTTCGTTTTAGGATTTCTGACAGCTAAAAATAGGCATTATAGTCGTTTTGCTGTGGAAACTGGGTCATTCAGGTAGTAATAATGTTTTATACTTTTCGACAGCTTGGACTTGGGGAATCTTTGCTTGTTTAGTTGGGCATTGTGCCTTGTATGTGTTTTACGTTCCTGTTCCTGTGCTCGGTTCCTGTGCTTTGTGTGTTTTTAATGTTTTCTGTGGTCGGCTGGTTTAGTTGACTGCTGCCATCCCTGTCTGACTTAATATAATCTTTTTAGAACATATTAAGTAACTTTTTAATGACTAAATTTACTCGCTTCCCTACGCTCGCTCCGCCTTTTTTAATCATTAAAAATATATTAATATGTTCTAACTATTACAGAAATACGGGAGAGAGTGAGTCCTGGTTATTTTGGATCATCCCTCTTAGACTATCAGTTTTGTTGATCAATACAGTTTTGGATAATTCTATAGATATCGATCTCTAGATATATAGGATCCGCCATGAGTTGTCTTAAACAAGTCTAGATAATACATGTTAAATTGAGCGAACCTTTGGCGAGGTTTATAATTTGCTTACGTGACGAATTTAAGAAATTTTGATCCCAAAGACCTCGAGTAGTGGATTTTTATCAAATTCTATGGGTTGCACCGCGCTTGCGTACATGGGGTTGGTCAATCACGGATACAACGCATTATACACATCTCCGTTTACTTTTCACGCATAAAGATTGAATTCATATATAAAGGTATCTATAAAAAATCATGATAATGTGACGCCACATAAGAAAATTATAAGTAAAATACACAATTTACTGGGGCAACCCTCGTATATATATATATATATATATATATATATATATATATATATATATATATATATATATATATATATCATCTAGTGCTTCACAAACTACTTACATGTATTTACCCGCTCAGTGCCACAACTTGCTTAACCACATCAGTTCAAATCTCACAGGGTGTGTATGTATACACACAAAATATTAATGCAATACGTTTAATTAAAATACACCTAAGGGATTAAGCCATTCAATAAGTCTCCATTATTTTTCAGGAATGGAGACTTTATTAACAATAACTCTCCATTACTTTGTTTACACATTTGAATGAATGTGTAACAACATAATGGAGAGTTATCCACTCTGTGTATACACACATATATGTAGTACTAAATGTACTTGTTGTGCAATATACACATCATATGCGCACTGAACAATACGAGATAAATACAGACAATAAAAGGTTTCATGGATTCATCGATCTTGCATTACATACATTTTTATGCAAAAGAATATAAAATTCCGTTAGATCATGCAGCGCCTTATCTGTAATGCGACACAAGAACATACATGTATACGATGACGAAAACGTGAGATCTTGAAAGCAGGGTGGCGAAAGCACGAACGTGACGGTGTGATGACAAAAACGCGAGCATAAAGTATGAAAATATGCTATAATAATACCGTACTTGAAAAAATCGTGTTTTCGTCATCGTACATATGCGTTTTCGTCATGATATTCATGAAAATGCAGCGTCTTAATATGATAAACATTATATATGTCCACCATGTTTCATCAAGTTTTAAATATCCAGTTATTTTTTATTCACGGAAATATATTCACTGACTTTGAACTGTTAGAACACTGGTTTCATCATAAACATTTAAATAAGTCCATTATCGTATTTCATCCAGTGACACTGAATAAGTGACCACATGTCTTGATCATGTGACACACAAATAACTACACAATATTGCTTCATGGACTACACACCATTACTAGAGTAATGGAGAGTTATTGTGTTATTCCACTTGTTTCACGAAAAAGCATGATCCACTCGGTCTGGCATGGTCAAGTTTGTGTTTTGATTATCTATAAGAGTTACATGAGGGACGACTTGTTTTAGTAAACATATATTTTATAACAATTTTGAAATTTACTCTAAATTTACATAAAATATAATTAACATTTGACATTATGGTGTATTTTAAGTCAGAGAAAGTCCGCGTATCTGTCCATTCATGAGAAATAATGGAAACTCGGCCCCTTTGGGGCCTCGTCTCCATTATTTCTCAGGAATGGACAGATACTTGTACTTTCTCCCTAACATAATGACTTAGGACACCAGCGCATAATAACACGTAACTAGGGGAATATTTTGTCCTACTACATGGGTTTGCTACTGCCCAACTATTGATCGTAAAGGGATACTAGTATTGCCAAAATAGTTCGTACATTTCTTCCTCAATCAAACAAAGACTTATTGTTCAAATGTTTTACATCCTCTTCATTTTATTCATTGGGGTAGCAGATCTACAAGTAGATAAATGAAGAGAAACATCTCATTGTGTGTAAATTGTGCGCTGCAAATTAGCTTGTAAAGATGTAATTTAATATGTTAATACATGCTCAGGTGGTTTGCCTGTCTGACTTAATATTATGATTTTAAATCTTGCAGTTTATTTGTACAAAGTCGGCTAATTATGTTGCTTAGTGAAAATCATTAATAGTATAACATATACTATGTAACTAATTTCCGAGGGTTTAAAAATGTGTGTGAGTTATTTACAAGTGGAATTTTAATCAAGTTTTAGGCAAATTTTAACGACCATTCTGTCATCCAATCCACGGCAGTCATTTGAATTTACCATCAATAGTTATCAAGTATATATAAATCTTCCAAAAAGGAAGTGGCAGTAGCTTCTGGTAAGGGTGAATATGATCATTCTTTCCACCGGGGATGTTACACGGATATACCCATATTGAGTGCATGAAACAATTATTTTCAAAGCAACATATTGCAAGGATAAATCAAGGACAAGTGGTTAAGACATGTGATCGACAAATTTGACTAAATCATTATTTATCAAAACAAAGCACAATATATTTAAACTTAAAAATACATTTCAAATCAAGAATGAAGTCATTTTGGATGACCGTACTAACAGTGATTATTTCTGGGACAAATCAAGGTAACTATAGCAACAACTCTTTCCTTGTGATACTTCAAATAGGGAGTATTTTAGACCTTTGTGCAAATACTTATACGCCGATTTCTATTCATTAAATTGTTCAATAAAACTTAGTACGGACTAGTCCTACATAATCTACTACATATAAATTGTACATGTATTTCACTACAATAAAATGCTGAATAGCACACACATAATTATGAGCCGTTCTCCACGAAAACCGGGCTTAGTGACAAAAATCATGATAATTTAGCATTAGAACGACAAGACTCTTTGAACAGTTTCTAAAAAATTGAGCAAAATATAACATCAAATTACAAAGTTACAAACTTTT
Source organism: Spisula solida (assembly GCA_947247005.1). Taxonomy (NCBI): domain Eukaryota; kingdom Metazoa; phylum Mollusca; class Bivalvia; order Venerida; family Mactridae; genus Spisula; species Spisula solida. The sequence goes on along the minus strand of OX365962.1, from coordinate 19,763,933 downwards.
AAAACTAACCACTCTCCCCTACTTTGTTAGTCACAAACGTCAGTCAAACGTTATTTGACGTTACGTTAACAAGAAGTTCATGAACCCAGTATTTGATGAGTTCTTGACGTAGGCTTTTCAAAATTGTATCACATTTTAGAATAATATTCCTTTTTTAATAAAACATATCTAAATCGTGAATTTATCTTTTAGAGAAACGTAGCTACTGTTTTCAACCACTAACCCCTCGTTTTCTCAATATGGATACTCTTCAGAAATTGGTCACCATAGCAACGACAGAAGATATTTTAACATGAGAAACAAATAAATCTAAGACATACTTCTATATTATCAAAGAACTTAAAGTTAAATTAAAGAGCATGACCGTTTTGTCATTTAAGAGGGTTTTCTTAAGCTTATTACATAAATACAAATACAATGTCACTAAGCCCGGTTTTCCTTGAGAACGGCTCATGTATATCGGGGTTATATGGTGAATTGGCTTGGCGACCCCCACATAGGAAACAATGAAGGTCTGTAGCCAGACAATGGCACAGGTTAAAAAAGATGGATATGTCTAGATTGAACTTTAGAATTTTTAAATATTGTACTAATAATGCCAGCCATAGTTGTAGGAACTGGCAATATAGTTTATAGCAAGAATCAATTAGATCGTCCATATACATGCCTTTAATATTCATCGAACACATAATAAAAACAAGTTGAGGACCTATGAATTGTTTAAAACTGATTTTGAAATTGAGTTTTTATGTGCCTAACTATGTATATGCCTGCTAAACACAGAACAGCTCTTGCTAAGTTTAGATGTGGAGTAGAAGTATTAAGACGGGTAGATATAAGAATCTTGCAGTCAATGACAGAATCTGTCTTATATGTAAACTGACAGTTGAAATTGAGTTGCATGCACTAATTTCATGCTCTGATTACCAAACGTTTAGAACTGTCTTATTTGATAAAGCTATAGATATTAATGTAAATTTTAATGATATGGATGATATTAACAAATATATCTTTGTTCTTTATAATGTTGAAATTGTTAAATTAACCGCCAAAACCTGTTTCAATATACTGAGAGTTCGTTCAAAAACGCGCTGTTAACGTCCAGTTTTACGTATGCACATTCCAGACCTCACCTACGAAAATAAACGATTTTACAGCGTCTTATGAACTGCAGTTCCCATTTTATTTGTAACTACTAATTAATTTCAATAGGATTTAAATAATAAATTTAAACAAACCCGCATTATCCATGTTTTCTTGGTATTTGCCGATCCCGGAAGTCAACGCTAATAACAAAAACTGTTATGAAGTAACGTTTGTTTTCGCGACGTTACGTTTGTTTACACGACGTCGCCACAAAATTTCCCGCCAAAATGTAATTATTTCGAAATACAAACGCATAAATTGATGTTTTGTATGCTATAATAGCGTTTACGCATGCTTTTTCGTGCTAAAACGGGCTTGGGCACCAACCGTCCCTCGGGACTCTGCAGATGTTATAGCACGAAAAAGCATGCGTTAACCCTACATAAGTACACCAACTTGTTACGCTTGTATCTTTTTATTATACATGATATAAGTGCGTTCAAAGTCAAATGAGAACAGTTATAAATATAAACTCGCCCGTCAGGTAAACTTTATATGGGGTCGATATCAAATAGTGTGCAATTCTCATTCCATATATCAAAGGCGCGGTAGTGTAGTGGATAAACCCTCACTCTCTTCAAGTTTCTATTTTATTCTGAGTTGTAGGTTCGATCCTCACTTCGGTCAACTTTTTTATTGCATGTATCCATGTTATAAAGTCTTATATTATACTGCTGTTTTAATGAATCGATACTTCAAAGTGATCAAAATTTCATGTTGTAGTGAATATATTAAAAACGATTGTAGGAGTGTTGTACTGTATAAAAAAATAAAATAATTGAAATACGACTTGATAAAGAATGAAGAAATAACACAAACATTAATCTACGTAAACTTACTTCGTGTATGTTATTATATTAGTTACAACTAAAAAGTAAGGTACTTGTAAAAAGATATAAAAAAAACTTAAAAATTGAAGTATCTTGGATGGGTGTCGAACCAGTGACGAGATTGAACAAAATTACTTGCGTAATAGCGGCATGCTTAGCCACTCGACTAACGAGACGATGTGAAAACTGATTTTCAAGTCTTATACTATTGATTGAAGGTATTTATTTTTTTATATAAAATATAAGCCTCCCCTATTCGTTTGAATGGGACAGTTCCCTCATTAGTATTACTTATTGAACCGACAGTAGCTTGACGTGTTCATGCGAGTATTATTACAATAATATCCGATAATTGAATATTTGTATTTGGCTTGGAGTAAGCAGTGAACCGTGAACCCTCCAAATCCGATTACAGAAAGAACAAGAGATGTTTGTAAAACATGCATGTCTCTTAAAAACCGAATAGTCACGTATACTTAAGCCATCCCGACATTGACCTTTGATCTATTGACCTACAAATTTGTAGAAGTCCCCTGCCAATGATCAGCAACCTGTCTGTGAAGTTTTACGATATTAGGACCCATCGTTCTTACGTAGTGGATCAGACACCGTTGTGTATTCGAAGGTCAGGGTAATTTTGACCTTTGACCAATAGCGACCTTAAATAAATAGGGACCATCTACTGATGATCAAATACCTTCACTTAAAGTGTGTGGGTTCTACAACTGTAACCCCGACCGTTCAGGAGTCATTGGTCGGAAAACATTTAGTCTACCAACCGACCGATCGACATGCATGTGCTAACTAATAAACCCGACATCTAGGAAACGGAGCCATAAAGAACTTAACTACATTTGTACTTATAATTCCTAAGATGTTTAAATATAATAACTTTAAAATAAACATAATATTATACATTTTGTAGATCTATATTGTGTATTCTAACATAGCACGTGAGATTTGCCTTCTTTGCGTATATTGAGCTTACCATATTTTATTACCGCGATAAAATATAGCTGATTGGTGACGTCACGTTTCACGTCATATACTATGGCAAATGACGTAACGGTGACGGTAACGTTCCTAGGAGAGAAAGTAGTTTGACGTCAACCTGTCTTGTTGTGCTATTAATGGCAGAGCATTGGCGATGTTAGAATCGTAATAATAAATAGGAGCTGTGCTTTGTTGTGTTATAAAATATAGGCACTCATTTGAATGCGTACATTAAATCACTCGTGCTACGCACTCGTGATTTAATTACTACGCATCCAAACACGTGTCTATATTTATTACGCAACAAAACATAGCTACGTATTCATTATTTCTTAAATATTTCGAGCTAGAAGCAAAATGATATACACTATTTGCATGTATCGCTTTTACTGTGTTGGTGTACTTATAACTTTTAATGAGTGTATGTACTAGTTCCTTATAACTCTGATTGTGGTGTATCTACATTTGTATTGATGAGACGAAAATAAACTATAATATATATTTATCACATAAAATAGGCTCTGGGAGTTTAATAAACCCATTACATAAAAGTCATAATACACACGTGTAATAAACATGCAAATGAGGGATATACAAGGGCGAGTCACTTTATTCATGTATTCATACACGTTGTCAAAAAAGTAAAAGAATACATTTTTAGAATAGAATAAATTTTATATCCGATTATGAGCACTCTATGGCATGTTATAATCACACGATAACAGATGTACAAGAACTTAAGAGTTATAACTGTAAGTAAACATGACGGTAGGTCCGTTAAACGTGGGTACGAATAAGATCGGGACGAATTGTACATACCAAATATCTTGTCATCTACACAAACACACGGCTCTGGATGTTGATTTCATTGTATAAATCCGTTAATTTTGAGTATTAAAGACGATTTTCCTTGCTTACCAAATACTTGCATCGTGTACAATCAGTTATTTTCGGCTATTCAGACGAATCGCGAATAAATTCACGCGGAAAACCTAGTTACTTCCCCTGTCCTTGGTTGTTAATAAAACCTAGAACGGAACACGGAACAGAACAGAATACGTTGTGTTGCTGTGGTCCTAGATTTAATTATTTATTTTGTTAAGCGTAGTTTTATATTTGCAGGATTTTAGATACCCTAAAAATATTGTTTTCAAAGGCAGAAAAATTAACATCTTGGTGTATACATTGTTGCACTATTTTCTTAGCTCTTTCAATGAACCGCTTTACTTCTATTGAGTTTATTTGCTAAAGGGGAAGTGTGTGCATTCTTGACAAACTTTTACTGTGTATTTAGTTTATGTGATAAAAAGAATCTTACATTCGTGTCATTCCATATTAAATTTATTAAACTCGTTGAATAAAAGTGATAAAATGCTCGGCAGAGCCTCGCATTTTATCATTTTATCCAACTCGTTTAATAAATTCAATATAGAAAGACACTCATGTAAGATCCTCTATATAAATAGAGGATATTATATGAGTGTCTTTCCATATTGAATTTATTAAACGAGTTGTAAAAATAATAAAATGCGAGGCTCTGCCGAGCATTTTATCGATTTATTTCATCGAGTTTAATAATTTCAATGTGGAAAGTCACATATGTAATGTTCTTTTTATCATATGTTAGCCTTTTCCGACCGAAACATAAAAAGGCTACTTATTTTTCACTATAATAAACGCGCAATTTTGACGACGTCGCCTATCCTTTGAATGACGTCGCGTGATAGCTTTATTACACTAGTGTATTATCAAAAATAAAATATGGTTTTATTACGCTACCGCGGCGTCAAACATGTGATAAACTTATATTATAATTATACATGTAGATAGTTATTGCGTTTCATTAGCTACCATTAATTATGTCTTCCGCATTGTTGGTTTCAAGTATTTGATCAAAAACTATTGTTTGTTATTTAACAGTATACACTTGTCGGGGAGAAAAGTTGTTTGAAATATTAATTATAATCAGTCTATGTTTCATATTCAGTTACAGGACGACAAGCAGAGCATTGTAAGTTTGACAGTTGTCCATGTTGCGCCAGTGCACCTGATGGTAGCAGTAATATATGCATGAGTGATAGATACTGTAGATACGGTTGTAAAGATGGTTATTGGGGAGGGAGGTGTTACAATAAGTGTCCGTCGTATTGTACAAGATGTGCTCTTGAATTTGGTGTAAGCAGTCATAGAGATTACCAGATATGTTATCTGTGTGCTGATGGATATTATAATGGTACAGGGGTTACAGATTGTCGCACACGATGTCCTATAAACTGTATGAACAATAGATGTGATAAGAGTAGTGGGCGTTGTCTAGATGGCTGTACGAGTGACGGCTGGACAGGGAACAAGTGTGATAGATGTGCAAGTGGCTACTACGGTGGGAGTTGTTTTCCTTGTCCAGAGTTTTGTAAGAACGATATATGTGATGCAAGTAATGGTGGGTGCACGGATGGATGTAAAGATCAAAGATTCACTGGCGCACAATGTGACCAATGTCAAACAGGTAAACACGGTGACAACTGTGATGAAACTTGTCCAGCTAATTGCCTCGACAGTGAGTGTGATAGAGAGGATGGCACGTGTACCCGTGGATGTACAGGGAACTCTGTCGGAGATAAATGTGAAGGATGTAGCCCACATTATTATGGAGAACATTGTGATAAAGTTTGCATGAATTGTCTACTTGGTCTATGTGACAAAACAACAGGTGATTGTGGTTACTGTGATAATGGTTTCTACGGTCACAATTGTAATCTCACGTGCTCTAGTGGATGCGAGAATGACGTATGTTACCAATACAATGCTAACTGTACATTCGGATGTCGTTTTGGATATTCAGGGGACAAATGTTGTGTTAACAACAATAACTGTGAATTATGCGACGCGATTACAACTTGTCAAAAGTGTAAATCAGGTTTCTACGGTAACGCCTGTGGGCAAACTTGTCCGGATAAATGCGCCGAGGGTTGTAATAAATTATCAGGGGACTGTACTGCGTGTAAGACTGGTTACCATGGCAATACATGTACGGAACCTTGTCCTAACAAATGTCACGTCTCCAAATGTAGTCAACAATCTGGCAAGTGCGCCGCATGCAATATAGGTTACTATGGCAATGCTTGTAACAAAACGTGTCCGGTTACATGCTATAACAAGATATGCTATCAAGATGGCGGTAAATGTGGCGACTGTGTGATAGGTTACCATGGTGCGTCATGTGACCTTGACTGTTCAACATACTGTATCAATGAGACGTGTATACAAGAGACTGGTGCCTGTATGTTTGGATGTGTACAAGAATACATGGATAAATGTTCTCAAAACAACGGTAAGTAATATTTTCATGCCATGTCTTTCTTGTCCATTAATGTGGTTGTCATTGTGCCTGGTACTTGTAGTATGTGGTTGCCATTGTGCCTGGTACTTGTAGTATGTGGTTGTCATTGTGCCTGGTACTTGTAGTATGTGGTTATCGTTGTGCCTGGTACTTGTAGTATGTGGTTATCATTGTGCCTAGTACTTGTAGTATGTGGTTGTCATTGTGCCTGGTACTTGTAGTATGTGGTTTTCATTGTGCCTGGTACTTGTAGTATGTGGTTGTCATTGTGCCTGGTACTTGTAATATGTGGTTGTCATTGTGCCTGGTACTTGTAGTATGTGGTTGTCATTGTGCTTGGTACTTGTAGTATGTGGTTGTCATTGTGCCTGGTACTTGTAATATGTGGTTGTCATTGTGCCTGGTACTTGTAGTATGTGGTTGTCATTGTGCTTGGTACTTGTAGTATGTGGTTGTCATTGTGCCTGGTACTTGTAATATGTTAGTTTCCTTGTCTTGGGGGTTGGGGTTAGGGTTAGGGTTAGGGTTCTATTCGCGTCTTTCATTCTCTGCTTTTTCTGCATCGTGAAAGATCGGTCTATTACAATGCATAAAGACCAATGTGATAAGATCAGTATGAATCGTGCTATACATAAAGGCGAGGTGATCATCATTAGAATGTCATTTTTGTTCATTTTTGTAGTTGTCATTGTTTCTAGTACTTGTAATGTGTGAGCTTTCTTGTATTTGTGTTCTTCTATGTGTCTTTCATGTTCTGCTTTTCCTGCATCGTGAAAGCTCGACATATTTGCATCGTGAAAGCTCGGCCTATGGAGTACATAAATATCCTGCATCGTGAAAGCTCGGCCTATGCAGTACATACATATCCTGCATCGTGAAAGCTCGGTCTATGCAGTAAATAAATATCCGGCATCGTGAAAGCTCGGCCTATGGAGTACATAAATATCCTGCATCGTGAAAGCTCGGCCTATGCAGTACATACATATCCTGCATCGTGAAAGCTCGGTCTATGCAGTAAATAAATATCCGGCATCGAGAAAGCTCGGCCTATGGAGTACATAAATATCCTGCATCGTGAAAGCTCGGCCTATGCAGTACATACATATCCTGCATCGTGAAAGCTCGGTCTATGCAGTAAATAAATATCCGGCATCGTGAAAGCTCGGCCTATGGAGTACATAAATATCCTGCATCGTGAAAGCTCGGCCTATGCAGTACATACATATCCTGCATCGTGAAAGCTCGGTCTATGCAGTAAATAAATATCCGGCATCGAGAAAGCTCGGCCTATGGAGTACATAAATATCCTGCATCGTGAAAGCTCGGCCTATGCAGTACATACATATCCTGCATCGTGAAAGCTCGGTCTATGCAGTAAATAAATATCCGGCATCGTGAAAGCTCGGCCTATGCAGTACATAAATATCCTGCATCGTGAAAGCAGTACATAAAGGCCGAGGTTATTAGAATGTCTATTGCAATGCATAAAGACCGATGTTATCAGAATGTCTATTGCAATGCATAAAGGACGAGATGACCAGAATGTCTATTTTTTGTTGATCATTATTAGAATGGATATATTGCAATGCAAAAACTTTGATAAAGGCCGAGGTGATCCGACCGTTGAGTGCTGCTTTCCCTTCTTACTAAGATTTTAGATGTCACGACAGGTAATGTATATCTGTAATGTTTCTTGATATTTGCCCGTTCCTCATAATGTCAACATGTTTAACGTATTATCGAACATAAAATTTAATATCAGTGACGTATATTACAGTGGTTGCTAATGACAACGTTGGAATATTACTAGGTGGCGTTGTTGGATGTCTGTGTGTTGTCATCATTATACTGGTCGGCTGCTTTATTCATTCACGGTAAGATTTGGGAATATATTATTTTAACATTTAACTCTTCACACATAAGAAGCATTATTTGCATAGCCCCTACTCCTTATAGGTGTCTGGTTGGATAGTATACCTTCATTTAAACGTACGTAGTAGGCGAATGAATATATGGGTTGGACGTGTAGATAACGGGGCATCGTATTATGGGTCTACCTACCTACCTAATCTCCTTCGGACTGGTTTGCTCCTAAGGCAATTATAGTATCGGACTGGAGTATATTCATCTGCACAAACTCACATATTAGAACCATTATCAACGTGTCCCCTCCTTATACTGGTTGTCTTGTTGAATGAATATATTGGCTGGACACTGAATGGAGTTATTCATTATTAAAAATTACAAGATTCAACACTCTTAGACAAAATGTGTGTATTATCCTTGGATTCAAAGAAACATAAACTGATGGGCCGGGAAAGCAGCACTCAGCTAAACCAGCCGAGCACAGAAAACATAAAAAACACACAAGACACAATGCCCACCTGAACAAGTTGTAATCCCCCCATCCCCCCATGCCCAAGCTGTCGAAAATTTAAATGTACCAGTTTCAGCAATCAAAAGGCCGAATGCCCAAGCAAGCTGAATGACCTAGTTCCAACAGTAAAACGCCTCAAATATCAAGTTTGAGTGATGAGAAAACTACAATAATTGAAATTGTGTATTTCATTCTTTTTTGTCATTTTAAACCCTTATTTATTGCAGACGCCGTTCAAGAAGAACAAAAGAAAACAATAAACAGGAACCCAATAACGGTATGTTTCCTTCGTTACACGTACAAATAACATTGAACACGCAAGTTTTTTGTTTATCTTTGAAAGACAAGGGTAACTCAACAATAAAGGCAACCTTCCACTATTACATACTATTCAATACATGCTATAAACGTATCCATTTCGCCATGTTAGATAGTGTAATATTCTTAATATTCGCGGCAGAATAATGTTCGTTAACTTGAATAATTGACATCAAAAATACGTATTTTTATCAATATTTTGTTTAAACGTATGAAGTCAATAAACTAGCATTTTAACGTAATCTGCAAAATTTAATACCCACAAAAGTCAATCAAAGTTTTCGGTAGACTAAGACTAGTACTCAGCCAGATTCCTCACAGTACTCATTCCCATTATATTACATTAGAGTACCGAGTAACAAGGGGAGGTAACTACCGCGAGGAGGTTTGGTACTCAGTCAACGTCCTCACAGTGACCACTTCCATTATATTACATTAGAGTACCGAGTAACAAGGGGAGGTAACTACGGCGAGGAGGTTTGGTACTCAGTCAACGTCCTCACAGTGAGCACTTACATTACATTACATTACATTAGAGTACCGAGTAACAAGGGGAGGTAACTACCGCGAGGAGGTTTGGTACTCGGTCAACGTCCTCACAGTGACCACTTCCATTATATTACATTAGAGTACCGAGTAACAAGGGGAGGTAACTACCGCGAGGAGGTTTGGTACTCAGTCAACGTCCTCACAGTGAGCACATACATTACATTACATTAGAGTACCGTGTTAAAAGGGGAGGTAACTACTGCGAGAAGTTTGGTACTCAGTCAACGTCCTCACAGCGACCTCTTCCATTACATTACATTAGAGTACCGTGTAAAAAGGGTAGGTAACTACTGTGATGAGTTTCGTACTCTGTCAACGTCCTTACAGCAATCACTTCCATTACATTACATTAGAGTACCGTGTAACAAGGGGAGGTAACTACTGCGAAGAGTTTGGTAGTCACTAAGTTCTTTCTATATTCTACAGTTCCAGGTGTAGAACTGGAAGAACAACATGATTATGAAGGATTGGACGGAGAATTGAAGAACGAGAAAGCAGTCTATTCAGATCTTCAGTCTGACGGAGAATATGTCAACACACAAATATAAGATACACAATTAAGACGGATAATATGTTAACACACAAATATAAGACACACAATTAAGACGGAGAATATGTTAACACACAAATATAAGATACACAATTATCACGGAGAATATGTTAACACGCAAATATAAGATGCACAATTAAGACAGAGTATTATGTTAACACGCACATATAAGATACACTTTTAAGACTGTGAATATGTTAACACGCAAGCATAAGAGACAAAATTAAGTTAGATAATGTTATAATACACATATTAAGTAAAATAACTAAAACATATACCAGATTTATATAGCATTTTTTTCGTGCGAACAAACTTTCAATGTTTCTTTACACATAGTGATAATTTTTGCTGCTACAAGGGAGCAGGTACATCATCTACTAGTTCAGATACAGCATGATCATATCAGAGGGACAGACTGAGAAAAAGCCACTGAAGGGAGCGAGATACCTTAGATACAGGCGTATCTCGCGCTGCAGAAGTTCGCCTAGCTCTTATTTCGAATAGACAGCCTGGTTCTTTAATGTGCCCGGTGTATAGCACTGATACACAGCTTCCTGGCACCTTTACCCAGATATTTTACAGTACACACGGTCAGATATAACGGGAAAATATTATAAATATTTCTGACAAATCCAGTTACCATGCGGGAATTGAACCCACGACCTCTGGATTGACAGCCCTAGTACGATACACAATTAAGGAGAATATGTTGATTTTATATGTATGTATGTTTGTTAAGGTCGATCAATGGTTTCTCAAGTAATGTATTTATGTTAAAACGACGATGTTCTATGTAAATGTGGTCCATATATTCAGTATGTCTTGTCATGCGATATCTAAACAAACAACTGGCTGAACTATTTCGCCCTCAATAGATATATACTCTCTCTTTATGTCCACACCTTTTATTATATTCTTTCATATGCTATATAGCTTTGCTATGTATTTAGTTGTTCATCTTTCTGTATACCAAAATACGCATTTCTTCTCTGATGAACTATTCCACTCTATCCAGTATCCACTCGTTGTATCTTCATATATATTTATTGTATGGATGTGTGTACATAATATATGATTATATTTGGCTAAATGGTGACATTATGTAATGCCATTGTATAAATTGTGTACATGTTTAGTATATATTTATTGTCGTGTTTTGAAATAAACGTCTTGTATTATAATGATTGTCAGAACAACATAATTTACACTGATTGGTGTATGATGTGTGATTCTAACACAACCAGTGGTTTCACCTATAAACCGAGATGTCTGTGATTTGCCGATAAAGCACGGCTACTGACAAATAACATATAGCGTCCGAGGAAGAAAATAGGACAGCGGTTACATGTACAAGGGTCTATCATTTAATACCCGGACGACCGCCATAGCGCTTGATTTAAACTTGCAATTGTAATAAATTTTCGTTTAATAAGACTTACTCCCGAACTTGATAATTTGACAAAATTTGGTATATTTTTATCTAACCGAACACAAACTTAGGTTACCGGTACTATAGTAACACAACTAAGGGCTACCCGGACCAGCCCAAGTTTAAAGTGAAATGTGGAGTGTTGATATGACATGGTGCGTGGCATAGTTGCCTATTTTCAACGGAAAACATCATATAATAATAAATATCTACGTTATCTTATATAACGTTCAATGTCATTTCTGTAATTTTACTGTGCGTGAAGCTCTGTTTAGTGACAACGGGCGAGTTGCCGATAATATCGCAATGAAATCGAATTAGTTAGGGAAAACAACGATTATGATACAATTTCGTAAAATATTAGTCATACACCTGTAAAACTAAAGAATTTGTTTTAGAGAAGCCTTTTGGGAATATTCTAATAGGTTGATTTCTGCTTATATACGGTTCTATGATAACAACGATCACCTCGCTGATTGCCGTAAACGTGTAATAATAAATATCTACGTTATCTTATATAACGTTCAATGTCATTTCTGTAATTTTACTGTGCGTGAAGCTCTGTTTAGTGACAACGGGCGAGTTGCCGATAATATCGCAATGAAATCGAATTAGTTAGGGAAAACAACGATTATGATACAATTTCGTAAAATATTAGTCATACACCTGTAAAACTAAAGAATTTGTTTTAGAGAAGCCTTTTGGGAATATTCTAATAGGTTGATTTCTGCTTATATACGGTTCTAAGATAACAAGGATCACCTCGCGATAAACCGAGGCCGGGCCAATCTAACGTAAGAAACAGGAAAGCGTCGTCGGTTTAACACCTGTTGGAGGGTAACACTACTTGTGGAATAACTAATATAGTAATTACGGAACCATGAGAAATTATCGTTGATGCAGCATTTAGCATCACTACCGAACATCTTAAATGGTAAATGTGTGTGCTCGAGCGACTTTATGGCTCCAAAACGATAATCAAATAGAGAAAAAGTTAACGTTTTAGGAGCGAAAATGGCGTAAAGTCACAATATTTTGACGTCGACTTAGGCCGACTCGCGTTACATGCATTTATTTAAACACTAATATTAAGAAAACCCTTCGTCGCAACAAGTTGGAATTTCGTATGTAAAGTGAGGAATGGTGTAAATGTAGTCCTGTAAGTTCATCAATATCAGTCTGTTAGTTTTCCAGCAATATCGATCGTCCGGGTATTAAATGAACGACCCTCGTATATGTATTTATATGTTATCAAATTCGGTATGCATTGGGTATGCACTTGTGATTTAATTACTACGCATCCGAACACGTGACTGTGCTATATTCTACGATAAAACACAGCTACATATTCATTATTTCTTGATTGTAGGGAGCGAGTGCTGGGTTCAAGTTCAACAACATCATGATCAGTCAATGACAACATAAAAACACTTTTCTTCAAGCGCACAGTTAGTGCTTTCAATCGTAAAAGCTCATACATTTCTGTTGTCTCCAGTAAATATGTCTATTACAATGCATAAAGACCGAGGTGATCAGAATGTTAGTGTTTTGTATAGTTTGTAACGTTGTAATGTATGGATCGAATGAAATATATAATACAGTGAATCCCACCAATCCATAGGAGCAGTAAGCTTTAGTATGCAATGGGGCATACATTACACCTGTCTTCGCAAACTTTTTCGCATTTTGTGTTATATGAATATTCAGCGAAGTAAGGGAGATAACCACCTTGAAGATGTTTCGTTTACATGTTTTATAAGGGAGATAGCTACGTTCAAGGTTGTCGTGTAAATTCTGTGGTTGTTTGTGGTCCCAGCTAAAATCCGATTAGCGTCATTTTCTACATTCTTATTATCGGCATTTATGCATTGCAATAGTTTAGAAGGCAAAGATAAAGGTTTTGTTTATCATAGTGTCATCCAAATTGAAAGGGCCAGCCAATTTGACTTATGAGACACCTATCTTTCGTGCGCACAGTACCTCCCGAATCCCTTCTCGTATTGCCGGGCGACTGGCAGAGATGGACCTACGGTAACCGTTCTTTAACTAACTGGCCGCTCCAGTTCCAATAAATTCCGCTTCCAAGGCGGACGCCCTAACCACTCGGCCACTGTCGCGGTTTTATCTATATTTACCGGAGATAAACGGAAATGGTCGAACTTTCACGATTACATTTGCTTGTGATTTGCTTTGCTTACTAACGAAACCAGAGGCAGTGCTCAACAGAAACAAAAGGGTACGAAAGACTCAAAAAGAACACAAACACGAGAAAAGGCACAAACATGTAGGTCATGTACGACCACGAAGACAACTACATAAATGAATAATAAAAATAAAACTGAACCCCATGGCACCCCATTCCGAGAGTCTGCCACATTAATCAACCAAACATATCCGAAATAAGAGCCATCAGACAAAAACTAACCAAAAAGGACCATCCACAAAACAACACCAAAAAGAAACAGTACGAATGCCTTTTTGAAACGAGGCTGTCTGGTGCTGGACAACGGAGACGAAGACGGACAGACGGGGGGGCCAGATCAACGAAGAAAAAGTTCGATTTAAATCGATGAAAACGAGACGCATTATATATGTTATATTTTTATTTTAGGGTCGCGCCATTGGCATGTAATACGCTTGTAGGATTGTTGAGCAATTGACTCTGCTGTTTGGAACTAATACAAATGATCGTTGCGCTCCTCTACCCGTGGTTATTCTCATATATTGTCCTTTTGAGCGCACAAACGGGTGTTAGTATACCAGTAACAGTACAAATCTGTTTGTGATCCTAGACCCAGTGGTTTGCCCGTGCAATAACGGATGTTAGTATACAAGTAGATTTACAACGTGATATATGCCCATAGACCCAGTGGTTCATCAACGCATTAACGGATGTTAGTATACCAGTTGATCTACAACTTGATCTGTGCCCCTAGACCCTATGGTTCAACAAAGCACTAACGGATGTTCAGTATACCAGTAGATCTACAACTTGATCTGTGATCCTAGACCCTGTGGTTCATCAACGCACTAAAGGATGTTAGTATACAAATAGATCTACAATTTGATATGTGCCCCTAGACCCAGTGGTTCATCAACGCACTAACGGATGTTAAGTATACAAGTAGATCTACAACTTGACATGTGCCCCTAGACCCTGTGGTTCATCAACGCACTAAAGGATGTTAGTATACAAGTATATCTACAACTTGATTTGTGCCCCTAGACCCTGTGGTTCATCAACGCACTAAAGGATGTTAGTATACAAATAGATCTACAACTTGATATGTGCCCCTAGACCCTGTCGTTCATCAACGCACTAAAGGATGTTAGTATACAAATAGATCTACAACTTGATCTGTGACCCTAGACCCTGTGGTTCATCAACGCACTAAAGGATGTTAGTATATAAGTAGATCTACAACTTGATCAGTGATCCTAGACCCTGTGGTTCATCAACGCACTAAAGGATGTTAGTATATAAGTAGATCTACAACTTGATCTGTGCCCCTAGACCCTGTGGTTCATCAACGCACTAACGGATGTTCAGTATACAAATAGATCTACAACTTGACATGTGCCCCTAGACCCTGTGGTTCATCAACGCACTAAAGGATGTTAGTATACAAATAGATCTACAACTTGACATGTGCCCCTAGACCCTGTGGTTCATCAACGCACTAACGGATGTTAGTATACAAGTAGATCTACAACTTGATATGTGCCCCTAGACCCTGTGGTTCATCAACGCACTAACGGATGTTAGTATACAAGTAGATCTACAACTTGATATGTGCCCCTAGACCCTGTGGTTCATCAACGCACTAACGGATGTTAGTATACAAGTAGATCTACAACTTGACATGTGCCCCTAGACCCTGTGGTTCATCAACGCACTAACGGATGTTAGTATACAAATAGATCTACAACTTGACATGTGCCCCTAGACCCTGTGGTTCAACAACGCACTAACGGATGTTAGTATACAAGTAGATCTACAACTTGATATGTGCCCCTAGACCCTGTGGTTCATCAACGCACTAAAGGATGTTCAGTATACAAGTATATCTACAACTTGATATGTGCCCCTAGACCCTGTGGTTCATCAACGCACTAGCGGATGTTAGGATACAAGTAGATCTACAACTTGATATGTGCCCCTAGACCCTGTGGTTCATCAACGCACTAGCGGATGTTAGGATACAAGTAGATCTACAACTTGATATGTGCCCCTAGACCCTGTGGTTTATCAACGCACTAGCGGATGTTAGCATACAAGTAGATCTACAACTTGATATGTGCCCCTAGACCCTGTGGTTCATCAACGCACTAGCGGATGTTAGGATACAAGTAGATCTACAACTTGATATGTGCCCCTAGACCCTGTGGTTTATCAACGCACTAACGGATGTTCAGTATACAAGTAGATCTACAACTTGATATGTGCCCCTAGACCCTGTGGTTCATCAACGCACTAACGGAAGTTAGTATACAATTAGATCTACAACTTGATATGTGCCCCTAGACCCTATGGTTCAACAAAGCACTAACGGATGTTCAGTATACCAGTAGATCTACAACTTGATATGTGCCCCTAGACCCTGTGGTTCATCAACACATTAACGGATGTTAGTATACAAGTAGATCTACAACTTGATATGTGCCCCTAGACCCAGTGGTTCATCAACGCATTAAAGGATGTTCAGTATACCAGTAGATCTACAACTTGATATGTGCCCCTAGACCCTATGGTTCATCAACACATTAAAGGATGTTAGTATACAAGTAGATCTACAACTTGATATGTGCCCCTAGACCCTATGGTTCATCAACACATTAACGGATGTTAGTATACAAGTAGATCTACAACTTGATATGTGCCCCTAGACCCTATATAATGACATTTCAGAAATCATAATATTACTAAATTTACAGACTATACACAATTTTAGAGCCAGCAACTTTCTTGTCAACTCACTGTATTTTCTGTCCACTGATGATCCTGATAAATCAAACAGATTAATTTTGTCCGTATAGTTTAGCATTGTAATTTTTGTTTTTAGTTCGTCTTGCATATTTGTAGTTTCATTTGTTAATTAATTCTCTTGTAACATTGTTTGTATATATTATTATATGTCTCATATAAATGTTATATGCATATACTTAAATATATGATTTCTTTGTTATGTCGAATACAAGCTTGTAGCTTATGTTTATTATGTTAACTATAATCGACGTTAAATAAAGTTTATCTTATCTTATCTTATCTTATCTTATCTTATGGTTCATCAACACATTAAAGGATGTTAGTATACAAGTAGATCTACAACTTGATCTGTGCCCCTAGACCCTGTGGTTCAACAAAGCACTAACGGATGTTCAGTATACAAGTAGATCTACAACTTGATCTGTGCCCCTAGACCCTATGGTTCATCAACGCACTAACGGAAGTTAGTATACAATTAGATCTATAACTTGATCTGTGACCCTAGACCCTGTGGTTCATCAACGCACTAACGGATGTTAGTATACCAGTAGATCTACAACTTGATCTGCGCCCCTAGACCCTGTGGTTCATCAACGCACTAACGGAAGTTAGTATACAATTATATCTACAACTTGATCTTTGACCCTAGATCTGTGGTTCATCAACGCACTAACGGATGTTAGTATACAATTAGATCTACAACTTGATCTGTGACCCTAGACCCTGTGGTTCATCAACGCACTAACGGATGTTAGTATACAATTAGATCTACAACTTGATATGTGACCCTGGACCCTGTGGTTCATCAAAGCACTAACGGATGTTAGTATACAATTAGATCTACAACTTGATCTGTGTCCTTAGACCCTGTGGTTCATCAACGCACTAACGGATGTTAGTATACATGTAGATCTACAACTTGATATGTGCCCCTAGACCCTGTGGTTCAACAATTTAACATACAAGTAGATCTACAACTTGATATGTGCCCCTAGACCCTGTGGTTCATCAACGCACTAAAGGATGTTAGTATACCAGTAGATCTACAACTTGATCTGCGCCCCTAGACCCTGTGGTTCAACAAAGCACTAACGGATGTTCAGTATACAAGTAGATCTACAACTTGATCTGTGCCCCTAGACCCTGTGGTTCATCAACGCACTAACGGAAGTTAGTATACAATTAGATCTAAAACTTGATCTGTGACCCTAGACCCTGTGGTTCATCAACGCACTAACGGATGTTAGTATACAATTAGATCTACAACTTGATCTGTGACCCTAGACCCTGTGGTTCATCAACGCACTAACGGATGTTAGTATACAATTAGATCTACAACTTGATCTGTGACCCTGGACCCTGTCGTTCATCAAAGCACTAACGGATGTTAGTATACAATTAGATCTACAACTTGATCTGTGACCCTAGACCCTGTGGTTCATCAACGCACTAACGGATGTTAGTATACATGTAGATCTACAACTTGATCTGTGACCCTAGACCCTGTGGTTCATCAACGCACTAACGGATGTTAGTATACAATTAGATCTACAACTTGATCTGTGACCCTAGACCCTGTGGTTCATCAACGCACTAACGGATGTTAGTATACAATTAGATCTACAACTTGATCTGTGCCCCTAGACCCTGTGGTTCAACAATTTAGCATACAAGTATATCTACAACTTGATCTGTGCCCCTAGACCCTGTGGTTCATTAACGCACTAACAGATGTTAGTATACATGTAGATCTACAACTTGACCCTTAGACCCTGTGGTTCAACAACGCACTAACGGATGTACCAGTAGCTCTACAACTTGAGATGTGATGCTGGACCCTGTGGTTTTCTCTGTACACTATTGGTAGTGGATTCTCATAAACCAGATCTTTACCAGGTGTCACATACAACAACTGCACATACACAACGGACGAACGGACAAAAGTGACCACAATAAACCCTGACGATCTCTGTCAGGTTACCAGGGCAATATCAGTAATAATTGAACAAACACCAGTTTATATTAAAACTTTATGAATTTAATTAATAAGGTGAGCATCAAATGTTCAATCAGATATATAACGCAAGAATAATCTATGTATCTCGACTAATAAATACTGTAGAGTAAGCAAAATACACGTGACGTCGCAAAACAACTCTCAAATAGATCTAAAATCTATACCAAAAATACGCGAGTCGACCGAAGCGGTCTACTTCCCTAACAAATATAATGTTGAATAAATAGAAGAGAAATAGATGTAAAGAAGAAAGTATTCTTAACTAAAACAGGTTACTTAATGAAATCTAGATGGATATGGAAGTTAAAAACTGAACCTACGGGAAAAGTAAATCTACGGGAGAAATCGTCAAAAGTTCGGGTCTAAGAATGGTGAATGCTCCAGTGCACAGTCCACACGGGGTTTATATACCCTCACAGCTCTGTGCATCGTGCACAGTGTGCAACACATGGAAACAGTGAAATTCACACTACGCGACGGTGAAATTCACGAAATCAACGCTGCACATAAACTTTGATGAACCGCCGTGCATTCACCGTGCACATTGTAAAAACAGGTGCTCGCAGCTAAAACTCGGGTCTATTACAATAAAAATGGTCTATAACAATAAATAAATATATTGCAAACAATAATAATCTCAAATACATATACATAGAAGGTACAAATAGAGTCCTTTCAGCACTTTGACCAAGCTGAATACATTACGTGGTTGCTAAGCGACTCTTCACCAAGAAAATCAATATGGCGGACGATAAACGGTAAACAAACTCAATGAATTGAAACACAAATAAACATAACTGAACGCTAACATGAGAGTTCATAACATCAGAAAGTGACAATAATAATTCATTCTTCGATGATTTGACAAATACACAATGATTTAAATGTAGACATGCATGAAATAAACATGGTAAAGTTGCGAAAACTGGTTATGTTCTGACAGAGAGTTCTGACTCGGATAAAGCATGCTAACTCAGACATCAACAGAGACTAAAGTTCTGTACTGGCACAATGCAGACTATAATTTTACAGATCTGCTAGACATAAATACAACGTGACTCTAGCTATAACCAGTATAAGAACCCAACAAATGATAGACAGTTGCTATGCGAGGGCATCACATTATATGCTATTATAGTAAAAATGCCTACATCCCGAGTCGGTCACTTGTGATCTAAATGTGGTGACAATGAAACATAATACGTAATTAATTTATGACTGTTTTTGCAAGAGTTTTGTGTTTAATAGCCCATGTATTTGTTGTTAAGTGGTTGCTAACACTGGCACCCGCTTAATTCGATGTTATACATCAGTGTTTATCTTGTACACCTTTTATATAGTCACCCGATGTTTGTCTGCGTTAGGTCGAAACATGGGATAGTGGTAAGGGCTAATAACTGCTGATCTGAAGGTTGTTTGTTCGATCCCTTCTCCAGCCGGATCGAAACCAGAAATGAAACTAAAACTACTCTCAGTCTTTCGGACGAGACGTTAAGCGAGGTCCCGTGTATGATTGCTTTACATCGGTGCGTTAAAATATTCAGGGAGGCTTCTGGAACAGGGGCATCGTCTGTATCATGCACTATCCCCAAAAACTATAGTGACTAACCTCTTCTTGGGGCCTCGCCCATAAGGATTTCCGGTGGCGAGGATAAATAAAACCATATAAATCGAATAGTCTGCGTACCATACATGTACAAATAATCACCAACGCATGAATGCATAAATCATTTCATTAATACAACATCTTTATGTCAGGTCATAGTCTGGTGAATTTCAAACTTCCTGTTTTCAAGAAGACGCATGCAACATCCCAATAGTATGTTATATTTTGAATCGACAATACATGTATACAAATGTATATAGGTAGTTTTGTTAGGTCACAGTCCGGTGAGTTTTAATCTTCCGGCTTTTAAGAAGACGCTCAAGATTTGTTCAATACTTTTTTTATTATTATTATACCATATTTATATAGTCCTTTTTTCATGTATATTCACGTTCAAAAGTGCTGTAAAATCACGATTAAGAGATAGTTAAAACAGTATACATAAATTATACAACTATAGACAAATTTATAAATCAACACATATCCACCACTCATTTATGCAAACAGGTAAAATACACAATATGAAATGTTTCAAGTCCGGTTGGCTTCGTAAGCTGTATGGCCAGTCCACACGCGCAATACTCCACCAGCCGGTGTGTCAAGAACAGCGCCAAAATAAAACTGAACCCCATGGCACCCCATTCCGAGAGTCTGCCACATCAATCAACCAAACATATCCGAAATAAGAGCCATCAGACAAAAACTAACCAAAAGGACCACCCACAAAACAACACCAAAAAGAAACAGTACACGTGCCTTTTTAAAACGAGGCTGTCTGGTGCTAGATAACGGAGACGAAGACGGACAGACGGACAGACGGGGGGGGGGCAGATCAACGAAGAAAAGGTTCGATTTAAATCGATGAAAACAAGACGCAGTACAGTTTTGTATATTTAGGTTTTCGCCATTGTCATGTTATACGTTTGTAGGATTGTTGAGCAATTAATATGCTGTTTAGAACTAATACAAATGATTGTTTAGGAATGAAAATACTCATGTACATGTTTTTGGATGTTGTTTTCATCATATATAAATCATGGGTGACTGTACCGGGATTTAGACCCTTGAAGTATGATATAAACGTGCATGTTTATAATTATGCTATAAAAGTATATATGCCTAAATCCCGTTTCGATCACTTGTGATCTAAATGTGATGACAATGAAAATAATACGTAAATATGACAATTTTGTGCGATAATTTTAAGTTTAATAGCTCATGCACTTGCTATTTAATGGTTGAGAACCCTGGCGCTCTCATTATTGAATGTTATATTATACAGCAGTGTTTATCTTGTACAATACTTATATAGTCACCCAATCCTTGTCTTCGTACTACACATATACGAATTATCACCGACGCATGAATGCATAAATCTATTCATCAATGCAACATCTTGATGTTAGGTCATAGTCTGGTGACTTTTAATCTTCCTGCTTTCAAGAAGACGCATACAGCATCATTATAGTATATATTATATTTTGAATCGACAATACATGTATAAAATGTATATATCCTTTCCGCTACCACGATTTTTTTGGGGGCTATGAGAAATTCATATGGTCCCTATACCCCGTTCCTGAGACACTATTGACTTGCAGCACTGATAAAAACTCGATTCATCCGGATGCTACACACCTGTCCCGAACTGAAAGTAGGAAAAATTGTCAATATTTCGACTAAAGGTCACCGGAAATGACGTTATGACGGTGACCCTTGCGCAAAAAAACTTCTTTTTTATTATTTTTTTAGCTTGACCGGCCTACTTTTGGGCCCCTTTAGGGCACTGATACTGGCCCCTTTGTTTAGCCTTATATTCCTTCTACAGAGAAATAAAACTTTTTGGCGCTAAATGTTATGGCAATTCCACAGGGAATCGTACCGCAATGGTGGGTAGGACCAGTAATTTCAGTTCTGGATAATCTACGCCCAAAGCCCTCTTTAAAGGGGTCCAGCAGGGCCCAAAAGCCCTGGGTCCGTAATATCCTGTTGTCTGAGATGCCTGTGCATCCATTGACATTTGATGTAAGCGGCCGAACGTAAAGACGTGCTTTGTTTACCTTAGAAACAAACCATATTTTACAAGATTGTATGCCGCATTCTAAGACCAAGATGTCATGACGATGTCAACGAAACAGTAGCTACTATAATGAGAACGACTCTAGGTGACAACCGAATGATTTATCGTGAAATTTTGACTTTTAAACTAACCATTAGTGGGTGGGGGAATGCTAAGAAGTCATTATCTCGCCCGAGGGTCAAGTCACGAAAATCGTCACGCACTATTGAACTCTAGATATTTGACAATCATTATTGATCACCAATCAGACAAGGGAAGTAATCATGGCTGCAACTCGTAGTGACAAAGTAGCAGTTGCTCCCCTTTCCTGTCCGAAAAACAGAGTAAATGAAAAACTTGCTAAAATTAATGAAGACCTTGGCACTGGCACTAACCCACCGGTCAGCCCTGATTCAGTTGATAGCAGTTTCGATTATTCCCAGCCAATACGTCCACAGCGCTTCTACTCTGAACTGGACAACGCACTAGATGGACTCAACCGAGATGAATACATAAATGAACTTATACACATATGCCGCACCGATTATTCTAAGATCTCCGATTATAGGGAAAGACTAGCTGAGAGGGCACAGAGCTTCCCTAACTGCCCCCAGACGCCTCTTGTGAACAGACGGAATTCATCCAACGGAACCAAAGAGGAGAAATGTGCTGCAGACTGCTACACCCTATACTCATTCTCACAAGGTATTCACAATCGAGATGTTCTAAACGTTTTCACAAACAATGGTATAACCGATAACGCCACCATACTAGTTGAGGATGAAATTGATAAAACTTTTAAACTGCCAGATATATACGGCATGCTATCAAATATGCAAAGTGACATCAGCGATATTAAGAGGAAACAAGCAACTGACTCTATAGTACTAGAAAGCATCAGAAACGATGTCAGCCAAGTTCTTGTACTGTTTAGAACTATTCACGGATCGGTCAACAGTGTCCTTTCACGTGTTGGAACAATCGCAAATTCGATACCACAAACAAACAAACAAACTGAAGGATGACTGCGCCCGAATGGAAACGGCACTCGCTACCTTAAACAAACGGTTCCTTGACGACCTCACTCCCATCAAACGCAACTCCCGCCTAGAAATCGAGACACCATTGGATTCTATAAAGTGCAATAACACTCCCAATGATGAAGTAACCCACATTGTTGTTGAGCCTAACACAACGGCATCTACATATATAGACCCATCGTTGTACAAACCGGCTAAACATGTGGACTACAGTACTACCGAATCCATCACCATGACTGTGAACGACAAACCCAGCGTTTCTTCGAAACCTCAACCAACGTCTCATACTGATACAAACGATGAAAACCCAGCACCTGGATTTAAGGCTGTTAGGCGTAACAAGACCTTGTCGTACTTTATAGGCAACATTGATGGTAACGTTTCAAAACAAGATGTGTATGACTTTATGCAAGACAAGAATGTAATTCCATCATTCATCAACATCTACTACGGAAAGAATGGCGCGGCAGCCAAAGTTAATATTTACTTTGAAGACGAACATACCATCAATCATGACGACTTCTGGCCAACCGATATAACCTGTCGGAAGTGGGTCAGCAAACCAGAATGGGAGAAACGAAGAGCATCCTATCGCAACCAACAACGACCGCCGCGACATCAACGTTGGTCTTTTGATGATGCAGAACACGACCGTCATCAACCTTACGACGCGTACGCGAGCCAGTATCTAGCACGTAAGCAACATAACGACCGTCACCATGGCTTCAAACAGCGAAGAGATGACGATACCAGAAACTACCAGCATCACGAATACGACGCACCTCGAAACAACAACTACTGGAACGACAACGCCTGGGATCGACAGTCGATCGATAACTAAATGGTGAATAAGTGTTGTGCTCCCAAGTGTGAAATAATGGAAGCTTACCATAGCAAAGTGCATATTATTCTGTTCATCATGTGTGTAAATATTCTCTGTTGGAACGTGCGAGGCATAATGTCAACCGCCTACAGCCTCTCCGAAATCCTCGACCAAAAGAACATAGACATAGCTCTACTGACAGAGCCCAAACTATTGCCAAGATCGCAACATTTCTTACATTCCATTAACCCAGATTTTCATGCTATAAACACGTGTGATCATAATGTTGATAACTATGGATATATGAAGTGTGGGAGAGCGGGTACCGCAATCCTCATACGTAAAAACTTACAAAAACATGTCACTACCTTAACTAATCTCAACCATGATAGAATATTAGGGATAGAGATCAAACATGTATGTAATGTACCTATGTATGTATTTTGTGTATATATGCCATCTGACAATGATGTTAATTTATACAATGACACTCTATCTAATGTTAAATCTATTATGTCGCACTATTGTAAAATTGGTACAGTTGTACTAGCTGGAGATTTTAACGCTCAACTTGTCACAGAGTCCCGACAATTTCCGAATAGGAAATCCAGAATCCTTTCCGACTTTGTACGTAAAAACGGCCTGATATCTCTCCAAAACGTTTTTAATTGCAATGCATATACCTTTGTACCAACCAGAACCAATATTGACCATATACTCGTTGAGAGTAACTCCAGCCACCTGTTCTCCAACTATAATGTCGCAGTCCCCCAAGAGATCCTCACATCCGATCACCTCCCTATCATGTTCCAGGCCAACGTGAATGGCGAGAGGATAACTCCTACACTCCGTACCAGTACAAACATAAATTGGTCAAAATGCACACCCACCCATATCTCAAACTTCAATAAAGAAATTGAAAATCAGTTCACAAAAATGCATAAAACTCATAATATTGAGAATCTCGATCCTGACATCATTAACTCCGCCATAACCAATTTTATCCGAGAAGCTGAAAAGCACCTCCCCAAGTCTCGATTCAATAAGGCCGCCAAACCTTACTGGTGTCCCGAGTTCAAACACGCGCATGCGCAAGCTAGGCACTTCCGGTCAATCTGGAAACAATCTGGATGTCCGAGAGGGTTCGCCCATGAGTCGTACACTAATTATAAGACAGCTAAACGGACCTTTAGACGAAAACAGAAGCGTTGTATTGACGAACACGACAATGAAGTTTTTGACCAGCTGAATAAAACTGCTGAAACTGACTATAAGCTATTTTGGAAGCTGCTTAAGAGAAACAGCGGCACGAACTTCGACATATGTACCAATATTAATGTAAACGGTCAAAGCTTCGATGACTCAGACGTAATAAACGGTTTTAAACACCATTTCAGCGTGTTTGGTATATACGACGAAGGCGACGACTTACCACATTGTTACCGCGTGGAATTGGATAACTACATTTGTCTTGTCACTAAGTTCATTCTATATTTTACATTTTCAGGCGTAGAACTGGAAGAACAACATGATTATGAAAAATTAGATGAAGAATTGAAGAACGAGAAAACAGTCTATTCAGATTTTCAGTCAGACGGAGATTATGTCAACACCCAAATATAAGATACACAATTAAGACGGAGAATATGTTAACACATAAATATAAGATACACAATTAAGACGGAGAATATGTTAACACACAAATAGAAGATACACAATTAACACGGAGAATATGTAAAATAAATAAAAAATATACCAGATTTATATAGAAATTATTTCGTGCGAACACGCGTTCAAAGTTTCTTTACACATAGTGATAGTTTTACTGCTACAAGGGAGCAGGTGCATCCTCTACCAGTTCAGATACAGCATGATCATACCTGAGGGACAGACTGAAAAAAGCCCCTGAAGGGAATGAGAGTGACCTTATATACAGGCGTACCTCGCGCTGCAGAAGTTCGCCGAGCTGTTATTTCGAATAGACAGCCTGGTTCTGTATAGCACCGATTCACAGCTTCCTGGCACCTTTACCCAGATAATTGGCAGTACACACGGTCAGATATAACTTAGTGAATAGGGTATTGGCATTCATGGTATTATAATACCCTATCTGTATACAAGCGACATACCAAAATAAACCGACTTATACGGGCCTCCTAAATTTCGCCTTCATGACAACAATTTCAAACTCGATTATCATGGATTATAACGGTTAAGTAAAAGATGGTAAATCATCAATGTAATACCAGTTTACCTCCAAGTGTTAAAGTGTCCAAATTCATGTAATTTCTGTATATAATAAAGAATAAACTTATTTCAATTAGAAATTATGAAATTCGGATTAGGAGTAGGTATGATGTTAACATCTGATGAATAGATTTTCAGAAATGTAACCTTTATACGATTTGTTTTGCTTTAAACGACCTATACTCATGCGGATATAGACAGATTACTATAATGTACAAGTGTTGACCTTACACTGCTCGGCAACTACTTCTGTAACTGAGTATGAAACATAGATTACCTGTGTGGCTATATCATGTGGTATGTGACGTCATTTTTGGCTAAGACTGGCAGCCGATTAGGCTCGACAGGGAGTTAAAAAGTCCTGTAAGTAATTTGACTATGACCTCAATTCAATTCAATTCTTTATTTCCCTCTATGCAGAGGATATTGAATACAGTATGTACAGGATAACAAAGAATAAGAAGTTATACAAATATAAACATGAGCATGATAGTAATTACATTCTCAGAAGACATGCCGCAGGTGATTAGCGACATGCTATTGATCAGTTACACATATGTCACGGTTCTGTATTCGCTAAGCAGAATATATATTCAGACATTGGATTATATACATATATGAATATTTGAGGAACATGGACTCAGTTTCAACGTCGAACACAGGTTCTAATGGTGCCCCTAACAGTTTTAAAGACAGTGAGATGCTGTCAAGTGACAATAGTTCGTGTAAATCGTCTTGACTGATAAATTGTACTAGTGAATATTTGAATTCAGTTCGGAGTGTCTGGGTACATAGGCATTCGCTTAGCACGTGTATAAGTTCTACCTGGTAGACTAATTCACATTTGTCACATATTTGGTTTTCGAGTAAAACACTTCTAGTCCATAATCTAGCGATGACGCACATAATATAGTTGAATGAGTTTAGATTGCAAACGTTATACACAATGGATGGCACAATTCGTGGATGTAGTATCCGAAAGAATGTAAAGTCCGTATCCTGTGACATTCGGTTGTCCCACAAAAGTGTTTCATTGAATTGTATTGCACATGCAACGGCATTTTTCCACTCTCGCTTAGAAGGTATGCGTTGCGGAGTGGACGTGAAGTTGTTGATTATGAATTGCAAGCCGTATTTGTTCAAAATGTTACATACGTCAGGAATGTATCCTAGAGTTACTTTTGATCTATCACTAAGAAATAAAACAAGTTTTCGAATAAAAATATCTCTTGTCACGGAGCCCGATGGTAGTGTCATAAGTTTGTGTAGAAACATAAGTTTGCGAGATTCTATTTTGGACGGTAATCGGTTCAGACCTAGCATGGATTCTGCCATATCAGAACGGGTAGCTAATGGTAACCCTTGAATGCGTTTAACAGCAGAATGTTGGAAACGAGATATGGCAGAGGAATCTGAGGTAAGTAGGTTGTTCCATAATTCGGATCCATACAAGGCTATCGGCACAATAATTTTTGTGTACAGACCTGCAGAGATACGTGGGTTGACCCCACAGACATGAACACCTTGCGCAGACAATGCGAAGAATGCATTTTTGGCTTTGTTTAAACGCTCGTTAATCCTATCTTTGTTTTTTTAAATTGAACGAGTACAAAATGCCAAGATGAACGAAAGTATCAGCTTGTTCAATGAACTGGTTGCCGTACAAAATGCCCACTTTGGGTTGGGAACGTTTTCTTGTGAAGACTGTTACACTACTTTTACGTACGTTGATAGAGATGTTCCAATGGTTACAGTAGTGATACACGATATCGACCTGTTTTTGAAGGTGTAGGGGTGTTAGACATATAAGAGATATGTCGTCGGCAAATGCGGGATTTCCAGCATTTACTGTCATGACCTTTGACCCTATCCGGTTTTCCTCAAGTTCGTTTAGTAAGTCGTTTACGTAGACCAAATAAAGGAAAGTAGACAAGACGCCACCTTGACGTACTCCTCTTTTTATGCGAAATAGATCTGAAGTGTGCCCTTGAATGCGTACCATAGATTTAAGGTTCGTGTATGTTGATATTATTAATTTTAAGAAGTTTCCAGTGAAATGTAGTATCCCGAGTTTGAGGAATAGAGCACCAAAGGGGTACACGTACACACATCTAAACATGACAATAGAATTAATAGAAATGGGTAGTTGGGTAGTTCATCAGAAAATAAAAGCGTATTTTGTGTCATGTGATAGAATGACGAAAAACTAAATATACCTAGCAACACTAAATAGTACAAGAATGCATATACACTCATTAAAAGTTATAAGTACACCAACTTGTTACGCTTGTATCTTTTTTATTATACACGATACGTTGTTAATTGTTTGCATGTTTATGCGAGTAGTATATAACCACAATATCCGATAATTGGATATTTGTATTTTGTTTTGTGTAAGCAGTGAACCGCGAAATCCCAAAAATGCACGTGCACAGCACTGTGTATTGTACAATGTCTTGAAATGTTGATAACCCATTGTCCAGCAATACCAAAACCATAAAAACATAAAATATGAAGAATTCTGAATACAGAAAGAACAAGAGATGTTTGTAAAATACGCATGACTCATAACAACCGAATAGCCGTGTATACTTAAGGCCATCCCGACCTTGACCTTTGACCTATTGACCTACAAATTTGTAGAATTCTTCTCTTTATAATCAGCAACCAGTCTGTGAAGTTTTACGATCTTAGGATCCACCGTTTTTACATTGTGGATCAGAAACCGTTGTGTATTCGAAGGTCACGGTAATTTTGACCTTTGAACCGTAGCGACCTCAAAATCAATGGGGGTCATCTACTGATAATGAACAACTTCCACTTAAAGTTTGTGGGCTCTAGGTCCGTTCGTTCTGGAGTTATTGATCGGAAAACATTTAGTCTACCCACCGACCGATCGACATGCATGTGTTAAGTAAGTAACCCCACATCTACGATACGGAGACATACAATACTTCACTACTTACAATTCCTAACATGTTTAAACAAAACAACTTTAAAATAAACATAATATCATACATGTTGTATATCTATATTGTTTAATATTCAAGCTAGAAGCAAAATTATATACACTATTTGCATGTTTCGCTATTTACTGTGTTGGTGTACTTATAACTTTTAATGAGTGTACATATAATTTAAGGCGCGGATAGAAAAAGAGTGAGTAGACATCTACATACATATCACCTCGGCCTTATGCATTTCAATAAAAATTACATACCAGTTTAAATATAGAATGACAAGATAAAATGAATATATGAAACGCATATGACATTAAACATGTGTACTGCAAAGTATCTGGTAAAGGTGCCAGGAAGCTGTGTATCGGTGCTATACACAGGGCACATTAAAGAACCAGGCTGTCTATTCGAAATAAGAGCTAGGCGCACTTCTGCAGTTCCGTTCACGGCTGTTTCTAATGTCTCTCTTTCCCTTCAAAGGCTTTCTCTCAGTCTGTCCCTCTGGTCAGATCATGCTGTATCTGCACTGGTAGAGGACGTACCTGCGCCTTGTGGCTGCAACACTATATGTACAGTGCCATTTAACGTGTGTTCGCATGAAAAGGTTAACTTATATTTTGTGTGTTAACATATTATCCGTCTTAATGTGTATCTTATGTTTGTGTGTTAACATATTCTCCGTCTTAATTGTGCATCTTATAGTTGTGTGTTAACATATTCTCCGTCTTAATTGTGTATCTTATGTTTGTGTGTTTACATAGTCTCCGTCTTAATTGTGTATCTTATGTTTGTGTGAACATATTCATTCTCTGTCTTAGTTATGTATCTTATATTTGTGTGTTAACATATTCATTATCTGTCTTAGTTATGTATCTTATATGTGTGTGTTAACATATTCTCCGTCTTAATTGTGTATTTTATATTTGTGTGTTAACATATTCTCCGTCTTAATTGTGTGTCTTATGTTTGTGTGTTAACATATTCTCTGTCTTAATTGTGTATCTTATCCGTCGGACTGAAGATCTGAATAGACTGTTTTCTCGCTCTTCAATTCTTCATCCAATCCTTCATAATCATGTTGTTCTTCCAGTTCTACGCCTGAAAATATAGAATATAGAATGAACTTAGTGACTACACGGTCTGCTGAGTACCAAACTCCCCACACTAGTTACCTCCCATTGTTACACGGTACTCTGATTGATTTTGTTATTGATTTTCGCTTGTAATAAATTTTAAATGTTAAAAAGGTACTTTGTTGACTTCATAGGTTTGTTGATTTAATTATTGAACAAAAATTGAAGTAAATTATTCGAGGCAATGTAATTTCGCGATCTAGTTCATCTGCTAAGTTAACTAAAATTAATATGCAACGAATATTAATAATATTACAGTATCTAACGTGTGTACATGTCACATGTGGCGAAATAAATACGTTTACTCAAGTTAATTAAATTATATGTATGGTATCGTATGTAATCATGAAAGGTTGCGTTTATCAATGAGTAACTAGTTGGTATTTCCATGATAAAACATTAATTGTGTGTAATATGTTATTTATACGTGTAACCAAGAAAACATACCATTATTTGTCTCCTGTTCATTGTTTTCTTTAGTTCCTCTTGAACGGCGTCTGCAATAAATAAGGGTTTAAACTGACACATATGAATGAAATACATTTTCAGTTATGTTTGTTTTAAGTATATCAGTTTGTCGATCATTTTTTTGTTTGTTTTAATCTCGTTTGAATCCAGGATAATACAGGAACATAATATTGGATGGAATGAAGGTATACCATCCAACCAGACTCCTATAAACAGGGTTCATGCAAATAAGGCATCTGTGAAGGGTTCACTATTAAAATAATATCTTTCCATTTCTTACCGTGAATGAATAAAACAGCCGACCAGTATAATGATGACGACACAAAGTCCTCCAACAACGCCACCTAGTATTGTTCCAATGTTGTCATTGGCAACCACTGCAATATACAGTTACGTTATTGATATCAAAGTTTTGTATATATTCGTTTCTAAAATGACCGACATAATATAGACAAGTAACAAACATATCGTTGTATAACGTTTGATATACAATGAAAGTGACGTCTCGTCGTTTCTATGACGTCATGCAGTTAAAGTAAACAACATACTCTCGGTTTACACTGGCTTACTATATAACTGTGCGTTATCGAAATAAGATATTCAAAAGCCGTAGTATGCCTTTGTTATACAATGGTTTGTCGTTCTGACACTTTCTTATTAATGTAACGACCTTTGTTATTGACCTTACGACCTTCGTGGTTAATTCCTTCGCATCAGAATTCCACACCATTGTATAATATCCGGTCTCCTACGGATTTTAATAGTTCATTTCTTAAATATACGTTAAATATGTTGACATTATGAAGAATGGGCAAACAATCCAGAAACATTGCTGTTTAACTCTTGTGTCATTTAAAGTACAAATCGGAATGGAAGGCAGCACTCAACATTCTGAACACCTCGGCCTTTATCAAAGTTTAAGCATTGTGATAGACATTCTAATGATGATCACCTCGCCTTTATGTATATCAAGATTCATTCTGATCATATCACATTGGTCTTTTTCATTGTAATAGACCGAGCTTTCACGATGCAGAAAAAGCAGAGAATGAAAGAAGCGAATAGAACACAAGACAAGGAAACTCACATATTACAAGTACCAGGCACAATGACAACCACATTAATGGACAAGAAAAACATGGCTTGAAAATATTACTTACCGTTGTTTTGAGAACATTTATCTATGTATTCTTCTACACATCCATACATACAGGCACCAGTCTCTTGCATACACGTCTCATTGATACAGTATGTTGTACAGTCAAGGTCACATGACGCACCATGGTAACCTACCATACAGTCGCCACATTCACCACCATCTTGATAGCATATCTTGTTACGGCATGCAATAGGACACGTTTTGTTACAAGCGTCACCATAGTAACCGATATTACATGCAGTGCACTTTCCAGATTGTTGACTACATTCGGAGTTTTGGCATTTGTTAGGACAAGGTTCCGTACACTTATTGCCATGGTAACCAGTCTTACACGCAGTACAGTCCCCTGATAATGTATTACAACCCTCGGCACATTTATCCGGACAAGTTTGCCCACAGGCGTTACCGTAGAAACCTGATTTACACTTTTGACAAATTGTAACCGTGTCGCATAATTCACAATTATTGTTGTTAACACAACATTTGTCCCCGGAATTTCCAATACGACATCCGAATGTACAGTTAGCATTGTACCGATAACATACGTCATTCTTGCATCCACTAGAGCACGTGAGATTACAATTGTGACCATAGTTACCATTATCACAGTAGCCACAATCACCTGTGGTTTTGTCACATAGACCAAGTAGACAGTTCTTGCAAACTTCATCACAATGTTCTCCGTAATAACCAGGTTTACAGTCTCCACATTTATCTCCGACAAAGTTCCCGGTACACCCACTGGCACAAGAGCCATCAATTCTGACACACTTGTCATATTTACAATTTGCTGGACAAGTTTCATCACAATTTTCACCGTGTTTACCTAATTGACATTGGTCACATTGATCCCCAGTGAACTGTGACATTATACATCCATTCGTGCAGCTTCCATTACTCATATGACATATACCATCCTTGCAATAATTCGGACAAGGATTACAATTTGTTCCGTAGTATCCATTAGCACACTCGCATTTGTTCCCTGTCCAGTAGGCAGAAGTACATGTTTGTCCACAGAACCCAGATTTACACTTGGAACAAGTTGAAACCGTGTCACACAGTTCACAGTTGTTGTTTCTTACACAACATTTGTCCCCTGAATACCCATACCGACAGCCCTTATTGCAGGTAGCATTGTATCGACCACATCCACCATTATTACAACCGGATGAACAAGAGTCATTACAATACCGACCGTATCTACCAAAATAACAGTACTTGCAAATGCCAGTATTTCTGTCACATAGTCCACCGCGACAACCATTGCACTTTATATTGCAACGATCTCCATAAAAATGGTATCTACACCTATCACATTTACTTCCGAAATAGAATCCGGCGCAGCCATCGCTACACGTATCATTTATATCACAAACTCCATTATGGCAATTAACTGGGCACAATTCATCACAATTGTCTCCGTATTTACCATTTGTACATTGGTCACACTTTGCACCAGTAAATTTTGGATCTTTACACCCATTTGTGCATCTTCCATCATTCGCATCACACATATCATCATTGCAGTTACCTGGACAAGGAACACATTCCGTATCGTAGAATTTACTAACACACTGATTACACTTATCCCCTGCCCAACCGTCACTGGTACAGCCATCCAGACAATGTCCAGTGGTTTTATGGCACCTATTGTTCACACAATTAACAGGACACGGTGTGCTACAATCTGTAACCCCTGTACTATTATAGAAACCATCAGCACACAGGTAACATATCTTGTAATATCTACTAACCTGTGTACCAAATTCACGAGCACATCTCGAACAATATGCCGGACACTCCGAGTAACACGTCCCTCCGTAATAACCATCCAAACAGCCATATGTACAATTATCCTGATAATAACAGATTTCACTGCGTTCCCTGCTACCATCAGGTGCACTGGCGCAACATGGACAGTTGATGTCCTCACAATAACCACCAAGCTGTCCTGTAACTAAATTTGAATCATAATACAGTCAAACTTCGTTCATGTATACATACATTTTATCAATATGATTTTTTGTGAAACTTTGTTTATTTTGTATGTGCAGCATAAGGCTGCTTTATTTCTTTCAGGGTATGTACACTTAAGTGATGCTTGTCGTTTCCTTCATTACATTGCTCTGGCTTCTAAAAGGTCGTTAAGTACTTTTTGTGCTACTCAATGGCTCCTGTTATTATAATGTTTCATGTTTTAAATCCTGTCAATCTGTCATTTGGTTAGGAGAAAGTTTTATTTATACTGCGCCGTTCTATATGGTTGCCAGTAGTGTAAGTGTGATGTATGATGCCCCGTAAAACGTTGTTTTAGACATCGATATTTGACTTGTCACTATCCGTATTAAGGCGGTAACCTTACAGTCAACCTTGTTTTATGTACGTTTTGTCCAATTTTATAGTTAAAAAAGAATGAAGAGAATGCAAAACAAATGTTAATATGCCTTTTTATATATAGTGACAGGGTGAGACATTGTGATCACTCTTCGTCCGTCGTCTGTTGTCAGTCCGCCCGTCCGTCATTCAACAATTCTTTCAAACGACTTCTCCTCCTAAACCACTTGGCCACTTTTCCAAATTTAACAGGAATGTTCCTTGGGTGGTCATTTCTAAAATTAGCTAACATAATTATAATCTATTAATAACTCTGGTTGCCATGGCAACCGATAGGAACATCTTATAAATAAACTTAAGAAATCAACCGCTGGCCAGATTTCAGAATTATTTTACAGAAATAGTTGTTGGGTGACCTTCTTACAAAATTGACATTTTTGTCTTGATTCGTAAAAAAACATGGCCACCAGCGGATGGGTGCTGTTTTTTCCTATATATCTATAGTAAAATCTTTGAAAATCTTATCCTCTAAAAGTACGGTTTGGATTTTACTATTTCCTTAGGTAGACCTTTCGAAAAATAGCTAAATGAATTACATTCCATGCAGATGTCTGGTTGCAATGGCAACCTATAGGAAAGTCTATGGGAAAAAATCATCCGCTGGCCAGATTTCAGAATAATTTTACGGAAATAGTTGTTAGGTGACCTTACAAAATTAACATTTTTGACTTGATTTGTCAAAAAACATGGCCGCCAGTTGGTGGGGCGCTGTTTTCCCCTATATATCTAAAGTAAAATCTTTAAAACTCGTCTCCTCTATAAGTACTGGTTGGATTTCACTATTAATTGGTAAAATTGTGCCTTGGGTAGTAGTCCTTTCTTAATAGAGCTAAAAGAATAACATTTCATGTAGAACACTGGTTGCCATAACAACCGATAGGAAAATCTTAAAAAATATATTAAAAATCAACAGCTGGCCACATTTCAAAATAATTTTACAGAATTAGTTGTTGGGTGACCCTCTTACAAACTTGACAGTGGGTTTTGTGCTATTTTTTCCTATATATCGATAGTAAAATCTTCTTCTCCAAAAGTACTGGTTCGATTTCATGTTAAATGGGTTACAATGTTCCTTGGGCTATCCTTTCTAAAATAGCTAAAATAATTTATAATCCATCCAGAACCTTGGTGGCCATGACAACTGATTTGATTTTTAACACGAAAAATATGGTTCTACTTGATCAATGTGCACAGGTGAGCGACATAGGGCCCTGTGGGTCCTCTTGTTTGTTGAACTGAGTCTATCCTGTACTTACTTAATTGTCCAGCGCAATCCTGCTTTGTTTCTTTCATAATGGCATATACATTGTATACGGTTTCAGTTTGGTGTTGTATTGTGTGGTCGTCCATGTGATTTATTCATATATGCTGGCTCTTGTTTCGGATATGTTTGACTAATTGATGCGACAGGCTGTCAGACTAAAATATATGTACCGCGTTTTTTGTAGCTTCATATTTTCATTTTAGTAGTTGTCCGTGTGACCTTTGCTTTTGGAATGTGTCTTTTCCTTTTCGTTTGTTCAACCATAACAACGTATTTATGAATCTGCAGGGTTATATAAATTACTGTTCAATATCAGGTTTGTCCTTGTGATTTTTAATTGTATTGTGTGCCGTGTGTGTTCTGCTGTATCTGTTTATGTTGTCCAAAATATAACTACAGTATAGTGTGTTACTTCATCTTTGTGTGATTGTCTTTGTCACTCGGGTGTGATCGTCCTTTTGATTCGGTTTTGTCTGCTGGCTCTTGTACCGGATTTTACTGACTGAAGCAGCTGGCTGTTTGAGTGGGTTATCGTATATTGTACCCTGTTCCTTCTTCCTTCATGCTAAATGTTTCAGTTCAGCGCTGTCTTCGCAAATAACCTTCGTTTCATTTTACATGTAGCAGATGTTTTATCCTCGCTTCGTGTTACAATAAACGCAAGTTTGCGTGTAATGGTAAAGCGAAATATCACAACAATACCCTATACTTTCAATAGTTGAAATGTTTGTAATTTAAAGTACGTATATAGTTACCTTCGTTTATTCCAGAACCAATCACTACAAGTAGTGTTATCCAATAAGACACCATTCTTGCTTCGTAATGATATTTATAGTTATGTAAGTTCATCCGACTTTCTGAAATATACACTAGTATTTAAAATATACATATATCTTGTTTTATGCAGCGGCCATATCACTTAACGAAGTTTCCTAGATTTAACCATAACGCTTAATTTCTATGTAGATCCATATTTGATTCTCGGGTTGAACCTATGGCTAGATGTCATGGTCTTGAGTGAATGTAATTTAAAAGTTGTTGATGATTAATTTTAGGAAAACAGGTTAAGTGACTTGGTCGCCGTTATGATTTGAACTGCGTAAAACCTGGTGAAAATTATCCTCTTGCATTCCTCCCGCGATTAACTTTCAAACATGGTTAATTTATTTACTGTTTATGTATGTCCGTTGTTCCACCTGAAACTATATTACTTAGAATCTCTCACAACTTTAATGAACGACATTAAGCGTGTTCATATAACAAGGAAGATTGAAAACCATATCATACATGTATAGTATCTATTTCCATCCAGGGTGTTGCATTTCTGAATAGGCTTTTGCACTCATTCATGCGTTGGTGATCACTCGAAAATCAGGTATGGCGTATTTAGTTACATATCAAAATAAGTTAATATACTTTTATCTTGTTTTGGTAATGTGTTCAACTGCCAGGGTAATGTTAGGTCCGTACGAGTAATGTCCCATTTGAGTGAAGGTTAAGAAGTTTACAGTAGAAGAGTTGCACGCGAAATACCAATCGTGACAGCTCGGTCATTTCCGTTTGTCTCCGGTAAATATTCTATTGCAATGCATAGAGGCTGAGGTAAGCAAAAAGGTTAAAAACGTCGTAGTATTATTATTATCAATTAAAATTAAGTCCTTGTTATATCAAAGAAAACATAGATTCTGACTACTTAATGATAGTGCATAAAAACTTCCGTAATGTTCTTACAGTCAGGTTACAGAGTAGACATGTGTCATCCTAACGTTATATTGTTTAGGTAAAGTTTAGTACCACAGATATCGAAGCTTGGTATTGTAGATGTAGAGCTGGAGCTCGTAGAGTTGATGCATGTGCACATGTATCATCAGTATTATGGTTTTTGTTGAAATTGTTCACCAATTTACTTACTTGGGTATTGTATTTACCACAAATGGATCTTATCAAAAGTTATTCGAAACTTTAAGCGGACAAGCATTAAAAGCAATATATAAAAAAGTACTTAAATAAATTCAACAAATTAAAAATTAGCCATACATAGGATTTTTTTGAAAAACTTATAGTGCCGATATTAAATTATGGTTCCGAGATTTGGGGATTTCATAATGCGGATAAATTAGAGATAATTCATTTACAGTTTTGTAAACAACTATTATGCGTAAAAAAACAAACCCAGAATAATTTTATATACGGTGAGTTAGGGAGAAAACCTTTAAAACAAAATAGATTAGTTAATATCATTCGTTTCTGGCTTAAAATAACACGCGCGGAAGACAGAAAACTTACAAAACAAACCTATAATCTTATGATCAATAATATTGAAATCAATGCAAATACTGTAAACTGGGCATCAAAAGATAGAAATATTTTACAAATTACGGGGTTTTATCATGTATGGTTTTTTCAGGGAGTAGAAAATAAAACTGCTTTTATCAACTTGTTTTCACAACGAATAAAAGATATTTTTATACAAAATTGGAATGCAGAAATTAACGAATCTTCACGTGCAAGCACTTATAGTTTATTAGGTAATTTTGGTTTTAAATCGTATTTAGATGTTATTGATATGAAAAAATATAGAATAATGTTTACCCAACTTATAATGTCAAGTCACCGATTAGAAATTGAAAGCGGAAGATGGACTAAGCCCAACAAGATACCGAGAAATGAAAGAAAATGTAAAACTTGTAATTCATTAGAGGACGAGTTTCATTTTATACTAGAAAGTTCTCTCTACAATAATTTACGTAAAACATACATTGATAAATATTTCTGGGAAAGACCAAATATACCAAAATTCATTGAACTTTTAACATCAGAAAATCACCATACCATCAAATAGTTGTCAGTTTATGTATTCAAAAGTTTTAAATTACGCGACTGTACCATATTTGTGTAACCATGTGGACGCTTTTCTCTGTTATATTGTTTTGTTCATACAGTCATTGATTTTGTTGAAAGATAAAATACTGCCATTACCATCCAAATAATTCTGAGCATGCTTTAAACCACATTTTCTATATATACTGTATCATATCATTTGTGTTTATGTACATATATGTAAACTGTTGGGCTTCAAGCCTTATGTTTGAAATAAATATCTATCTATCTACATGAAACTGTTGGTAGCTCTAATTCAGAAATGCCATCAGCTTCAGATGGCTATACTGAAGATTGAATGATTTGTACAATCCATGACTATGACAATGTACTCCACATGTGGAGAAGTTGTTTACATCTGCTTGTAGATAGCAAGGCGGAACGGTGGATAAATAATTCCAGGGAACTTGGATCATTTACTTGTTCAGTTGGGCATTGTGCCTTGTATGTTTTTTACCTCCACATGTGGAAAGTTGTCTACAACTGCTTGTAAATTAAGATAGCAAGTCGGAACGGTGGATAAATAATTCCAGGGAACTTGGATCATTTACTTGATCAGTTGGGCATTGTGTCTTGTATGTTTTCTTACCTCCACATGTGGAAAAGTTGTTTACCACTGCTTGTAGAAGAGCAAGTTGGTATTGTTTAATAAAAGAGTCCAGGAAACTTAGATCAATTACTTGTTCAGGGAATTTTCTGTTTTGTGTGCTCAGCTGGTTAAGTTTAATGCTGCCTTAATATTATCTTTTTGGATTGGTCAACCGAGAAATAACTTGTTGGCTCTAGCTGAACACTTACTATTTTAAAATTAATACCATGGTCCCTTAATGGTATAAGTGTACAATACAGTTTTTATCTTTACATAACCTAATAAATATATTTCCATCAGGAAACATTCATGTTTGCTTGTTCACTGCATTAGGTAAACTATAAGCACAGTAAAACTTCTAAAAGGCATAACAATAAACTGTAATAGTGATTTTTATTGACAGTTGGCCATTCTGAACAGGTTGATTATATTTATATCATTGACAATGGTCTGCCATTAGATAAAAATGCAGTATGTACATATTTCTAATTGTAATAGTGTTTTTTCAAATGTGTTTTTATAAAAGTTTGACTGTACATACTATGATAGCCGTCTATATATTAATTCATATGCTTCTATATATTATTTTATATGCCAGAAACCAATGACCACATTCTTAAGCTATTAATTATCCTACCAGAGTGTACCAGAAACTTCTATAACTGTACATTACATAATACATGTATCTAAGAAAGTAGTCATAATTTTGTACTTCATATTGAAGATTAATTCACCTATGAATTAATCTAATTTATTACGGGAAAATTCACGTGGTTGCCGGGTGTATACACACGGCCCGTCAATTGATACACGGCGACGCTATGTGGTTGTCATGGTTACTCTCGCGTGACTCCGATATTCACCGAGCGTGAA
The DNA here is from genome assembly GCA_947247005.1 of Spisula solida. NCBI lineage: Eukaryota > Metazoa > Mollusca > Bivalvia > Venerida > Mactridae > Spisula > Spisula solida. The sequence continues at coordinate 19,723,899 of OX365962.1, read as the reverse complement.
AATCACAAGTTCTGCCACGTATATGACCACTTGTTTGTCCGACAGCAACGGTGAAAGTTGCACCCACCCTACCACACCCTTTCAACAATATCAACCATTTGTTGTTTCTCACGGTTAATATTCTAATATATCATATTCGGCCTAGAGCCGCTAGATTTAACATTATTAAATATATATATATATATTAATTACTATTATCATTATATTCGAGTCATTGTTCTGCCGTTCAGTTTGTTATTTTTCCAGTTTGATGTTATTTGCGTCACGTACACTACCACATGTATGCGGGTCACAACAGAAATATGGTCACATTGATTGATGTATCGGGAATTAAATACGCATCACTGCTTCGATATGGTAACCAGACGATAACACCGGCGCCAGACAGTATCCAAGCTACATCGAATCCACTCATAAGAAGTCTGCAGTACAAGGTGATTCTTAAATACGTGCTTCCTAGTGATGGAGATGTTGTCGTGAACCGATTCCCAGAAGTGTTAGCAATGTTAATATTGGTGTTGATTAGGTCAATGTAAATGTTGTGAAGTTGTTTCTATTCGATTCCGTCAAGGAAAAGACAGGACACCGACAATGATGCGTTCATAAATTACACTTGAATACAGATTATTCAGCAAGATGCATGACACTGGTGATTCAATCAGTGACCATAACTCTGTTTAACGGCGTAATAATCGCCTACTATAGCGAGGAGAAATTGACGCGATCCTTGACCTTCAATTAGTATTTTAACAGCTGATTTATTTCATCGTCTATATTTATATCTCAGGTTATATATATTCATAAGCGGAAGTATCATAATTAGGCATGAGTAGGAATACAAACAAAAATATTAATTTAGGTCAGATAGGGCACGATTTGATAGCGGAAATTGATTCTTGTAGTATACTCATGCATAAGGTTGAGATCGTGTCAATATCTCCGTACTATATTCGCAATTAATGACCCTACTTAATTTGATATATTACTTGCCTGAAACATGTTCTTGCTTTTCCAACTTTAGTTGATCTTTCATCATGTATTTCATACTCACATTTGTCATGTTGGCGGAAAATTCTGTCGCTTGGAGGCAACCGAGGGCATATCTATGTGTTTATTAACACTGACTCTATATAAAATATATTTTGCATTTCCATGGGGTTTCTCTCGGTCTCTACTGAGTTACCAGTGGTGGCTGAGGTCCCTGTGGTTACAAAATTCAGTCATCTGACTGTAGTTTTTTATGAGCATTTAAGACTTGTCCGAGCGTTGTCTCAAATAAAAAACTGGCATATCTTAAAAGGTCTCAATTGTTTAGATAAGTCACATTTGGTTAAAAAACATATTTACTGTAGACATGATTTTTATACGGTACATCGAGCGTACCTGGTCTTATTACGGGGTACCTGGAGTGTACGTCCCGATATAGTTTTCATCTCGAGTACCTGGAGCGTACTCGATCTTATTACGGGGTACTTGGAGCGTACGTCCCGATATGTTTCAACTCGAGTACCTGGAGCGTACTCGATCTTATGACGGTGTACGACATATTAATCTCGGTAGTTTGTTACAGTAAATTGATATACGGTTTGATAAATAATCCGTGAATCCATGCCCTCGGTTGTTGCTTTCCTTAAAGCGTGTTTAACTCTAACCGCGTTACCAGTTAGAGTTCAAGTCAACATGGCCATTATATGCCACTTTAATTAAATCTATTAACATGTGCTTATCAGGCAAGTCTATATATACTATATGTATAATACTATGCATTACTATGATGATTGGGTAATATTCGTTTGTCATTTCTAACAGGCAATTATATAATTAAATATTGATTACTGTCTACAGTTGTTTTTGAACTTTTATCTTGGAATAATTTCTGCAAATTTGCTAAAGTAAAACTTAAAAGCTAGAATCTTGTTTAACAAATCTGAGATGAAATATCTGATTTAGAATCAACATCTGATGAATAGAGTTTTAACAACTTATAATTTCCTAATTATTTCATATAGTAAAAAATACATGGCACAAGGATAACGATATGGACCGGATACGTTTATGTTTAAGAACCACAGCATTTACACGAGTACATTGGTAATGCTTATCCACTCTTTGTCCACAACACTTCTTCATCATATATGTATTGAAATGTTGTTTTTTATCATACTAGCTGTCGCTTCATTTGGATCTTTGATTTTTATTGTCAATACTTGGACCCCTTTAGCATATACAAGACAATGCCACTTTATAACAGGATAGTTGAAGTAAGAGGAACTGCATTTAAGTTGTTTCTGGCACAAATGGCATTGAGTGTTCCTAATTAGGGCAGTTAACGTAGAATACAAAACGATAATAGAACATCTGACACGGGAGGCAGCACTCAACCAGCCGATCACAGAAAACATAATACAACGCGCACACCATACAATAAAAATACAAATGATATAACAATCAGTACAAAAACAGTTGACTATTACTGTACACTACAATCAAAGTATGTACACACAACATATAAACAAAATGTCTTACAATACATAATTGTGTATCTTATATTTGTGTGTTAACATATTCTCCGTCTTAATTGCGTATCTTATTTTTGTGTGTTAACATATTCTCCGTCTTAATTGTGTATCTTATATTTGTTTGTTAGCATATTCTCCGTCTTAATTGTGTATCTTATATTTGTGTGTTAACATATTCTCCGTCATAATTGTGTGTCTTATATTTGTGTGTTAACATATTCTCCGTCTTAATTGTGTATCTTATATTTGTGTGTTGACATATTCTCTGTCTTAATTGTGTATCTTATATTTGTTTGTAAACATATTTTCCGTCTTAATTATGTATCTTCTATTTGTGTGTTAACATATTCTCCGTCTTAATTGTGTATCTTATATTCGGGTGTTAACATATTCTCCGTCTGACTGAAGATCTGAATAGACTGTTTTCTCGCTCCTCAATTCTCCGTCCAATCCTTCATAATCATGTTGTTCTTCTAGTTCAACACCTGAAACGTGAGAATGAATTAACACTATCTGCTGAGTACCAAACTCCTCGCAGTAGTTACCTCCCCTTGTTACACGATACTCTAATATAATGTAATAGAAGTGAGGAATCTGGCTGAGTACTAGTCAAAGTATACCGACAACTCTGATTAACTTTCGCGGGTATTAAATTTTGCAGATTACGTTAAATTGGTAATCAGTGACTTCATACCTTTGTCGATTAAAAATATTGAACAAAATATTTATAAATAATATGAAGTTTTGATGTCAATTATTCGAGGAGATGTAATTTCGCGTTAATCTAGTTCATCCGCGAAGTTAACGGAAATTAATTTTACCACGAATATTGATTATACATGTATTACACTATCGTTGAGTAACACCTTAGTTTTTTAAAGATAAATAAAACTAATTGTGTGTAATATGTTCTTTGTACGTGTAACCAACAAAACATACCATTATTTATTTCCTGTTCATTGTTTTCTTTAGTTCCTCTTGACCGGCATCTGTAATAAATAAGGGTTTAAACTGACGAATATCAATGAAATACAATTTACAATGGTTGTAGCTTTAAGGAGATCAGTTATGTCGATCAGTTTTTGTTTTTTATCTTGTTCGAATCCATGGTTCATACAGGAACACATATATTGACCGTGAGGGTTGTGTTCTAATAGTGTTGAATTTTTGTTATTTTTGATGATGAAAGTACTCAATTCAATCACATAATATAATGGCCTTAGGAACAAAACAGCCCAAAGAGGATTATGTAAGTAGGTAGTCCCATAATACGATGCCCCGTTCTCTTCACGTCCTACCAATACGCATTCGCCTATTATGTTCAAATAAAGGTAAACATGCACCATCCAACCAGACTCCTATAAGGAGGGGACACGTAAATAATGCTTCTAATGTGTGAAGGGTTAAATGTTAAAAATAAAATTTTCCCATATCTTACCGTGAATGAATAATGTATCCGACCAGGATAATGATGACAACACAAAGTCCTCCAACAACGCCACCTAGTATTGTTCCAATGTTGTCATTGGCTTCCACTGCAATATACATTTACATCATTGATATCAAAGTTTAGAATATATTCGTTTCCAACATGACCGACATTATATAGACAAGTAACAAACATAGCGTTGTATAACGTTTGATATACAATGAAAGTGACGTCACGTCGTTTCTATGACATCATGCAGTTAAAGTAAACAACATACTCTCGGCTTACACTTGCTTACTATATAACTGTGCGTTATCGAAATAAGATATGCATAAGCCGTAGTATACCTTTGTTATACAATGGTTTGTCGTTCTGACGCTTTCTTATTAACCTAGCGACCTTTGTTATTGACCTTACGACCTCCATGGTTAATTCCGGTGCATCAGAATTCCACACCATTGTATAATATCCGGTCTCCTACGGATTTTAATAGTTCATTTCTTAAATATACGTTAAATATGTTGACATTATGAAGAATGGGCAAACAATCCAGAAACATTGCTGATAAACTCTCGTGTCATTTAAAGTACAAATCGGAATGGAACGCAGCACTCAACATTCTGAACACATCGGCCTTTATCAAAGTTTAAGCATTGTGATAGACATTCTAATGATGATCACCTCGCCTTTATGTATAGCAAGAATCATTCTGATCATATCACATTGGTCTTTTTCATTGTAATAGACCGAGCTTTCACGATGCAGAAAAAGCAGAGAATGAAAGAAGCGAATATCTAGAACACAAGACAAGGAAACTCACATATTACAAGTACCAGGCACAATGACAACCACATTAATGGACAAGAAAAACATGGCTTGAAAATATTACTTACCGTTGTTTTGAGAACATTTATCTATGTATTCTTCTACACATCCATACATACAGGCACCAGTCTCTTGTATACACGTCTCATTGATACAGTATGTTGTACAGTCAAGGTCACATGACGCACCATGGTAACCTATCATACAGTCGCCACATTCACCACCATCTTGATAGCATATCTTGTTACGGCATGCAATAGGACACGTTTTGTTACAAGCGTCACCAAAGTAACCGATACTACATGCAGTGCACTTGCCAGATTGTTGACTACATTCGGAGATGTGACATTGGTTAGGACAAGGTTCCGTACACCTATTGCCATGGTAACCAGTCTTACATGCTGTGCAGTCCCCTGATAATTTATCACAACTCTCGGCACATTTACCCGGACAAGCTTGCCCACATGCGTTACCGTAGAAACCTGATTTACACGTTTGACAAGTTGTAATCGTGTCGCATAATTTACAATAATTGTTGTTAACACAACATTTGTCCCCGGAATCTCCAATACGACATCCGAATGTACAGTTAGCACTGTATCGGTTACATACGTCATTCTTGCATCCACTAGAGCACGTGAGATTACAATTGTGACCATAATAACCATTATCACAGTATCCACAATCACCTGTGGTTCTGTCACATAGACCAAGTGGACAGTTCATGCAGAGTTCATCACAATTCTCACCATAATAATTAGGTTTACACCCTTCACATTTATCTTCGTGAAAGTTCCCTGCACACCCATGCGTACAAGTGCCTTCCTCTCTTACACACTCACTTTCTACACAATTAGATGGACAAGTTTCATCACAATTTTCACCGTGGGTACCTGTTTGACATTGGTCACACTTTGTACCAGTAAATCGTGGATCTTTACATCCATCCGTGCAGCCACCATTACTCAGATGACATATATCGTTCTTACAAAACTCTGGACAAGGAACACAACTCCCACCGTAGTAGCCACTGGCACAACTATCACACTTGTCCCCTGTCCAGCCGTCACTCGTACAGCCATCGAGACAACGCCCACTACTCTTATCACATCTATTGTTCATACAGTTTGTAGGACACGGTGTGGAGCAATCTGTAACACCTGTACCATTATAATATCCATCAGCACAAAGGTAACATACCTGGTAGTCATTAGGATGTAAGGAATTACCATATTTACGAGCACATCTGATACAATACTCCGGGCATATATTGTAACACTTTCCTCCCCAATAACCATCTTTACAACCGTATGTACAATATCTATCACTACTCCTGCATATTTCACTGTCAGCATCAGGTGCACTGGCGCAACATGAACAACGGTTGTCCTGACATTGCTCTGCTTTTTCTCCTGTAACTGATAATGAAACATAGACTTACTATGATAGATATTTCAAGCAACTTCTCCCTGACAAGTGTATACTGTTAAATAAACAAACAATAGTTCTAGGTTGAATACTTGTAACCAACAATGCGGAAGACATAATTAATAGTAGCTAATGAAACGCAATAGCTATCTGTATGCATATAATATAAGTCTATGTGTGCGCTTTTCAGAATTTTATTGCAGCGATATTCAATGCAGTAGACATTTAGTCCTAACTGAGTTTAATTGCACACTTTAATGAATTGAAATCGGCGTATGAATAATTGCGGAAAGGTCTCAAATACTCCCTTTTCAAGTATATGTATCTGCACCTGCTAAATGTGTTTGCTAAGGAAATAGTTGCTATACACTCACTAACACTCCCAACGCAACACCTACATGTATATTTTTCATGATTTCATCACTATTATTCAATGGATATAGTTTGAAACGGTAATGATTAAATATTCTTTGCATGTCTCCTTGAATTAATATGCAAATCAGTTCTTTAAACGATAACAATTAAACCTAATAACGAGCATCACTGCCAAGCGAAATGTCACAAAAATTACGCCATGTAAATATATTGCAGGATTGGGCTCATATAGCACACGCAACACAAGTATATCTGCATAATCACAACATGCAACAATTGCCGCTATCTTTAAAGACTTCAGATTTTAAGATTACTTAGAATATGTGGAGACGAGCTGTGCGGCCGACAAACGGAACGACCACCAACACGTAAAAACGACAAAAACAAGCCATTTTCCGGGAAATGGGGACCAATCTCCGGGTATTGATACGAATTATGTGCTTTCGATAGGGCAGAAGAAAACATGTATCCGAAAATGCATGGAAGGACATACTAGATACTAATTAAAAATACTGTTTACACCCACCTTGGTAATATTTTTCATGGTGTATTTTTGTGACTTATCAATTTGCAGTGACGGTCATTATTTGAAATTATTTTCATCTTACAATCAAACAATTTTATAAAGCAATGATAGAAGCATCAGTTAAATATGTATCTATTAATATGCCAAATCGTATCCAAAATCGCATATTAAATGGAGAAATAATGAAAAGAATAGGTGTTGCATTGGGAGTGTGATTGAGTGTAGTTACCTTGTATTGTCCCAGCAATAATCACTATCAGTATAATAATCCAAAATGACTTCATTCTTGATTTTTCAAGTTGAGATATATTGTGATTTGTCTTTGAAAATTATGATTTAGCCACATATGCCGATTAAATGTCCCGTTCTGTTCCACTGATCTGATTAGCAAATCAACTAAGTTAATTCATAGTATAATGAGTGGAAGAGTCTATTTAATGTTCTAGCCAGTTCTCCTTCATTTATCCTTGAATAACGTTGCTTTGAAAATAATTGTTCCATGTATTGACTAGCCTAGGTTTAACATCCCTGGTTGAAAGAAATATCATATTCTTCCTTGCCATCGATTTCCGTTTTGGAAGATTTATTTAATACTTATTGATACTAAATTTAAAAAGATGGACAAGTTAAATGACTGCCGTATGTCATTGAATGATCGTTAAATTGTCCCTAAAACTTGATGAAAATAAAGCTCCAAATTTCCATCTGCAAACAACTCACACGGATTGTTGTTAAACGCACCACATAAGATAAAATACATTTTGTTATTACATATTGTATATGGTTCCGTACGTAAGTTGTTTAACTACAATTAGCGATGTTAATCAACACATAATAATTATTATCCAACTTTATAAAAATGACCCGGAAGATTTAAAACCAGCCGATCAAATACTTACATACACTCGGCAAAACTTATAAGTACACACTTGTTTATTTGCCCATAGCTCGGTCAATGCGTGTGTGATCGTGCTGAAAATTTCAACATATGTAGATTGGATATGTAGAATTACAATACAATCGATGTTAATGCACATATGGCCCCGCTGCGCTGATACAGTACGGTTTCAAGTCTATGTTTCTATCATGGACACAGTAATAAAGAAAACAATGATAGGAACAAGCCCAATTTAGGTTTAGAAATATCGAGTTCTGATAAAAAATGCAATTTGAAACATGGTTAACTCCCCTTGACCATAACAATAAAAAATATATTTAAAAGTAAAAATACACCATGTTGTTGTTTGAAAAATCGAATTATTTTGTGTTTTTTTAATTTGACAATAAATCTAAAATTCAAATTTACCTTAGGTAAAACTAATTTGCACATACGCGTCAATATCACGGCCATTTTACGGTTTTTGACGTTTCATGGTTCAATGAACCGCTGTATTTAATTTTGAATAAAAAAATGTATTTATCCAGTCCTTTGATAGTCAATACCATGTACACAAAATTTCATGCAAAAATAATAAAAAATAAAAAAGTTATAGTGAAAAAACGACGTGTATACTTATAAGTTTTGCCGAGTGTATTAAATTACATCTTAACAAGCTAACTTTAAATGCTTAATTAACACACAACGAGATACTCATCTCATATTTTGAACTTGTATCTAATAAGACTAAAACATAGGCTGTATACGAAAAATATCAGAACACTAATTAGATCTACGCTTGATTTGATTGATGAACATTTGCGCGATATATTGAGGAAAATGTGTGCGATATTTTATCCAAGTTCCTAAATTGATAAATTCTTATGATTTGACCTAGTGAGTAGTAAACGAAATAAATCAAATTATATACCATCGGAAATCGGAATCCTTTTTCTACATACTGTAAAGATATGAACTAAACAATTACGCGGTCCGAGAGTTACAGGTGACTAAACAAGGTCACTAACGTTGACCCGGCGCACAAAATGACGTCGCGCTAGTTCACACGACGTTAGTGCTCCGCATAGGGCTATGAAATACGAAGTTTGTAGTGATCAGGTTGATGAATAAATTCCAGCACCACACTGATCCACAAAAGTAATGCGTTGGTGAGAATCGCATGTATTTTTGCGCATCGCATATCTAGGCATAAATCCGTACCATGCAACGTTGGTATTTGATAAAGTCTCGGTAACTGACGCCACAGACGTTCTTAGATTTCCTATTACTTCCCTGTCTTACAAAGCTCGACAGTTATCATTAAATCATGTGTGCCATTCTAAAACTGATAAACGACTTACAGAACTGTTTCCAAAATGTAGTTACGATAATTTCATACGATTCGGAGGACATAATCATCTAGCTGTTGACAGAACTTGGCGTTTGTCCGTTTTTCCTTACCTTCTGGTGACGTCACTTGTGCGTCACGAATTGTCACACTTCGAGTTCAACTTCTGTTTATTTCAGTACCTAACGTCCAAATGTCCTCATTTTTGCAGACATCGTCCAGCATGTAACATGTAATGATACGGCGAGGTTTTAAAACAAATGATATGATAGTATTAAAGATACAACCCATTACGTAATCGCCATTAATGGTAATTTTTGGGCTGCGCCGGGTGTGTGTGGCCATGGTTTCAATTAGGGCTATTATGAGAGAATGTGATCGTGTAACTCGATAAATCAGATATTGAATTTTCACAATTGAACTGCGATTCCATAGTATGTAATAATATTTGTATAATATTGAAAACTGCAGCCGTGAGGGCCCCCGTCCTGTTTGTTGTTGAACGTCCCACGTATATGATGGGCGGACGTGCTAATGTGACATTCCATTCTAATGCTAACCTCATGAGTGCTATCATGGATCGGGACGCTTTCAATATTTTGAAACCGGTTATTCGTTAGTATGAAATCGAATCGAATCGGTTAATCGACAGCCCTTTTAAATGATGTTTCTTTTCATGACAAACTGTCTTAATAAGGTACTTTCAGTAGCTGAACCAATTTGTATTTATTTTGTCCTTCGAGTTATACGATAATCAATGTAATTGTATATGTTCAATATGATCATATATGGATTAATGCATCACTTGTTACCCATGTTTATGTGTCGATCAACACATTCAGGCATGTTGTTGCCAAAGATATCATGTATACACGCAGTAACACACATTGTATTGGCATTGTTGGATGAGTAGTGTTTAAAACCATTCCCCGTCGATATGCAAAATCCCAGCCTGGTATTCCTTTTTTTCGCTGAGATATTCGAGTATAAACTTGACATGGTGCAAGATTTTGGATAACCTCGTAGTCAGTTGATGATGAAACAAAGATAACCTTGTAGTCAGAAAGAACAGTAGAGATGATATCAACGTAGTCAGACATAGTAAATTCTAATCGATCCGTTTATGAAAACGCAATAACAGAGGAATAATTATACTCAGATGGCCAATGTAATTACATGTATTAGATTTCTGTAGTTTACTATTTTTGAACATTATCATAAACCACCAATATATGTATCTAGGTATGCTGATGAGATTGTGGAAGCGGGTTATCAATACAGCTTACAAAATGCATTTACGAAGGTATATACAAAAATAATATCACTGATGCTAGTAAATTGCATACAATGTTAATAAGGCACCACAATTTACATGAATATATATGCAAAATTTCATAAAAAATGCACTTTACAGTTACATGTATTGAGACATTTGCTTATACATCGCATGTAGTCTGGCGTCAACGACGTCATAATGACATTTCATCCGCGAACCTTACTACACCTGAAGCTTCCATCACTGGTTTTCTTCGTCTTTTAAAAATGTACTATCCATTTAACACTCACTTACTGCATGTTCAAATTAATAGTGTACTCATAACTAGAATCTAATATCTTTATTCTCGATGATCGTAGGATTAAACGTCAAGCTGGTTTGACGGCGCCAAAGATACCAAATCATAGTGTTCTTGTCAGATTTACCATATTCCAGTTTTCCGGCCCTCATTTGCTATGATTGATCATTTTCGTCCCTTAAAAGCTTTAATCACATGTACACGAGGCTACATTGACGCAGCTGTATGTGAAGTATCTGGAGCTGACTTTCATAACATGTATGAAAATCGCATTACTACTGGTAGAATGTTTTATCACAAATCTGCATTCATTTCGCTCAGCAATCGGTGCGTTAACAACACTGAAATTTCAGCATCAGACAACAGGAAGTTGTTACGCCATGACGGCTATTTGTCGTCCGATTTGACGAGTTATTTTAATGCCATAATGCCTAAAAGAAACTTATAAATATGAAAAAAGATCGTTATATTGTAGCGCGGCGACATGACGTCATTGGTATATTTGAATACATGTACTAATATAATATTATTCAATAACGATCATCAAATAATACAACACGTTTCATGATGATCAGAATTGAATTACATGTGTACTATATACATGAAGTTGAACACAATTTACATATAATCCTTGAATGTCCTTGCTTATCCGTACACTCAGAAATATTGTTTTAATTAATCAAAACATTCGTACGGTACAATAACGAAAACACACGAAGATAAACTCGTGGCAGGTCAGTTGTGCCCAACTATAGATAAACCACAATCGTTCGGGCGTAACTGTACTTTTAATAATGAAATAATCCATGTAAAGGGGTGTATTATGAATATAAACAATTATTTGAATTAGTAGATTACATCGACCTCCATGACGCAGTAGGCTAAAGTGCTCCTTATGGATCTTAATAGATGTTTTGCTTGGGTTCGAATCCCACCTATTTGGAATAATTTTTATAATTTTGCTAAATAAAACATGCGTGTGCATATCTATTTTATATATACAAATGTACTTCTAAAATATATTTATTTCCTTTGTATTTTAATCAGTGAAAATATTCCCACGCCAAGACGGTTGAACAGAAATATCGGTCAACGGTCACCTAAACTGTGCTCCTTGTTCTACCACCTTATTAATTTGGACGTTTCAACAGAATATTCTTAGAGCAAAGATTCTAGCGAAACCAATGATGAAAATAGTTTGTAATTCAACCCGATTGTCATCTAAGCAATAAATACAATTAATCATATGTTTGACGTCGCGGCAGCGTAATAAAGCCATTATTTATTTTTGATAATACACTAGTGTAATAAAGCTTTGACGTGACGTCACTCAAAGTATAGGCGACGTCGTCAAAGTTGCGCGTTTATTATAGTGACAATGAGTAGCTATTTTATGTTTCGGCCGGAAATGGCTAACATATGATAAAAAGAACATTACATTTGTGACTTTCGACATTGGATTTATTAAACTCGTTGAATAAAATCGATAAAATGCTCGGCAGAGCCTCGCATTTTATTATTTTATTCAACTCGTTTAATAAATTCAATATGAAAAGACACTCATGTAATATCCTCTATAACCAGGGCGGACTAATTTCATAAAAAAACACGAAACAAAGCAAATTTGTATTAAACATAAACATAAGTTTATTATTCTTAAAGTAATAAAATATTTTAAAAAATGCATGTATTATGATAATAAAATTTTAAAAAAAGAGTTTAGCAGCGAACTTGAACCCACAACCCATATAAAAACAATATTCTGAGTATAGATCATCTTAACCACTAGACCACGATGTCAATTTGAAAGTTCACGTGAATTTATAATATATATCCGTAATATATTAGTTAAATAACGGTAAATATCGTTTCAACCTTAGCAAATGAACTCGTCCTAGGGTCATATTTCGAAGGTCGTTGTACATCTATATATGTTTTGATATAGTTTATATGAATCTATTGTCGGTACTAAAGTAATACTAATGAGGGAACTGTCCCATTCAAAAGAATAGGGGGGCTTATGTTTCATATCATAAAATAGATATGAGCCAGTCTCCAGGAAAACCTGCTATTTTGACAAAAATATTTATTTCAAGATTTTCCATAGTATTACAGGATAATGTTAAATAAGCAAATTGCAAAAGAAATTATGTTTATATCTTGAGTTTTAAGGAAGTTACAGCTGTTTTTGTAGAGACCCTATTCGGGGCTTTTTGTGTGACGTCGCAAACGTCATTCAAACCATATTCAACGTAACTGAAATAAGTATTTCATTATTACACCATTTGATCAATTCTTGACATAAACTGTTCAAAATAGTACCAAATTCTATAATTATGTTTCACTTTTCAAAATATATATCAAAATCGAAATTGTTTGCATTCAGAGAAAGGCTACTTCTGTTTTAAACAACTAAACCCTCGTTTTTCTCAATCGGAGTACTTTTCTGAAATTGGTCACCATAGCAACGAAGTATGTGTTTTCGACATAATTCATAGGGAAATTTAAAGCTAAGGTATAGTACTATATGGGTCAATTACTTAAAATAGAATCAATAGATATGTATTTTTCCTTATTTTAGAGCTTTATCAAAATCTTGTTACATATAGTAATTACATAATGTCATTATAGCAGGTTTTCCTGGAGACTGGCTCATATATTAAATCAATTGTATAATACATGAAAACCTGTTTTCACATCGTCTCGTTGGTCGAGTGGATAAGCAAGCCGCTATTATTCCATTAATTTTGTTGAGATTCGTTCAATCTCGCCACTGGTTCGACACCCATCCAAGTTACATGAATTTTATAGTTTTATCTTTTACAAGTACTTTATTATTTATCTGTAACTTATATAATAAAATACTCAAAGTAAGGTATGTAGATAATTATTGGGTTCTATTTTCTTTCCTTATCTATCAAGTTGTATCTTTTCAATTATTTTATTTATATCTACAGTACATTAATCATACAATTGTTTATAATATATTTACTACAACATGAAGATTTGATCATTTGAAGTATCGATTCATTAAAGCAGCAGTATAATATAAGACTTTATAACTTGGAATCCTAGTATACAATAAAAAATGATTGAACTTTATTGTAGTTTTAAGTCCCCTACCGGTTTTTGACCGGAGGGGACTATTGGTTTGTTAATATGGCAACATACATATTGACAATGGCTTTACACCGGTGGGGGACTTCTGTATTGCTTGCAATTCAGTACGTCATATCTCGATTTGTTCAATTACGTCATTTTATTTAATGATACTGGGTCACTCGTTTTAAGGTTTTCAGATATTTTGTTGCTGAAATCGGGCCTTTCAACGTTTTAATACTGTTACTTAACTTTTAGACTGTAGGCTGCTAAAACTATGTAGTTCAGCAGTTTAACTGTTGTTACTAGGTCATTCAGCGTGGGCTTTCTGCCTTTTGTTGGCTGAATCTTTTTTATTCAGTTTTTAACAATGAGACTAGGGGCGTTTAATTTTCTTGGTCGGTAGTGTGTTGGGCACTTCTTCGTTTTAAGATTTCTTACAGCTAAAGCGGGGCAATATAGTCCTTTTGCTGTGGAAACTGGGTCATTCAGCTTGTTAGTAGGTCATCCCACTATACGGGCCTTTCAACGTTTTAATACTGTTATTTAACTTTGAGACTAAAGGCTGCTATAACTATGTAGTTCAGCAGTTTTACTGTTGTTACTAGGTCATTCAGCGTAGGCATTCCGCCTTTTGGTTGCTGTATCTTTTCTACTGGGTCATTCAGCTAGTTATAATTTATTATACTTTTCGACAGCTTGGACTTGGGCGGATCTGCGCTTGTTTAGTTGGGCATTGTGCTTTGTGTGTTTTTAATGTTTTCTGTGCTCGGCTGGTTAAGTTGAGTGCTGCCTTCCCTGTCTGACTTAATATACTCTTTTTACCTGCTGCTTGGAAAGTTGGAATGCAATTACGTGATCAAATAAGCTACGTCACAAACATGACGTCATTAATGATACCCTCACGCGACGGTTTGCAAAGAAAGCAGGTACCCGCGCTCCCCAATAACGGTGGCTATTAGTCAAGCATAGCCATATTTACATTACAGTGCCTTTGATATATGGAATGAGATTTGCACACTATTTGATATCAAACCGATTTAAACGTTACCTAACAGGCGAGTTTATGTGTATAACGGTTCTCATTTGACTTTGAACGCACTATATATACAAAGACAACGGGGGAAGCAGTGACATTAATTTTCGATAAACCCACTTTAGGTGTATTTCTAGGTTATGCATGTTTATGTACTTTAACCATAGAGTTTGTCCAGTGAATCACCCTGTTTAGCAACCCAAGTTGGAAATTTACCTATAATAGGATCATTAACGAACATTATCTGAAAATTTTCAACAACTAAATGGCTATGCACAGATAGCCATTGAAGAAACTTGAGGATGTGTGCAAATGGTGGTATGCTTTGACATGGTGGAACTGGAATTATCTAATCGAGTTAACAGACATTGTACACAAGCATACGTTAAGTGGGTGTGTAAATAGAACATAACTGAATATAGATTATCTTACATATACCTTGATATGTGACTTACCCACCACATGTTCTACTGCATAAGAATAAGTATGTAATGTTTACGGGTCTAAGATTCTATATAAAGAATATACAATGACGCGCTGTTTAATGAAAGGGGATTTATCAGCTCTATTGATTTATGTAAAAATTCTGTATTTTCTTGCGATAAAAGCTTCTTCAAGAATAATGTGTGACGGAGCATTTCTATTGAACATGGTAATGCCTGGGTACTGAAATTTCTCCGACCAATTATTTTTCGAAGGAAGGGGTCAGACCAGAAAAGTGGGTTCAAGGACCTATTAATTGTTCTTATAGACAGATGTACTAATCATGACTATAAACCCTGTCAAACTGGTGTACATATACAGTACTACATTTAAAATGTCGAGGGATGCTCGGACCCACCTCAGGATTTGTGCATTTCAGCATGTTTTAATATAGTTTTTACTTACTCCAATTTTCAACAAATATAGATGATGACAATATAAGTAATATTAACCAAATAACACTGGTTATTCCTCGAATTGACTGTATTTCAATGAGCAATAATCCGTACAACAGTGAGCAGCACTAAAACAATACATAGAGGACATTTGTTTGTTTTGATTGAATATGGTTTTTATATCTCATCGTGTAGTGATAAAATTCAATATTTTCAAGAGCGCGTAGCGCGAGTGAAAATATTAAAATTTTATCACTACAAGATGAGATATTAACCATATTCAATCAAAACAAACAAATATTCTATTTATTTAATGCTTTTATGGTGTCAAAACTGGCACTATTTATGCCAAATTACCACTGTGGTTAGGCTACGTATGAATATGTTATTCCATTCATATTTTTTACTTCAAAATCCGCCATCTTGGATTATGGTGAATAGGTGAAAACGACTTTTTTGAGAATTTTGCATTAAATCATACACCAACTTGTAGGAAATGGTCTAACTAAGAATAAAAACCCCCATATGACATGTTTCCGTTCAGTAATAAAAAAATTACAGACATTTTAGTGTTGAGATTTTGGTAAATTAAAGTAGTCCCTGTGAGGGGGCGGAGCTTATATCAGTCACATTGTACGTGATAACCAGTGACTGATGTAGGTTTTATTTCACTGATAGAACTCCATATCTCATCAGTTAGCACTAAATAATTTTCATTTATTCTAAAATCAACCGTTATTTATGATTCCTTTCCTGATAAACATAAACATGGTGACTGGGATGTCATTTTGCTCGATATATCATATGTAAATTAAAACAATGACATTTTTAAAAGCATGATACGGAATTGAAACATAAAACATACTGCATGCCATTCTGCAGACATATATATATGGCTATACATGTATATTGAATCTAGAGTGGATGATTATAAATTCGGACAATAATTGTTATTGAATGAAGGTAACCGATTCAAAATTTGGGGGGGGGGGGCTTCTGACCATAGACTACGGAAAAACATAATGTCCAAAATTCACTATGAGGGAGTGATTTATTGGCACCAGCATATATGAAATACGTGCCAAGTAACATCCTAAAACATCCGTCCGTGGTAACAATTACGTAAGTGTACTTCTAACGTACACGAGTGGGTGCCAGAAACACTGCAGATGTCACAAAACAGTCCCGTGTGGTCAGAAATACAATAAATTAATTTTAATATCCACTTCACTTTCGCTGGGCACGTAAAACATCCTTGAAAACATGAGATTTATAAAAAGAACCGTTTCAAGTAACTTGTGAAGTAACATATGGTACATTAGTACCGACGTTTTAGTTTAATTCACGAATCTTTTCAGAGAAAGTGATGACAGCCTGGACGTGGCAACCCTTAATGCGTACGGTGCACCATTTGATTTTTATAGATCACAATGTGGTATGTAGAAAATCAAATATTTACCTCGCCGAAACAGCAACAACGTGATTCAAGAGACGTGCCGAGTAACGGTTTTTCCTGTTCTAAAAATATACGGTGTACGCAGTGTGTGGCTATTAAAACAATGTTGATATGATCAGAGGATACAAAATACGTCGTCAGACGACGTTATTTCAAATATATTTACATAATCAGAAACAAGAGAGCTTCGCCTTTAATAAGGTATCAATATTTTAAAACTCCGTCAAAAAACTAGAAAATAAACCGATAGGGCGTGAAATTACTTTCATTTTTCTTATTTAGAAAAGCATTGTCGTTTCTATTGAATGCACCTCAGTGGCTGACTGGACACCGTGGTATACATTTCATGGTATACTTTTTTAACCAGTCGATCAATTTCGATGGAATTTGGCATGGAGGTAGTTATAACAACGTTGTTTGTGAATGTAATTACTTTATGAAGATATTAAAAGCCAATTCTTGTTTTTGATAAATATGTCCACTTTAGTACAAATGCACCTTTCTAAGATAACATAAATATATATATTTTTTTTACACTTTTTTTACTCTTTATCAATGATACGGTTACCTGTTGGGCACTTGGTCATTATGAAACGCTTTTCAGTGTTTCCAACCTTACTAGAGAGGAAACTGGTTGGAAACCCAGTAGAGGTAGTCTCACGTGTATCGGTGCTATGCACTGAGCACGTTAAAGAATAAAGAACCAAGGAGTCTATTCGAAATGAGATAGGGTAACGCACCCGGATTCCTTGTACATTTTGTATCACACATCGTTCTCTTGATTTTAAGCCTTCCTAGACAAATGTCTACGTTAATGGAAGATAGAGAGGTCAGGGCTACCATAATAAAATCATGCCAAAGCCCACGGAAATACATTCTGTGTATATCCGTGCAAAGCCTGAGATTTTAGAAATAGTGAATTTGAGCGCGCGAAGCGCCAAATCCTAAACCTATTCATACACAAAGTCTGCATCACAACGCTTTCTTCTATTTGTCCTCAATGTTTTTGGAGAGCATACCCGCTCAACTTCAAAGTCAGATTCATTGTCACCGTCACTATCCAAGGATGAGTGTCTATTATTACAATTTTTTGTATGTTATGTTGTTGCATGTTGGGCTAGTTCAATCATCTTAGTTGTTGGCTTAAATTGATAACATTTTTCCTTGGAATTGAAATTAACAAAGAGAACAGCATTTAAAGTTTCACCAGCCATACTTGATTTAAATTTTGTTTTCACCTATTTCAACCGTGAAAACAATTTTTCTGACTCGGCATTGCCATGTTGTACCACAAGTTTGTACAGGGTAGGGAATGTCTTGTTGATGGAGTCTGTTACATCACCAACATCTTTCCAATAACTCATCATTTCATTCTTACAAACGTTTTGAGGCATGTCATAAGTATCATATGCTCGCAATTCTGAATCCATTGCACCAAGTTCAGTCTTATCAATCACATTTGGAAATTGCCGCGCCATTTTCATAAAACTTTGTCTAACAGATGCCTGACCTTGTTTGTTGGGGTTTAAGGATTGGAGATTGATGAGAAGATCGTCATTTAAAGGCAGTGTTTTCATTTCTTTCACGGCACACTGGTACACATTCATTACCATTGTCTGAAACTCTTCAACTATTTGCTGCTGTCCATTATCCAGTAAATTTCCACAAATATCAACTACCTTAGGGTCACCATACCAAATGTTTTCCGTATCTAAAATGTTTGCCGAGTCTTCCGTGTTAATTAATAATAAGTCGTGTTTCGATACTGGACTTAATGAAGCAGTTCAACACATCTTTATACAGGTTGTTCATTTTGGTAATGCCACTGAATTTGTCGTTTGAAAAAATTGATTGAAGATGGTGAATTTCAGCAAAAACTCTTTCAAAAATAAGTAGCACAATCGGTTTCTGTCATTGTTCAAAATAGTTTTTATTTTCAACAGTTTCTCTTTAGTGTTTTTGTCCAGTTTATACGATTTTCTGCTGTTGTCATCCACTCCAGTTCCTTGGCCATTGGTAGCGAGTAGAAACTTAGGCCTTAATTAAGTGGCCCCCACTGTTCTGATAATCTTTCCGAAAATGTGATGCATCGCTAGTCAGCGTGTGTCTGATGGCTTCAGTAGCTGCATCTTACATAGTCAGACTTGTCTTTTGGATGATTTCTTAAACCAATATAATAGGAGAGCCGGTAAGTCGACTCATGGATTTCAGAGGGCATTTTGTATCTCTGAGATACACTTTTCCAAATAGTTTGTCAAAGGTTTGTACATTAACAGTTTTAGTTTCACACACATAAAATCGCATTTGAAACATGTTTCATTGCTATCGCTAAATCATGTGGTAAAAGCGTTAACTGTTGTTCAAGAAAACTATTTATTTTGGAAATCATGCGTACTGAATAAATAAAAGAGTTATTTAGGGTTCCGTGAGATCCGTAAATTTTACTCCGAGATAACGGGTGTTCCGGGCTTTACACTTTCTTAAATTGCTTTTCCTTAGATCGTTTCTAATTGGTTGAAGAGAAATATTACATCCAATCATAAATAGTTTTACATAAATTGTCGGCAAAGACGAAACAGTCGCGACTGGTAAAATATATTTTATAGTATTTATCAAAGGATACTAAATCTATATACACAGGTTTGGTCTTGTTTTGTAGTCGATATTAAATATACTTGACCTAACAATTTAATTTATTTACATTTTGTATAATAACTACCAAAAGTGCAATTGCAACATGATTTCGCGATCATGCATTTTGTTAGTTAACTTTGTATCAATTCATTTCTTTTATTTATGAAGACAAGCTTATCTTGTTGTGGCCATAGGCAGCCTACACGTACCCTACTACTTCACAAGTCATATCAACCTTCTCATTGTTTACCTATATAAGAAAGGTGAATCACGAAGAAAGGAGTGTCTGTCACATAACTTGTCGTATTCTTTTATTTATTCACTCAAATCACGCATATTAATTAAATGTATATGACACTCTATATTAACGTAAATATGCTGCCGCTTACACATATCGATCGGCCGATAAACAATGTTACCGCGTTAAGCGTAAAACGCACTAGTCAAATTCTACCCTGCTTTATGTAAGACCTCATAATTTTCGTATCTGTTATCCGATTTTAAATATTTAAAGCTTGTAATGAAGCAGATATATATGTCTGTCTTTTAATACAACATTCATCACGATACCCTAATTATTAAATCCACGGCGACGAGTAAGAATCCGTTCTGCGTAAAAGTAAGTTTAAAATACCTCTTTTTTTACCAAATAAAAATACAACCAACGGACGAAAATCATCAAATATGAATTTAATTTTCGATCGATTTTGTTCATTAAAACTTGTTTTAAAAGCTAATACTTTAAGGTTTTATAAAATGTAAAACTTATTTATAAAGCATTTGTGAGTTGTCGACCGCCAACGATTTGATTAAACTTCGTGCATTTATGTACTAATTATTGCAAATAAATTTTCAAAATGGCGGAATCACGTCGAAACGCGTGTGAAACGGGCACCTGCACACCTTCCATGCGCTAATTGAAAACATATTTTTGATTGAAACTTGTGCAAATTGTGAGATTAAATACGTTTTGAGGTACTGGTTGTACTTTTTTCTGGTTTCTATTGGTTCTGTCTTTACAGAAAGGAGTCAAAAATAGTGATTTTTGTCACGATGCGGGACTATTTTTTTGGTAGCTGTATTGAACTTGCGGACTTATTGCCGAATGTTAATTATAAAATGGCGATTATTTACAATATAACCTGCTATTAAATGCATTTTGAGAGGTATTGGTTGCATTAAATTACGAACCATGATGCTAGCCATTGAAAAAATCGCCACAAAAGATGATCAATGGTCGGCGTAGTTTACATCAAACATTATTATGAATACGTCCGTTCTGTTTTATTTCGTTGGCGGTCGACAACTCGCAAATGCTTTAAAAATAAGTTTTTACATTTTATAAAACCTTACAGTATAAGCTTTTAAAACAAGCTTTAATGAACAAAATCGATCGAAAATTAGATTAATGTTTGATGATTTTCGACCGTTGATTGAATTTTTATTTGGTAAAAAACGGGATATTTTAAACTTACTTTTACGCGGAACGGATTCTTACTCGTCGCCGTGGATTTAATAACTAGGGTATTGTGATGAATGTTGTATTAATAGACAGGCATATATCTCTGCTTCATTACAAACTTTAAATATTTAAAATCGGATAATAGATACGAAAATTATGAGGTCTTACATAAAGCAGGGTAGAATTTGATTAGTGCGTTTTACGCTTAACGCGGTAACATTGTTTATCGGCCTATCGATATGTAAAAGCGGCAGCATATTTACAACTTTTACATACGTTAATATAGAGTGTCATATACATTTAATTAACATGCGTGCTCAAATGCTATCTTACAGGTATCATCGTGTAGCGAAGATATTTTACTTTCCAGATATATAAACAGTTTAGTCCTTAAATACACACCCTAAGCACAATATAAGTCAAATCGCGAATTTTTTTTGGTCATCAATTAAGAAGTTCAGTGTATACACCGGACACAAACGGAAATGGCCGAGCTTACACGATTGAACAACTACGAATGACGTGACACACACTCTAGCCAATTAAACGATCGCTTCGAAATCTGTTGAGGTCGAAAGGTTATCGGAATACTAAATAAAATTGGAAATTGACGGTGGCGAATTTCGTACATTTTTTTTTAATTATCGATCTAGTGAAATATTGCGATGTTTAATTGGCATGTGAGGTCAATTATTTAGTTACACTAACTGAAAGGATGACTAGCTAGGCCCGTTTGTGAAGCATACATTCTGTTTCAAGGCAAAATTCACGTTTACAAGCGTGAAAATCTGGGTTTTGCTGAACGTCTTAGTTAGCGACCTGATTAAGAAATTGTATTCTTGATTCTGACGTTCGGTGTGTAAACGGGTGTGTATCTAAGGACTAAAGTGTTGATATATCCTGAAAGTAAAATATAGTAGCTACACGTTGATACCTGTAATATACCATATCAATGAATAATAAACCTACATGGCTACAAATGTGACAGGCACTTTTATAATCGGAAATATTGAAAGTAACCTGTCATAACATAGTAAACAGTGGTAAAATCCGATTTGGCCGGGGTAGTATTTGGGTACGTGCTGACTGCCTATGGTTGTGGCTGCTTATTTATTTATGACCTGAGCCGGCACTTGAGACATAATGTCAATTTTCCGGAGTTGTGATTCGGTTTGGGGTTTTTAGTGTCAGAATACCCGGGTTTCCCAGGTATTAAAAAACTATTATGAAAGTTGTAGGTCTCTTCTCGCTTGGTAGTCGATCAGTGTGGTCGTGTGTGAAATTGTAGAGATTAATGAGCGGAAAATACAACAATAAGAGACTTATGGTTCATAAACACAGCGAAATGGTAAATTGTAAAGTTTCTTAGTCTTACCTGATCAGTCGTCTACGACTATTCTGCTTACCATGATGCCACAACGTCAGTTCATGACAGCCTTCCTACATGGTTGCGGTTGCTGAAGAGGGCGATCCCAGAATGTCCAGCGGCATCTTGGGCAACTACTAACACCCTTATTTAATAAATTTTAGGCAGTGGCTAGCCGTCTGGCACCGGACGACTAGACAGCGAAATTAGTCGTCCGGCATTAGAAATAGAGCTAGAAGTAGTAAGGGAACATAGAGTGTTTCAATTACAGTATTATGAGGATGGGGAAAGTATATGACTTCATTCTGAAAAAATGAAATTGCTATGTTAGGTAATTGACAGTTTGGAATGTCACTGGTTATAATAGCGTGAAAACAATGTTGCCATTTATGAATCGTATCATGGTTGGCCCTATTGTATATTATATTTAAAATTAAAAAAATAAAAATTACAATTGTAAATTGTATTGTTTTGTATATATATGTGCCATTAAAACTGCGAATGAAAAATAATTAATTGCCATATGATATTAGCTTCGTTTGTGTTACCTCGGCAAATTAACCTGCATACCTTGTTTTCCAATATGGCGGACGATATACGGAGATACACGGCCGGTCACAAGATGGATGCAGATAAATGTTCTAACATGTCTGGCCAAATTCGTAGTTTATTACAAGGTAGAAACATATGACGTTACGCTCATTGTTGGCGTACACACGGAAATACATTAGACGGAAAAGCAACTCATTCGACTCCCACTATATTTCATATAGGCCGCCATATTGGAATGAAATATCGCGATCAGCTTACTTGTACGAGACTTGACGAGATTCTCAAGTTGGCCATCTTGGATTATTTCACCAATTCAGTCTGATTTGAGATATTTGTTTTCATTAAAGCAATTCTTCGTCAAAATAAGCAAAGATGGAAATTTATTTGTTCCGTTATGTGTTAGGAAAGTTTTAGTATAGATAGTTTGGACGATTCATCTGCCAAATGTGACATAGACCACATTTTCTGTGACCTATCCTGATCGATAAATTTTCAATCGACGGGTTTTGGATTGCTTCCGATATTTACTTTTTTTAAATCCCTAAGGAAACTTATTTACGACTGTTTTTCTTATAAATCAATATTTTTTGTGATCTTTGGGGTGTCCTCTATTTGTTGAAAAGGATCAAACTACTTAGTTTCGTGGTTTTGACACGAAAAAAAGATTTCTTTTGGATAAGTCATGTTCACAATTATCGGCTTACCGAAGCGCCCAATGCATTATGGGTAGTCAGGTCATAACTAGGCTATTTTTAGACCTGCTTATCCGTTCTGTGTATATCCGTGGCGTACATCGGCAATTTAAAATATTTTTACTCTTCAATATTACATATGAATCGTTTTAGAAATACGATTGTGTATATTTGGATATCACAAAAAAGAGAAAAGAATCGCCATGCTAGTAATGTGATCCGCATTTACGATTAATTATTAGTATATATTAAATTAAACATAGAAGATAAGATAAAGTTTATTTACCAATCAAGGGTCATATAACATGACATATGAATCACAGATAAAACAAAATGGGTTGAAACAAATAAACATAACAAATAATTTCAAAAGTAAATAAGGCTTGATTTTGATTTGGTAACACAAATAAATAAGGCTTGAGGTCTAAAGAATCCTACCTCCCTTCATGCCCTTGAAAAGCCGTAATTATAAGATGATGGGAGATAGGATTAATTTGACGTTATTAATATTGGAAAAAAAAGAGAGTAAAAGTTAAAGAAAAAAAAATACATATTATAACTAGAAGATATAGCAAACATATGCAAACGGTCTGTAACATTATTTTGAGTGAAACTGTAACTAAAACAGTTAAGATGGTTTACACTCGTAATACCCACAACATATATACTTTACTGCTACTTAGAAAAAGTTATCTATTACGAAAATGAACTTCAATACAATTTATGTTCATTTACAAACAATATTAATAATACTCATCTACATATCTAACTTGGTGCAATAAGCAAAGCTCTTCTACGGTAAATGTCAAAAAGGAATTCAGCAAACACTGTAATAATAATTGGGTCTTCTATACTCCTTAACCATACAAAATTTTTTTCAGGAGACAGTCTTTGAAAGTTGTTATTAGTTTTTGATATTACTTCAAAAAGATGTTTTCTGTTTGGGGCATAACTTGAACAGCTCATATAGCAAAGTGGATTTCATCTTCAATACAATTTGACATGCATAGCGAACATACCCGTTCATTGACAGGGAGTTTTTGATATCTACCTGTTTCAATTTTGAGCCTATGAGCACTAATTCTGAATTTGGTAAAAAAGTTTCTGACGTCTTTATCTTTAATCAGTTTAAAATATGGTTCCCTACGAAATCTCTGTTTAAACATGCATATGTTCTCAATTTGCCAGTATGATTGGAGCCATATGTAGAAATATTTCTACACCATTCTGATTTAAATAAACGAGTTCAGTAACTTTTGTTTAACGATACTTGTTAATGTTTTGCTATTAAGGGCACTATCTGTAACATTAATTTAGCTGTTTAAGAACATGATGCACACTAGAGGTCCAGCTACTTTTCTTATTTAGATAGAGAAGTTTACTTTCCTCAAAAGAAGCTAACAGTAGAGAACTTACTTGGCCGTGTTGTAGGCGCTGATAGAATTTAACTGTATTGCCTTCATGTATAACATCAATGTACATTGGGTATCGACCAAGCTCACCACTCACAGCCTCGTTTGAGGCTTTTGAGTGAACATTTGAGACATATTTTAAAAACTTGACGTGCAGTTTTTCACAAGTCATATTACAGAATGATTTTAGAATATTATAAGTATCTTTTCTTGTAATTGAGCTATTAGTATTAGCGGTGCCCCATATTTCGGAACCATATAAAAGTATAGGTTTTATAGTGTGATCAAAAAGATGAATAATGGTATCAATATTTTGATGAAGCTGTTGAAACACCTTGGTTAATTTGAAAACCCCTCTCAAAGCTCTTTTATACAAGTCGTTCTGGCAATGTGAAAAGGTTCCAGATGATGAAAAAAGGATACCGAGATACTTATACTGAGTGACATGCTTGATTTCAATGTCTCCGAAGAAGTACCGAAATAGTTTTTATTAATTATTTTCAGTATATAAATCATAAGGAAACATGTCGCTGTCGGATAGAGAATGGGACGATTTGAAGTCACTGTTGGACAAGGCAGTCAACAAGTTCTTGGGATTCGGTGAACCGTCATTAGTTACAGCTGCACTCAACTGTATCGATAAAGGCTATGATGAGAGAAAAACAGCAGGTAAAGCTCGCCCAAGATAACTCTAGCCTTATCAATAAACAAACATTGATAATATAAACACTGTACTGTCGACTGTACACTTGTGATCAGTGTAGATTGAAGAGTACATGCAAAAGTGATTATGCACAAGATTGACCAAATATGGACATCAAAATTGCATTTATTTTTCATTTTTATTTGTATATAAAGGCTAGTGCGATCATCAGCAGACTATAAGTATAAGCAAATGCCATTTTCAATATTGAGGCCAATTAACCGGTTCGATTCGATTTTATACAAACAATTAAATGGTTTCCAGGGCTTGACACTACTGGATTTTCAATGATGGCCCAAAGGCCCAGCAGCTTTTGAGACTTGCTAGTCTGACAAAATTCCAGGTGGTCCTAACCACTTTTTAAGCAGCTTTCACCATATTATGCATCTATTGTAGTCTTTATTCTAACTGTGTTTTGTTCTACTTAGAGAAATTGTTGTGATTCCATTCAAAACATCCTTTATCAGTTTGAATTTTCCATTTAAACAGCTACATAATTATATGAGATCATGTTTGAAACATAATTTTCTTGGTAAGTTCAGTGGTATGTGGGTTCAGCTGTCTTCCATGAGTTTAGTGGTCCTCCACAAGAAACACTGGTCTTGGACCATCGGACCAGTGTTAAGTGTCAGAATATTGGATTGTCCCGGTCCTAATTGTTTCATGTAGTTCTTTCAAGTTTCTGCATTACTCCTTCATCCAAAAAATTTTCAGACCAACTTCAAGCTATTCTTGATGAGAAGCAGGCTCCACGCTTTGCCGAGAAGTTATTTGATGTATGGGAAGATTATCGATCAAGTAGCAAATCACACAGAAGCAAACGTAGAAAGGTTTGTATTATAATGCTCCTCATCTTCAGTGGTTTTTTTGGCTAAATCAGGCCTTGACACTAACTATTTTGGGCACTGGTCCGACAGGGCAAAAGTGCAAAATTTGTAAATAGGACAGTTACTGGTCCTCAAGAATTTTCACTGGTCCTTCTGGAATTTCACTGGTCTCGGACCAGCGGACCATTGTTAGTGTCGAGCCCTGTAAATATATGGAGATATTACCGGGGGTAGGCCCCTTTCACCTCTCCGCTGAGTTCTAAATTTTCCCCTTGTAGTCTTGCTCAATTTTAGTCAACATAAATAAAGTTAATTTTGTTGATAAATTGATGCAGAATGAAATGAAATAGTTTGTTTTGACAACCCATGCTTAACATACCTTAAAAAACGATCATACTAGACATTTAAGGAGAATTTAACAATAAGTGAAAATTCCCCTTTCAGCTTTTCCGCACGTTAATTTCCCCCAAAAGTCAAAAGAAACACTGATCTTTCGGGTAGACTGTTCGGTCGGTAGATCAAATGCTTTCTACATTCAATAACTCAAGAAAGAATCAGCAGTAGATGACCCCTATTGATTTTGAGGTCATAGGTTTACGGTCACTGTGACCTTTGCCCTTTCTGACCACTGGGCTGCCATGGGGGCAAACATGTTTCACAAACATCTCTTATTTATACAGAGGTGCTACATTTCCGGGTAATATCCAGAAGTTCAGTTTTGCTGTACTTGAAATAATGAACTTTTCTGCAAAAGAAAATTTTGTGATGGAAAAATTCGAAGAGTTGACTATGTTACGGTCACAGGTATTCAGCATGTTGGCTGTGACCCCCCACCCCCTGCCAGTGAACCACTCTACAACCCATACAGAGAGCTTAAACATGTTTAAATAGTGTCCGAACAACATAAAATAACATTTCATTAAATATCTGAAAAACACCCGTTGGTGTCTTGTAACATAAGTAGAAGGTATACAAGAAAGTCACTGTCATTGTGTACGTTGGTAGGCTTACATGTGATGTGAAGTCAGTGTTTGATTTGCACATATTACGCAGGTAGCAACAGTAACTGAGAAAATGCATGCCAGTAAGTTTAAATAAAGCACTTACGATTAGTAAGCCTGGCCCGGTGTTCACAAAGAATTGGTTATCAGGATCAGGCTCAAGATCCATTCTGTTTTTGCTATTTCTTTCAAATAATATGTACACTTACGAAATTATTTGTTCCTTAGCAGTTACAGAATATTAACACAGTTTCTAGATAACAGATAACGACCCTTAAAACTTTTACTTTCCTTTAAAAAGACACTAATTGTACTTGAGACCAAAACTGATCCGAGACATTCAGGATCAAGATCGAAAATTCAGCTTCAATTTATTAATCACAATATTTCTATAACTATGCATGAAAACTGATTTATTTTTCTTTAAAATGTAAGAAGATACTAATATTGTTGCCTCTGTTTAAAAGAAAT
Source organism: Spisula solida (assembly GCA_947247005.1). Classification (NCBI taxonomy): domain Eukaryota; kingdom Metazoa; phylum Mollusca; class Bivalvia; order Venerida; family Mactridae; genus Spisula; species Spisula solida. Next base: position 19,695,409 of record OX365962.1, on the reverse strand, counting down.
AATCTTTATATCAACATATTTTCTATATTTGAAATAAAATAAAATGGAGCTTGAGCTTGATCCTGATAACCAATTCTTTGTGAACACGGGGCCAGGCCTAATGAAGCTGTTAACAGTAAATTTGTAAATCCAACTTTTGGTTCTAAACATTTGACAGTTTGATCAGTATTACAAAGCGCTTGGTACATGTTTATTCTGCGACCAAACTATCGCCAATCTACGGCCCAAAACTGGGTTGATCGCCCCGATAGGTGACATTTTCGGACCGCATATTGACGAAAGTTTGGCCATTGTATAAACATGTACCAAGCACTTTACATACGTGCACATCGAGCACCGACTTCACATCACTTGTAAGCATACCAACGTACAAAATGTACGTCAAGAGTTTAGGACTCTGTGATCGACGAATTGGTGAAGGTCCGGTAGTTGTTTGTGTTTAATTATATACATGTAGGAGTATCCTTCCCACATGAAAATAGCTGGTAGTTGTTGAGATGGGTCCATATTTGTAGAACTTTGAAGTGCTTCTGTGAAGTTGGGTCGTAGCTGACAGTGACATTCTTGTTTACCTTCTTCTAATGTTATAAGACACCAAGGGGATTTTTCAGATATTAAATGAAATGTTATTTTTTGTTGTTTGAACACTTTTTAAACATGTTTAAGCTCTTTGTATGAATTGTAGAGTAGTTCACTGGCAGGTGGGGGGGGTTGGATTTTAATGAGATTGGTTCACTGAATATATAACTAAAAAAATGTTGCGCTATGACATTTAAAACCAGATAAACACAAACATAAAGTCTCTACATACTTTTAGTTCCAGGATGATCGGGATGATAGAGATGACGGGAGGAAAAAAGCGAAGATTGACGAGATACCCGATACCCCAGATGGGCCGAGCCCTGGACAACTTACTGAAGAAAAGGTAATCTTGATAAATATTTCTGCCTAACTTTGAATCTATAGGAGAGATCATGTTTGTATACAAAGGGATTAGTACCACCAGCTAGCTATTGGTGAATGGCAGGTTCATTCATCCAGTAAATTACTGGTGGGCATTTTGCATATGAATACGGTGATCTCTCCCATTAAACTATTTCCAAGGCTCACTTAATAAATTTCAAGAACTTGTTTAATATAAGTTTCAGGTGTCCTACAAACCGGAATACTCCAGTAATGTGGATTTGCTGCATTAGAACAGGGGTCCTACAATTCCGGAATAATCCGGAAATCCGGATTTGGTGCATTAGGAAGAATTATCTTTTCTGCACAAAATAAAAGTTATTTGATGGAAAAATTCTAAGAATTGACAAAGTTATGGTCATTTGAAGTTTCATAATCTGAATTTTAATAATAAAACAATGTTTGAAACTTAGTTAAGGTGTAGGAATGTGTGCTAATGTCATCCGAAACCGACTTGCGGCTCGTTTTCAGGATTGGGCATTATGCCTCAGTAGAACCCCTGATTAGAAAGAATTAACTTTCCTGCAGAAAATAAAAGATATTTGATGAAAAAAAATCAAAGTTTTGACAAAGTTATGGTCATTTGAACTTCCAGAAGTAGGGTATTGGTGTAGAGATACATGTATGTAGTATTGACACACTTAACCGACTTGCGACTCGTTTTCAGGATTGGGCATTATAATTTTGTAGTTTATTGTCAATAATTTTTGTTTTGTGTTCTCGTACATGACTTCTTTTATAAAATAAAATTATTTTTTCGGGTAGGTAGGGAAATAATATTTTAATTTTGGCTTGATATATCCTTTATTTATTATTTGCTTTCAATGGATTACGGAGATTTTTCAGTGAAAATAACAGTGAAAATAACAGTGAAATTACCACTTTGTTATTTTCACTGTTTAGAGCTGGTTCCAGTATCGTTAAGAAAAAGAAACGTAACGTCAACGGCGCCGGGCTTTAAAATGTACGTTACGTCATTATGACGTCACAATTGTAACGGCTTGACGTTCCAATTTCGACGTGATTTTTCCAATTAAGCCAGTTACGGTACCATTTTAAGAGAAATTGAAGCATATAATAAACAGAAAATTTGTTGATTTTCGGTGAAAGATCAATTTTATTTCACTCGTGATCACATAAAATTATATTTTCACTCGTGGCTTCGCCACTCGTGAAAATATTGATTTTCTGTGCTCACTCGATGAAATAAAATACGATCATACACCAAAATCAACAAATATCCTTTATATATTGTTCAGATTAAGGAGATGATGCAGAATGCTCAGAAGGTCATACAACAAAGGAAGGCTCAGATGGCTGTAAATGTACCCACACCCCCAGCACCCGCACAGAATACACAGGTAGGTCCAGTCTGTAAATGTACCCACACCCCCAGCACCCACACAGAATACACAGGTAGGTCAAGTCTGTGAATGTACCCACACCCCCAGCACCCGCTCAGAATACACAGGTAGGTCCAGTCTGTAAATGTACCCACACCCCCAGCACCCGCACAGAATACACAGGTAGGTCCAGTCTGTAAATGTACCCACACCCCCGGCACCTGCTCAGAATACATAGGTAGGTCCAGTCTGTAAATGTACCCACACCCCCAGCACCCACACAGAATACACAGGTAGGTCAAGTCTGTGAATGTACCCACACCCCCAGCACCCGCTCAGAATACACAGGTAGGTCTAGTCTGTAAATGTACCCACACCCCCAGCACCCGCACAGAATACACAGGTAGGTCTAGTCTGTAAATGTACCCACACCCCCGGCACCTGCTCAGAATACATAGGTAGGTCCAGTCTGTAAATGTACCCACACCCCCAGCACCTGCACATAATACACAGGTAAGTCCAGTCAGTAAATGTACCCACACCCCCAGCACCTGCACAGAATACACAGGTATGTCCAGTCAGTAAATGTACCCACACCCCCAGCACCCGCACAGAATACACAGGTATGTCCAGTCTGTAAATGTACCCACACCCCCAGCACCCGCACAGAATACACAGGTATGTCCAGTCTGTAAATGTACCCACACCCCCAGCACCCGCACAGAATACACAGGTAGGTCCAGTCTGTAAATGTACCCACACCCCAGCACCCGCACAGAATACACAGGTATGTCCAGTCAGTAAATGTACCCACACCCCCAGCACCCGCACAGAATACACAGGTATGTTTGAAGTCTGGGAATGTTGACTGACACTTGTTGATTCCCTTGTGCTGGACTTTTTCATACTTTAAGAAAAAAGGGAAGCCTGTTATTAAAGAAATAGGATAAACAATTTACTTGTAAATAAAATAATGCAGGTATATGAAAACCTCTTCCAATAGGGGGATGTCAGACCCATTTTGTAGAAAAATCTTTGGATTTTCTAGGGGCAAATAAGTCTTACTTTGGCCCCTAAAACAACCAAGTCCCAGCCCTGATTGATGATGAAAAGTCTGCAAAATAGCTCTTGACTAGTTGTTTGATTTTCGTAAAAATAATTCCCCCCCCCTCCTAAGGCTACCTGCCAAGTTTCAGTAGAGTTATTGCCCTTGTTTATTTCAACTTTCTTGTATTCCTTACAGGCTCAGAAGTTTATGTCTGATGCTAAAGATAAGGCAAAGCGTGCCAGTGAGCTAGAGGCACAAATACAAGCTAAGATTGCCAGTCTGGCCGGTCTACCTGCTCCAATGAGGGGTATGCCACCCGTAAAATCACTGGATAAAAATCTTGAACCTCAGACGTAAGTATTCCAACTCAATCAAGTATTCCAACTTAATCTATAAGCAGTATTTCTACTTAATCATGTATTCCAACTTAATCATGTATTCCAACTTAATCAAGTATTCCAACTTAATCAAATATTCCAAGTTGCCAGTATTCCAACTTAATCAAGTATTCCAACTTAATCAAGTATTCCAACTTAATCAAGTATTCCAACTTAAGCACTCCAACTTAATCAAGTATTTCAACTTAAACAAGTATTCCAACTTAAACAAGTATTCCAACTTACTCAAGGATTACTGTATTCCTAGAAATGGTTTTGCGCATTTTAAGATAGTGACTTTCGCGGGAGGTATCATTTCGCGAAGTTTAATAGCCGCGAATATGTAACCTCCAACAAATCCGCGAAAGTTTCTAGCTTCTTCATACTAAACATGCTAAAATCGCAAAATCATTCGACGAAGGATAATGGTACTTGCGCATACATGACGTGGAAACTTCTGTCAATAAATCCATCTTTATAAAATCTAAAAACAATTAATTTATTGCGTTAATTTCTCAATATAAACATCAATTTCAATCCTCTAACTTAAGAATCATGCATATTTTCGCTTGTGTAGACATGAACACTGTTATGACGTAGCGTGTAATGTGCTCAATGTAAACAAGCACAAGGGTACATGGGTGGGGTGTTAACATTCAGTTTATTATACTTCTACAAAGGTTTGTTTTTGTCACGATTAAAGTCAATGAATTCATGTACAGGTATTTACAATAATCATTTCACATTTATTTGTTTAACATATGTTTGGTGGTTAATTTATAATTGTAACTGTTTACCGGTTTATGTTGATAACACCTAATGAAAACACTATGAAATCCTTTGTTATAAAGAGATTAATAGATCATCGTAATTGTTATCATGTCATCTAAGGTAACAATCAATTAAATTTGATTGTGTGTACACGGATGGTGATAAAACAGTCCTATTGAAATTGCACGATGTGTCAAACATACCTTTATGCCGTAGCGACTTTAGTTTCGCGGAATTCGCGGTCGTTATGATTCCGTGAAAATTTGTAGCCGCGAATATGCCGACGGTATGAAAAACACGAAATATTGTATCCGCGAAAGTATCTAGGAATACAGAATCTATATTGCCAACAATGTTGATAGTACATACCTTTATCACTGTTTGAATAATTTGTATTTCAGGAAAGCTGTTCCAATGAACAAGTAAGTTATAGAGGATCTTACATGAGTGTCTTTCCATGTTGAATTTATTAAACGAGTTGAATAAATTCAATATGGAATGACGCGAATGAAAGATTCTTTTTATCACATAAACTAAATACACAGTAAAAGTGTGTCAAGAATGCACACCCTTCCCCTTTCGGAAACAAACTGCAAAGGAGTAAAGCGGTTCCTTGAATGAGCTAAGAAAATAGCACAACAATGCATACCCCACTATGTTAATTTTTCTGCTTTTGAAAACAATATTTTAGGATATCTAAAATTCTGCAGATCTAAAATTACGCTTTACAAAATAAATGAATAAATAAATATAGGTCGGGAAAGATAGCTTATTCTGTCCATCCGTGTTCCGTTCTGGGTTTTAGAAACAGGGGAAGTAACCGCGTGATTTTATTCTTCTGAAAAGTTAAAATCAGTTTAAAAATAACTGATTACAACACGATGCAAGTACTTGGTAAGCAAGGAAAATCGTCTTTAATTCTCAAAATTAAACGTATTTATAGAAGGAAATCAACATCCGATGCCGTATGTGTGTAGTTTTCAGAGGTTTCGTAAGTACATTTCGTCCGGATCTTATTCGTACCCACGGCCAACCACCATTATGTTTACTTACGGTTTATCTCTTATGTTCTTGTACACCTGTTATTGTGTGATTATATATGTCTGAGAGGGCTCATAATTGGATATAACATTTATTTTATTGTAAAAATATATGCTTTTAATTTTTTGACTACCTGTATAATGAATACATAAATAAAGTGACTCGCCCTCCTATATACCTCATTTGCATGTTTATTACACTAGTGTCATACGGTTTTTATGTAATGGGTTTATTAAACTCCCAGAGCGTGTTTTATGTGATAAAAAAGATAATAAGTAAAGATTGCTTGCTTCAAGTACTTAGCCTACCCTTAAACATCTTTGCAAACAAAACGTTTATATTTTTTTTTATTAATTTTTTTGCTAATTTTAGCGCTGAATATGGGCAATTTCCCTAGCAAAGTAACGTCCAAACTAGAAAGAAAATTCATTGTTTTAAGGGAGGATAAAATTAGTGCTATTTGCAGACATGTTTTGAAATCGTGGGCATTGGTCCCATGTGGCGCAGGTTTTCTTGTATTTCATCATTATTTAGTTATGTCACTGGTTATTCTTGTATTTTTCAGACCTACACCATTGATTTTAGACAGTGAAGGTCGTACTATTGATGCAAAGACTGGATTAGCCATCACATTGACTCATCATGCACCAACATTAAAGGTAAATGTAAACCAGTCACATAACTCAGTTTCTGATTGGTTGTTTTTGAAATTGACCAATCATTATACTAAGGTCAGAATTCATGGATTGGTTTCTGAAATGATTTAATAAAACAGAGTAGTTAAGACACCTGCTTATGATTTGTAAGGTTGTTAGTTTGAATCCCTTCAGGTTTTATTTCTGATATGCAGGGGTCCTCCTATTCTGGAATTGTCTGGAAATCGGATTTGCTGCACTGAACCCAGGGCCAAGGCATGAAATGTAGGAACTTTTCTGCAGAAAAAACATTATTTGATGAAAAAGACCAATTATTGACCGAGTTATGGAGATTTGAAATTTCATATGCTGAATTGTAACAAAAGAACAATGAAATAGAGTATTGGTGTGGGGATGTGTTAAGAAATCTGAGTATGTATGTGTGTTTTATCATAGAATAAAGCACAGTCATAAGTTCAGATTTACGCATCCGAACAAGTGACTGTGCTTTATTATACATAAAACACAGGTACATATACATAATTTCGATTCTGACAAAGCAAATATTCTGCATTTGACAGAACATCAAGGCATAGTAACCGCTGGACTATTTTATTTCTAGGAACACAATTAAGTTGTGTAAAAATATCACTCGAAACAGACTTGCGTCATATTTAATTCTCAGTAGGACCTCTGTGTCGGTAACTGTTTTGTTTTGTTTACAGGCAAACATCAGGGCAAAGAGAAGGGAGCAGTTTAAGGGACTCATTGATGCACCGCCGGAAGAAATAAGTGCCTCAAAATTCTTTGACCCCAGAGTAAAGTAAGAACTAAGATCCATTTTATGTTGATTTGGTTGTTAACATGTTCTGGTGTATTTTCCTTTCTTCAGGGGTGAAGAAATGTTTTCATGTAGCCAGTTATATAATCGTCAAAAGTAGGCGGTTGGTTTGAAATCTTACTTAAAGTAACAAAGAAGAAAATGACAAAAAGAAGCCAGAAAGCTTGTTCAAATAGCCAGTGAAAAAATTCTACACGGGTCCCTTGTTTTTTCAGTGCTGATGTGTCTTAAATTTATGCAATAGCATAGAGTCTAGTAAGCTTAACTAATATTTATTTGATAGTGAATGTTTCATGTGTGTATTTTTATGCCCCGACATCTACTCGTCCCTTTGGCGCAACAAGGTTGTATCTCTCTATATACTATATAGTAAGATACAACCTTGTTGCACCAAAGGGATGTACTGTCCTCTCTGTTCATTTGTCTGTCTATCCGTTTGCCCATCCCATCGAAAAGTTTAACCTAAACTTGTAAGTTTTAGAAACTCAAATATTTTCAAAATCAACCAAGGCATTGCTTTCAAACTTGGCATAGTTACTTGTTAACTATCATAAACGCCTTACATTGTCAACTCCATGTAGCACTATCCTAAGTTTTGATAGGATTATGGCCCCTGATCAACTTAGGCTTCCACCAGGGCATAAGTATTTATTGAATGCAGTCTTATTCTGTTCTATAAATCTCATTATTAAGCCTAACCAACAATCCTTTACCGCCTCCTCGATAGCCTTGTGGTTGTGCGTTCGCTTCGAGTGCTGGAGGTCACAGGTTCTATCCCTGGCCACGTCATACCAAAGACGAAATAAAAATGGTATCAGAAACGCCCTTGCTACACGCTCAGCATAAAAAGGGAAACTGGCTTCTCTTCTCCCATACCCTCGTGGTGATGGATAACATCAGGAATGAGGTGTTGAGAGTGATTAATATAAGTTTGAAAAACTTGTTTCACAATCGAAATTAGTATAAACTAACAGTCCTTTATTTATATGTACATTCCAGCTTACAAGGGGCCCAGAGACAAAAGCGAGGTTTCAGATTTCATGAGCAGGGAAAATTTGAACATTTAGCACAAAGATTACGAACCAAAGTAAGTGTAGCTGATTTATTTTTACATTTGATCATGTGATTATCATGTGACTGATCACATTGCATCACCATAGTAATGAACACCATTTGAAGTTTTTCTTTTTAATGATAAATGATTCTATTGTGTGTATATTGCTTCTTTTGAAGAGTTTTAAATTTATGTACTGTGGAATAAAAATATCGAAGATTTAAGTTTAGTTAGTATATATGCAGTGATTTTTTTGGGCTATTTTTGGGGCTGAATACAGGCCCCTTCCCCTAGCAAAATAACCTCCATTTTTCCCAAAAAATCTTAATTTTTTCCCAAAAAGTATGCCTATTTTCCCCCTTTTGTGCTCGCAGGTTTCAAAGCAACAACAGTATACATGTAGCTGTTTTAAAGTCAAAACAATATATTTTCTAACTTGCACAGGTCATTGCCTCATATGACTAGTGTGTTATCAGTAGAAAAACTAAATATGGCCACTTTTAACCCAAACTAACTTTTTTAATAATTCCCAATTTCGCGAATTGTCGCGCTAAAATTTCCCAATTTTAAAGGCACAGGCTGCTTAATTTTCTTCAAGAAAAATCAGTGGTATGCATGAATATATTTATGTGCTTTCCTGTTTGGTGCCTTGCATTCTAGTAACAACACTTTATGGAAGATTGCGGTATTTATGTGATTAAGTAAATGTCTCATAAGCCATAATTGGTTGTCCCTTTAAATAGGGCTATCCCATTTAATATGGTTATCTCTTTATTTACTGAAATGCACACTCCCAGTTTAACTTTTATAATTGTTTTTAACGTACGTAACCGTTACAGGAACAGTTAAGCCAGTGATTTTTTTTGCCTCTTTGGGAAAGGGTTCGGGTCCGTTCAGATTGGGAATTTTGGCGTCGCGACAACTTGAAATTGGGAAATTCCATGAAGCAGAAAGGCCAAATACAGAAAAAGAGATTACATGTGAATGTTTACTGGTTTCTTTGAACTTTGTGCTTGACCTCTTGTAAAAAATGTTCATAACTTTATCAATTTAAGTCCGATTTTGAAAATATTTTTTTTAAATTGTTCATTGGGAATTTCTCCATTCAAATTTGGGAAAATTATAGCCTATTTGCAATTGGGAAAGGGTCCGTTTACCGGACCCTAATAAAGAAGGAAAAAATTTACTGTAAGCATATGTTACAATGTAAAAGCAGTCACGCTGCAAAGTTGATTTGTCTTTAACTTTTATACATGTTTACAATGTTACCTTACAGGCCCAGCTAGATAGGTTACAGAGTGAAATCAGTCATGCTGCAAAGAAAACAGGAATTGCTTCAGCTGCCAAACTAGCTACAATTACACCACGAAAGGAATTGGTGTGTATAATAATTTGAATTTTTTTTAACGGGAATAGTCATTCAGAATTGGTTTTGTCTTGAAAAGTCAAGAAACATTGAAACCTTTTACCTATACAGTCAGCTCTCGATACAACGACACTATTTGTTCCCGACCAAAATGTCGTTATAACGAATTTGTCATTATACTGAATTTCACTAGTGAAGAGAAATTTGATTTGTAGATTGTTTCATAGAAATCAATTAATGATTAATATATAATTTATTATGTCATAAAATTGACATAATCAGCAAAATCAGCAGTATGAAATTATCATAATTACATAAATGAATATTTAAAATAAAATACAATGTTTTGAGAGAGCTCCAAAATAAATGGCGTCCGAATTTAAAGATGTCCGGATACTACTACAGTAAACTATAAAATCTAACGCTCTAGAGAATAATTTGGTAATTCATTGTGTTACAAATATTACCCTATCATGTTTAAGAATTGATGAATTAATATATCAAGTCGAGAAATTTCGATTAGCTTCGATTAGCATCGTTTATTTCGTGAATCGTACGATTTCTAAAATACGAATATATGCGATTGACTTCGCTTATCTCCCTTGATTACGAATGCGCGAGCCTTGGCACACTAACTGTGATTCGACTGTGAAAGGTTCCACTATTATAAAGAGACCAATTAAGATGATTTTCACAAGTGTAATTACATAATTAGGCTCCTTGCTCAGACGGTGACTTTGTGAAGCCGATAATTAGTTCAGGTGTGAAAAATAGTCCATTGATAGTGTCAGTATATCGAATATTAATTACTGTGTAAACAATCGATTCGTTCCCATCTTTTTGCTGTTGGTGTCGGTAAGTGAATATGTCGTTATAACGGATACTATTAACGTTGTATAGAATTCGTCCCAACCAATTGGTGTCCTTATAACGAAATTGTCGGTGTATCGGGTGTCGTTGTAACGAGTCCTGACTGTATTTAGGGAGTTATCTGTCCTTGTTACTCTTAGAATTTTCACTGACAGGTGAGCAAGGGTACTATCAAGTACGAGAAAGTCAAGCACCCAGCACTCGTAGGTGGTGCTCTTGTTACTCTAAGTTTAACCTCTGTAAAGCATTAACCTATACCACTGCCAATATTTGCCGCTTCCTAAGGGTGCTGCCCTTTTGCAGTTGTACTGTACATTTGTTTATTTTATTGATAGCACTAGGGATTAGACCTCGGTCTGTTGGTGAAATGGTATAGTCAATAAACTTTTCTTTTCCTTAATCATACCATTGTTATAAATGGCTGGTATATATACTGGGTGTCACTGAAAAGTTACCACTTATATATACAGTCCAACTTGTACTAGCGACCACGCGTATTAAGCGACCTTTGTCTTAAACGACCGGTTTCAAATCCTCCCGACCATATTTGCTCTATATGACAACTGTATTAAGCGACTTTTGTCTTACGCGACCAGCGACCACTGTTTAAGCACTATAATTAATTGGTAAAATTGCATTAAGCGACCAAAAAATTGTAAATCACTGGTCGTTTGTAGTGACAGGTTGTTAATTTATACCTGATACCTCGTCATAAATCATTGTTTGTTCACACTTCAGAGTTTGTCTTTTGTTAATTGGGCCCCAATTAACACCATTGATAATCACAATTGTGTCCGTAGGGCATGTCAATCAGATGATTTTAATCCGATTACAAACATTATTACGGATTAATTGTTGTATCTTTTGCTGCAATCAGCTTGTTGTCTCCGTTCATTTAGATTGGGCTAAACCCCGGCCTATTCCGTTTTTTTTCTTCGTGTGCAAGCAAAACTGACTTACATTAATTGCATTGTGTAATATATCAGTAAGATTACTAAAATGATAAATTGAAATGCTTCTGAAGACCATGCATACAAGTAAGAATCATCATAAAATTTATTTACACACTGATGTTTATCAATTGAATTTTAAAAGTAATCAGACAGCCTAAAATCGGGAATTCGTTAATTACACTCAATGTTTCTTACATTTGTGTTAAACGACCGTTCCGTTAAGCGACCGTTTTCAGACCTTCCCAAGGGTGGTCGCTTAATACAAGTTAGACTGTACCTCATATTTTGTATACAATATGACCTATCGGTACAAAAGTTTTATAGTGTGCGCATTTGAATAGTGTTAAATAGGATAGCTGTCACGACACAGTAAGGTCAAAACATAGTCTCGTTTGGTTTACTTAATATGTATATAAATGTAATTTTATTCTTTGTTTTATAGTTCAATTTCACTGAACTGTACTATAAATTGTTGGTCTAGCTTTCTTTTGATATGTTTTAGTAGCTTAATTAACGCACTGCTGTTACATCTAATGTAAATATCATTCTGTAAATGTTATATTTGTTCACATTTGTTGTAAATTGTATGTACATATATATTGAGGCTCACAGGTAAGACTGGCTTTGCCAACTGTGTTGCCTCATTAAATAAAGTCTTTATTATTATTATTATTATTATTATATTATTATTTGAACACAGACTCAGGGGTCATACAGTTCCGGAATAAACTGGAAATCCAGATTTACTGCATTTAGAAAGAATGATCTTTCCTGCACAAAATAAAAGTTATTTGATGAAAAAACTCAAAGAATTGTTGTAGTCATTTGAAGTTTCTTAATCATAATTTTAATAATAAAACAATGTTTGAAACCTAGTTAAGGTGTAGGGATGTCTGCTAAAGGTACCCGAAACAGACTTGTGACTCATTTTCAGGATTGGGCATTATGCCTCAGTAGAACCCCTGCACAGTATAGGGCCTAAAATAAAATATTGTTTGTTTCCCCATCCCCTACCTACCCGACTAAAAAGGGCCCTACCCAAAATATTTTATTGCCCGTATTGAAATAAAAAATTTTTATTAAAAATTGGAAGTGAAAATTTTATTTTTTTGTTTACTGGCTTCTTTCTTATTTTGTTGGTTTTCACCTTCGAGTTAATTCTAATTTTCATTATTGTTGGTTTTCACGTTAAAGTTAATTCTAAATTTCATTATTTGTATGTCTTAACCAATAACTATAATACTGAAACAGTTAAAAAAAAAAATATTTACCCTACCTACCTACCCATTCTAAATCTGCTAGGGTCGGGATGGGGAAACCAAGAATATTTTAAGTTCGGCCTAACGTGAATTCTAAAATATAAGAGTCAATAGGGTGGTAAGTTCATTGACGCTGAGTACATTATGTTTTTACAGTCAGCTGGTGAGATACCGGACATGGAATGGTGGGATGCATACATTCTTAGAACTGCAGATTCGTAAGTATCCGTATATCTTCAATATATGTAACTAAATCATATGTTAGAACTACAGATTCGTAAGTATCCGTATATCTTCAATATATGTAACTATATCATACGTTAGAACTACAGACTCGTAAGTATCCGTATATCTTCAATATATGTAACTATATCATACGTTAGAACTACAGATTCGTAAGTATCCGTATATCTTCAATATATGTAACTATATCATATGTTAGAACTACAGACTCGTAAGTATCCGTATATCTTCAATATATGTAACTATATCATATGTTAGAACTACAGATTCGTAAGTATCCGTATATCTTCAATATGTGTAATTTATCACATGTTAGAACTACAGATTCGTAAGTATCCGTATATCTTCAATATATGTAATTTTATCACATGTTAGAACTACAGATTCGTAAGTATCCGTATATCTTCAATATGTGTAATTTTATCATATGTTAGAACTACAGATTCGTAAGTATCCTTATATCTTCAATATGTGTAATTTTATCACATGTTAGAACTACAGATTCGTAAGTATCCGTATATCTTCAATATATGTAATTTTATCACATGTTAGAACTACAGATTCGTAAGTATCCGTATATCTTCAATATGTGTAATTTTATCATATGTTAGAACTACAGATTCGTAAGTATCCGTATATCTTCAATATGTGTAATTTTATCATATGTTAGAACTACAGATTCGTAAGTATCCGTATATCTTCAATATGTGTAATTTTATCATATGTTAGAACTACAGATTCGTAAGTATCCGTATATCTTCAATATATGTAATTTTATCACATGTTAGAACTACAGATTCGTAAGTATCCGTATATCTTCAATATCTGTAACTATATCACATGACTTGTCTGGTATCCAGGTTAGTGTAACCAGGCCCCGATCTCACGAAGCATCTCGGGTAGAAATCTCAGCTTAATTTGAGATTTTGGTCAAATCAAAGTCTGAATTTAATAAATATCTGAAATTCTTGATCTTGACATTTTACTGTTACAGTAATAAACTAAGAGTAAAGTGTCTGTTTTGTGATGCCAATTTTGAGTCCAGTCTCCCATGCAAATTATTTTAAAGATTAGTGTCTATAATTATGTGAGATGAGATTTAGCTCAATTTGAGATCATTTGGAAGATCGGGGCCAGTACGTTTATTCATATATCAGGGGTTCTATTTGACTGGGGAGTAGTTGTTTTGACCCTTGAAATTTCCAAAAAGCCATATTTTGACCCTCATGGATTTGGTTTGAAGGGTCATTTTCTCTTAAAATCATGGATATTTTGTCTATAAAATAGTACATTTTAGTCAAAAGTATTAAAATGACCCTTCAGATTCAGTAGCTAGTTGAATCCCTGTTATACTTCACTGGTTCAAATGACATCAAGTTTTATCCTAAATGATGTCATTGTATCTAGTAAATGACATTTATAATTTTTGGCGGTGTTTATATAACAGAGGTTTTTTTGAACAAAAAGATGTGTATTTTGGTGTAATTAGTCTACGAGGCTTGCTTAACACAATGTATGAATTTGTATCAATTTACAACTTGTAACTCTTCTATGTTTTATTATCCATGACCATGAATGTAGGACCCCACAAGATTTCATTTCATCAAAATTCAACAAAACTTAATTCCCACGAAATTGAGTAACTTTACACTTAGAAATTTGGAATTACCTTTTACACGTTTTGTAATCCACGAAAATTCCAAGAATTTCATTTTATCAAAATTCCACGAAATTTAATGCCTACAGAGTTAAGTAACTTTACACTAGACTAAGTATATACTTTGGGATTACCTTTTCTACATTTTGTTATCCGCGAATATAGGCGTCAAAAGAATTTTTTTTTTATCAAAATCCACAAAATTTATTACTCATAAAATTAAGTTACTTTACACTCATACTTTTGGATTACCTTTTGTATGTTTTGAAATCCATGAACAAAGGACTCCACAAAATTTTATTTGATCAAAATCCACAAAATGAAGTAACTTTACTTTTTATGTTCTCTGTTGCTATAGTTACGAGAGTTTAGAAGATGATGAGAAGTTACGAGCACGACTTGAAGGTATTACACATCTTGTGGAGCATCCTATACAGATGAAACCTCCAGGTAAACTGCATGTTCTAAGGGGATCACTAGGGGACAGAAAAGGGGTCATTTTGTAGCATGTTTTAAGGGGATCACTAGGGGACAGAAAAGGGGTCATTTTGTAGCATGTTTTAAGGGGATCACTAGGGGACAGAAAAGGGGTCATTTTGTAGCATGTTCTAAGGGGATCACTAGGGGACAGAAAAGGGGTCATTTTGTAGCATGTTCTAAGGGGATCACTAGGGGACAGAAAAGGGGTCATTTTGTAGCATGTTTTAAAGGGATCACTAGGGGACAGAAAAGGGGTCATTTTGTAGCATGTTTTAAGGGGATCCCTAGGGGACAGAAAAGGGGTCATTTTGTAGCATGTTTTAAGGGGATCACTAGGGGACGGAAAAGGGGTCATTTTGTAGCATGTTTTAAGGGGATCACTAGGGGACGGAAAAGGGGTCAGTTTGTCTTCGTATTGCAGCATTCTTTCTTGGCTATAATTTACAGTAGAGAATTTTTTTTTGTAAATACGCAAAATTTAGAAATATTTCCATGTTCTTTAAGTTTTGGAATTAAAAAAAAATTGTTGCCCGTTTGTTTGCCATCCCCCTACCTATTTGCCAAAATTGCCCCTACTCAAAACTATTTATGCCCCCGTATCAATAGATCGGGAGGCATATAGTGATTCACCTGTCCGTTCGTTCGTCCGTCCGTTCGTCCGTCCGTCCGGTTAACCCAAATTGACCGTTTCTTCTAGCATCATTATGGCTTGCTACAAATCTTCCATACTTGCATGGATGTTGTATATGAACACTCTCCACATGACTGTATCACCTGACCCCATTTTGACCTAATTTTGGACTTATTTATGGACAAGGCTTCCACAGGGGGCATAAGTGTTTATTGAACGCAGTCTTGTTTGTGTGGATTAGATAGAGTAGTTCAGTAATACTCCTGTAAAAATAGAGAAAAATGTATTTGCTAGCTACCTACCCTAAATGACACGGGTCAACAAAATCTTATTTTAGACCTTATGAAATATCCTACATTTTAGAATTTTCTGTGTTTTCCACCTATCTAGAGGTGAACTGGTTGGAAACCCAGTGCAGCGTGCTCAGATTCCTTGTATCACACAAACTTTCTGTCTCTTCCCATGAAGTCGGATGTCAATGGCCAATTAGGCAGGGATGAAATTGATTGGCCACTGTCTCAGTCAAACATAAAAATAATACACGCGAAAAGTACAGCGAATTTCTAACAAAGTGTTGCAACAACAAAAAGCTTAACTGTATTGTGTCATAATATGGGACGTATTGAAGACTGATATCATTTTATAATAATTTGTCCTTGTTTCAATGATTTGAGAAAATCATTATCCAAAAGTACTTTAATGCAAGATTAAATTTTAGGAGCTTTTGAACTCGAAATATTTTGTATTACAGCTGAACCAGAGAAAGAACCTGTTATACCCGTATATCTAACGGCCGAGGAGAGAAAGAAATTACGTCGACAAAATCGACAGGAAGCTCAAAAAGAACTCCAGGAGAAAATACGTCTGGGTCTGGCTCCTCCTATGGAACCCAAAGGTAAAAGTCATTGCATGTATCAGTTACTGTAAAATCATTATTTTTCGAGGGAGTTGATTTTTCGTTGATTTCATTGTTGAACTCTACCACGAAATTTAATCTCCACGACTAATCGACCTCTCAAATTCAGACATGGGTTAACCCTTTCATGTTCTGTAATCCACGAATGTACGACCCTATGATAATTCATTTTCATCGAAATCCACTAAATAGAGGATCTTGCATGAGTGCTCATTACATACGAGTTTTATTAAACGAGTGGACAAAATGATATGACTCGAGGCTTTGCTGAATCATTGTTAATATTGCATATCCCTTAACCACAATTTAGAGCATTTAAATAAGTGTGAGGAATTCAAATTTGACCGTAAATGCTTTTGATAAAACAGTACCCATATGACTGAAATAGAGGATCTTGCATGAGTGCTCATTACATACCAGTGGACAAAATGGTAAGCCGAGTGTCATATTGTTTTTGTCGACAAGTTTAATAAAACTCGTATGTAATGAGCACAAATGTAAGATTCTATTTATCACATAACCTTAGAAAATGCTTAATATTGTTCAGAAGGATGATGCGCGCTGCATATGTTTCAGCCAAAATTTAGCGGTACAATGAGCGTGACGTCATGGTGACGTTGATATTATCCTGACGTCAGTGACGGATCAATGCATTAATTGGCTTACGTCACGTCAAGCTTAATTAAATATTTATTGCACGGTCTGGGAGTGCCGAAAGATATTTATGTCACGGCTTTACGGCACTCCTGAACCGCATGTTGTATGATAAATACTGTTAACTAGTAGGGACTTAAAACAATATATATTTTTTTTAAATATAGTATATAATACCGTGTATGGGTGTTAACTGTACTTGTTAAATTTTGTATTACTATTTCTTTCAGTACGTATGGCTAACTTGATGAGAGTACTTGGATCTGAAGCTGTTCAGGACCCCACTAAGGTAGAAGCTCACGTTCGGGCACAGATGGCTAAAAGACAGAAGTAGGTCAATTTTTCATTGATTTTTATGCCCCAAAAGTTAAGGCTACACTGTCCGATAATGCAGGCAATGTGACATTATCCGAAATTTACAAAATATTAACAACCAACCAAGTTTACTAAAGAGTTTTGTAGACAAACAAAACTTAACAGCATATAGAAATTATCTTTATTTTATCAAATGTTTATCAAGTGCAAAGACTTTGTTCAAAAATATTGTTATATTTCATACAATAAACTGTCAACTTTTACTTCACACTTTTCTAGGGCTCATGAGGAAGCTAACGCAGCACGTAAACTAACAAAGGAACAACGACGAGATAAAAAAATCAGTAAAATAAAGGAGGATACTTCACTAGGTGTTCATGTGTCTGTATATAGGTAGGTTTATGTGAATATTTACTTTACTTGCATACATGTACAAAACTAGAACCAGGATGATTTAAAAATTCTGAAACAGGTTAATTGTTTATATCAATTTAAAGCAAAATGGTTAATTTTGTTAATTTTTAATTATATCCGATGTATACAATATCAATATAAGATTTATATGTTAAATTTGATCTCTAATGGATTCATATATTACATGTTACCCCAACATATACAACTAATGTACCTGTTTATGTTTCAATAAAAACATTCAATGTAGGTTGCTGTCAAAGACGTAATGTATACATGCAATAACATACATTTTATTGGCATTTTAGCAGTTTGCAAAATTAGCACTTTTCCGGTTGTCCGGGACAAGTAATTGTTGATTCGGGCGAATAACTTGTGCAGTAATTATGCATAGAGTATAATTTAGGAAAACTATTCAGTTTTGCCGATTCGAGCAAGTTGTTTACAATCTTAAAATCACCGACTGATTTTAGGATGTGTACTGTTTTGAACGATTAGTAGTTCCGCAAAATTTGAAACCAATTTTTCTTTTGTGCAATTATTTTTCTTTTGTGCAATCATTTTTCTTTTTCATTTTCAGAGTGAATGATTTGAGTAATCCTGCCAAAAAATATAAAGTAGAAAAAAATGCTGAGCAACTATATATGACGGGAATTGTTGTTTTATTTAAAGATTGTAACATTGTAGCTGTAGAAGGAGGTAAGATGTTCTTGATTGATTGATTGATTGATTGATTGATTGATTGATTGATTGATTGATTGATTGATTGTGATTTGACTAAGAAATTCATAAGCTTTTGACAATTTCATGATTTGATGATTATTAATTCATTTAATTTAAAAGCAAATTGATTGATTGTTTTATTGATAAATTGAAAAGTATCGATGGTTTGATTGACAAATTGTCACCTAAGAAGAATGTAATATGATTGTTAGTGCTAAAATGCTATTTTGAGAAAAACAAAATAAACTGTCTGAAAACTGCTCTCTTTATTGCAAATAAAGTCATTTTCTACTTCAGTTTGGTTAACAGTAGAACTTACGACTTTGTTCCTCTAAGGCAACAAAACATTGACCAACTTTCCAACCAGCTGAATGACCAAATTATTTTTGTTCAGAAATATTTTCATAACTTCAAATGTGTAAACTGATCATGCATTGTGAATCTAGGTGTTATACTGTTTGGTCTAACAAGTGTTTATTTCCAGTAACGTGTCCATAAATATTAGGGTAGGTTGGTTGAAATGTTATTTTTGGTGATTTTTTTATGTAGAGAAAATGCAACTACTCTTTGGAAATAATCAAAATAGTAAACAAATATATATTGTTTTTCAATTGACATAAAACATTTGTTTTGCTGCATTTTTAAGGTGGGTTGGGATATTGAAAACCAATTTATTTTCTTTCACAACTATGCTTGTCGTTACGCGCAGGTCCAAAACAACAGAGAAAATTCCGACGGTTAATGATGCACCGCATCAAATGGGGTGAAGATAAACAAAGAAGGAAAAAAGATGGTACTAATTTTTATTACACATTTTAATAAGTTTATATGAATTTTTATCATTACATTTAAATAAAAAAAAGAAACTAACTCCACTATATTAATTTATTACAACGTTTTAACACAGTATGCGGATTTAGCTCAGTGGTAACGCACTGGGCTGTCAATCCAGAGGTCGTGGGTTCAATCCCTGGCATCGGAACTTGACATTTCTGAAATATTTATAATATTTCCCGCTATATCTGGCCGTGTGTTCTGCAAAGTATCTGGAAGTGCCAAGAAGCTGTGTATCGGTGCTATACACCGGGCACATTAAAGAACCTGGCTGTCTATTCGAAATAAGAGCTAGGTGCACCTCTGCAGCGCCGGGCATGCCTGTATCTAATGTCTCTCTCTCCCTTCAGGGGCTTTCTCTCAGTCTGTCCCTCTGGTCAGATCATGCTGTATCTGCACTGGTAGAGGATGCACCTGCACCCTTGTGGCTGCAACAAACAAAATCACGTAAAGTGCCTTTGAACGTGCGTTCGCATGAAAAGGGCGCTATATAAATCTGGTATATTTTATTAACACAGGAACACAGTGCCTTCATCGGAATTTACAAATTTTTGTAAATTTATGAATTTCCATGGATATTACGGATTTTTATTGACTTTTAAACTTTCTAGATTTTTTTTAATGTTCATGGATTTCACCAATTTTATATGAATTTTTATTACAAAAAGAGAATCTCTTCAAAAGCTGTGTGAATACCCTGGTTGGGAATAATGTGACTGGGTCATCTCCAAAATTAAAGTTGACAACAATGTCTATTTCCATTTTCCTCCACATGTAGAAAAGTGGCTTGATCCTCGTGAAAGGGTTAGTTAGTACATGTATTGGTTAGGATATGGTCCTAGAAAAACTGGTTAGGTGAATCGGCCACCATATATAACTGAAACATTGTTAGTTTATACTCATTTATTTATTTAAGGTCGATTGTGAAACAAGTTTTTCAAACATATATAAATCACTCTCGACACCTCATCCCTGATGTTATCCATCGCCACGAGGGTATGAGAGAAGAGGAGCCAGTTTCCCTTTTATGCTGAGCGCCTAGCAAGGGAATTTCTGGTACCATTTTTATTTCGTCTTTGGTATGACGCGGCCAGGGTTCGAACCCGAGACCTCCCACACTCGAAGCGAACGCTCAACGACTAGGTTATTGAGGAAACATTGTTGGTTGTAAACCAAAATGAATAAACATAAACCAAAAAATTGAAATTATAAAAATTTCCTGTTACAGATGATGATGGGGAGGAAACTGAGAATACAAATAAATGTGTCCTGGTTTGGGAGGTACGTACTATTCTAAAATATTAACTTGACCATTATACATGAATGGAAGAGGAGGTTGTACAATTTGTACAATTCCGGATATGCTGCATTTGATAGAACTATCTTATCTGCACAAAATAAAAGTTATTTGATGAAAAAATTCAAAGAATTGACAAAATTATGGTCATTTGAAGTTCCATAATCTGAATTTTAATAATAAAATACTGTTTGTAACATAGTTAAGGTGTAGGAATGTGTGCTAATGGCACCTGATGTAGACTTGCCACTCGTTTTCAGTATTAAGCATTATGCCCTAGTATGACTTTTGATAGAACAATGTTCTTACTCAGAATATGTCAATTTCTGTGACAAAGTCTTGCGTTATTACATGGGTCCTTCATTTAAAAAAAATCCTGAAATCCTAGGTTTGCTTTATTAGAAATAACACTATTTTCTGCAAAAAATAACAGTCAATTGATGAAAAAATACGTACTGTTCCTAATTCTAACACCACCAGCAGTTTTACCTGTGTACACATAGAGGAAAACAAGGTGTGCATGAATTACTGTTAGAGCACAGCTGTGGCTATTGAGCAGTTTCTGTAATACAGTCATGCCCTACCAGTCATTTAGGGTTACTGGATAGGTGAAGTAGGTTAAAAAACTGTCACAAGTGAAGTACTACTCAGGGGTGTCAATATTCCTGATTAATCCGGAATAATTATTCCGGATTTATCTATCCTGAAAGAGCTATGATTTCTGACCGAAATGAAAGCTTTTTGATGAAAATATCTCAAGAAATATCAAAGTTATGGTCAATTTAATCTGCCCTGAAGGATTTTATTCAATAAAAACTGAGTAACAAATGGAAATAATATGGTTCAAGGCCTCTTGTTTGGCAAAAACGGTTGGTCGCATATGATTTTCAGGATTTTTAACTTGGCTCTGTTGACACCCCTGACTACTAAGTACGACCAATTATGTGCATATTGGTTAATTATAAACATGGCTATGCAGTGACTTTTTTCCTTTTTCGTTTGCTACCGGTAAACGGTACCTTCCCAATTTAAAAAAGGCTCTAAGTTTCCCAAATATGATGGGAGATATTCCCAATGAACATTTAAAATTATTTTTTTCAAACTCGGACAAAAAATGACAAAGTTGTGAACATTTTTGACAAGAGGTCAAGCATAAAAGTTTACAGAAACCTGAAAACAGTCACATGTAATCTCTTTTTCTGTTTTATTTGGCCTTTCTACTTCATGAAAATTCCCAATTTCAAGTTGTCACGGCGCGAAAATTCCCAATCTGAATGGACCCGGACCCTTTCCCAAAGAAGCGAAAAAAATCACTGCTATGACTATGTCATCTAGGTTGAAACTATGGCCTCAGTGGGGTATTAGCATTCAATCTGACAGTAGAGAATTTTAAAACATGTTAAAAAGTATTCTGGCTAAATACGGACAACCTTGAGCTTGAACTACGTTCATAACTACGATGATTTTCAGTTGACTACTATGCCTGACAAGTTCCGAAACGCCCCAACTACGATTTTCCCATACTGCATTCTTCTTGGTATGGTATTGCAACAACTTTTGCTAGATGTTGATATTGATGTTATATTGTTCAATTCAGGGTACAAGCAAGGCAAGAGCATTTGGGGAAATGAAATTCAAAGTGTGTCCAACGGAAGCGTTTGCACGAGAACAGTTCAGAAAACATAACGTTGAATCGTACTGGGATCTCAGTTTTAACGGTGCTGTACTGGAGACGGCTGGGGAGGAAGTCTGAGAGATAGTCAGTGGTATATGAGATTGAAAAAATGCATTGTTGGAGTCACCAACTGAGTAAAAGCATTTTGCTGAAATTTGATGTTAATAAAATCACACTGTTGGGAGTTGACAATCGAGTAAAAACTCTGCTGACTCACATCAACAATGGAATAAATATTTACATCTGTGATGTTGATAAAATGTTTGAATTGACAATCGTCTAATATCGTGAGTCAACAATTGGGGGCGACATCACGCAAAGCGAGTATGAAACTTTCATTGAAGAGGGTTAGGCAGCAGATGTATGAAAAAGAATAGAAATTATGTGTTCAACTCGATGCTGCAATGTTGGTATTATGTGGTATAATTATGATATCAAATCACTGGCTAACATGACAATTGTGATGTCTGCGGGAAAAATAGCAACCTGCTAGATCCAATATCCTGTATCTGATATTTGATGTTGGTTCCAGGCTGTGTGGTTATTAGACTGGTTGTAATGTATTCTTGTTGCCGCCAGGAACCAGTCTCCCTTTGTTATATTCTGAAGGTTTAGAGGAAAGTTGATAATTACAGAATTTATGCTTTCATACCATACATACCTATTATATTCCAAGGGAAGTTTAGAATTAAATAATTTGCACTTGCTTACCGTATATACTGGCTTATTCGACAACCTCAATTAATTTATAAGATGCATCTTGACAAGGAACCGTCAAAAGGGAATTTTTACATAGACACTCATAAACCAGCGGTGGTTTTCAATATTGATCTTATTTATTTGGAGAATAAGGATAGTCATTCACCTCCCCTGTTACTTACCAAGAGTTTAATATGGTGTGATCTGATTGGTTGTCCTTATTCTCAAGTCAAGTAAGGTTAATATAGAATATCACCCCTGGGGTCGACTTACAAGTGGGTATCAACTGTATTTCTGGGTACTGTTTTATCAAGCACTTACAGAAATCGTAAACTTATGTTCAAATTTAAATTTTTTATAATTCTTTAACAACTGTGAATTGGTGACAAATATGATTTGTAAGAGTTCATTAACTGAATCATTATTGATATTGCAGCTTTATTTACCACACTTGATCAATTTATTAATTAAAATTTGCGATTTCTGACAGGGCTTTCAAATTGATAAATGATACCCTGGTATACTTGTGTATTCTATATACAGATAAGACAAAAAGACAGGTAGTTGATTTATTTAGCTGACTACTTACTGTTCCAATTTTATCTTTTGTAATACTTTAAATCTTTATATCTCTCTCTAGAGCAACAACCTCTTTATAATGGACAAACATTATGATAATGTTGTTTAATTGGTTGCTGTAGAGAGGTTGTTTATTTGTGTCTCATTTTGCATAATTTTGTTCATGATTATCGTTTCATCATATTAATGTAATAAAATTGTGTTATGATTATATTTGAAACAAAAAAAAATAAAAAATATAAAAATTGTTTTAAGGTTTTGATCTGATAAACGTGATTCATTTCATGAATAGCCACCAAAGGGAATCCTGGCCCCCGATCTCCTGAAGTATCTCAATTTGAGCTAAATCTCATCTCAAATATTGTCATGTGTCTTTGAGGTAATTTCCATGAGAGTCTGGGCTCAAACTTGGTATCACAACACAGAAACATCATTCTGAGTTTATTACAGTCTAATTTCAGGAGCTCTAAACTTCAGATCTATCAAAAATTCAGACTCTGATTTGAGCAAAATCTCAATTTGAGCTGAGTTTTCTACTTGAGATGCTTCGGGACATCGGGGCCTGGCTGAGAAGGTTCTGTTCTGCAATGACTATGGTCATTTCCTCAACATGGAGTAGGGATAAGTTGCTTGAAGAAGAACCAAGTTAATACTGGCTTATTTAATTAATTCCAAAAAATTGGTTAAGTCAAAACTAATCTCATATGACAAGACAAAAACTGCTTCTAAAGAGTTTTTTGTGCTCTGGTGTTTAGGGCCGAGTGCTGCCTTCCCTGTCTGATTTCCTATTATCTTTTTGTCTGATAAAAACAAACCAAATGTTTTCACATCTTTATTTTCAAAAATAAAATTCATAATGAAACACTGTTTTACAATGTTTCGTAACAAAGACAATGACATATAAATAAAATCCAAAATCGGAGCAAAAATGATTCAAATAAACACCATTAGAAATGGAAATCAGAGTAAAACATAATTTAAAATTGTATATAAAACATATATCAAAACAACTTGGGACAGAATGAAAAACACTGACCCATCTTTGATGAGGGGGTCTATTGCTTTGCACATGTCTGTCGGTCGTATAAAACGGTTTCCGTTCAATAACTCAAGAACGCTTTGACCAAGGATCTTCAAACTTTACATGGAGGAAGGTCAGCAACAGTAGATGACCCCTATTGATTTTGAGGTCAGTTAGGTCAAAGGCCAAGGTCACTGTGACCTTTACTATTTCTGACTTTTTAAATGGTTTCCGTTCAATAACTCTAGAATGCATTGATCTAGGATCTTCAAACTTTACATGGAGCATGGTCGGCAACAGTAGATGACCCCTATTGATTTTGAGGTCAGTGGGTTAAAGGTCAAGGTCACTGTGACCTTTACTATTTTTGACTATTTAAATGGTTTCCGTTCAATAACTCAAAAATGCTTTTACATGGAGGTTGGACAGCAACAGTAGATGACCCCTATTGATATTGAGGTCATAGGTCAAGGTCACTGTGACCTTCACCATTTCAGACTATTGGGCTGCCATGGGGGCATACGTGTTTTACAAACATCTCTTGTTAAACTTTGGTTTGGTCAACATGACCAGTTCTGATTTTCATGAAAAAAAGGCTCATTAGAAGCGCATCTTGATGCAGATTTCAAATCTACATGAGTCTTATAAGTTTGTAAGTAGCACTTACGACCTTCTCATTCTAAGCCAGCAATATACAATTTAATACTTGAAATTAATGCAGTAAACCATACTTAAAGACACCCCAAAACTACTTGAAGTTGAAATCTATGTAAGCTTGTTGTGGTCTAAAGTGAAGGTTTTACTGTACTTGGATAAGCAGGCACCCATCTCTTGAAGCATTTTATAGAAATCTCTGCTCTATATTAATATTGAGATTTTTTCTCAAAACTGAAGTAGAAAATCTTTTGTTCGAGATAAACCTAAGATTTAAAATAAGAAACGGCTGATAATATTGGCAGTTTAAGACCGGTGGTTGCTTAATTGGTGACCTCTAACACAAGTACGTTTAAAACAAATTTTACACAAAAATGAAATAATACATAGGACAATCATCAATAGTTTACAAACAAAAATAATTACCCTTGATATAGACAAAAAAAAGATTGCACTAATACCGTAAAAACAAGAGCTGTCGCCATTCGGCCGACTAATATACCCCCTCGGCCACCGACAAAGGGCCATAATTCTGCCAAAATTTATTGCAGCGCAAATTCCTTTCTTCATGCACATCTATATGTTGAGGTTGTTCATCTGTGAAAGTTTGAGCAAAATCCTGCCAAAACTGTAGGAGGAGTTGCGTCCACAAGAATGCGTCTATGGACAGACTGACTGACAGACAGACAGACAAGCTGAATCCAGTATACCCCCCTTACAACTCGTTGTGCAGGGGTATAAGTATTCACAGATATGTTGAGCACTCAGTGTCGATTATATGCACTATAAATGGATTAATAATAAATAATAATTTTGTCATTCTTCAAGAACACAGAAACAAAGCGTATTGTACACAAGCATTTGCTTCATGAGTAAGCAGATGATCCTAATACATTTTGTACCCGATTGACTGCAACTTGTAATATCCTCACTGATTGGTTGTTACTGGTAATACTCTCTATGACTGGACGTTAAATGTTCAATCACAGATGCTGGTCTGATGGGCATAGGACTGCTAAACTACTCCATTACACTGAACATCCCATACTGTAACACACCATTTGTTGCATACTGTAATGCACCACCTGTTCCTAACCTACCGTTTGTTCCTTACTGTAACACACCAGCCCTGCATTCAATGAATATTTACATCACGCACGTTTCGTACCTGTTTGTAACTATGTTACAGGTACGAAACGTGTGTCATGTAAATAGTCATTGAAAGCAGGGCACATGTCCCTTACTGTAACTGTTATGTGGGCAGCAATGCCTTAGAGGTAGGGTGCACGCTTCAGGATCGAAAGGTCCCGGGTTCGATCCCCATCTGCACCACTGCTAAATTACTCTGAGGAACTGTGAGGGCGTTGTGTGTACAAGTTCAATATTCCCGGGTGCCGTATCTTGATGTTGGCTGAACTCATACCAGGATAGAAATAGTCACCCCGGGAGACTCGAACACAGGTAGACCACCTACCAGGGGAAGTTAAAATGTCAAAGGGTGGCTGAAAGCAGCCCTGGTTGAACTGCTGAAAGCGGCCCTGGCTGAACTGCTGAAAGCGGCCCTGGCTGAACTGCTGAAAGCGGCCCTGGTAAAACTGCTGAAAGCGGCCCTGGTAAAACTGCTGAAAGCGGCCCTGGTAAAACTGCTGAAAGTGGCCCTGGTAAAACTGCTGAAAGCGGCCCTGGTAAAACTGCTGAAAGCGGCCCTGGTAAAACTGCTGAAAGCGGCCCTGGCTGAACTGCTGAAAGCGGCCCTGGTAAAACTGCTGAAAGCGGCCCCGGTTGAACTGCAGAAAGCGGCCCTGGCTGAACTGCTGAGAGCAGCCCTGGCTGAATTGCTGAAAGCGGCCCTGGCTGAACTGCTGAAAGCGGCCCTGGTAGAACTGCTGAAAGCGGCCCTGGCTGAACTGCTGAAAGCGGCCCTGGCTGAACTGCTGAAAGCGGCCCTGGCTGAACTGCTGAAAGCGGCCCTGGCTGAACTGCTGAAAGCGGCCCTGGTAAAACTGCTGAAAGCGGCCCTGGCTGAAAGTGGCCCTGGTTGAACTGCTGAAAGCGGCCCTTGTTGAACTGCTGAAAGCGGCCCTGGCTGAACTGCTGAAAGCGGCCCTGGCTGAACTGCTGAAAGCGCCCCTGGCTGAACTGCTGAAAGCGGCCCTTGTTGAACTGCTGAAAGCGGCCCTGGCTGAACTGCTGAAAGCGGCCCTGGTAAAACTGCTGAAAGCGGCCCTGGTAAAACTGCTGAAAGCGGCCCTGGTAAAACTGCTGAAAGTGGCCCTGGTAAAACTGCTGAAAGCGGCCCTGGTAAAACTGCTGAAAGCGGCCCTGGTAAAACTGCTGAAAGCGGCCCTGGCTGAATTGCTGAAAGCGGCCCTGGTAAAACTGCTGAAAGCGGCCCCGGTTGAACTGCAGAAAGCGGCCCTGGCTGAACTGCTGAGAGCAGCCCTGGCTGAATTGCTGAAAGCGGCCCTGGCTGAACTGCTGAAAGCGGCCCTGGTAGAACTGCTGAAAGCGGCCCTGGCTGAACTGCTGAAAGCGGCCCTGGCTGAACTGCTGAAAGCGGCCCTTGTTGAACTGCTGAAAGCGACCCTGGTTGAACTGCTGAAAGCGGCCCTGGCTGAACTGCTGAAAGCGGCCCTGGCTGAACTGCTGAAAGCGGCCCTGGCTGAACTGCTGAAAGCGGCCCTTGTTGAACTGCTGAAAGCGGCCCTTGTTGAACTGCTGAAAGCGGCCCTGGTAAAACTGCTGAAAGCGGCCCTGGCTGAAAGTGGCCCTGGTTGAACTGCTGAAAGCGGCCCTTGTTGAACTGCTGAAAGCGCCCCTGGCTGAACTGCTGAAAGCGGCCCTGGCTGAACTGCTGAAAGTGGCC
This sequence comes from Spisula solida, assembly GCA_947247005.1. NCBI lineage: Eukaryota > Metazoa > Mollusca > Bivalvia > Venerida > Mactridae > Spisula > Spisula solida. Next base: position 19,667,233 of record OX365962.1, on the reverse strand, counting down.
CTGGCTGAACTGCTGAAAGCGGCCCTTGTTGAACTGCTGAAAGCGGCCCTTGTTGAACTGCTGAAAGCGACCCTGGTTGAACTGCTGAAAGCGGCCCTGGTAAAACTGCTGAAAGCGGCCCTGGCTGAAAGTGGCCCTGGTTGAACTGCTGAAAGCGGCCCTGGCTGAACTGCTGAAAGCGGCCTTGGTAAAACTGCTGAAAGCGGCCCTGGTAAAACTGCTGAAAGCGGCCCTGGCTGAATTGCTGAAAGCGGCCCTGGTAAAACTGCTGAAAGCGGCCCCGGTTGAACTGCAGAAAGCGGCCCTGGCTGAACTGCTGAGAGCAGCCCTGGCTGAACTGCTGAAAGCGGCCCTGGCTGAACTGCTGAAAGCGGCCCTGGTAGAACTGCTGAAAGCGGCCCTGGCTGAACTGCTGAAAGCGGCCCTGGCTGAACTGCTGAAAGTGGCCCTGGCTGAACTGCTGAAAGCGGCCCTTGTTGAACTGCTGAAAGCGACCCTGGTTGAACTGCTGAAAGCGGCCCTGGCTGAACTGCTGAAAGCGGCCCTGGCTGAACTGCTGAAAGCGGCCCTGGCTGAACTGCTGAAAGCGGCCCTTGTTGATCTGCTGAAAGCGGCCCTTGTTGAACTGCTGAAAGCGGCCCTGGTAAAACTGCTGAAAGCGGCCCTGGCTGAAAGTGGCCCTGGTTGAACTGCTGAAAGCGCCCCTGGCTGAACTGCTGAAAGCGGCCCTGGCTGAACTGCTGAAAGTGGCCCTGGCTGAACTGCTGAAAGCGGCCCTTGTTGAACTGCTGAAAGCGGCCCTTGTTGAACTGCTGAAAGCGACCCTGGTTGAACTGCTGAAAGCGGCCCTGGCTGAACTGCTGAAAGCGGCCCTGGTAAAACTGCTGAAAGCGGCCCTGGCTGAAAGTGGCCCTGGTTGAACTGCTGAAAGCGGCCCTTGTTGAACTGCTGAAAGCGGCCCTGGCTGAACTGCTGAAAGCGGCCCTGGCTGAACTGCTGAAAGCGCCCCTGGCTGAACTGCTGAAAGCGGCCCTTGTTGAACTGCTGAAAGCGGCCCTGGCTGAACTGCTGAAAGCGGCCCTGGCTGAACTGCTGAAAGCGGCCCTGGCTGAACTGCTGAAAGCAGCCCTGGTTGAACTGGTAGCTTTTTTAACACATCACTCATCACTGTACACTGCAGACCTTACTTTCTGATGTGCTCCCTACACTTCTACTTCCAAGTTTATTTTTCTTCTTTTGAACCTTAGTGAGTTGTTCCTGTAATAAATTAATTAACACTTATAATCCAGTAATGACAAACTATTTTAAAGTTGCATAGTGCACTATTTTATATCGTCCACATGAATACAATCTTCATTCCTAGTGCAAATCCATCAGTTTTTTTTTAAAATATTTACAGACCCCCTCCTTGCCAGAAGAGGATAAACATCAAATAAAATACAACTTAGCCTGTGAGTATTTATAATGTTGATTTCATTGTAAATACCTGTTTGCCTTTGGGCACAACAAGGACTAGTAAGTAGGTATAATACTTTGAATTCTTTTTGATCTTGTAAAATTTTCTGAGATGATCAACAAGGACACATTTTTGAAATTATTCTTATTGAATTATACTACCGTAGTCAACACTTCTGTGCGTAACACACCGTTATTTGTATGTGCGTAATACAGTGGCAAGGAGGGGACACAGGAAATATTTTATTTATCACATGCGCACGTGTTATTACATGTTCACGTAGTAGTAACACGTGTGCACATGATAAATATAATATATCCTGTGTCCCCTCTATGCCACCATATTACGCACATGGGATGTAACACATATCTCAACAAGAAACTGTGCAGTTGAAATACGATTGTTTTTACACAGTACATTGAAGAAACCACCAAATCACAATTTTACCAACATCCATAAAATTTAATACCCCAAAAAATGAATGATTTAACACTACCGGGTACATTGTGTATATCATAATCATATTTACCTGGAGTGATTGCATGGCCTTTTGATTATCTTTGAGTTGTGAGGTCTGTGACATCAACTCCTGTTTTAACATCTCAATCTGACTCTGAAGCCCCTTCTCTCGTTCCTGTAGTCATAGCAACATTTGATTTCATTATTTGTTAGTTTATACTTTATAGTAAAGAAACAGTACCCATTAATGTTTAATGGATACCCAAAACGATGATATACATACATAGCAAGTTTCATCATGATATCTCAATCCTAACTTAGTCTGGATTTATTGAGCAGAAACTATTTTGTATGTTTTGTAAATGTGACCTGGACCCCAATGGCGCCACTTTTAATCCCAAGCAAAGTTTAACATAAGCTACCTATACATCAAGTTTCATCATGACATCTTATTCCTAACTTAAATTATCAATTGGAAACCAATTGTGGATGCCCGTCTGTCGAAATCTCCAATCTAATAACCTGTTTTTTCCGTTGGAAGATCTGGTTAAAAATCAGGCAGGGAAGGCAACACTCAACTAAAACAGTCGCGCACAGGAAACTGAAACAATACCATACATGCCAGATCTCCTGCATCATGCGTGAGTCTCCTGCATTTGAGACTCTACTCCTGCATGATCAGGGGCCAATTTATCAAATCTCACGCATTTCATGGACAAACTGGAATCTGACATTTTTAGTTTACATTATGAAAATGATGACAAATATTACTTTAAATTGCTACATGAGGCATGCATGTTATTGTCATCAAATTAGGATAAGTGAAAACAGCATATAAACTTCAATACTTTAAGTCTAAAGTTTCAGCAAGGAAAATCTCCTGCATTTTAATGAAATCTCCTGCATTTCCATCACCAATCTCATGCAAAGGGGTCTGCGAAACATGGCATGTATGCAATACAGACCACAATCACACAGCACAATGCCCAATACACACAACGCAATAGAAATTTGTCTAAACCCAAACAAATATCAAGAGTAAAATTAATACCAAAAGGACTAATTTAAAAACATTATATGTTGCTGTGTTACTATCTGTATTTAAGATTGACTCTGGTAACATAATTAATATTCAGAGATAAAGTGCCAGGTGTATCCATTTAAACCTATTTTAGCCTCATGATTATGAAGCTTTTTCATACTTAAATACATGTCATAAATACAGCGCAAAAATTATTTAAACATATTCTTTGGCGTTTCACAATTGTATGACACACTAGGATTCAAGAGCTATGATTGAGTCATACAATACTGAATTGACTATTAGCAAGAGCACACTCATTGTTCATGAAACCGCCTATACAAATGTGTTTTCAATTTTGGTCTGAACATGGCTTCGCAGTGAATGTCTTTCAGGTAGCTGGGTAGATCGTTCACCATTTTGGGCCGGTGACGGCCATAGATCTGTCTGCTAATTATGTTTACTGTCTAGGAATGTGAAAGTTCATTAAGTGTCACTTTGTGATCACAACTTGTACTGTAGTTTACTTTGTACAAACATTTCCCTCAAACACAGGGGAGCTCAACATAAGCATGACCCTTGATTTGCTCTGTAACAATGTAACATTTCAATCATCTTGGCTATCAGGACATAGTACATATAGGAAATTCCACCGCCTTTCACGAGTTGTCAGTTGATATAAACTTTTATGAAACAAGATAGCAAAATTTTATTTAGCGAGACGCTAGCAAGCTTAAAGGGGCATGCCCTGGAACTGAAGTGTCTCGAATCGGTATAGAGTAAATTTTTAAATTAAAATTCGTCTTTGACTTTTGGTAATAGTTGGTTTTACAAGTGATTGGTAATAGTTGGTTTTACAAGTGATAAACACAATATTGTTGTATGCAAACCAAGACACTCCAGTTTCTGGACATGTCCTCCTGAGGAGGCTTTTTGTTTTCTCTTATAAATAAAACACTACCATGGCTCTTTGTTCGGTCTCGAGACGTATCTGTTCTTGTCTGTCCTGGTGTTCATTCTCTAACTGTCTCAAACGTTGTTCAGCCAATCGTTTCTCTTCTCTCGTCATGTGAAGTTCTCCCTGGTGATTAAAATTTTTACATTTGTAGACCAGTCTGAATATGCTATCTTTCCATTGGTTAAAATTAAACATGTTACTGGAAACAGCCAATCAAAGGCTTGAGTACATGGACTGGTTTCCACTGGAGCTGGATAGAGCTCATGAATGGCAATTTTCAATTAGAATACCAGTCTTATAATACAGTCTTGCCTTTGGCTAAAAATTAAACTGTGAATGGAAACAGCCAATCAGAAGCTTGAGTACATAGACTGGTCTCCACTGGATAAAACTCATGAATAGTTATATTTAATTTAGAATGCAGTTCAAAATAAAGATTATAATTGGAAACGGGTAATCACAGGAGGCTAGAGAAACATAGACGGGTCTCTCTCTACAGGAACTGGATCAATTTCAAGAATATAAACCTGAGGGGCATCTTGTAAAAGAAAAAACACTATAAAATAACAGAAAGTTGCCCTATAAAACGACATAGCTACCATTAAAGCAGTGCTTTCTTGTAGAATTATCACTTCATGTAACTTTTTGTGAAGTTTAAAAATCGCAAATATTTAACCTTGCAAACTGTTTCATAATAACAATGTCGCAAATGTTTTACATAGCGAAAATTTCTTCTATTTTTACGTTAGCTAAACAGAGGGAGATAATCTGTATGTACATACCAACAATGCTTCCTCACGACGTTTCACCGTTACATCCGACACAAATCCTCTCGCTGTTAACTGCTCCTTCAGAGCCACATCTTGCCTGAAACAGTATCAATATGGAAACTAGGGTTTTCCAACAAAGGGCCATAACTCAAGCAAACAGTTTTAGACCTAAAATTCCTGACAATATGCACAACTAGGCTTGGTACCAAGTGTTCATGTGAATGAAGTAAATAAGAACAAGAGCATACAAACTTTGTGACATCAATCCAGACAGATATCTGGCACAAAATCAGTATGTCTCCCCAGCACCATAATTCGCCCGCCTAGAATTAGAAGGTCGTATAAAGTACAAAATCAATATTTTGAGAAAACAAGAAAAAACTGTCTGAAAACTACTCTATATGTAGGAAAGTAGGAAAAAACAAGCTTTTTAAACGTCAGTTTCAAATTGGTCTTCCGATTTTCATGAAAATAGGCTCATAAGAAGTGCCTTAAGATGCAGATTTCAAATATACATATTGATTTCAAGTCTCATGAGGTCGTAAGTTCTAATTCTAAGCCAGCGTCGACTTATGTGAGACACATTATTCCCGGAGTAACCTTATACTGTACAGCAAGTTGTTTTAACCAAATAGATAAAATTCCTATTCTGCAGCCCCCAATTGCAGGTCAAATTGACTTTAGTAGCATTAACTTTTGTATTACTGAAAGCAGCTATAGTCCAAGTCCAAGTATAACTAGATTTCATAAAACTGTATGCGACAAAGGATTTCATGAAAACTGATAGAAGAAAGGAATTTTTTTATAATTTTCTTTCATCCTGCATCACTTAAACAAAACAAAAGAAACGCATTTTTATATTCAAAGAGCAAAGCTTTCTACTTAATAATACAATTTCACTGATCAAACTAAATGTGCAAGCGTAGCGAGCAAGAAAAAAAATTGAAAACTGCCAGATCCACTGTACATGCCTTTCATTAAACATCGACCCAAAATTTCATTTTTCCTTATCTAAAATATCGTTTTTCACTGACCATTATCAAAAACTCCCTGATAATTCACTGACCTTGAAAAAAATTCATTTTTCCCTTTTCAGGTCGCTGGCAACCCTCGGTTTATAGGGTTTATAACATGGAAACACATTTGTCTGGGACCATCCAGGGGGGGGGGGGTACAAGTCCAGCATAGGATTTTCACATCTCTTACAACCATTTTTACATATTGCAGAGTCAAATGGCGTCCATATATGTATGTATACAAGGGATACAATGTCCAATATTATATAATATTAACTGATTTTAAATCAACACTATATTCCATTGAAATTACAAATGTGTTCGCCATTTCTTATCCAGTAAAAAACTATGATAAACTAATTTACCCTCGGTTCTGTCTGAATCTATTGTGGGCCCACTGAGCTCCGCTGACAGCACTTTTAGCTCGGTGTGATGTCTGACTAGTTGAATAACGACGTGATTGCTTCATGCTTACTGGCATCATGGTCTTAGAACGACTAGAAACCAAACAAAAAAGAGAATTCAAAATAACTCATAATTCATACCAGGGATTAATCGGAATAATCCGGATTTGCTGCAATAAAAGCAAGAACTTTTCTGCAGAAAATAAAAGTTATTTGATGAAAATATACCAAGTTTTGATAAAGGATAAGGTTCACTAATGGCTTAATTTGGCCCTGTGATTTTTCAAAAACAAAAATGCATGTTCCTATAATCTGTCCTATAATTCAAATAACTCAACATTTCCTGTGTAAAAAATAAGCATACATATCCCAATATCCCTTGTAATTTGTTGACAAAACTGCCAAGAATATGACGTATATGTCATGTTTAGCCCAAAATGTCATTTTTGGCCATTTTCACGACTATTAACGACGTAAATCCTTCCCAAAAACCACGATGGCACTCTTGCGACACTTTTATATTTTCCCCTAACCAGTGTTCTGCAAGTCTTTATATATGTACAAAATATCAAAGTGTCGCAAGAGTGCCATCTTGGTTTTTTAGGAAGGTTTAACGCCATAAAAAGTCACGAAAATGGCTAAAAAGGACATTTTTTGGTAAACTTAACCTATTTCAAGTAGATTTCTCGACATATTACGAGGGAAATTTAGAAAAGTATGCTTAATTGTTTGAAAGACAATGTTAGGCTATTAGAAACATAGGACAGATTTATAGGAAGATGCATTTCTATTTTTCGATAAAACTCAGGGCCAAATTAAGCCATAAATGAACCTTGTCCTTTGTGGTCATTTGACATTTCAAAAGCCGAATTTTAACAATTAAATTTAAAAATGTCAAGATAAAACAGATTCAGTATATCATCTTCATGTATACAAGGCCTTTAAACTCCTTTAACTCATTCCAGTTCAATGTTGTCCAGACAAACCACCATTTCCCCTCAATCCATAACTTTTTTAAGGACTATTTGAGTGTATCTGATTTTGGCCCGCGTAGGCACTTTGTGGTTAGGTAACTACATACATAACGTCTTTGCCAAAGTGCCGAATTTGCAATTCAAAAAGTCTACTAAAACCAGCAGATCTATGTGATGCATTCAAAGCGCCGGTCCAACTGGTCACAGGTCGTCATGAAGCGTTGAAGACATGGGAAGAAGGAGTGACACCGTCTATACGAAAGGCACTGACCCTTAATTGCCGCTATCATCGTTAGATCGGGTATGCAAGTCAGCGAAGCATATCAAATGTGTGCCATCTTAATCCTTGCACAGCGCCGAAATGCCGACTATTCCAATATGCAGCAAGATTCATTTGTGGCCATGGATGCACTCAAACCAGCCAATCCGATGCGTTTATATTTTCTACATACTTAACATTGGTCAAAAAGTGATTAATTAATGATTTCTTACTGTAAATCTAGTTTAAACCATGTATGTATAGTGATTATCAAGTTTTCCAATAAACCCATATAAGGACAGTGTGTTAAACTGATGGTTTATCTATAGGTTACTGATAAGCCATCTACTGATAACACTATATGAATGAACTACCATATATGGCTATATGTCTGTGGGGGAATGGGTTAAGCACTGTTTGAACTGAGTGTTGTGGTTGGGGTGTGTGGTAATGGCAAAAAAAACCTGACTTGTGACTCGATTTTCAGGATTGGGCATGATGCCGTTGCAGGACCCCTGTCATACACCTTATACATTAGCATCGATATTGATGCATCAACAACATCTTTACCCTGATTAATTAATTATGCACATTTTGAAATACAGGTACATGAGAAAAACCTAATTTTTTCTGCACAAAACTCGTTTGACTTAATTGCTATGCATCTAAAATCGTGACCATGCTTTATTTAAGAAATAATTAATATGTACCTGTGTTTTATTGTAGAATAAAGCACAGTCACAAGTTAGGATGCATAGTAATTAATCCAAACAAGTGATTGTGCTTTATTCTACGATAAAACACAGGTACATATTCAATATTTCGATTCTAACATAGCCAATATTCCACATTTGACAACACATCAAGATATCATCTGCTGCACTATATTCTTCCTCGGAAGGCTTATTCACAGTCATTCAGCCTTGGCTGTGTTTTATCGGGTAAGGATCTACAATAAAACACAAGTAAATATAGTTGCTTACACAAACTAATACAGTACAAGTTTACCTCATACTCCGACTGTCTTTAGGACTACCGTCTGATTGGTTGGATACGTCTACCTCACTCTCTGTACTATTAGTAGAGAACGATCTAACGCGAGCTTCTCGGGGAGAAATCTGTAATGATATAACCAAGTTTAACAAATGAATATAAGAATTAAAACACTGTAGCCTAGCAACACTTGTTAAATATGATTTATGGTGACATGTGAACTTAGTTACCATAGTAACACTACATTGTATCTACCTCCCACTGTTATAAATTGCCATTTTGTGGACAAATCTGACATAATGTGATGAAAAGTTTCATTAAAATCCGACCAATGGTTAAGGAGACCAATCAAGGACAAACACTGTGACATTCGTCAAGACGTCCAGCACAAAACCAATATGTCTTCCCCACTATTCCCGGGAGACATAAATATGCTTATAGGGTTTGAGACGATCCGGGCCAGTATTTATAAAGCATCTTGGGAAAAAACCCTCAAGATTTTTCTTAAATTTTAAAATATTTGAGAGAGATATTTGCTGCTCAAGATTTTAACTAAAGTCTTGAGTTTTTCACTAAGTTGCCCTCGCCCTGTGATTATACAGCATTTTACATGCTCAACTCAATTTGAGCATAGAGCTTTGATATGCTCCTTTACATGGCTACAATTTTATCATCTTCACTTTATGAGGAAATATTACTCTGCTTTATTTAAAGTCCCATTATCTCTCCCAAAACATTTTTCCAGATCATCCAGTAAATATACTAAATAAAAAGAATTACTAGCATGCTTTTCACAAATGACCTATAATTGACGACAGAATGTTAACTGTATCTGTCGAAATAGTATGCCAAAAATCACATTTAGTAAAATGTATGGATGACGAAATACTACTTTTGCAAGAGTTCCTTTTCGTTATTTTGTTTACAACCCCACTGGAGGCTTTATTTCGTTTTCTTCTATCTTATGGTGTTTTCCACCTTTGGGACTCAACTCAAAATGCATCATTCTGCAGATAGGTTACCAAGTTATTGCTTTTTGAAAATAGCCGTTTAAGGTCTACTGTGCACGTGGCTTTAAATTTAGTATTAAAAGTTTCAGTAAATCATCTAACATTTTACTATTTGAAACATTTAAAATTTGATCTCAAAAATGAGTTGAGCATAAAAAAGTTTTATAAGCATGGGGCCTGGCCCCGATCACCCCAAGCATCTCAAGTAAAAATTGTAATGTAATGATCAAGGGTTAGCTAATTATATAATAATAATTTCAGTGAACCTTCCTATAAACTTAGCATAAATATAGGTTACACTATAACTGGGACAGTTATAAGTGAATATATACTAACACCAGACAGCTTGTCAGTATCATAAGGAAGTGTAAATTTAATATATGTCTGGTTGGTCAATAACATGTTAGTGGGTTTGCAGTCAGTTAAGTTTTAGAGTTAGAGAGAGAGAGTCGAGTTAGAGACCAGTTGGTGCGGGCCGTCAACAAGCGAGTAGCTTGGGCCATAAGCCTGGACAGTATGTTTATGAGTATGAAAAGTTGACTTTTGCTGTGAACCTGAGAAGTACTATACTATGTTTATGAGAGTCTGAAAGAAATCTGAAGTTAGAGCTCATAAAATTTCCTGTTATCAACTCAGAATAATGTTTCTGTTTTGTGATGGCAAATTTGAGTTTAGCCTCCATGGAAATTAACTCAAAGATACATGACAATATTTGAGATAAGATTTAGCTGAGATTGAGATGTTTCGAGAGATCAGGTCCTGGTTAATGAGGTCCGTGTGATACTTACTAAATTAGATTGTGGCACTAGATCACTATTTCTGGGTGTAAGGTTTTTATCCGACGGAACTTTACATGGCGTCAAGTCTCGGTTAATCTGAATACTAGACATTGACGTGTCAATCACTGCCAAACTGCGTTCATCGTCTGAAAGACCACTTGTGTTATCGGCTAGGTTGCCGTCAGTGTCGTCGCCAAGGATACCGGCGGTTAACGTGTTTCCACTGACCCGAGGTGTTTTATCGGAGCTATCATCAGCGAGTTCATCTCTAAGCCAGGCTGGGACCTGTAAACAAGTAGGAAAGCCAAAAATGAAATATTGTTTGTTTCCCCTTCCCGACCCTGGGAAATTCGGGTTAGGTAGGTAGGTAGGTAAAAAAAATTTTTTTTTTTAATATTTTTAATTGTCAATAATTTTTGTTTTCCTACACTAATGTACCCAACTTATTTATAAAATCTAATTATTTTTTTCACATGGTCAAAAAATAATTTGGGTAGGGGGTCTTTTTGCTCGGGTAGGTAGGGAAGGGGAAACAAACAATATTTTCTTTTTGACCTTTAAAGCTGTAGACAATCAATAGGAGTTTTAATGCTAAAACAATATCAATACAAAAGTTTTCATCTGAAATTATATATATTTCGGATTGTCCAAGGTCAAGGGGTCCATTCAAAAGTATTTCAAAATTGGCAGAAGTTAGTATCACCATCATTTCCTTTTTATCAAATCTTTTTTAAAATTTTATGTTCTGTCATTTTTATTTAAACTTTTATAGATTACATCAAGACAAAACTATAATAGATACAATGAACATAAGAGTGCTCAAAGCAGGCCATTTACTGTCGATTGAATGATTGTGCATGGAATAATTGAATATGACCCAGGTTCTATTTTGCTAGTTTACGGAGCTCAAGATCATGATAAAACGAAGCTCTTACAGTTCCCTGTGTGTCCATTTCTGACGTTTCAGACGAGTATTCATCCCCGCCCTCTCTACTTGAAGCAGATGTTGCTGTGTCAGTGTTTGGTACGGGTAAGGTAGAGCCACTGTATCTCTTCCTGTAAAATACGAGGGTTATTAACATACACTTAAAGCCTCATTATATATCCCAATTTTTTTTTCGAATCATCCATTAAATACAAGGAATTAGGATGTTTTTCACATATGACTTATAATTGACGACATAATGTTGCTATATCTGTCGAGACAGTATGCCAAAACGGACATTTAAGGACAAACTACTAATTTTGCAAGAGTTGCTTTCCTTAGACTATAAATCGTCCATTTATTGTTTACAATTCGTTACTTTGTAAACAAACCAACAGGATGCTGTTTTTTGTTTTTTTCTTCCATCGTATGGTGTTTTCCACCTTTGGGACTTAACTAAAGTTCTCAAAATGCATCATTCTGCAGATACTGCCAGATAGGTTCAACTTACAAGTTATTGCTTTTTCAAAAATAGCCATTTTAGGATTAATGAGGCTTTAATATACACTCAAGTGGCAAAAGAAAGTATACTGTACAACCTCTGTAGAGCAACACCCTTTGGGAGGTTCAAATATTGGTCACTGTACAGAGGTTGTTGCTCTACTGAGGTTAAATTTATAGTATATATCAGCCCACAGAAATTTTGAGTGTCGTTATTGAGATGTTGTTGCTCTACAGAGGGCTGCTCTAGAGATGTTGTACTGTACATTAAATGTAATTGTATCTGGGATTAAAAGAAACAAAACAAATGGTTTAAATTTACTAAACGGTATGTTTATCTGATATTTTAAGATAAACCAATAACATTTCAATAAGGCAAAACAGCACAGATACAGTCAACAGCTTTAACGGCTAAAATAATTAAATTATTCGGAGTATATTACAATAATACTTCAATAGCTATTAACTTCTGTATCTCAAACTCAAAATTTCATTTGAGTAAAATCTCAATTTGAGTCAACATTTGTACATGAGATGCATTGGGAGGAGATTAAGGCATGATCTTTAGATTTAACATTATTTTAACTCACCGTATTCCTCGTTTTTTCCTGGATTTTCTACGAGGGGGTGGGGCTGTGGTTTCTACTTGTATAAATATGTTCTCCCCATGACAGAAGAATGAGCTTAAAGTCAACATCTCTTCTCCGTACAATATCCTACAATACAAGCAACACTGACCGTTGAATAACACACTATAAGTTTTCCACACATCGCTATAACTTGGGCAAGAATCATCCTAGTTCCAAAAATTCCTGACAATATTCACAACTAGGCTGGATACCCAGTATTCTTGTGAACAAGCAGACAAACTTAGTGACATCCATCCAGACAGACAGACAAACGTACGTCAAGAAATCAAATTATATATCTCCCCCTCTCAGCTATGTCAAATCAAATCTTGACATACCATTATATATATCATACCAATAAATATCTGTACAGATTACTTATTATTTATTATCTGTGATTCTCACAAATTTTTAACCCTTTAGACTACTTCCATTTTTTCCCTGAAATTCAATACTGTATTCCTAGATACTTTCGCGGATACAATATTTCGCGTTTTTCATACCGTCGGCATATTCGCGGCTACAAATTTTCACGGAATCATAACGCCCGCGAATTCCGCGAAACAAAAGTCGCTACGCCATAAAGGTATGTTTGACACATCTTGCAATTTCAATAGGACTGTTTGTCATCACCATCCGTGTATACACAAATCAAATTCAATTGATTGTGACCTTAGTTGCCCTGTTAACAATTACGATGATCAATTAATCTCTTCATAACAAAGGAGTTACAATTATGAATTAACCACCAAACATACATGTTTAACAAATAAATGTGAAATGATTATTGTGAATACTTGTACAGGAATACACTGACTTTAATCATGACAAAAACAAACATTCTACGTAGAAGTAAACTGATTTATTAACACCCCACCCATGTACCCCTGTGCTTGTTTACATTGAGCACATTACACGCTACGTCATAACTGTGTTTATGTCTACACAAGCTACAATATGCACGATTCTTAGAGGATCGAATTTTATGTTTATATTGAGAAAATTAGCGCAATTGTTCTTAGATTTTATAAAGATGGATTTATTGAGAGAAGTTCCCACGTCATGTATGCGCAAGTACAATTATCCTTCGTCGAATGTTTTGCGATTTTAGCATGTTTAGTATGAAGAAGCTAGAAACGTTCGCGGATTCGTTGGAGGGAACATTTTCGCGGCTACTAAACTTCGCGAAATGATACCTCCCGCGAAAGTCGCTAACTTAAAATGCGCGAAACCATTTCTAGGAATACAGTAACCACAAACTTAAGTTCCAATGAAATGGACTTTTTTAACCAAGAAAAAACAAAAACTTTCATCCCACTGAGAATAAATGATTATGTCACTTCGTGTACACGAACATTCTGTAATTTTGTATCTACATGTAGTCAGTACTTATTTTCATGGCGAAATCATTTACGTCTATGGAATTAATAAGATCATAATCTCGCCAGGAGTTAACAACCTCTATACACTGTATTCATCTTTACTAATTATGACACGTCGCTTGTGTACATTATGTACATATTTTGGAGGTTAAATCACGCTATTCATGCACCAGTCAGTAAGAAGTACAATCCCTCTTCACAACGGCTCCCTCTCTACAACTAACACTCTGTCTGTCTCCCACAAATGTCGCTCAGGAGAGGTACCACTGTACAGTTATACATTGTTTAAAACTGACCTCATTAAATGATCTGGTGGATAAATAATCTTTGAATCTTCTTTCAGCAAACTATTTGTATCCTTCTCTTTTTCCTTCGTGTTTTCATGGCTACTTGCGCTAGTTGATCTTCGTGGTACACTGCCTGGTAATATATAACAGCACATTATGGTCAAATATAAATTATACTGTACTGCAAAATCATTATTTTTGGTGGATTTAAATTTTCGTTGATTTTATGGTTGTACTCAATCTCATTAAAATCAGACCCTTACAATTTGCTCCATTTCTTAACGCTGTTCGAGATCTGGCCCCGATCTCCCGAAGCATCTCAATATGAGAAAAATCTCAGCTCAAATATTGTCACATCTCGTTTAAAGTGAATTTCCATGTGAGACTGGACACAAAACAGAAACAAGATGAAGATCACTCACTGAGAGGACGGAATCCTGTCCTGGCAACGATGTCTGACCCCACACTGAGGTCTCCAGTGTAACCACTATCAAGACTGGTCTGTCTTTGTGGACTTTTCGTTCCTTCTGTTTCCTTGTCGCCAGGGTTACCATCTATAAATATACAGAATATACACCGTGAATATATGTCCAAAGAACACTAGTTCAAGCGCATGCAAACAATGAGGTTTGAATTTGTTGAGTATTTTACAATTTTTACACGGCAAGCTTAATTTTTTGAAAGCTCATTTAATTCTGTGTTGTTTATTTGAAAATAAGTTTTCATTGACGACAATGGGCAACAATACAAAAACACAAGTTGGTAGCATACTTATTCATAACACTTAACAGAGCTCTCAATCTACTGGGTATTTTTTTGGGGGGGAATAATCGCTCCACTTGCCTGTCCAAAAAAGTATTTTTCCCTCTGTCTGAACACTCTTTTACATCATGTATCCTTCTTTCCTACGGTTTCATCCTTTCCTATGGTTTCAGCCACCCCCTTATTTTGAAAAATATAGCCCAAAGAGTGGAAATTTTTACTCCAGTATGTGGATTGCATGAAAAAACTAGGATACACTTCCCAATATTGTTCATGAATCAATTTTTATGAAATTAAGCCGTTTTAAGTGATTTTGTAACAAAAAGTAGAAAAAATGTGACTTTTTTTGTGGGCCTCTTGAAAAAACAGGGTGCTTCACTCTCTGCAGGCATTGGGTGTAAATAAATTTATGTAAAACATTAGTTGACATGTTGATGTACATTACCTAAAATATTTCACTTTGAATCCTTCAAAAAATACAATTTCTAGGACGTTCAACTAGAGTGGCCGAAACCATAGGAAACACTATAAAATTAAGACAAACCTACCCCTGGTCAGTTAAATAGCTATATTTTTACGAATAGACTACCCAGACCAAATAATTTGGTCAATTTATTAAGATAAAAGACTAACTATAACACTCTAAACATTTTTCAAGCTTGCAAAAACATATTTTGGCAAACATAGGATGTTGATTCTTAAGTGGCTGAAACCATAGGAAAAGAGGATAGATCTACACTGATGCAAAATTCACCATACAAAATGCTGTGGCCCCAGTCCCCTAAGTAGAGAGAGAGAGAGCCCTGCATAACTTCTCATTGCTCATTTTTATAACTTCGAAATGAATGGTCTAATTGAAGAAGATAGAAACTACTTTTTTCCAAGAATAGTTATCGTTTTGGTTAGACTTAGTTTTGGCTTTGTGTTTGCTGCTGATTTGATTATGATTAATTGATAAATGATAAATCAGTGTATACTTCTAATTTAATTATGATTAATCAATTAATCAGAGTATACTGCTGATTTAATTATGATTAATTGATAAATGATAAATCAGTGTATACTTCTAATTTAATTATGATTAATAAATTAATCATAGAATGCTACTGATTTAATTATGATTAATTGATAAATCAGTGCATACTTCTAATTTAATTATGATTAATCAATTAATCAGAGTATGCTGCTGATTTAATTATGATTAATTGATCAATGATAAATCAGTGTATACTTCTAATTTAATTATGATTAATCAATTAACCAGAGTATGCTACTGATTTAATTATGATTAATTGATCAATGATAAATCAGTGTATACTTCTAATTTAATTATGATTAATCAATTAACCAGAGTATGCTACTGATTTAATTATGATTAATTGATCAATGATAAATCAGTGTATACTTCTAATTTAATTATGATCAATCAATTAATCAGAGTATGCTGCTGATTTAATTATGATTAATTGATAAATGATAAATCAGTGTATAATTCTAATTTAATTATGATTAACCAATTAATCAGAGTATGCTACTGATTTAGTTTATTATGATAAATCAACTAAAATCGTTCAGATTGATTTCGACCACTACTGACAAACCTTCAGTATTTGAATCCTTCAAACTATTTAGACTGGTACGACTTGAGTTACTTGGCTGACGAGAGTGTGTAGCATTACGAGGGGTCACAGACTCCACACGGATATCATCCTTATGACCGACGGATAAACTTGTATGACTGTCTAACTCATCCGTCGTCGACATCGCCGTCGGATCCTTAAATCTCAGACCCCAGTAGTAGATCTCATTCTGGTCGGTACTAGCCACGGTATAATGGTCCCCACATTGCGCTCTCTGTAAAATACAATATACAGTTCTTTCGATGTAACAAGATTCATTAAACATCATGATTGAATAACATATGTTTGTCTATTTTATTGAAGATAGCAGTTTGTTAGGGATTGAAACTAAATTTACTTTATAATCATACCAGTTGATAGGTGATTTCATACTTTGCATTGTTAGGCGATGGGGCTGTACACAATAAATTATTTTATTATACTCACATTATAGCATAAAAACGGTGATTTGCCCATACGTTAACGGGACGAAAACCATGCGTAAACATAAAGATTCACGCGAGAACGCGCTGTTAACGTCCAGTTTTACGTATGCTCATTTCAGGGCCTCACCGACGAAAATAAACGATTTTACAGCGTCTTATGAACTGCAATTTATATTTTATTTGTAACTGCTAATCAATTTACTATAACATTTAAATAATAAATTTAAACAAACCCGCATTATCCATGTTTTCTTGGTATTTGCCGATCCCGGAAGTCGACGCTCATAACAAAAACTGTTATGACGTAACGTTTTTTTTTTGCAACGTTACGTTTGTTTACGCGACGTCGCCACAAAATCTCCCGCCAAAATGTAATTATTTCGAAATACAAACGCATCAATTGATGTTTTGTATGCTATAATAGCGTTTACGCATGTTTTTTGTGCTATAACATCTGCAGAGTCCCTTGGGAGCGTTGGTGCCCTCGCCCTAATGGGCTTAGGCACCAACCGTCCCTCGGGACTCTGCAGATGTTATAGCACGAAAAAGCATGCGTTAACCCCACAATAATCATAATTCTATAGAAACAAGAGCTGTCGCCATTTGGCAGACTAATATACCCCAGCCTTACAAAGGGCCATAATTCGGCCAAAATTAATCGCAGCGCAAATTCCTGTCTTCATGCACATCTATATGTTGAGGTTGTTCATCTGTGAAAGTTTGAGTGAAATCCTGCCAAAACTGTAGGAGTTGCTTCCAAAAGAATGCGTCTAAGGACAGACGGACGGACAAGCTGAATCCAGTATGTCCCCCTTACAACTTGTTGTGCGGGGGTATAAACACATACCACTACACTCTTGTCTTCCATAGTTTTCACTAAGACCGGAGCATTGACAGACTTTGTTCCTTCAATACCAAGCTGTCCCTCCGTGTTCTTTCCAAATGTATAAACATGACCGGGTTCAACTATGACAGCAGTATGATATCTTCCCATGGAGATGTCAATGACTCGTTGTCGCAGACGTACAGAGGTCGGCACCTTTTGACCTTCAACTTCCGTCTATATATGAAACAAACAAGGAACAGTTACACAACCATGTAATGTACAGCAAAGTCCCACTATTCATAGGTATTTTCGGACTTTTAAAGAACCAAAGTCTGAAAGTTCCTGTATTTCTACTGCAAATTTTAGGCCAGCAATCAATCATTACAAACACTTGTTGGAGCTCCAATTAGAAAGTTTCAGAAAAGTTGACTAAATTATTAACTCACAAACTTCCCAGAAACATAAATTCTGCATTGCTGCTGTAAGTTTCAGAACAGCAACTTGTGAAAACTGCAAATTTCAGGCCAGCAAACAATCATTACAAACACTTGCAGGAACTGTAAATTTCAGGCCAGCAAACAACCATTACAAACATCTGTGGGAACCGCTAATTTAATGCCAGCAACCAGTCATTACAAACACTTGTGGGAACCGCTAATTTAATGCCAGCAACCAGTTATTACAAACACTTGTGGGAACTGCAAATTTCAGGCCAGCAAGCAATCACTACAAACACTTGTAGGAACTGTAAATTTCAGGCCAGCAAACAATCATTACAAACACTTGTGGCAACTGCAAATTTCAGGCCAGCAAACCATCATTACAAACATATGTGGGAACCGCTAATTTAATGCCAGCAACCAGTCATTACAAACACTTGTGGGAACTGCAAATTTCAGGCCGGCAAACAATCATTATACACATGCACCTCAGTGGGAACTGCAAATTTTCAGGCCAGCAAACAATCAATACAAACACTAGTTGGAGCTTCCATTATAAACATCCAAGGTAAAGCTAGACTTACTCTGATGAAAATGTTTTTCATAGCACCGAGTATACCCTGTCTTTGATTCAAGCCCAGTTTATTGTCTGTGTTACTGCCACATGCTAATACTCTCATACCTTCCTCAGTGAGAAACATGGTCCCGTCGTAACCACAGAATACCTCATGTATAATCACAGGCTCGGATATGGTCACCCTCATTGGTTGACAGCTATAGTAAAGGTAACAAGAGATGTTTGTTAACACATATGCCGGCATGACAGCCCAATAGTCAGAAATGGTAAAGGTCACAGTGACCTTGACCTTTGACCTACTGACTTCAAAATCGATAGGGCTTATCTACTATTGATGACCAACCTCTATGTTAAGTGTGAAGATCTTAGGGCAAAGTGTTCTTGAGTTATTGAACGGAAACCATTGGGTAGACAGGCCGACCGAAATGTGCAAAGCAATATACCCCCTCATCAAAGATGGGGGTCATAAATATTGGATATTAGAAAGGCTTTTGAAATAAAAACATAATGTCTCCCACAAAGGGCCTTAACTCTGGTAAAAAACAGTGACTTCAAAAATCAATTCTTGTTCATAAGAAGTTTAATTGGCATCCAACCAATGGTTATGGAGAACAAATGCAGACCAACTTTGTGACATCCATTCAAAATCAACTTCAAGTCTTGCCCACTAAATATGGGAGAAATAAATATAGTAGTGTCACGCCTACTGTGACAACTAGTAAAACAGAGTTAAAATACAGTAGTAAAGATCAATGTATTTTTAAAGAGCAACAAAGGTAGATAGCTCACTTACATATTTCATTGTTGCATAAGTCGATAAAAACAGAGTAATCAAAACTTTTAGAGAGTATATATAAATGGGAGGTAACTCACTAAAGTCCTTCATTATTGCAAAATTCGACAAAAACTGAGTAATCCAAATGAATCTACTTACTTTTAGAGAGTATTTTTAAATGGTAGAAAACTCAAAAATTACCCTTTAAAATGAACACTTTTAGCTACTTACTGGTTTTCTTCGTTTCCGAGCCCCAATCTACCATCAGCCCCTTGACCCCAGGCAAAGATTTCACCTTCACTGCCTACAACAACAACATGATAGGGGCCACAAGCCACTGATATCACATCAACACTGTAATGTATAATAGTAAATGTGGGTAATTATCATTTAATTACATAATAATAATGCTAATAATAATAAAAATAATAATAATAATATAATTAAGCTAACCAAATACAGTACAACCTGTTTGTACAAACCACATCTCCATTTTTGTACAATGTCGATTTTTCCCCACATATGGCAAAGTTGCTGCTTCCTTGTGGAGGGGTAAGTTTGTACTGGTTAGGTAACTGGCCGCTGTATGTAAATGAAAAATTGTTATGAAACAGCCTTAAACCTGAATAAACTAACAACAAATGGAATGTCACTGGCTGCTTTTTGGTACTAATAACTAGAATTATCTCCCTTGATTAAATGTCTTGTTTATTCCATTTCTGTAATTGGATTGTCTCCCATGATTAAATGTCTTGCTTATTCCATTTCTGTAATTGGATTGTCTCCCATGATTAAATGTCTTGCTTATTCCATTTCTGTAATTGGATTGTCTCCAATGATTAAATGTCTTGCTTATTCCATTTCTGTAATTGGATTGTCTCCCTTGATTTAATGTCTTGCTTATTCCATTTCTGTAATTGGATTGTCTCCCTTGATTTAATGTCTTGCTTATTCCATTTCTGTGATTGGATTGCCTCCCCTTCATATTCATTATTATTATGAAACAACATCACAATAATCTTCAACAACTATTCTACATAAAGATATAATAATGGTTACCTGAGCAAAGATTCTATAAGTCTAGGTCGGTACACCGGACTCAGATCTGAGTGACCCAAACATCCCTTACTACCGTCCCCACACGTCAGCACGATCCCTCGATCACTCGTAAATATACTGAATCCATCCCCACAGCAAGCCCTGTTGTATAAAAATGACAAATACACATAGAACTAATGTTATTTCATAATCCCTCGATTGTATAAAAGTAACAAGCAATTAACCAGAATAGTAACCAAGATTGGATGCATCTTAACACCACTTTAGACAATTTCCAAGTCTTTGCTTGGTGTATCATGCAACCTTATACTTTCAGCTTATTTTCACAATTTTTTGCATCAGAATATTTTTCTTTAAATCTTTCCCTATTTTTACAAGCATCCAATACACAGCTGTGTGAAATATTTGAGCAAATACAGCAAAATACATTGCAATATATGCCTCACTTCAAATGGTTACCATGGTTTCAAACATGATATCATTGATATGTATGATAATATAAAACTCATTTCTTACCTTGTAATTGATTTCCCTGTTAGAGCCTCAACAGGTTTGGGTTTCGTTAATGATACAGCGTCGCCGTGTCCTAACTGTCCCTCTGAACCTTTCCCCCATGTGAACACTTGACTTTCCGTTGTCACGACGATAACATGGTCTGCACCAACAGCAGTCTATCAAATTGAATATAAATAGCAGATATTTCACTAGATTATCAGAAATAAGTAACTAGATTTATTTAATCAGAATATATTAGCAGCCAGCTTTTCCTTATTTTATGCAGAGCGAATGGAAACAAAGGTGACAATTTTTATTTGGTCTTTAGTATGACACAACCAAAGACTAAATCTCAGACCTATCACATCTTGAAGCAGACACTCTCCCACTAGGCAGATAGATAGCCATATACAAAGTAATATATACCCTCTTCTTTGAGGTGTGGTATAAAAACATGTCATTATGTAAATTTATAAACTACATGATTGTATAAGTATACATGCATTTCAATTTTCTATTTTCATAGACAATTATAAAGATTTATAACCTCTTCTTTGAGGTGTGGCATAAAAATATAAATAATGTAAGTCTATAAACTATATTGTGAACTTACAGTTTTGATTTTGACTTTTGGATTCAGTTCTACTGGAGTAATACCAGCGCTCACACTATCAAAGTAATACAATATAGACCTGAAATATACAAGTATTCATCTAGTTATTACGCTTCACTAGAATCAAAGCAGGGATTTTCTGACCGCTAATCATTAAAAAACAGTACACATCTTACATAGGCAATAAAACAATATCATCACATAACCTGTGGTCCAGGAGTGCCGTAAAGCTGTGCCATAAATATCGTTAGGCACACCCAGACTGTGCAATAAATATTTAAATTAGCTTGATGTGACGTTAGCCAATCCATGCATTGATCCGTCAATGACGTCAGGATAATATCAACGTCGCCATGACGTCGCCCTCATTGTACCGCTGAATTTTGGCTGAAACATATGCAGCGTACATCATCCTTTTGACCAATAATGTGCATTTTTAAAGGTTATGTGATAAATAGAATCTTACATTTGTACTCATTACATAAGAGTTTTATTACACTTGTCGACAAAACAATATGACACTCGGCATAGCTTCATGTTATATCATTTTGTCCACTTGTTTAATAAAACTCGTATGTAATGAGCACTCGTGCAAGATCCTCTATATACTGCATGTAGGTATTGTATCTTCAACAGTAACCTGCGTAAATGTGTTTATGGACACATAAACAGTAGGGCTGCGTACCGGTTTCCGATATAAATCGAATACCTTTTCGGTAGTCTACTTGTTTCGTCTCAAAATGGTCAGGTCGTCGACGCAGCATATGTCCGAGTGAATCTAATTTTCAAACAAGATTCTGCTTTGCAAACTACTCATGCAATTTAAACATGTATAAATAGGTTGTTTATCACATATCTCAAGCAAGTTAAATACATGTTGTAAGTCTGCAAGTGCTGATATACTGTTTTTAGATCGTTTATTGTCCAAACAAAATATCAAATGATATATCAAATATCGATCGTTTTGTATCGATACAAATATCGTATCAATCATTTTAACCGATACGCAGCCCTAATAAACAGGTACAATAGCTGAATGTGCTGAATGAAACATCATTTACAATATGGCACCCGATTAATAAGTTTCAGAATTGTGAAATCATCCCGGTCCAAATATCAAGTGGCTTACATGAGTAGTAAAGTATAACATATATGTACCTGGTTTTCTTTTTGGAGCTCTCACTTTTATCACGAGCGGTGCTTGATTCTTCCTCATTGTCTGATGAGTTCTCGTCAATAAAGTTGGCCAGCAACTAACAAAATATATACATAACAATGAGCTGAAATGTGACACCTTTCATCTATATTTGAATTTTGAATTAGAACTTTTTGAATTTTTGACACAAAAACTTATATCTCCCACAAAGAGTCATAACAATCATAGTTGTGTAACTTAATTATGAATCACATCTGGTACCTAAATTTTAAAACCATAGTTGGATTACTTATAAATCACCACTAGTACTTACCTTGTAGTTAGGTTACTTATGAATCACCCCTCGTACATAACTTGAAGTTATATAACTTATAAGTCACCCCTCATATATACTTTGCGTATATAGTTATATTACTTATAAGTCACCCCTCGAACATACTTTGGGTATATAGTTGTATTACTTATGAGTCACCCCTCGTACATACTTTGGGTATATAGTTGTATTACTTATGAGTCACCCCTCGTACATACTTTGGGTATATAGTTGTATTACTTATGAGTCACCCCTCGGACATACTTTGGGTATATAGTTGTATTACTTATGAGTCACCCCTCGTACATAGCTTGGGTATATAGTTGTATTACTTATGAGTCAGCCCTCATACCTACCTTGGGTATATAGTTGTATTACTTATGAGTCACCCCTCGTACCTACCTTGGGTATATGTGAATAGAGAAGATCATCAGCTGAGGGCCGACTCTCAGGTTCCTGGGATAACATTAACATTATTAAATCTTTAAAATCTTGTGAGTAGTTCCCTTTAACTGGAGCAAATTGTCCCTGAAATTGGTAAAAAGATAATATTAAGTGGGACAAGGGAGACAGGAATGTAGGGCAGAAGGTGGAGCGCTCTTGCATGAAGATAAGTTACATTTAGTTTGCTATACCTCAACTATCACTGAGTCAATATATCGCTGGCTTAGAATTAGAAGGTCGTAAGAACTACTTATGACCTTATAAGACTCATGCATATTTGAAATCTGCATCTCAAGGCGATTTTTATGAGCCAATTTTCATGAAAATCGGAAATGGTCATGCTGACCAAGCTGAAGTTGAAAAAGCTTGTTTTTCCATTTGTAAAGAGTAAAGAGTAAAGAGACAGTTTTTTTTTGTTTTCTCAAAATGTTGATTTAGCACTTACGACCTTCTCATTCTAAGCCGCCAGCGATATGAGCCTTTGTCTCCGAAACTTAAGGAAATGTTATATTTCTTCTTATATATTATCTGTATTTGACGTTTTGATCGCGTGAAATGATTTCTTGGTTTACAGTACATGAAAATTCCAGAAACTTGAACATGTCAACAATTAAGCACGATAAACCTATCGTCTTATTCCTGTTAATATTTATTCCTGCTATTACCTTCATGATTTTGTTGACTAGAGCGGGTAGATTCGTTCCCTCGAAGGTTTTCTGTAGACACGCCATCTCGTACAGTATACAGCCGAGCGCCCAAATGTCTGATTTATCATTGTAGGGCTTACCCTCACACTGAAATAGCAGAACAACTTTCTGAACAACCCTCACACTGAAATAGCAGAACAACTTTCTGAACAACCCTCACACTGAAATAGCAGAACAACTTTCTGAACAACCCTCACACTGAAATAACAGAACATTTTTCTGAACAACCCTCACATTGAAATAACACAAACATGTTGTTGAACAACCCTCACACTGAAATAACAGAACAACTTTCTGAACAACCCTCACACTGAAATAGCAGAACAACTTTCTGAACAACCCTCACACTGAAATAGCAGAACAGCTTTCTGAACAACCTTTACACTGAAATAACAGAAAAACTTTCTGAACAATCCTCACACTGAAATAGCAGAACAACTTTCTGAACAACCCTCACACTGAAATAACAGAACAACTTTCTGAACAACTCTCACATTGAAATAACACAAACACGTTGTTGAACAACACTCATACTAAAATAACAAAAATGTTGTTGAACAACCCTCACACTGAAATAACACAAACAAGGTTTTTCAACAACCCTGACACTGAAATAACACAACCAAGGTTTTTGAACAACCCTTACACTGAAATAACAGAGACAAATTTTTAAACAAGGTCCATAACTTTAAATCTGGATT
Organism: Spisula solida; assembly: GCA_947247005.1. Taxonomy (NCBI): domain Eukaryota; kingdom Metazoa; phylum Mollusca; class Bivalvia; order Venerida; family Mactridae; genus Spisula; species Spisula solida. The sequence continues at coordinate 19,642,477 of OX365962.1, read as the reverse complement.
TTCATGAAAAATAAGGGCCTTAACTTAAGGGTCTCAATTCCACTTAACATTTTTTAAAACAAGGGCCTTAAGTCTGTTAAACACGTGTGTCCATGAAAAAAATCATATTTTTGAACAAGGGCTGAAACTGAAACATTAACAGTGGTTTTGAAATATTTCATACTTTGATGTTCACCTGCGGAGTTAAGCACTTTTAACATAGCTATCATAATAATGTTATATTTACCATTTCGGGGCTGATGTAATATGGTGTCCCTAGAACTGTGTTAGCTCCTTTATTGGCGGTGGACATCATTTTCGAAATACCAAAATCTCCAACCTTTACTGTCCCCTCTTTTGTAAGAAATATATTTGCTGTCTTCAAATCCCTGGATGAGTGAAATAATTAAAACTGAAAGGATTTTGACACTAAAACGTATGTCTCCCTAAAAGGGCCTAACTCTGACAAAAATTATCCTTCCAAAAATTCCTGATAATGTGCACATTTATGCTTTGTACAAACTATTCATGTGAAGTTTCAATGAAATCCGACCAAAGGTTTAGGTGAACAAATGGATTGCTTAGAATTAGAAGGTCGTAAGTACAAAAACATTATGTTGAGAAAACAACCAAAAACTGTCTGAAAACTACTGTTCACATATGGAAAAACAAGTAATTAAGAATTGCAAGCAATACAGAAGTCCCCTACCGGTTTGAGGCCATTTTCAATGTTTCTGTTGCCATAGCAACCACAATGTTTGTCAGAATCAAAATATTTTTAGACGTGCATAATTCCCTTATTGCCCCCTATCCACATACCAAGTTTCAAAAGCCTAGCTTGGAAACTGTTTGAGTTATGTCAGGATCCAGATTGTTTGACGGACGGACGGATGGACGGACTGACAGACTGACGGACGGAGGGCAAACCTTTAGTCCCCTCCGGTCAAAAACCGGTAGGGGACTAACAAGCTTTTTAAACTTCAGATTGGTCAACAAGACCACTTTCGATTTTCATGAAAAAAGGTTCATAAGAAGCGCCTTGAGATGCAGATTTAAAATATGCATGAGTCTTATAAGGTCGTAAGTAGTACTTTCGACCTTCTAATTCTAAGCCAGCTAAGTGTGGACAAATCCAGCAGAAAATCAATGTCTTCTCTACCTGATGTGGGAGGCGTAATTCGCTGGTTTAGAATTAGAAGCATCATTATCCATAAAAGCAAGATTTGAAGAGATCGCTTTGTTACATGTATCATAACCACTCTGAATCTCTGATGGAAAACATGGAACATTAAATCCTGGAGTTACCTGTGTAGTATTTTATGATCGTGTATGTGACGTATAGCCCCTACAATCTGTTGGAACATACTGATCACTTCTCGTTCTTCTAACGGCTTCTCTTGTATAGATAGGTATTTGGACAGAGTGCTGAAAACACACCAAAAGTTTCAAAGTCTATGCACACAGTCGAACTACATTAGACCTTAAACAGCTATTTTCAAAAAGCAAAACACAATAAGATGGAAGAAAACGAAATATTACCTACAGTTGGTTTGTTTACAAAATAATCAAATGTAAACAAAAATGCACAATTTAAAAACCAATGGAGGAACTCTTTGTCATCCATACATTTTACTTAAATGTTATTTTTGGAATAGTTACCATTTTGATAGATATATTTAACATTCTGTCATCAATTATAAATGCTCACAAATTTGTGAAAATATCCTTATTTCTTGTAATTAGTTTATTTACTGGTTGATCGGAAAAAAGGTCTTGTGAGAGATAATGTGGCTTTAATGATTCCAAGATTCCCAATCGTATAGATAAATAGTAAAAGTCTCGATCTAATAATTATCGTCAATAGTTCCTTCAACTATCAATAGTTTCAATAGTTTGAACTTTTCTTCCATATAAAGGTAATTATGAATGTATTTAACTGAACATAATGTGAAACAATCAACCTTCATTAATTACTTAAAACAAAGATCTAAACACACCAGATTGGACACTCAATTTAAAGCAAGGAGAAAATGCAAAACAGAAAGCAGTAGATTCTGTTATTTTGCATCAAATGTTCTGTTTGTAATCCTTTGTCTCCAATGTCTCATTTTGAAGAGCTAAGTTTCTTCTATTGTATGAGGTAACTTGTTTTTGTCTACCTCTTATATAATTCAGACAATTATGATTTGAATAAGGCAAATCGGGTATATTTCTGATAATATTTCCATTAATATGAAAGTAGGTTTGGCTCTTTGAGGTCTATTGTTTTATTCCTTGACTGATTTCTATAAATGAGGTATCATTGTAAAGCTGAATAATATATCTATTGCATTGAATTATTAGTGTTTAATTGCCTGTGTTCATTAATACAGGAGATACAAGATATGGAAAACAAACGAGATTTCACAAGATTTCCGAAGATTGCCGTGAGATATTGTGAGATTTGGTACATCATTCCAATCTTTGTATTTTTAGATCTTTGTTTCAAACTAAACAGTCATAAAAGAGCAGTAATCCAAATTAAAGGACCAACTTGTTTTTAGAAAGTATCAAAGGGAGATAATTCATTTAAATAAAATGGCAATAAAAGCAGAGTAATCCAAATGACCTTACCCTCCATCAGCGTATTCCATCTCTATCATGATAACTCCATCTTCCTCGAACGAATCAAAGTAACTAATGATGTTAGGATGTTCTAACATGGCTAGTATATTCACCTGTAGGCATAACACAATGGGGATATATACACACAATTGTATTCAACAAAAACTTTATTCTACATTCTTTCTGTCAATACCAAAACAATAACTATACTACAAAATTCGCACAGTTGTTAAGCATTTTTTGTGGGACATGTTTTTTGGATCACCCTGTATATACAGACATACCACAAGCCACAATCACACGACACAATGAAACTAAACCGCTGAAAGTCCCAAGTCTCAGCTGTCAAAAAGCAAAAAGTCAAGAAGCTGTTTAAGTTATATTGCTGATGAATAGAAACATTATTTTCAACAAAATTACCTTTAAGCCAATATTTCCATTGTAAAATGGTTACGTAAGATGTTTCTATGGTTACGTAAGATGTTTCTATGGTTATGTAAGATGTTTCTATGGTTACGTAAGATGTTTCTATGGTTACGTAAGATGTTTCTATGGTTATGTAAGATGTTTCTATGGTTATGTAAGATGTTTCTATGGTTACGTAAGATGTTTCTATGGTTACGTAAGAAGTTTCTATGGTTACGTAAGATGTTTCTATGGTTACGTAAGATGTTTCTATGGTTACGTAAGATGTTTCTATGGTTACGTAAGATGTTTCTATGGTTACGTAAGATGTTTCTATGGTTACGTAAGAAGTTTCTATGGTTACGTAAGATGTTTCTATGGTTACGTAAGATGTTTCTATGGTTACGTAAGATGTTTCTATGGTTACATAAGATGTTTCTATGGTTACGTAAGATGTTTCTATGGTTACGTAAGATGTTTCTATAGTTACATACCTCATTGAGCGCCATCTGTCTCTCAGAAGCTTTCAGATCATGCATGTTAATCTCCTTCAGTATAACTAACGAGTCGTCATCTTTTTTCTTGTATAAGACGGCAGCGCCATAAGCACCTAGCATCATATAAACAAAGTTAAGTTACCAATATTCTAGGGCCGCTTTTAGCAGTTCAGCCGTTCAGCCATCCTTTGACATTTTTACTTCCCCTGGTCATTGGGCTACCTATGGTAACCTGCGTTTTAGTCTAGAGAAACTATTTCTCTCCAGGTGGGTGAGCAGCCAACATCGATATCCAGTGCCCAGAACTATCTAACATGTTCAGACACAGCCCTCACAGGTACCAATTTGCTTCTTGGTCGAGTTGAGCATGTGGGTTATTCTTGCTCAGAGAAATTAAGCAGTGGTCAAAAGACAGGGGTTGAATCCATGACCTCTTGATTCTGAAGCGCGCACCCTACCTCTAGGCCCTTGATTCTGAAGCGCGCACCCTACCTCTAGGCCACTGCTCCCCACATATAAACAACACACTTAGAAACTAGAGCACCGTCTACGAGTGCTGGAGGATCGACTTTCTCATACTAGATAGTACCTCCCTCATCTGTGAGTGAAGTTCTAAGAGTAACAAGGGCAGATAACTCATAAATATAGGTCACAGGGTTACCATCCTTGTCAGTATGGACTCCCCGTGTGATGACGAATAACTATGTTGATTTTCAAGTGGATACCTTTGATAGTCTTTGAGAAAATGACTCCGACAATAAACTTAACCAACGCCCACACAGACGAACCGGTCACAACAATAGCTAGACTTTCGAAAAAAAAAGTCAATGAAGTTAAATAACAAGCAAAGGTCAAAATAGACCTTAAAATTGTGGTCTATTTTAAACCTACTGGTCAACTGTATTTCAGTCATATAGAGACCGCACAGTCATATTATACTAACACAAGGTGAACCAGCATATTAACTGGAACTAACTATACTCAGGATTAAGCAAGGGAGATATACCATATCCATTTTTAATGACTTTGGTACCTCTCAGTCCGGCATTGAACCCGAGACAGCTCATATATGAAGCAAACTCTCTACCACTTGGCTATCGAGAGGCAGACATATTGCAGACAAATGTTACCTTTTCCGACAGTTTGTATCTTTTCGAATCCTGCTAGTGTTTGTTGTTGTTGTCCACTCCATCCTCGTAACTTCTCCAACTTGAAGTACAACTCACCAATACAACTATAAAACATAAAACAGGACATTCTAGGAAAATCTATAAAAATAAAACACGGACATTCTAGGGAAGTCTATAAAACATAAAAAACAGATATTCTAGGGAAATCTACAAAAATATTATACATAATATTCTATAGTTTTCAAATAAGGGTAATAACATCGCCTTTGTTCAATCTTATTTAAAGCAATGACCCTACATGGGCCATAACTCAGACTTAGTTCAAGCAAATATCCAACAAGGGCCATAACTCACCCTTAATTCAAGCAAATATCAAACAAGGGCCATAACTCAGCCTTAATTCAAGCAAATATCCAACACAGGCCATAACTCAGCCTTAATTCAAGCAAATATCCAACACGGGCCATAACTCAGCCTTAATTCAAGCAAATATCAAACAAGGGCCATAACTTAGCCCGTTCAAGCGAATATCCAACGAAAGGTCATAACTCAGACTTAGTTCAAGAAAAATTCTAACAAGGGTCATAACTCAGTAAAATTCCTGATGATATGCACCACCAGGCAAGGTATCGAGCATACATGTTAAGTTTCATTGAAATTCAACCAGTGGTTAAGGAGAACAAGTGCAGACAACTTTGTGACATCCATCCAGATATACATCACAAAATCAATATGTCTCCCACTATTGTATATATCGCTGGCTTAGAAATAGAAGGTCGTTATAAGACTCATGCATATTTAAAATCTGCATCTCAATGTGCTTCTTATGAGCCTATTTTCATGAAAATCGGAAGTGGTCTTGTTGACCAAACTGAAGTTTAAAATGCTTGTTTTTCCATAAGTAAAGAGTAGTTTTCAGACAGTTTTTGCTTGTTTTCTCGAAACATTGATTTTGTACTTACGACCTTCTAATTCTAAGCCAGTGATATATGGGAGACATAATTAGCTGGTGGACAAACAAGATGACATAGCTTACTATTTAGGTGGGTCTTCACCATTACATTTAACAACATCCGTCCCTCCTATATCCTTGAACAACCTCACCGGAATCTGCAAACAAAAACAAAATAACAAATTTATCTCTGATTATGTTTATCTATTTATTGGCCTTACACTGACAGAAATGCAACTTTTTTGTTTTTGTTTTTGTTTGTTTTGTAAATGACAAAAAAATTGGGCAGGAGGCGCAGGTCTGAGTAACGAAAAATAAAAAAACTCTAGCCTTACCCACGTTCACAGTATTTCATGCCTACATTTAATATTAAATACTGTTTATGTTCTCAACAGGAGTTCCCCTAGCTTCTGAATCTGAAGAGTCAATTTGATACATTGACTGAATTTTACCATTCTATAGTCAAAATACCAATGCTTTTAAGAGAAAATGACCCTTCAAAACAAAATCTTCATGGTCAAAATGTGGCTTTTTGGAAATTTCAAAGATCAAAACCACTGGGACTCAACCAGAGATACAATTTAATAGATAACCATGGCCTTTGATCTATATTTAGATTATAGGCCACGGCTATTTATATTTATTTGGTCGAGTGCCAGTGGTCAAAACCCCTAATCCCGAGTCAAATGGAACCCCTGATCAATATCTTATCGAAGAACTTACATCAACACAACTTTCAATTTCTTTATCAATACACCCGCTGCCAGTATGTAGTAGTAGATTACACGCCAGGAAGTCGAGTCTTGAAGCCGGGTCAGATTTATCTATATGATTCGACACCAACGACGTGAAAAACTCTCGTACAGATTGGTTCTCTGTTATGTTCTCTCGTGTTATAGACTGGACCTGTGTGGGAGAGAAAATTATACATGAGGAAATGTATTAGTGTAACAGGAAGACTGTTAACATGGGCGAGCGCTACGTAGTCAGGGTAAATGAACTTGAATTCAATCTAATAACAGTATTTTCACTTTTAAAAGGGATGGACGTACAGAAGGACAGATGCACAGACTTGATACGTTTTTTACTTCCGTACTATTTTTAATTCAGTACTATTTTTACTTCAGTAACAAAATGACAATGTTGCTGTAGAGAGGTTGATGCTCAAGAGACGACATTCATGTGTACCAATATAAAGATAGTGAGTACATAAATATTGAAAGTGTAAAGGGCTATAACTCAATCCGTACAAAATAGACAGTTCAATACCAATATGCAATGCTATTTCATCAATCAATCAATCAATCAATCAATCAATCAATCAATCAATCAATCAATCAATCAATCAATCAATCAAACAAACAAACAAACAAACAAACCTTGTCCTCTTTACCACACAGCTGTATGGAGAGCCCAGAACAACTGAGGATGAATGCCACACTAGCACACTTAGCTTGACCCAGACTCCTAGCAACCAGTTCTGTAATATACCATAGAATAATAAAATTATCAAAATCATCCCAGGCCATCACTGGAGACTTTAACATGATCCTCAACCTTCTATTACATAACCTAACAGCTAATATCTTATCTATATTTATATCCCCAGTTGTACATTTGAATGTAAGTGGGGGAGCATCACAAAGACATTCAAGGTGTAATACAAACAAAAATCTAAAGGATCAATATTGCAAGGTTTTATCGCGTAAATTGATATATTCAATGCAATAACCTTGTAGTATATTCATGCATAAAGGTCAGGATCAGGTCAATATCTCCATACTGTCCATACCATGTTAAGTAGGGGATTTCCTGTGTTTTTTATTTTTTCAAAAATGATGTCACATGGCCCATACACAATCCCTTTAAGGAGTCCATGTTCAACTGTGGTGTTTGAGAGATATTTTAGTTGAAAAAAACACACAGAAAATTCTAAGAGAGGTGTGGATGCAAACAGCATAAGAGATACTGAGCATACACGAAAAGAGGACAAACAAGACTGCGTTCACTAAACGCTTATGCCCCCTGTGGAAGCCTTGTCCATAAATAAGTCTAAGTCCAAAATTAGGTCAAGGTGAAGGTCAAAATGGGGTTAGGTGGTACAGGCGTGTGGAGAGTGTTCATACACAACATCCATGCAAGTATGAAAGCTTTGTAGCAAGCCATATTAATGCTAGAAGAAACGGTCAATTTGGGTTAACCAGGACGGACGGACGGACGGACGAACGGACGGACGGACAGGTGAATCACTATATGCCTCCCGATCTATCGATACGGGGGCATAAAAAAAACACAGAAAATTCTAAGAGAGGTGTGGATGCAAACAGCATAAGAGATACTGAGCATACACGAAAAGAGGACAAAAAACATTTTTCCCTGTGTGACCTTGACCTTCAATCAGAACAGCAGAACTGCATGTTCTCCCCTTGACCCGATGAAGCACGAGGCCTCTGTAGGAAATATCATTACATGTATTAATGCAGTGTATACCAAAACTGTTCTTGGAAAGATTTCTTCATAGTTCAAATTCAATGTGTGTTTCAAATCGTGATAAAAATCTAAAGCTGAATGAATGCATCTGGTGCAGGCATTATAATAGAGAATACAATTATATACAGTTGATTTAATATTTAGGTCTGACACTTGCCTATATGATGTATATAGTAAAACTATAAATAGTCCCAACAGATTAAATTTCGATAATGTCACAGATAAATTAGATTGTGCAATTAAATCCCTTCAATTATTTATCTCAAAAATATGCATCAATGGTTTTTTGTTCAATATTTTAATCCACAAATTTAAGAAAGTGCCAAATTAACATCATGCCAATATCGAAATTTAATACCTGCAAAAATTGATGATTTTACAGTATAAAAACCTAGTTCTTATTATTCTTTTTATTGTTTCTATCAGATAAACTTAAAGGCAGAGAAAATCAATGCTTTATTACAAGGTGGCTGCCACATACTGAGTGATGTTACTGTGTAAATGTATATTATCAGTCAAATCAATAAATGAATAAGAAAAATTGCAAGAATTATGTACACCTGTGCTCGTATACAGATGACTGGTTTAAATAAATGAGTTATACATTGTATATATTAATTATTATATACACATATTTTTAACAAGGTTAGTCATGTGTGCATATCAACAACAGAAGATGATTTTAAATACTCAGTTACAGTAAACATCTGTCATAAGTCAGAAACAGATTGCCAGTCTTGATACAAGTGTATACATGATTGTACTCTTTGTTTAAAGTCCCATTTAATATCTGACACAATCAGATATTTCTAGTGCACAAAATTTGGTATGAAAACTTGAGTTCGTGACCACTGGTACCCTGTCAGTTTACAAATCTTACCCAGAATTCCTTCAAGCGTGGAGTTATAATACTTGTATTGTACAAACACAACGTTAGGTTGTAAAGCGTGACGTATAGCAGATGTATTCCTCATGCGACTTGATACAATCACTAGACGTCGAGGTACCTCCTTACCTGAAGAATACCAAATTACAGAATAAATAAGCCGCAAACATGTGAAAAAGGTAACTCATTTAATCTGCATTAATAGACTACATGTATCACAGTAACAAATATATAACCAATTTGGCCCAGACATTAGAAAGTTATGGAGCGGCCATGAAATGGTAGGTTCAAACCTTTGACATTAAACTGTAACCTTGACCTTTGAGCAGGCACGGTTGCAAAGTGGGTTCTGCACATTTGCAGTTTCCTGTATTTCATGCATAGGCATTATAAGTTATAAAGCGGACATGAAATGCAAGGTTCTAATACATACTCATTATGCCCCTCCCCAATGTCTATAGTATACTCACTATGCCCTTCCCCATGCCTTTACTCACTATGCCCCGCCCCCATGTCTATACTCACTATGCCCCGCCTCATGTCAATACTCACTATGCCCCGCCTCATGTCAATACTCACTATGCCCGCCCCCATGTCAATACTCACTATGCCCCGCCTCATGTCAATACTCACTATGCCCATCCCCATGACTATAGTATACTCACTATGCCCCACCCCAATGTCAATACTCACTTTTTCCCGCCCAATGTCAATACTCACTATGCCCCGCCCCCCATGTCAATACTCACTATGCCCCACCCCCATGTCAATACTCACTATGCCCGCCCCCATGTCAATACTCACCATGCCCCGCCCCCATGTCAATACTCACTATGTCCTGCACCCATGTCAATACTCACTATGTCCTGCACCCATGTCAATACTCACTATGCCCGCCCCCATGTCAATACTCACCATGCCCCGCGCCCATGTCAATACTCACTATGTCCCGCACCCATGTCAATACTCACTATGTCCCGCACCCATGTCAATACTCACTATGTCCCGCACCCATGTCAATACTCACTATGCCCTCCCCCATGTCAATACTCACTATGTCCCTCCCCCATGTCAATACTCACTATGTCCCTCCCCCATGTCAATACTCACCATGTCCAGCACCCATGTCAATACTCACTATGTCCCTCCCCCATGTCAATACTCACCATGTCCCGCACCCATGTCAATACTCACCATGTCCCGCACCCATGTCAATACTCACTATGCCCTGCCCCCATGTCAATACTCACTTTTTCCCGCCCCATGTCAATACTCACTATGTCCCTCCCCCATGTCAATACTCACTATGTCCCTCCCCCATGTCAATACTCACTATGTCCCGCCCCCATGTCAATACTCACTATGTCCCTCCCCCATGTCAATACTCATTATGCCCTGCCCCCATGTCAATACTCACTATGCCCTGCCCCCATGTCAATACTCACTTTTTCCCGCCCCAATGTCAATACTCACTATGTCCCGCCCCCATGTCAATACTCACTATGCCCTGCCCCCATGTCAATACTCACTATGCCCCGCCCCCATGTCAATACTCACTATGCCCTGCCCCCATGTCAATACTCACTATGCCCCGCCCCCATGTTAATACTCACTATGCCCTGCCCCCATGCCAATACTCACTATGCCCCCGCCCCCATGTCAATACTTACTATGTCCCGCACCCATGTCAATACTCACTATGTCCCGCCCCCATGTCAATACTCACTATGCCCCGCCCCAATGTCAATACTCACTATGTCCCGCCCCCATGTCAATACTCACTATGTCCCTCCCCCATGTCAATACTCACTATGTCCCGCCCCCATGTCAATACTCACTATGTCCCTCCCCCATGTCAATACTCACTATGCCCCGCCTCCATGTCAATACTCACTATGTCCCGCCCCCATGTCAATACTCACTATGTCCCTCCCCCATGTCAATACTCACTATGTCCCGCCCCCATGTCAATACTCACTATGTCCCTCCCCCATGTCAATACTCACTATGCCCCGCCTCCATGTCAATACTCACTATGCCCTGCCCCCATGTCAATACTCACTATGCCCCGCCCCCATGTCAATACTCACTATGTTCCGCCCCCATGTAAATACTCACTATGTCTCGCCCTGTGTCAAGACTCACTATGCCCTGCCCCCATGTCTATACTCACTATGCCCCGCCCCCATGTCAATACTCACTATTCCCCGCCCAATGTCAATAGTCACTATGCCCCGCCCCCATGTCTATAGTATACTCACTATGCCCCGCCTCATGTCAATACTCACTATGCCCCGCCTCATGTCAATACTCACTATGCTGCCCCCATGTCAATACTCACTTTGCCCCGCCCCAATATCAATACTCACTATTCCCCGCCCAATGTCAATAGTCACTATGCCCCGCCCCCATGTCTATAGTATACTCACTATGCCCCGCCCCATGTCAATACTCACTATTCCCCGCCCCCATATCAATACTCACTTTTTCCCGCCCCATGTCAATACTCACTATGCCCCGCCCCCATGTCCTCAATGTCCACAGCCTCATCTTGGTACGATATTATAACTTCCTGTTCCTCGTAAGTTTTACTGTCACATGACCCGATTGATCCGACAGATCCACGGTTCTTGTTGTAGTCATGTGACTCGTTTCTATGGTGACCATGTTCATGTGACACACTTCTGTAAACCTGTAAACAGTATTATTTTGACTAGATCATTGGTGATTACATGGACAGCTGACTTCTTTCTCTAAATACTGTTTTCACATCATGGATACCATCACAAATCAAGACAAAATAGTCAATTTTTAAGAGGGTCACCTAACATTTATTTCTGTAAAATTATTTTGAAATACATGTATGGCCAGCAGTTGATTTTTGATGATTTTTTAAAAGATTTTCCTATTAGTTGCCATGGCAACCAGAGTTATTTATGGATTATAATTCTTTTTGCTATTTTTAGAAAGGACCACCCATGGAACATTCCTGTGAAGTTTGGTTGAAATTGGTCGAGTGGTTTAGGAGGAGAAGTTGTTTGAATGAATTGTTGTCGGACGCACGACGGACAAAGAGTGATCACAATAGCTCACCTTGTCACTATGTGACAGGTGAGCTAAAAACTCTCAGCCAGTTATCTGACACCATGTAAAAATTATGTATACACATGGATCTTAAGCCTTATATAAATACAGTAGAACTTCGATGCCTCGAACTACCTTCGGACCGGGAAAATAGTTCGAGGCATCTAGGGTGTTCGAGGCATCTATGGTATTCAAATATAAGTTCGAACTGAAAATCCGTGTGTGCATTGTATAATATTAATTACTTTACTTAAATAATGCACGTGTATCATTTCTAAAATTATTCATTATAATAACAAAATATAATATATTTAGACGAAATTGACCTGAAATCTGATTTATCTTCGGCAAGCTTTTCGAATGTTTAGAAGTCTTAGTAAGGTAACTTGTTATACAGCGCATTTATATAAAGCAGCGAGTCACGAATTATTATCATGTTCGATGTCAAGTTCGACTACCAATTAATAAATGATACTGAAACAAACACTTTTGACGTATGAGAACTTTAAAAAATGATTATTTTATTCTGATATGTTGTTGCTTCTGAATATTATTAACAAAAATAATTAAATTATAATTTCTTGGTTGGCCTTTGTTAGCTATTATATGGATCTATAAGTGTTTAAGTTTCTCAAAAACTTGTTATACAATGCAACAATTGTTAGGTATACATCTATACAGTAATTATCATAACTTGTTAATACACCTGTCGCCGACTACCCGCGGTTGAACAATGGAGTTCAACACTTAATGAAAGGTGGGAAAACTTGCATTGTTCGACCCATCTACGGGTAAATCATAGCGAGGGACCGTCCAATCAGTTCGAGTGTTCGACCTAGATATTGTTCGAGTGATCTATTGTTTCACTATATGAATAAAGAAGGGATTTGCCGGGACCGAAGAACCAGTTCGAGGCATCTAGGGTGTTCGAGGCAAGTACTGTTCGAGGCATCGAAGTTCTACTGTAAGTACACAAGTGGTGAAACTAGACTTTGCTGGGAGGAGTGTTTAAGGTCCAAAAAAGCTACGTGCTGACTGCCTATCTATAGACTTCACTGTATATTGATGAATAATTTTCAAACATTATAGAAAGCTCCTTTACCTGTGGTTTAGATTTTGTACCATCAGTATGGCCTATCGGAGGTTTGTTATCAGTTAAGACATTCTTTGTTTTAGTTTTCTGATTGGAGTCCGGTATGAAATTCGGATGATTGACGGGACTTGGTCGAACTTCGGCTTTATGATTTCCATCATTGCTTACATCTCCACCTGACGATTGTACGTCCACTGATTTCTCACTCATTGTAACAACAGAACATTGTTCACAGGGGTCCTACAGTTCCAGGAATCTGCATAAAATAAAAGTTATTTGACGATTAAATTCAATTCACCAAAACGTAATTCTATGCAAGTTCATTACATTGGCTGGCTGTTTTATCATAATACATAGGACTGCATCATTTTACTCAATTTTCACTCAAAATTTAAGAATGTCTGAATTAGGAACATATTATGACGTTTTACTAGTTGTAGGCCTATGTCATATGACGGATGTGCATGATTGACCTGCTGTTATTTGAAATTGAATGTAGATCGATGCTTACAATATGGCCAAATAATACGGGAGATGGAAACGTCACTTAGGTGAATTGCCTATAAGAGCTGCCAGTTTGAAAAAGAAATAAGGCGATTGGCAAGCTTGTACGAGACTTGATGAGATTTCACAATGACGCTATTTTCGCTGCTAGTGGCCGCCATCTTAAATATTTCAAGTGTTTTATCCTGCAAGATATTTGGATTAATTAAAGCATTAGTGATTACCCTTGGTCAAATATAGCGAAGGTGGGTTTTTATTTCGTCCATTATGTGTTTGGAATGTTGTTGAATAATTAATTTAGATGATATCTCTGTCAATTGTAAAGTAAACCAATTTTTCTGTGACCTTTCCAGGCCGATGATTTTTCAATCAACCCGGTTGTGGATTGCTTCCAAGATTTAATTTTCAGACCCCTAAGGAAACTTATTAACAGCTGTCATTGTTATAAATCAGTATTTTTTGTAATCTTTTGGATGTTCTCTAACACTGCAAATTATCAAATCACATCTTTTTTTCAAAGACCTAAATATAGGTCTTTGTTTTTTTATTTTAACACGAAAAAGCAATTTCTTTTGGAATACACTACTACATGATTGGAAAACTATAATGACGGAATGAAACGCAGTTAACCGAACATGATTAAACCTTTGATTAAACGGAAAAGGCCGATGATTAGAGTAGCGCGCACAATGCATTATGGTAGTACAGGTCATAATTCGGCCATTTTAAGACTTGCATATCCATTCTTCTTCTTCTTCCGTATACAGGACAGGAATCAATCAGCTGGATTGTACTACGTCCCGGGTGAGGTGTTGAGCAAGACAGCCACCACTTGAAAGTTGTTCTATATACATTTAAAACGTTCCGGTATTTACAGAATAAAACTATATACACCCTGTGGCTGTTTACTCCTGGGACGAAGGCTGGACTGCTATGGTGTTGTGAAGCGCAGTCTTGAAGGCCTCTAGAGTTAGAATTTGGCGTATGATCTTTGATATGGCCTAATTGGATTTTAATTGTAAACAGTGCATGGTGTGAAATATTGAGTCAAAAAAATAATTGATGCTGAATTTGTTTAATATATTTTTTGTCTTAAGTATCGTAGATATTATGTCCTCCTGTGCTGTTACTGTACCTATTGGGCGCCTGGCCCCTTCATTCGACTATGGCCGTATATTATATAGGGCAAGCACCCTTGAAATCCTGGTCTTGATCTGGTCTTATTTACAGTAGCTTCTGGGCAACAATGGTTTTCCTATGTTTGAGGGTCAATCACTGCTAAACTAAGCTATGTAAGGGGAAAGGTTCAACTTCACAAAGTTCTGTTCAATTTGTCAAACATCAATTTATTTTGGCAGTGGCTAGTCGTCCGGTACAGCGAAATTAGTCGTCCGTCATATGACGGACGATTAGCAAATCCGTCATTCTGGTTCTATGCATTAGGAATCTACCTTATAATAAAGGCTATAAGAAAATTCGAATATAGGCAAGACATGTCAATGCATTTCAATGCATTATCTGCACCCATTTTGTGACCGCCCGGGTAATCTCCGTACATTGGCCGCCATTTTGGAATGGTATAAACTGGCACGAATGAATGCGGAAATCGCTGTCGGGTTTTATGTAGCGCGACAAATAGCTATGGTGCAGCTGTGTATTAGATATGGTATAAGAAATAGAGTAGGAAAAAAAAGAGTGTTTCAATTACCATTTTATGAGGATGGTGAAAGTATACTACTTGTTAGAAGGTAATTGACAGTTTGGATTGTTACTGATTATATAATAGTGTGAAAACAATGTTGCCGTTAATTTTATCATGGTAGGCCCTATTGTATATTGTATTTAAATGAAAACAAATAAAAATTGTAAATTGTATTGTTTTGTATATATGTGTCATTAAAACTGCGAATAAAAAAAAATAATTGCCATATTAGCTTTGTTTGTGATACCTCGGCAAATTAACGGGTATACCAAACTGTCATCATTGGGTAAGTTTGCAAGTGATTAACAAATTAAAAACACATACTAATTACTTAGTGTGTTCAAACTGTCTCTTCAATCGTATTGTATCTTTTAAAGTTAAAAGGTCGGCACGTGTTGGAACTTAATCTTGTTTGCTCGAAGTTTTTCATGCAATGTCTGCGGTGGAATGTAAATTTATGCCTTACCGGGCTATATATGGTATTTATGGGTTGGAAAATATATCATTTGAAGTTAATTCATAATGGCTTCTGTGTCATTCTCTGTTGGAGATACATTCTCTTCATTCAAAGATTTTGAAAGTAAAATTGAGGAGTATCAGAAAGTGAAATGTGTTCAGTTATATAGACGTGATTCACGTACGATAGAAAAGTCTTTAGGTCGTTTCCCAAACAAATCATTTAATCGGGCACCAGCATTAGTTACAGTTGCATCCATGGAGGGAGAAACTTCAAAAGTATGGGCAATGGGAAACGAGCAAATAGGTAAGTGCTTGTACATATATAATTCATTGGTTATCCAACTGTACTCACTCAAAGATAATAAGCAACAAATAGAAAGTCGCAAAAATGACATGTTGCTATGATGGAAGGAAATAAGCGTATAAAAGACTTAAATCATTACATGCGCGGTTCACGGAATTTGTACATTGTAAAAACGGCAAATTTTGCGACTTTCGTTTTGAGGTATAGTCTTTGAACGGCTAGTTTAATATCCAATGAGTCGTTGGTATAAAAAATATGTCTAATATAATATTGATCTGTAATAATTGATATTCGTGTTCGGTTATGGTCACAAACCACTAAGACGTTACGCACATAATTGGTGTCTGAAGCGTTATACAATGACTATGTCGTGAAGCAACGACGAAAATGAGTATTTATGGGACATTTTACTGGACATTTATAGCGTAAAACAAAATGTATGAGAACGCATTAGTTTTAGGAATAAATATCACATAAAGCAAATATATAGTTTACCATTTTGTCATATTTTCTCAATTTTCATCACACGAATACATGAATCTGATTATTTATAGAAAGGACACCAGTTTCGTGCGTAACGTCTAAATAAACCGATCCTATGTGGGTCTTACCCTAGTCTACTTTCGCTTCGTCAAATATGACAACATCTCAAAATATTCAACATGAAACACATTCACTCATTCAACAACATGTTTACAATACCTTTAAACTCAATAAGAATATTATAGCTCCATTTTGGCAAGGCATGTCACCATTTCCAGGCAAACAGAAGTTTCTGTAAGGACTATTATCTAGAGTGTATCCCATTTTGGCCCACGTATGCATTTATAATTAGTGGTTATAACCTCAAGTGTAAATATAAAGTAGTGGTAGAACATTGTATTTTTATGCACTGTGTCATTAGATCGAGACATATTAATTTTGGTGTAAATGAACACAACTTGTTTCTTATACATTCTTCTGACATATACACTCGGCAAAACTTATAAGTACACACGTGGTTTACCGTTATAACTTTTGTATTGTTTATTATTTTTGCGTAAAATTGTGTGTACATGGTTAAATGAAGTTTTTTCTTCAAAATTAAAAACAGCGGTTCATTGAACCATGAAACATAAAAAACCGTGAAATGTCTACATCTTTTACTACATGACATAATCAACATGGTTTCATTACTTTTAATGTTATTTATTCATTCATAACAAGATTCATCCTGTCATAACTGCTCCCTGTTCTTCTTATTGTCATTTAACCATTTCTTCTACACCTCTATTACTTACTACTTATCATAATGAACATATCATAATGCTTAACACAGCATTACCATTTCAATCAACTTTGGTAATTTTCACACAATATATAGATCTCAAACCGATCTCATGCCGACAGCGATATCCGCATTCATTCGTGCCAGTTTATACCATTCCAAAATGGCGGCCAATATACGAAGATTACACGGGCGGTCACAAAATGCATCCAGATAATGCATTGACATGTCTTGCCTATATTCGAATTTTATTATAGCCTTTATTATATGGTAGATGCCTAATGCATAGAAACAGAATGACGGTTCTCTATCCAATGTACATAGCGTTTGCTAATCGTCCGTCATATGACAGACGACTAATTTCGCTGTCTCGTCCGTCATATGACGGACGACTAATTTCGCTGTCTAGTCGTCCGGTGCCGGACGACTAGCCACTGCCATTTATTTTAAAAATAATTCATTTACAGTGATAAATTACCATCCCCCGATACAAACCAAACCCTAAAATATATCATTCACCAATTTAAAACAATGACATGACTATCTAACCTCAAAAACATAGAAAAGTCTACGAAATAATAAAGTTTTCGATTCATTCGATTTTACGACATTATAAACAATGGCCTTTTTACGGTAATTTGCTTACTACGCGGGCATAGAAAACTAGTATGCGTCAAACTCCTCGCAGTAGTTACCTCCCATAGTTACACAGTCTAAGGTAATTTAATGTAATGTAAGTGATCTACAGTATTCTCCCAATGGAGTTACATGTCAAGGCAGACAATATAATTTGAAAATATGAAATACATAGCATTCTCACCATCAGTCGGTAAATTTATATAATTATATAATATATATACATGCATATTACCCTGAATAGAAATCGACTAACTAGAAGAGATGTCGTCTATTAACTCACTTTGGGTTAAATTTATACGAGAATTTAGGAGGAAGAATCCTGCCATAGGGAAGTCAACTTTATTAACATAACACCCCCTACAGAATATTTCTTACTCAATAACATGATGTTCCTAACAGAATATTTCATACTCAATAACAGGACATTTTTAACAGAATATTTCATACTCATTTTACAGGACATTATCACCAAACGATTTTATACTCAATAACAGGACATTCCCAACAGGAGATTACATACTCATTTAACAGGACATTATCTCCAAACGATTTCATACTCAATAGCAGGACATTCCTAACAGAATATTATTTCATACTCATTTTACAGAATATTCTAACAGAATATTTCATACTCATTTTACAGAACATTCTAACAGAATATTTCATACTCATTTTACAGAACATTCCGTACAGAATATTTCATACTCATTTTACAGAACATTCCGTACAGAATATTGCATACTCATTTTACAGAACATTCCTAACAGAATATTTCATACTCATTTTACAGAACATTCCGTACAAAATAATTCATACTCATTTTACAGAACATTCCGTAAAGAATATTTCATACTCATTTTACAGAACATTCCGTACAGAATATTTCATACTCATTTTACAGAACATTCCTAACAGATTATTTCATACTCATTTTACAGAACATTCCTAACAGATTATTTCATACTCATTTTACAGAATACTCATGCTCACTTCAGAAACGTTTATACTCATTGGATATTCTCAACAGGTAAGATCATACCAATTGAGAAAAATACATAAAACCCAGGGGATATCACTCACACTAACAGAACAATTCCACCAGGGGAGGCCACTCTCACGACTGCACGTACACACAAAGGGAAGCCACTTTCAACAACAGAACAATTCCACCATTAGATATCTGCCACTCCTCTTTAAAGAACAGTTTTACAAAGGGAGGCCACTCTGATCAACATGACGTTCCAACCAAGAGAGGCTTCTCTCATCAACAGAATAAGTCCACCAGGGGAGATCACTCTCATTTACAGATACATTCTACCAAGGGAAGCTACTCTCATTAACAGGAAATTCACACCAAGGGAGGCCACTTTCATTGAAATGATATTCCTATCAAGAGAGGACACTCTCGCCAACAGGACATTGTCACCAAGGGAGACCACTCTCATTACACGGGACATCTTAAAACAATAGACAACGCAACATAAACTTATTTCTCCTTTTTAGAAATATACTGTTGCAGTAAACCTCACATAAAGACCCTCTCAATAAAATCACCATATCAAAATTACGATCACAATTATAATATCCATTTTCCAATTTGCACTTAGTCAAGCCTCACTATCAAGACCAAAAAATGTGTATGCATTTGTATTTTATAGGATGTTTTCTTCAAATATCTCCTATGGACAACTACGCAGACGATGCAAAAGCCATAATGACGTCACGAATATTATATTTTAAACTTTCGTCAGGACGGGTAAATTTCGGCAGGGACCCTATATCGCTGGCTTAGAATAAGAAGGTCATAAGTACAAAAAACAATACGTTGAGAAAACATGAAAGCTACTCTATTTATAGAAAAACAAGCCTTGCATCTTCAGTTTGGTCAACATGACCTGTTCTAATTGCCATGGACATCAGTAGACTCATAAGAAGCGCCTACTTGTGATGCAGATTGTAAAGACGAGAGGTGATCCAGAAATACGTGGACTTTTGCTCAAGAAAGTTTACTTTAGGTCAGGTCGGTATGAAAGTGACATACAAGCGACTTTTATCTTTTATTGACATAAAATGCAACACATATCTGAAAACAATTCTTTGCATCAATAGTTATACGCAACCATGGCAACACATAAATGCTTACTCGTATGTATTGGTCTTATAAGTAAGTCCTTAAGACCTTCTCATTCTAATCCAGCGATATGACCTACGTTCCTGATTTCGGTTAATAAAAAAACAAAAAGCTCAAATGAACGTTACTATTTTGGAAGTAAAAGAGATGCATGTTTGGATGGTTTAAAACACTATAAATGCCAATACCAGGATAAAGAAAAAAATTAACTTTTAACGGGTTTAAAATGTGTCACTTTTTAAAATCATAAGTCAACTCGAGTTCATATTGTATTGATCGTTTAAGTGAACCATCATGGAATGTCAACACAAATTAAAAGTTTAAAAATTGTTTTGAATAAAATATTCATTACTTATTTGTATAAGTTATTAGATAAAACTTAAACCAACGGTCCGTCTATGTTTGCTCATTTGACGACCATATGGTGTACTTAGTTAAATTCCCATATTCAGGACCGGTATACATGCTCTAAACTGTAACGCTATTTTGTGTCTAAGAAAGACTTAATTTTTATGTTCGTTAAATAATTTTCTAAGATGCTACCGAAAATAATTTAGATTTTTTTCATCAAAAACTTAAGCTTTTTTCATAAATGAGTGTTTTTGTCTATGTATTTTACTATGAAAACGTGATAGTTGTCTAATTAAAAGTGAGCTTTTTTATTTCTCAGTTTACTATTTTCGTCTTACAAAATTTCTTTAAAAAATTCAAGTAGCTTTATGAATACGCGCTCAGATCTCTTAGATTTGCATCGAAAGGGTGGCACAGTTGTCGATTGGATAACACTCTTGACTACTGATCAAGAGGTCCCTGGTTCAAATATCGGCCGGGGCACTTGATTAATTCTAAAACGCGTTCAATGTTTCCCACCCAACTGGAGATGAACTGGCACTATATTCGTACATACTCGTACAATGGCTATTACCCCTCCTGGGGCATAGACCGCTCACACGTCTTCTCCAGGCATCTCGGTTCTGTGTTAGTCTCTCCAACTGTGTTCAGGAGCGGGTCTGTTCTCCTTACTGCTGTGTCAAGATCTCTGCGCCAACACCCACGATACATGTATATAAATAACTTCTTTAAACCAATATTTGCTGTAAAATGCTAATTAATTTGAACTGACCACTGACATAAGACGACGTTACGTAAGGCAAGGCATTGGCCAAATATCGATAGTGCTAATCAATAGCACTGAGCACGAGTATTCTGGAATGGTATAAAAACTAATAGTTCATATTTTTGTAACACTTGGTAGTTTGGCAAAGTGCATTACTTATCAGAAATAAAAATAAAACTTGAAACAAAAAATAAAATGAGTGTTTTTAGAATTACAAATATACATACAAAGTCATGTATAACAACGATGTAGGCCTACCTCAAGTGTCTTTGATATTTAAATTAAATTCTATAAAGCACCATGTTAGAATGTGTTGACAAGTAATAGATTACAATGGATTGCATGTATGTAAGAAGTTCCAACGTTTTATGAACATAATTTAATGATACAATAAAATAATTGAAGGCTTAAAGAATAATAAATTGTCAAATAAAATAACAACACGAAAAAAAAGGATACATTTTGGGTGAAATTGCAAAGATTCCCAACTCGACGTTTATAATTATTAAGTGTGTGTATAGCTGGTGTCAAAATGGATAACCGTGTAGACAAAACCTTCGACGGGGATATATTTAAACAACAGAATCAGCGTCGGCGGCATCAAAAACCGCAGCAGCAACATCAACAACAGCAGCAACATCACCCGCAGCAAATAGATCTCTATCGTCGTGAAGGTAAGAAAGGCACTATATTGCAGTACATGTATGCATATTATGCATACTGCATATATTATTGTATTAAATGTTGTTTGTAGGTTGTCCTTGTGTGGTGTGATCGACATTTTGGTCTAGTCTCTTGTTGTCTTCTGGCTCTTGTCCCTGATTTGATAAATTGATTGAGGCGGCAGGCTGTAGGAGTCGGTTGCCCCTCTGTGACATTGACTATTGTCATATCTACCACATGTGCAGAAGTCGACGATTCCTTGCATGCACATTTATAATAACTAAACATTTGGGCGTATTGTCACTCTTGTGGTCAAGGTTGAATAACGTATCAGACAGGCTACTGGTCGTCTGTGGCATTGGCTATGACCATGCCTTTCACGTGTGGAGAAGTTATCGATTGCTTGCACACATGTATATACCTAAACATGTAGGAGTATTGCTACCCAAGTTATCAAGGCTCGAATAATGTATCAGTCAAGCTAAAGTTCTTCTGCGACATTGACTAGGGTTATATCCTCACATGTGGAGAAGTCGTCAGTTGCTGACTCTCATAATTTAATAGTAACATAAGATGTGGGAGTATTGTCAAAAGATCAGGATTAATATAACAGGGAAATGGGCGAAAACCAAGATGACGACCTATGTTTTGTCACGAATATATGACACATTAGACGTAATATTAGACTCACAAAGTGTTCTATTCATGATATAATCGTGTTAGGTTTCTAGCTTTTTAGGAAGCTGATCGCGTAATTGACGATACAATACTGTATATACAATATGTCGTTTTGTAAACAATTATAAATAAGGCTAAGGCAAATCATGTCTGTAATGACGAACGTGTCACCCACCACAATTTAAGCTTTTTTCAATGGCAGTCACAATATGTATTTATAATGTGTTTCATCATTTTTCAGTCGCCCAATAAGAGCATCGAATAACAGAATACTTGTTTATTTCCATTTTCTGGTCCACTCTGACATACATGACTGTGCATTTAAGCAGTTTCCCATGGCAGCCAATAGTCAGAAATGGTGAAGGTCCCAGTGACCTTGACCTTTGACCTCAAAATCAAAAGGGGTCATCTACTGTTGCTCACTAACCTCCATGTAAAGTTTGAAGATCATAGGTCAAAGCGTTTTTGAGTTATTGAACGGAAACCATTTGAATATAGTCAGAAATGGTAAAGGTCACAGTGACCTTGACTTTTGATCTACTGACCTAAAAATCAATAAGGGTCATTTACTGTTGCTCACTAACCTCCATGTGAAGTTAGAAGATCCTAGGTGAAAGCGTTCTTGAGTTATTGAACGGAAACCATTTAAATAGTCAGAAATGGTAAAGGCCACATTGACCTTTGACCTACTGACCTTAAAATCAATAGGGGTCATCTACTGTTGCTGACCAACCTACATGTAAAGTTTGAAGATCCTAGGTCAAAACATTCTTGAGTTATTGAACGGAAACCGTTTTTACGACCGACAGACAGACCGACAGACCGACCGACCGACCGACCGACCGACAGACAGACATGTGCAAAGCAATATACCCCCTCATCAAAGATGGGGGGCATAATTATGACTCAAACTACTTGACGGTAGGTAAAGCTATTTTTTCAAAAAACATTATTAACGATAGACACCATACAACCTTTGATTTTATTGCATTTTTTGCATTTTATTTTTTCGACTTTCTGGGAAAGGTGTAGGCCGCGGCCTATACATCCTATAGGAAGCTACGCCCCTAAAATACATGTATCCTGCACAAATTTTCTGGTGCGATACATCCTGATGTCTGCGATCTTGTCTGCGACCTAATTCTAATCTTAATTTCATTTTTTGTAGTTATATATCGTGCGGCGAAATAATCGTGCAGTTGGTGGGAAACAGGCTACGTGACGTCTGCCGCACACACATTTTTACAAACAACGATTAATTACAAACTATGTCGCAAACATAAACGGACGTATATGTATTGTCACGGTGATGCTTTATTTTGATACGCTTCTTTTTTATATATTAGCATTCAATCATTCATCGATCCACAGATATACACTAGAATATTGTTTGATCCATCCATCCATCATCTACCAACAATAATTATTTAACCATAAAACATAAATCTACGGTACGCGAACTTCTTGTTCGGTTAAATGAATCATATATATAGTATTATGATACGAATTCCGCATTGAACTTTAGACAGTTTTGCTTACAGAATTTATGTACTCGCTTTTAGAATTGTACGTACACTATATATCTAGTTAGTATATAGACTTATGCAGATCTTATTTTAAAAATAAAGTTCTTGCATCGCAGTTTTAGTTCCGTGTACATTCCTGGAGGGACTTGTAATACTATGTAGGATATATTTACCAAATATGGTAATATTAAAGGTTAGTAGTACATTTTCTTAAAAAATGTTCATATAATTTTTATAACACCGATGTACATTGTATGTGTGCATGTATTTAATAACTGAAAAGCTCAGCAAATTAGACGTAAATGTTGTCGAAAAAGCGAATTGGTCTTACTCGCGGAGCATCTTTGGTGTAAATTTAAGACTTTGGACTTTTAAAATTGCAACTTTATCCACAAGTCATGATTTTAAAATAAATGAAGTTGTCCTAGTAACGGAAATTAAATATTAAAAAGTACTACGCTTTGTTATTTATACACATTGTATTCATTTTTACAAAGTGTATAAATATTTCGCTGGCTTATAATTAGAAAGTCGTAAGACCTTAGACTGATGCATATTTGAAATCTGCATCACAATGCGCTTCTTACGAGCCTTTTTTCATGAAAATCGGAAATGGCCATGTTGATCAAACTGAAGTTGACAAAACTTGTTTTTCCGTACGCAAAGAGCAGTTTTCCGACAGTTTTTCTTGTTTTCTCAAAATAACGATTTTGTACTTACGATCTTCTAATTCTAAGCCAGCGATTTGGCTTATAGTTCCCACAGCTCAGAATCTATTCTATTTTAGCTTTTATTTGTTATATTTTTTTTGCGTTCGACGGAGACAGTGCATATTTCATCATTATGTGAACATGATTCATTTTTTTTAAAAATCAAAAAAGCAATTATTATGTATATAGACATGTATATAATACATACTGCCATCTTCATCTTGGTGAAATATTTTTAACAAGAACGCATTTAAATCTAAATATGAATTTTACAAAAAAAAATTGTTCTCTTATATTAAAGAGAAAGTCTTCGTGATGAACATATTATGTGCATTTGTTATCTTAGTCTTTTGGTATAGCGGAATAATGGACGATAACAACAATTTCATTTTTTTATTATTTTATATTTTATTATCCTTTATTATTATATTTGTTTTATTATTACTTATGTTTATAGCATGGTGACATAACTTATAGCGAAACACCGTGTAAACTTCATATTTATAAAATAATGAAAATAAATAATTAATAATAATATGACAGCAACAGCAACAGCAACAGCAACAACAACAACAACAACAACTTTTTTGTAATGCTACGGTTACATTTGCCCTACGAGCTCCTTACGAGCTCCGTACGAGTTGATTTTGGCGAACTCGCACGGCGTCCGTACGGAGCCCGTACGGATATCGAAAATCGTACGAGCATCGTACGGATTTTCGTGACTCGTAGAGGACTCGGCGACTCGATGAAAATGTTTCACCGAGCTCCCGAGTTGTCTACGAGCTCGTAGATATTATCTCGCACGAGGCTCGTGCGGGCATCGTGCGAGTATCGTACGATATCATTATGGATATTATAATTTGCATGGTTGTGCATCGCATGGGACACCATCAGGATGTAGATACATGTAGTGAACATTATCTCAACTGCTTAAGTTGTGACAATGAATTGTTATGAGTATGGTGTATATTGAAATATTGAAACATTAAAATTTTGGAAGACAGACAGACTGTGCGAGCATAACAACATGTGTACACGGACGTTTAATATCTGTAATTTGAATGTACATGTAATAACACATGACATTATTGTAAACATTATGACATTGTTGTACACACTATAACATTCACTGCTATTATGTTGATACTGCAACTGTATCATGTATCCAAGTTCCGATAGAAAGACTCTGCCAACAGCAAAAACACTACATTGATTAATTCATGAAAAAAATATCGTATTTTAAGGTAATTCCATACTCTGAATTTTTTCTGCACAAGAGGTATCAAACACCTGATTTTTATGAAGAACACACTCATGATAGTGAGTGTGCAAACCCATAACAGATTTGCTCGGCTAGTTTTCAAGATTTTTTTAGAATTTGGGGAACCCACCTAAAAACGGATACTTGCATTTCACCGAAAAAGTTTGACATATAATTCCATGAAACTTGGCATGCACGAAATTTCGTATATACGGAATCACACGATAACGTTTGTTTTAGACTATGCATGTCATATGTATTTTAAATGATATTTTAAAATATGTGATTTTTCATTTTTAAGTTATACGAAAAAAATAGTTGAACAACATACTGATTTCGTAAATGCATCCAGTAGAGTAACTATTATAGAAGTTTTGTCCTAAATTTCATGGCAGTTGCTCGGCTCCATTTTTTTAACTGACACTTTAGAGATTTCGGAAATGTCGAAACCAGGAGAGTTTACAAAATACATCAACGTTTTGAATACGTTGTATCCTGTTTTCGCGATAATTTGTTTTTGAAAAATGTGTATATTTAAAAATGAACCAATGCTCTTTTGTATTAGCTAGTCTATATTATTACCAAATAAATGCAAAGTAACCTTCCTCTAAAGTAGTCGGGATGCTTGCTAAACAAATGTTAAAACTTGGATAAAATGTTGTGTTGGCGCATTATATTGCGTTTCACATACGTTGTAGCTAGTATTCGCGAGTGTTGGTGTTTCAACGTTTGGAATAAATGGCACATAAAATTTATGCTATAGTTTTATTCTGCAAGCTTATTATAGAATAATATAGTAACAACTATACAGTAAATGCGCGATTTTAAGACATGGGAACATGCTGACACATCAATTATAAGTTTTTCTTATTTTATCATCATGGTTTCAATACGTCTAATTTACACCGATTTCTAAACTTCCGCTCAACTAAAGAGTAACCAATCACCTTAATATCATCATTATTCTATTCTCAAATTATCATTATCGTATTCTTGTGTCATCATAATCGTATTCTCGTAATATCATCATCGAGCTATCGTATTATTATTATCGTTTTCTCGTAATTATCATTATCGTTCTATCGCATTATCATCATCGTATTCTCGTATTATCATTATCTTATTATTGTATTATCATTATCTTATTATCGTATTATCACCATCTTTTTATTGTATTATCTTCATCGCATTCTCGTATTGTCTTTATCTTATCATTGCATTATCATCATCGTATTCTCGCGAATCATCATCTTATTATTGTATTATCATCATCGTATTATCGTAGTATCATTATCTTATCATTGTATTAGCATGATCGTATTCTACTATCATCATCATCTTACTATCGTATTCTCTTATTATCATCATCGAGCTATCGTATTTTTATTATCGTTTTCTCGTAATTATCATTATCGTTCTATCGCATTATCATCATCGTATTCTCGTATTATCATTATCGTTTTATTGTATTATCGTATTATCGTATTATCACCATCTTATTATTGTATTATTTTCATCGTATTCTCGTATTATCTTTATCTTATCATTGCATTATCATCATCGTATTCTAGCAAACCATCATCTTATTATTGTATTATTATCATCGTATTATCATTATTTTATCATTGTATTAGCATTATCGTATTCTCGTTTTATCATCATCATACTATCGTATTCTCGTATTATCATCATCCTATTATTGTATTATCATCATCGTAATATCCGACCAGCAACCTTTCTCCAAGAAGGTACTCACCAGACTTTGATCCATGACATATTACCGCGACGGTGGCTGGGTGCTTTTTGGCGTCCGTATAGAAAGCGGGAGATCGAAAGTTCGAACCCCGGAGACAGTTAGGTTATAACTGATGTAGTCGTTTGGTAAGACGCCGTCTAGTTCATGAATGGTAAATGTAGGTCCAACTCTGCCAGGCACCGGCAATACATGTATGAGAATGGATTTGGGTTATTTTGCTAGAGAGGGGGTCCGACCAGCTATATTTTATCCTAGTAGACTCACACTCAAGACGTACTCCTCTCATTGTACATGTATTAGACGACCACAATTCACCAAAATTCCAGGGTCCAGGCCCACCCCATCTGGATCTGCACACGCTCAGTGTATGATAATTGTTATTTCCGTGATTCTCGTGCACAGAACTTATGAGTACACATTAAAACATTGTCAATGTATCTACATATGTATATCATTGGATTTCTACTGCAATTCTTTTCGTAAAAATATATATTTGGCGTGGTACACATGAGACACATATATACCCATTGTACTATTCAAAACGTTATGGCGAAATAAGCTGAATTTCAGAGTCTGTTGAGGAACAATTATACATTATTCCTTGCATATATAAACAAGACATGAAATATCAACCATTCTATAATCATCTTACATAATATATTAATACATAATATGGGTAAAGACAGCTTCCTTGTGAGCTTTCTACTTCTAAAATCTCTACGAGCTCGTAGACAACTCGGAGAGTGGTGAAACATTTTTACCGAGCTCCCGAGTCCTCTACGAGTTACAAAAATCCGTACGATGCTCTTACGAGCTTACGATGTCCGTACGGACTCCGTACGAATTTGTTAAAATTCGACTTGCACGGAGCTTGTACGATAAATGTGACCAGGGTCTTAAAATAGATAATTAAAATTCGCTGAATATATCCATTATTGTCGCACGGACACCGTACGGCCATCGTGCGGTCACCGTACGGACACCGAACGAGTTATCTGCGAGCTCTGATTGATCTACGAGCACCGTGCGATGTACGGCCGGGCTCCTTGCGAGCCCCGTACGGTGTCCGTATGGATATTACGATGTCCGTACGGATATCGTACGATTGCATCTCTATAAATCGTACGAGGTCCGTACGAGCTGTGACCAGACCCTACGAACGTAAAAATACCGTTAGGATTTCAAACATTGTGGACTCGTACGAGTTGGTAAATTCGTACGGATATCGTACGAGCTTTGTGACCGTAGCATAAAGTAGGTATAATTGTATAATTTTATATATAAGTTTTATCAAAACTATTTCATGATGCAATGTACAGTATTCGTAATAGTGTCACAATGAAAACACGCACTATGCTTAGACCAATTAGTATAATCTATAATTACTAGTGATAATGGACATGTGTTTTATGTAAATAACCACGCCTCTATATTACGTGCGTTAATAAAACTATCTTAATACACTCTTACAAAGAATGGCCATATGCAGGCTTTATCTAAAAACTAACGTAAGGCCAAAACAAATCGTAGTGTGGTTCGGGTACCAGACAACCATGTTCACTATGTTGCCCTACATTCAGCTTCAAAATTAAAAATCAATCAATAAAGGCTGACATACCCTCGTGACGACGGATACCCCAGGAATGAGGTGTCGAGTGTGACCTTTTTACTTTTTAGAATTCGTTTCACGAGTGATATTATAGTTCAGTTTTTTGGAAAATATTTTATACACGTATTTGAAAATCAAGGAAATTTTCTTCAATAGGACTTTACGACTGGGCTGTTTCGTGGAGCAGGTTACAGTCTGGTTCCCGTTCTTATTTTACAGTTGTATTACCGAGGTAGTGCTGTAATTGTGGGGACAGGAACCAGGCTAAATCTTGCTTGACGAAACGCCTAGTCGAAAAGGCCTAATACAGTAAAGTTCCGCTAATAAGACCACTTTGATTATTTTGAAATCATGCAGATTTTTGCCAGTTTAAGGTCCCAAAGTATTAGAACAAAAAAGGTTCGCTAATAAGACCGATTCGCTATTAAGACCACCTTTTTGACTGGTCTTATTAGCGGAACCTCACTGTATTTAAAAATGGAAACAAGAGAGAGGTTACCGTTATCACGTAATCATTACAACTACACGTAAATGTACATGGCACGGATATTTTGACCTGATCCTGACCTTTATGCATGAATATATCACAAGGTTCTTGTATTACTGTGTTGAATGTAGCCTCGATGTATGATTATTGTTAATGCTACGGTCACAAAGCTCGTACGATATCTGCACGAATTTATCAACTCGTACGAGTTCACAATTTTTGGGAGGCGTTTAAGTCTCTCATTACTACCATTGTCCATTTCTTAATACAAAATTAACCGCCTTTAGGCTACTATGTGAATCCGCATTCAAGTAGTTCCAGAAACTGTAAACATTCCCAATACTGCTACATATGTTTCTCCAAATGTTAGAACTGATTTTAAGTCAATCAGCAACATTTGTTTATTCTAAGATCAAAAATTATTGTGAAACTGTTCGTTAAATCGATATTTTTGCAAAAAAATCACTACACCGGCCGATACCGAACTTGTTCCACAGTACGAAAATGACGTGTTCATCAAATGTCCCGGCTGTAAAGCTATTTTTAGAAACTTCAGACTACGGTCAAGTGATGGTTTTATCAATGAATCGTATACGGTCTGCAAAGTACTGTTATGCAATCATATGGTGTCGCTGTACTAGCTAGCCGCTTTCTATAGACTGTCTCACGCTGTGATGGAAGTGATTACAAGACGGTATTGTAGAATCTGATAAATAGGCGCGTAGTATTATTTTAAAGCCACTTTTGATATACGTATTTAATACACGTATAAATTAATATGCACCTTTTAACAATTATTTAGATACCCAACATGCCTATATAGTCACATATGCCTATCTTGACATTCAAGACAAGATCGGCAGTAAGAAAACGAACATTAAACGTGTAAAGTCGGTTTAAGCTTTAGTAGCAGCAACTAGATCGCCTCCCAATAGTACTCTCAGTGCTTTGATTGAAATTCTAACGGGTTTTGTATGTTCGTAGCGTCTGGTCACAGCTCGTACGGTCCACGAACGTTCTATAGAGATGTACTCGTACGTCGTGCGAGTTTGCCAAAATCAACTCGTACGGAGCTCGTAAAGGTTCATCTACGCGGTAAGTCTTGTCCTACGTTCAGGGAAAAATAACGTGTCTCACGTTTCGTACCTGGTACGTACCAGGTACGAAACGTTTCGTACCGTTTGCGTACCAGGTACGAAACGTATCGTACCTGGTACGTTACAGGTAAGAAACGTGCGTCACGTGATTTTTCCTTGAACGCAGTGTTGGTGTATGAGTCGAAGATGTACACTTCACAAGACGTACATCATTCCT
The DNA here is from genome assembly GCA_947247005.1 of Spisula solida. NCBI lineage: Eukaryota > Metazoa > Mollusca > Bivalvia > Venerida > Mactridae > Spisula > Spisula solida. The sequence continues at coordinate 19,611,227 of OX365962.1, read as the reverse complement.
AACTACACGGTACATCATGACTTATAAATCACACGTTATTTCTCTCCAAAATACGTGTTAACAATGGAGTCGGGTGAGGAAGACCTATTGAAAGGACTTTGTCTGGTGTTGATATGTATCATACTGGACGCATTCTATGAGCAGTTCCGTTTCGGTGTTACACCAGCTATTTCTGTACTGCGGCGACTATCCAATGAATCTGTCGTACATCTCCCGAAAATGTGTGGTAGAAGTGTTCTACTCGTTACTACACGGTACATTTTGACTTATAGGTCAAGATGTATACACCAAAACTTACCGTGTAGATGCACCTTAAGGAGCTCGTAGGGCAAATGTGACCTTAGCATTAGACACAATTTAAATGTGTGAATGCTTCAGGGTCAAAGTACCAGAAGATTTTGCGAAATTACATTGAAAAGTTTATTATTATAGTAGTAGCGTATTGTCGTATATATACACCGGTGTATAAGTGCGCCCAGAATAATGTGATGTTTATAAAACATAAATCGGTTTGGTCAACTGTTGCAAGATTGGTTTTACAAATTACTAAAGTAAACAGATATGGTCAGTATTGTTATAAAAACATCACTGATAAATCATGCACAACTGATTATTCCACCTTTAATGAAAATACTAAATCGTCCCGCCTTTCTTATTATTGTGGGCGCACTAAATAACTATATAGCCCATTAGCTTGACGTAACCCATGTTAACATAGCCTTTATATGCGACTAAAATGAGGTTTAAAGCTTTTGTATTTAGAATGTCAATATTATTTTAAGAATTTTGAAAACATTCGCAGTGGTGTTAAAATATTTTAATTTTAATTTCGAATGGTCATAAGCAGTACAGTAGCGTTTCATATGCTGTAAAATTATAAATATTCGCGGTGGTTGATTTCACGGATAAACTAGATCGCGAAATTAAATCCCCTCGAATAAATTATCATAACATGCGTAACAAGCGATTTTTCATTCATTATTTAAGATATTTCGTTTAAATGTGAACAAAATTTTACGTTCAATAGTTTATACTAATTAATTTAAGGTCGATTGTGAAACAAGTTTTTCAACATATTAATCACTCTCGACACCTCATTCCTGATGTTACCCGTCGCCAGGAGGGTATGAGAGAAGAGAAGCCAGTTTTCTTTTTATACTGAGCGTCTAGCACGGGAATTTCTGGTACTTTTTCGTCTTTGGTATGACGCGGGTTGGGATCTTCCGCACTCTAAGCGGATACTCTACCACTAGTCGATCGAGGAGGCGGACATTGACGTTCAAAGGCTTATTAAATATTTATAGTTCATAACTAACATTGACCTCTATTATTATATAATTTATGAATCATGCATTGTTTGCAATTTATAACGCCAGTTTTCAAAATGCATTAAGAACTGGCAAACGTCTCGTATATTCGTACCTTTTAACCATTCGTGTAATAATTACAGTTATCATATTTATTACGCCTATTCATGCATTATGTCTAAATGTCAAACGTTTTTTCTGTCGATACAGCATTATGGCGCACCAAATGTCACTATTAAAATGCAATCTATTTTAACATTTAGACGTGGAAAGTTGTGTTATACATCGTACTGTTATAACAAGAGAACCCAGACAGTCCTTTATTGCTCACCTGTGTACATTGATCTCGTGTAATCGTATCTAAATTTGACCTTGATTTTGGTTGCCATGGTAACCAGTGTTCAACATGTATATTTTTAGAATGGACAACTCAGTGAGCATCGTAGTATTATCAATTTGTAATTAAAGCCAGCCTGTACTTACAGATAGAACAGATTGTGATGTACATAGGGAAGAAACGAGCCCCCCGATGGCGGCCATTTTTACGTGTCACGACACAAATGTCCATTTTGGAAGACAAACTTAAAAACTATTTTTGTAAAATGATTTAGATATCTGGCCAATGGTTGATTTTGAATACAAAATCAAATCGGTTGCCATGACAACCAGACTTCTGCATGGATTACAACTATTTAAGAAAGGACCATACATGGAACAAATGATAGCACTTTATAATGACATCCAAACATTACTTAATTTTAGAGGAGGAGATTTTTAAAGATTTTGCTGTAGACATAGATTTTCCGGGTCCCACCCCCTGTTTTTCGACGAATCATGTCAAAAAAGCCAATTTTGTCAGAGGGTCTCCTAAATACTGTTTCTGTAAAATTATTCTTAATCTAGCCAGAGGTTGCTTTTTAATGATTTGTTTCAAAGGTTTTTCAATCGGTTGCCATGGCAAATTTCAATTCTTTTAAAAACCTTTAGAAAGGACCACCAAGGAACATTCCTGTGAAGTTTGGTGGAAATCGGTCTAGTGGTTTAGGAGAAGAAGTCGTTGGCATGAAATGTTGACGCACGCAAGGACGGACGCACGGACGGACGGACGGCCGACGAAGACAGATCCCAAAAGCTACCCATCGTCATTGTGATATGAAGTTGTATTTACATAAGCCCTGTTTGGTAGACGGTACTTTATGAAGTATTTTGTATGATCTACAATGTATATGAAATTTAAGCTGACTAAGCCTAAAAAGTACCCCAGGCCCAAAGATAGGTCCTTAAAATGCGCATCTTTTTTATCCAAAATGTCCGATTTGTTGCTAAATATAGCGAATAGTATGAAACAGTTGTTAAAGTCCTGGGTTTCCATCCATTTCATAACAGTTTACTGGGGGAAACAATATTATTGCTATACGGCAGAAAGAAAGTTAAAGCCAATGCAATGGACCATTTGCTTAACATTGTAATTTAAACATTTGAAATAATATTATTATTGTAAATATATAGGAGAGATCATGTTTGTATACAAAGGGATTAGTACCACCAGCTAGCTATTGATGAATGGCAGGTTTTTATTGTACATTCATCCAATAGATTGCTGGTGGGCATTTTGCATATGAATACGATGATCTCTCCTATTGATAAATAGCGTAGGGTCAACCTAAACACATGTGTACAAAAGAACAATATCAAATTCATAATCACATATTTATTACGGTATTTTATTACTGCAGATGATTATTACATACTTCCCACAATAAAAATAATTATAAGTATAGTTCATACTAGTTTTTGTACAATTTTCAAAATTGTGAACCATTTGTCTACGTAAATTATATATTTTTAAGATGGGCGCAATAGCAATAAATTGGTTCATTAAGTAGGTCTGTAAACTTGATTTAACAGTTTTGCTGTTTCTAATAAGAATTGTTTAACTTACTGTAGAATTATGTCCGAACTGATATATCAAAACTAGATAATATTTGTAAATTCATATCTAAAGTACTTAAAATATGTAAGCACCCACCTGGCATTCAAAATACACCCTAACACATGTAGTGTGCTATCAGTCATCAAAATACTTAAACCATTCACTGTTATTTATATGTCAATATTATTGTTAATTAATGTTCAACCCTCACACTTTAAAAACCACACAGCCTGGTATATTGTTTGTATTTGTATATTTCTATATATTTCCTCATATAACATACGGTACAGTCCAGTTAGGATAATGTGACAGTGACGTTGCAGTTTATGTGTACGCAAAAATCACAACCATTGTCTAAACAGGTAGAGCGAAGTTTAGTATGTTAGTTTAGCATTGAACGTATATATATATATATATATATATATATATATATATATATATATATATATAGTTGTTTGTACAGTATAAGCCTTTATAATTGGTCTTACATCGTTATAGTGGACTCGACCGCTGCGTCACTGGATTTTTATCCTGACTAGACTATACATGTGATGAGTGCATCAATAAACTTATAAACATGTAAATAAAACAAACTATAGGTGTATTTCTAGGTTATGCATATTTATGTACTTTAACCATAGAGTTTGTACAGTTAATCCCCCTGTTTAGCTACCCAAGTTGGAAATTTACCTTTTTTTTATAGATCCGTATATGACGAGTTAGGGCTTTATATACATTTTTACATGACATGAACTCAGGATTCCTTTACAGGATCAAAATCAAGCTCAAATAAATTTCCCTTAAAATTAAGGATTTATATTAATTTTAAGCCTGGTGTTTTTATACAGGTGGATAAGTAATGATATAACCGTCAATGACACTGACATAAAAATAAGTTTTTATACCTTTTGATTTAGCTGGTTTTATAACAATGTCCTGTGTTTTCTTTCAGGACCAGTTTCAGTCTTAAGTATACGATAATTCACTTGCGCAACAGAAAAATGATGTTCTGAATATCTTGAACATGTTAACTAGAAGTGTAGTTTGGTATTCTCATGTTCTGTAATAAATTATTATGTGTAGTATATCGTCGCCTGTCTTCGCAAAGGACGTATCTTCATTCTGGCACCAATTTTTTTAATTAATTTTATTGTCAAAAGTTAGCGAAACAGTTTACAATAAGGGATACAGACACACACTTTGTAGTCTATTGGGTTCATTTGAAAACCTCTGACATAAGAACTCCGTCACAACCTTCGACAAATAATAAGGCGGGAAATCGCTGCACTTCATGATGTAAAGTTAATTAATGTAATGTCTTAGGGAGCGGTGGCCTAGAGGAAGGCTGTGTGATTTGGAATTTGGAATCGCGAGGTCCATGGTTCTATCCCCTAGTGTGTCATTGCCTAAATTCTCAGTGCAAGAATAACACACAATGCCCCACTTAACCCATGCGTGTAAATTGTTACCAGCTAGGGTGAAACGTCAATGATGTGCTGCGGCTGTTAGCAGCGACGAATGTAATAACCGACTCAATGATCGGAGAGTAAATGTACTATCAGTTGCACGGATGCAATGTCTGAAAAAGACTTTTAGAAACGAGAAATCACGGTCATCATACTTTTACACGTACAAAATGATTATGCCAACTTTAAACCAACTAAACTCGACATAAATGTTGTTCTAGTACGTACAGAAAAAAGTAAAATGCCCAACACAAAACGGAACGAGAAAAGTAAACTAAGTCATTGTTTCAGTTGTCCAAAAAGTCCTAAACAATAAGAAGCACTGTAAATGGTTTAACACTGCAGCCGGACCAATGATGTTTGATGGTAGTCAACAAAAAGTCTATACCAATGATCTAAGATTATTTGGCATACCAGTTCTAAAATAGCTTAAACTTTATGGCAGTGACATAAAGGGAGTTAATTACAGAGAAGATAATTAAACTAAAAACCACCAGAGCTACAGATAAGGTTTTAGTCCTTTGGGTATTTTCCCCCCAATTTTCATTTTAATTGGGTTTTGACAAATTTGAATAGTGTATTAAATAAAACTCATAGGGTATATGATCTTATCTGTACTATTTTTCACTATAACATCATTTTCTATTTGGGTATTTCAGATTGTCTTTGCTTTTCCTTACTCTCTCTTCCCAAAATCTATTGGGTTTTAAAGAAAATTAATTGGGTAATTACCCTAATACGCAGCTTCTCTGTAGCTCTGAACCACACATTGCCATATCTAGTTGTTAAAGTTCTGTAATACCGTATACACATGGGTCATTTCTGTCCTTATCGTAATGTGTTTTGTTATGTATAAATAAACTTCTTCTTCTTCTTCTGCGTGTATTATTCAAATTGCACCAAAATGATACAGCTATCTGTGGCTTAAAATGCTCAATTATTGTTTACCATGACATACTATAAAGGTTAAGCTAATTTAACACTAGTATGTCAAATAATCAAACTTAGATAATTCGTGTCAAGTGATATACCCACAGGCGAAACACAAACAATTTCAATTTCGTTTAAACCAGTATAGTTTGAGAGAAATACGATTCTTTAGCCAAATGTCGTTAGGGACAAGTCCGTTTCGTAGCGACAACTCGTAATGTTTTATCAAAACCTAACTTAAAGTGGCTGAACCAGTATGGTACCAGTTTCTTATTTAATGCTAACTGATGAGATATGGAGTTCTATCAGTGAAATAAACCCTATATCAGTCACTGGTTATCACCTACAATGTGACTGATATAAGCTCCGCCCCCTCACAGGGACTACTTTAATTTACCAAAATCTCAACACTAAAATGTCTGTAACTTTTTTATTACTGAACGGAAACATGTCATGTGGGGTTTTTATTCTTAGTTAAACCATTTCCTACAAGTTGGTGTATGATTTAATGCAAAATTCTCAAAAAAAGTCGTTTTCACCTATTCACCATAATTCAAGATGGCGGATTTTGAAGTGAAAATGTGAATGGAATAACATATTCATACGTAGCCTAACCACAGTGGTAATTTGGCATAAATAGTACCAGTTTTGACACCATAAAAGCTCTTGAAAATATTGAATTTTATCACTACACGATGAGATATAAACCATATTCAATCAAAACTAACAAATATCCTCTATGTATTATGCCTTAAAATTACCGGATCTTTCTGTATAATATTAGCGTATAAACCAAATCACTGTATGACTTATTGGGAAACTATACAATTCAATTTATGTGGGACCATAATGAAAATTGGTTTGCCAACTTTATGTTATCCACAGAAAATAAAGACGTTATTATTATTGTTTTTGTTATTATTATTACTACATGTATTATGAACTTGTATGACTAATTGTGAGCTAAAGCATATTTGATTTCCGATCACTGTATGCCTTATTGGAAGACTATTACCTTGTATGCCTAATTGTGATAACGGAAAGTTGACACGCTTATACACTCACGGTGGTATTAACTATTTTATATTCTAATAACCTTATATGAAGCTAAGCAGAAGAACATAAAGCGTGTACGGAACATTGATTCCAAATATCTTTAAGCATTAAACACTCGCGAATCATATTTATAAATCAATCAAAGTACGTGTATTTAAGCATTAACATTGTAAAAAACATTTGTAAAGAATGATCTGTACGTGTTAGAGGAAAAGCTCCCCTGCATTTTGATAAGGATATCAACTAGTATTAATTACAACAAGATTAAATCGCAATTTTAATATTACAACATTTACAAATAGCGCGGCAACATCCTCTTTATAAACGATGAGATAGCCATAAAACTCGATGATGACAAATTATGAACTGGGTCACTAAATGGGTCACTAACTAAACTATTTTTTTTAAAGATTAAACTCCCTTGACCCAACCGAATGTTTAATTATTAAAAAAAACGTATTTTAAAACAGAACTTGTTTGGATTAGTAACAAATCAAATAGATTTTACTATCATTTTGTAAACACAACACACTTTCTGCACGTTTTTTCCATTTCGTTCATTGTTGACCCACTCCGCCCATTCCGCCTATTTCGGAAATTTCGCTTGCTTACGTATTCGTTTTGTTTTACTTACTAAAAGTTTTCGTCCCACGTTATTTTAGTATTAAGTACACACGGCGGATACTGTTTCTTACGAATGGGTTAACATCACGCAAGATGCTTTTATAATTGGTAAAACGATCACCAACTACAGGCGGCCAATGTACAAAATGGCGGAGTATCACCTTCTCTTCAAGTGGTGTCGGTTGTCAATGTAAACACAGAAACTTTTGACACCGTACACCCTGACGGTGCAACTTTTCAAACAGTTATAGTGACAAAACTCTGTCTCTGTTTACGTTTCAGTTTTGTAGACGTTCATTGAATCTCACGTATACACTGAGTCTTATATGTAGTCCAATTTAGACTTGATGGTACCAGGGCATAGATAACACAAGAACAGCTCCTGATGGTACCCGTTCGAATATTAAAATATACGTAATTTGCCATTATCTCCAAATCGGACCGAGGTGGCAATATTGATACAATCATACCACTTGTCTCCCTTTCTACAACACATTTTGATAGAAGGTTCTTTGTAGGTGCGGAACAGCTCGGTCTTTATGCATTGAAATAGATTTACCGAAGAAAAACGGAAATGGCCGAGCTTTCTCGATTGAAAACGCGCTGTGGACCAATAGTTGATTTCCCGCTGCCACTTATGTTTTTCTGGTGAGACTCTAAACGGTGGTCATGTGATGCTTGACTAGTCTAGTATATAACATCAACACGTTCATCATAGAGGAATTTTTCAGGAACTCAAGTACCCTTTGTATCATGCACTACAATAAAACATCGTCATCTCGAGAAGTCATCAGAACATATAAAATGTTCGAGATAAACCGAGTGCTCGTAATAACCAATTTCATCATCTAAAACGACAAATATCGGTACTATTGTTGGTGTATCACTCTTAAATGGACTTCTTATAGTTCCAAGTCAAGGGAGCTAATAAATTATAATGACGATTTCAAGATTTATCAATTCTTAAATGTGCTGCCTCACATATTGGTGTATTGCAAAAATAAAATAAAATTGTCAAATAGTTTCATATTTTTTTGTTTATTTGCATGCCATAAACAACCACACTGATTTAAAATAACTTGCGAAACATTGGCATTGGTAGTCATTTAATATGTTTACGTCTAAAATTCTATAGGGTATTAATACCCTGTATAATTAATACTAACTTACTATCACTTAAATTGCCTGAAATGTGTTTGCATTCGATGAAAACGAATTAAAAAGAGAACCGAATACCTCAATGATGCTTACATTGTAGTTTGTTGATGCTACAGTTTGATCACTTGTGAACTACATAAGTCACGAAGCATATTGGGTAGCGAACTCTGCGCTATTTTCGAAAAGGAAAAATACTGAGTGCGCGATATCAAGAGTGGTTTTAACTTATTTGCCATAAATATTTCATAAAGCAACCGTCATTGGCTTTCTATTACATAATTATTTGGATAGGTAGGAACATTACGTCATACAAAAAATTTAGCCCAATCTGTGAGGCAGCACCTTTAAGGCCTTCACAGAGGCATATGAGTTGCAACAAACATAACAATTTACAAAACATGGTATAAAAATACAACGTATATACAGACATAAAATATAAACAGTAATCGGTACTAAAATAAAAAAAATTTATAATGAAATTTTTAAAACAGTATACATGTACATGTAGTTGGATAAGTAAAAACTTTATATACGTGTACAAAGTAGATAAAATTGTCCTATTTGCTTAACAATAATTGCAATAAGAAACAGTCGTGTTGGTCTGTCACATTCCACGGTATCGACATACGCTGTCTATGTCAGTGTAGCAATACCACGTGCCTTTTGGCTACAGTTACAAGAAGAAATTTGTAAACATTGGAAAATAAAATAGCCATAAGCATTTTATTTCTTCATCGATTTCTATTAAATATACGCCACGCTAAGGGGGGGGGGATTATTTGCTTTCCATGAAATATAAGATCTTTTTCGCCGAAAAAGATTTTATATTTCACGGAAAGCAAATAATGTTCCCCTTAGCGTTGCGTATATTTCATAGAAATCGATGAAGAAATAAAATACTTGTTGCTACAAATTTCTATTTGAAACTGCAGCCAAAAACCGCGTTATTGCTACACTGTATGTATTGTTTACATCTCAAACTGTAAAATCATTAATTTTCGCGGGTATTAAATTTCGCTGAAATGGCAATTTGGTGATTTCTTAAAATTCGTGGATTTAAAATAATGAACGAAACATCTCTTGTTACGTATTGTGTGGTCAAATTATTCGAGGGGTTTTAATTTTGCGATCTAGTTCATCCGCGAAATCAACGAAATGAAATATACCGCGAATATTAATATGTTTACAGTATATAGTATGTACATGTACAATGCAGATAATTACGGGATCAGCTTCCTAAAAAGCTAGAAACCTAAAACGATTATTTCATGAATAGAACAATTTGTGAGTGTAATATTACGTCTACTGTGTTATATATTCGTGACAAAAAATATGTCGTCATCTTCAACTTATTTGTTTACGCTCATTCCCCTGTCATACGAATCTTGATCATTTGACAGTACGCCCACAGTTTAGTTTATCATGAGTTCAAGCAACTGACATTTTCTCCACATGTGCCGGTAGATATGACACCATAGTCAATGTCACAGAAGAACATTAGCCTGACCGACACAGTATTCGAACTTTGATCATTCGGGTGGAATTACGCCCACATGTTTAGTTATATATCGCTGGCTTAGAATTAGAAGGTCGTAATTACTATACATACGACCTTATATCTCAACGCGCTACTTATGAGCCTATCTTCATAAAAATCGGAGGTGGTCATGTTAACCAAACTGAAGTTTGAAATGTTGGTTTTTCCATGAGTTAAGAGTTGTTTACAGACAGTTTTTTCTTGTTTTTCAAAATATTGACTTTGTACTTACGACCTTCTCATTCTAAGCCAGCGAATTATCAACAACGATTATCTTAATTATGCTGAGCGACAACCAAAGAAAAAACAGTTACATTTCTAACGACATGGGTATGTCGCATCTGCCCTACGTTCAAGGAAAGTAACCTGCAAACATGTTTAACAATCACGGATTTTTGTCGATATAATCCTTCGTTGTACGCTTCGTTTGCGGCATACAATTTGAAAGTACTAATTCCCATTTTTTCCGTTCTCAGTTCGAAATATGTACGGATGCACGGATGCACGGATTTTACTATTCACGTTCTTTTGTTTGCCTCTGTCTGCCATTTTGTTTAATTAAACAAATACACGCACACCACCTCCGGATATGGTTACCCAAACTTGGCGTAAGTGACAAACATATTTTTTAAACATACCGTTCAACGAATAACTGGTGCGTATCAGGAGCGAAACGTACGTCACATAATGTTTCCTTGAACGCAGGACTGTTTTTGTTGTTCCGAGGCGGATTCTCTAATTACTCTAGAACCATAGAGGGGGTAGTCATGATTTTACAGTAACCATATTCTAAAAAGTTATCAAGACACAAAAACACATTTGTACTTGTTTTTAATAATGAGTCAAACGTATCATTATTTACCCATTATCATTAACCAGTGATAGCCATTATATCAACACATGTACGCTTAAGTAATTTTGAAATATATAATAAATGTGACAATATCACTTAACCCTGGGTAAATATTATTTTATAAATTAATTTAAAGCTGTATCTTAAATTTAATGTCCTAGCCAAGAAGTGTAACAACCTATAAGGATTTTTTTATTATTCAACTATCGTTCTTTCGATACAAGACCGCGGAAAATGGTCTGTCGTAGTACCGGGAGACCATACTGTATAATTGGTATGGACAAAGAAGGCGAAAATCGGGACTTTCGAAAAGTTCGACTTAACGATAAATTCGAATTAAACGGCTTCGACAGACGACACAATCTATCCCCATCTCTTATACAAGTTAAGGATTCGTGGGTAAAGAGTTATATAATAAAAATAAAAATTACCAAACACGGATTATATTCATTAATATTGACATTTCGCATGTCTCCTGTTTTTTGGTAACTGCTTGAAATGACTCCTTTTTATACCGTAGTGTGTAAAAAACCTTTTGACATCCAGCAAAAGCTTTGCAATAAACTACATGTAGTATACTCGACAATGGATGGATGGATGGATATTGAGTGGATGGGTGGGTGGGTGTCTGGGTTATGGGTTGGTTTTGGGTGGATTGGTGATTCCTTGACGGACGGATGGACGAAATGACAGTCAATCAATTGAGCGAGAATATAAAATATAACCTGGCTTTAAAAAGGAGGTGGTGTTCTCCGGAGTGTGAAAAGTACTTTAAACTTATGATAGATTTTAATTATGATATAGTTGAATGGCTGCCGTACGAAGACGCGCGGAACACTGAGCATTGCTTGAACGATCAATATTTTAGTTTATACTAATTTATTTAAGGTCAATTGTGAAACAAGTTTTTCCAACTTATATTAATCACTCTCGACACCTCATTCCTGGTGTTATCCATCGCCGTGAGGGTATGAGAGAAGAGAAGCCAGTTTCCCTTTTATGCTGAGCGTCAAGCAAAGGAATTTCTGGTACCATTTTTATTACGTCTTTGGTATGACGCGGCCAGGAGTCGAACCCGAGACCTCCCGCACTCGAAGCGGACGCTCAACCACTAGGCTATCGAGGAGGCGGTTAATTTTTTTATTTCCAAATAATACGAATTTAGCAGTACATACATAGTACCCCAGCCGAAACGAATACACGTATACATGAGGCAAATTTAGAAACGGAAATTGTTAAAAAATTCAAATATTTTAAATTTGATTTTGTTCAGCAGATCTTTTTCTGAAACACATAATGTTCTAGAACTTATATATGTCTCACTCGACACCTCATTTCTGATGTTATGTATTTTACCTCGACATCTCATTTCTGATGTTATGAATTACCTCGACACCTCATTTCTGGTGTTATGAATTACCTCGACACCTCATTTCTGATGTTATGAATTACCTCGACACCTCATTTCTGATGTTATGTATTACCTCGACACCTCATTTCTGATGTTATGTATTTCATCGACACCTCATTTCTGATGTCATGTATTAATGCGACACCTCATTACTGATGTCATGTATTGCTGCGACACCTCATAACAAACGACATTAATGTCGATATACTGTCAGATGTGGAGATGTTGCCGGTTGCTTGTGGAACGAACGAACGAACGAACGAACGAACGAACGAACGAACGAACGAACGAACGAGCGAGCGAGCGAGCGAGCGAGCGAGCGAGCGAGCGAGCGAGCGAGCGAGCGAACGAACGAACGAACGAACGAACGAACGAACGAACGAACGAACGAACGAACGAACGAACGAACGAACGAACGAACGAACGAACGAACGAACGAACGAGCGAGCGAGCGAGCGAGCGAGCGAGCGAGCAGCGAACGAACGAACGAGCGAGCGAGCAGCGAACGAACGAACGAACGTATGAAATGTTAACCGATAGCATGCTGATAAACAACTATACCGCTTATTAGCAACTACAGCGATTGATATTTCCTGAGTCATTAATTTGGGATTTTATGATGTTTTGGTATTTTTGGAAAATCACGTGATTGTATCGATAAACTTTACATTCAATCTAAAATTGAATAAAACACCGATATCCCTGTTTTTCAAAGCATACACCCGTGACATACCCGTAAATAAACCGTGACTGATTTATAACATCAAACAGAAAAAAACCACGTATAGATCGAAAACGAGTATTGGGCCGTGACTGCACTTTTTATGAAAAGGTCGTAAGTACAAATCGATATTTTGAGAAAACAAAAAACTGTCTGAAAACTACTCTTTACTTATGGAAAAAAGCTTTTTAAACTTTGGTCAACATTTTCAGGAAGCTCATAAGAAGCGCCTCGTGATGCAGATTTCATATACACATGAGTCATATAAAGTCGTAACAACCTGCTCATTCTAAGCCAGTGCTAATATTTCCCACGAAACTAAGAATTACCCATGTTTTCTTTGTGATAATTGTAGCTTTTTACATAATGCTTCTAAACTAGATGTAAACAATTGATAATCTTAATGTTCCTGTTTAGCTGATACACTTTTAAATTTTAAGAGTTTAGAAAATTCTAAAGTCCGTTAGCGACTAGGCTGGACCCCCATAAACCTTAAATATCTTAAAAAGTACAATGCCAATTAGAATAATTGGTATATCTTCATTAATCAATCTTACCAACTCTCAACAAAATTTTTGGTCTGGTTGCACATTTTTTTTCTCACCATGTGACAAGTGTACTTTGCATTTACTTCCAATGTAAAATTTTAAGTCGGAAACATTGTAAATACGTATGTGCGATTGAAGTGACTGGAACAGCAAAGATAAGCAAATTGGTGCAGCATAACTGTACATTAGGTAACACACCTGTGACGATTGCAAATATATAATGAGGCCCATACACAAATGTTTATGTGTCTTATGTTTAAGCTCACCTCAAGACTTAAAATTGGGTTTATACAAATGATGATTACAATCAGAACTATATACATGTACACATTGACCAAATGTAGGTCAAAGTTATCCATATATATGTCCCGTTACAGTTATTACAAATACAATAGCATTAGTCAAACTACCTGATCGTAATGGCTTATTTTACTCCGTGTCCATTTGTTGATTTAAATACAAAATTTTATACATTAGATACAATGGGGAATAAATTAATGAGTTCGTAAAAAATTCTGAAAATTAAACACAGAGTTGGTAAAGGTAATTCAGTGCACCATACTAAATTTGAATCAAATTGCCTAATTACTTTAAAAGATATTTAAGGTTATGGGGGTCAAGCCTAGTAGTAAACGGACTATAAGTCTTTGTTAATACCACCCCTGGACACCTGGTCTTGTTGTTGTTTGCTATGAATACCAAAATAATGTTGATACAATGAATTTAAACTAAATACATAAAATAGGGTTAGATCAACGCCATTGTTACTGCTACAAATACGATCATATGTCACACAATAACGTCCTACCAAACTTCACCTCGTTTGCTTTTTTTTATTCAATTTAAACATATACATATATTAGTACACCTTGCTTGCTTGAAGAAGATGCTGCATCGCTGGGTTAGAAGAATGAGGTCGTTTTAAAGTACGAATATGCTATTTTGAGACAACAAGAAAACAAGGAAAACTGTTTGAAAACTACTCTTTACGTAGGGAAAAACAAGCTTTTTTCTACTTCAGTTTGGTCAACAGGACCATTTCCGATTTTCATGATTTTCATAAGATGCGCCTTGCGATGCAGATTCCAAATATGTACGCGTATAATAAGGTCGTAAGTAGAACTTATGGCGGTACTCTTCTAAGTCAGCGATTGTGTAGATGTTTGAAATTCATGACTGGTATTAAATATGGTGGGTGATCTTTGCCATCTAGCTGTGCCTTTAAAACACGATATCAACACACTTTTGCGTACTACTATAATCCAGTTAGGATCTAGTGACAGTGACGTAACCGTTTATGTGTACACAGAAGATTACAACCATTGTCTGAATAGGTAGTGCGACTTTAGTTTGTTAGTTTAGCATTGAAATTATGGCTGTCTGTTTAAGCCTTATAATTGGTTTTACACCGTAATAGTGGACCCGACCGCTGCGTCACTCTATTCTTATCCTGACTGGACTATACTATCGTGATTCGTACTTTTGTTATTTCGTGTTCCATCATCGTACTTTCGTGATCTCGCGTTTCGTCATCGTACTTTTGTGATCTCACGTTTCGTCATCGTACGTTCGTGATCTCACGTTTCGTCATCGTACGTTCGTGATCTCACGTTTCGTCATCGTACGTTCGTGATCTCACGTTTCGTCATCTCACGTTTCGTCATCGTACTTTTGTGATCTCGCGTTTCGTCATCGTACATTCGTGATCTCGCGTTTCGTCATCGTACATTCGTGATCTCGCGTTTCGACATCCTACTTTCATGATCTCTCGTTTTGTCATCGTACTTTTGTGGTCTAGCGTTTCGTCATCGTACATGCGTGTGGCGCATTATAGATAGTATCATGCAAAAGCGATGGTCTTAGGTAAGAATAGGAAAACCGTATGTCAGTCTGACGCAGCATATTTGGCGCACGGAAGTTTAGACTCCTGAAGAGAAAACACCTAGTTATTTGAACTGACAAAATGTAGGCCCCTTCATTATATCTATATTCCATGTTCAATAAATTTTACCCCAAGACCGACGAATGATGACCGAGGTAAAATTTACCATTAGATCTATATTTGTTTTATTCTATTTCCAGAATCAACTGTCCATGACCAAGACAACAAAGCCGGGACATACAAAGTTACAATAAGCGTAGATGGCAAGAAACCTGTGATTAAAGGATCAACAGACATCTTCAAAACTAACACAAAATATCCCGCAATTTTTGATTTTCAAACAGCGATTCATGACGTCACAAAGTTCGGAGTCAACCATTGGCTAAACGAATATTCCATTAGCAAATGCGCTTTACGTCATGGGAATCCAGCTTGGCACGTGAAGCGATATTTACCACGAGCAAATGATCCGGATATTGCTAATGCTTATTATTTGGAACACAAACTGATCCACGCAACGTCAGTGGAGGATTACACTCGATACATTGAAACTAGGGAAAGGTAACTCTACTTACACATAAATTAACGAAAATGTCCAAAGAATGTCGAATACAGGCGATGCTTATCGGAGAAGACCGGTAGCACGGTGTATGATCAAACCTACATTGTTGGTACAAAACTGGCGTTGCCTTCACTTTTTGGTATAAGCAACGAACTTTTACGTACAAAAAAACGAAAAAACGCGGAGAAGGTCACGGAAAATTCAAACAGTTCTACTTCAGAGACGTACGATGAATATACTTATGTTACCACGGAACATTAGAACCATTCCAGCTTCCATCTGAATGAAAACAAAATGAAAAGCTTCAGCAGTTTCCGAAAAATAAGGGTTACAGTTTCAGTACTGCTTTACCAAATCGGGAAATGGAAATCGTTTTTTGCTACTATTTTTATAACTTGTGATGTTTTGTGCAAAGTTTTTGCCTATATATTCAGTTTTTTATCTTATGGAACTGAAAAAAGAAAAGAAACCATCATTTAAAATCAATATCGTCTCTAAAAACACGATTTTATCAAACTATAAGGCACCTATATTTTAGGAACAGCACTAAACTAGGGCACCTCCGTTATTTCGGAAACACTTAGTCATTTACAATGTATTCAGCAACTACTCGTACATGCTTTTTCTAAGTATACACTAGCTATTTGTTTCAGTATAAGATGGTTAGTTGTATTCTTACCGGATGACAGAGGAGGGATAAGCTCACATATAGTCACAATTGGCTTTTAAGGTCGGGGATTCACTGTATCACTTTAAAATTTGACACTGTTTGATTCTAATAATGTAAAATATTCATTGAGATGACGTGCATAAGTCCCATTTTCATTCCGGTTGTTTCCGTTGTCGAAGCATAATTTAGAAGCTGAAGATCTTCGAGCAGTCCCGAAGTGTTGATGGTATGCATATGCAAAAATACGAAATCAATTGACTTAAAGCTGACACTTTGATGGTGACATTAAGCAGGTTCCAACAGCCCGGCGAAAATCTGACCATTTGAATTGCGCTTATAATCATCGTCAGGATATCAATCCCGTTGTCATTCAGTGAGAAGTGAAGCAGTCCGTAATAGATCTGCGGATAACAATCGGAATGGTGCTTTTAGTATCGGGGCTTAATCCTTGTTGAAAATGTAAGGTCTGGTCATGCAAATTGGAGCTTTCTGTAAATGATTTGTGGCCAACCAACTTTGACATGGTGTTTTTAGTCTCGGGGCTTAAACCCTATTGAAAATGTAAGGTCTGGACTTGGCATTTGGCTGAGAAATCAAAGGACTTAGGTAGTGATAATGAAATTTAGAGCGCACTCGAATAGAAGTGCTCAGTTATACCAAGGGCAGTCATTAGACAGTATATTTTGTCCATGACAACAAAGTGTCTGACAGTTTTATCTGCAGAAGACTTTTTGAGTCCAGGGTCAAGATATTTACAATACTTACAAGCAATGAAATCCAGTTATGTAGTAGTAGTTATCAATACTTTACGCCATCATCGGTAATACGCTGTTCGTTCAATACCACATCAATATGCCAAATCGTACAGAAATTGCAATCGTGGATATTTGGAAAAGTTGCTT
The DNA here is from genome assembly GCA_947247005.1 of Spisula solida. Lineage (NCBI taxonomy): Eukaryota > Metazoa > Mollusca > Bivalvia > Venerida > Mactridae > Spisula > Spisula solida. The sequence continues at coordinate 19,593,667 of OX365962.1, read as the reverse complement.
AATGTATTTTGTTTTTCAGAGCCAATGTACTGAAGCCGTGCTGTCTAATCGAATATGACTATTTTACTATACTGCTTTTCAAGTAGCTGGATCCAAACGCTAAATCACTCATCTGTTGAAAGGGAGCTGTATTCAAAGCATGACATGCATTGGTTACATGTCCACGTCGTGTTTTGCAGTATAGACCACAAAGTCGCGTAAGGGACGCCGTGTACATACTTCGGACTCAGGTGTGACGGGTCAATGAATTTTTTATTTATTTAAGAAAAAAAGCTCAATGCATCCTCCAAACGTCTAACACGATGACGGTGTCTTAAATTCCAACAGAAAACGATCATTCAGACCGACATTTGCAAAAGAATTAGCACGTGCTTTGTTTAAATGCATCTCGCTGTAGCAAGGAGTCGTACAATGAGCGGTTTTTGAATGGAGGGGAGCTGTATGCTAGGTCAACATACATTGTACATGTAGATGCTGTAACTTCAAACGCAGCTACAAAATCGATGCGTGAAATGTAATGCAACAGTCAATTGAAACCACGGAACCCAACGCCGGGAAAATACGGGGATTTTTACTGTGTTTTTTTCCAAATTCCTGGTAAAATTCCTGCCCAATGGCCATACTGTTGGTCAACCTACCGCATATTGTCACTCCCCTTGATTTTAGTCAGTGAAATCATACATTAAATATAGGTATGTGTAATTCTACTTGATATTTGGATGTATGCAAACATCGCAGATGAATTACTGTTGGTCAAACTATGAAGATCGCCCGTCTGTACGCCTGCAATAAACTCGGTAAAAGCACAGGTATAGTCACGGCTATATTTTCCCGCTATTTCTCCCATCCTTCCTCCTCGGGTTTCGTTTGACTGGTGCATAGCATTAAAGCACGTGCGAAACCATGGCGTAACCAAGTTCCGGCCTAACTTATATCGGATTCTGACAAATGAAAGATCTAGACCATTTGGACGAATTATATTCAGAGAGACAAATTTTGACATAATATAGGTGCCCTTATACAAACAATATAGGTGACTTATCATAAGTTAATTATTGCAAGATATTTTCATGTTAGAAGGTTGTGTCCGCTTTTGATGATTATCCCAATATCAAAGTATCATTGTAGTATAAATTGAACATCAGAGCAATACCAAAAATAATAGGATTCGTTGTTCAAATACTTTTTCAATACACATGTCAATTTTTTTTACTGTGACACGAAACAGAAGATTCGTTCATTTTCATACTTCGGATACAAACTTCGACTTAATTTTGAGCGGATTACATTTTTACATCTTCGAGTGGTTCCGTAAAACCATTCCAGTTATGAACTAAAGCCAAATCTATGAGTAAATGGATATGAAAAAACTTCACCACACCGTCCATTTATGCTATTTATCCAAGATCAATAGGAAAAGTTAGGTGCTTGTACGAACAAGTGAGTTGAAAACGCGACTTTTGTACCAACAATGTAGGTTTGATCATACACCGTGGGTAGTAGTGCACATTTTCCGATACCGCTGATATCGGAAATTTCCCGAAGCGCGTTCGTTTATCTTCGTAAAATCTGACTGTGACGTCACAATCGGTACTCGCAGTTTAATCTGTCGCTCAAACAAGGAGTCTTTTTCGAAAAGAGCAAGTGTGTAGCACCTGGATTGCGTGTATCACACATTTTTATCAAGGGGGAGGTAAAACACTGAGTCACTTATCAGTTTTAGGCAATAATCATACGTATCACACAGTGCCTGTTTTCATTTTGTCGTATACTTCAGAGATAACCCCAATAATCACTGGGTTACACTTTAAGCTGGGTTCACACTATGAACGTTTGTACCAGCGTTTCAAAAGTCAGAAAAATGAGCCCAAACGTCGGTGAAATTATGCTCGTGAGGAGGAATAATTTGGTTCGCACTGCGAACGTTGTGTATCTAACGCACGCTAACGTTTTGGGAACCTTTCTCAGCGCTCAACTGCGTTTGACAGCGGTTACAAGCGCTTAACAACGTTTGCCTGCGTTGTAGCTTTTTTTATCGGCGTAGGTGAACTTTTACCAACGTAGGTTAGCGTGTGTGTAGCGGTCTCTAACTTAGTCCAACTTAGACGAACGATGTGCCAAACGCCAGAGTCCGTTGAACAAAGTTTACCTAAGTTACTGAAACGTTATTGAAAGTTCGTCTGCGCTAACCACTTGCGTTGCTACCCGTTGGCCTACGTTGGACAAACGTTCTTTTGCACTTGGGAAAGTTGGCTTACGCCAGCCCTTGCGTTACTACCGCGTTCATTGCGCTGGATACCCGTTGGCCTCAGCTAGATAAACGTTCGACCAAATTCGTTATCACCACCAGCGTTTCAGCAGACGTTTGCGAACGGAGTTTAACTTAAGCAAACTTTGATCAACTTAATTCAGCGTTCAGGAACGTTTATAAACGGAGCACAACTTAAATCAGCGTTTATTTCAAACGTCGGCAAAGTTTTTGCATGTTAAACATTTTCATTGAATATAACGTTCTTCAGCGTTTACCAACGATCGTCAACTTTCCAAAACGTTAAGTAACTTTTACTAGCGGAGCTGAACGTTTGCCCAAACGTCGGTAAACGTCGGTCCAAACGCTAGAGTGTGAACCCAGCTTTAACGATCACTATGTTCAGTACTCCTTTCACACCTCACCGATAAACTTACATCAATAAATGATTACATTATTTTTGACTTACATTTGTACCTTGAATAGTTTAATACACATTGCTGGCCAACGATGACACTAACAGGGTCATTCATCTAGGGCAATCAGCTTTTTGATTGCTGAAACGCATTCATTCTAGTTTTCGCCAGCTTGGACTAGGGCGGATATTTACTTGTTTAGTTGGACATTGTTTTATGTTTTCTGTGCTCGGTTGGTTCAGTTGGGCATTGTGCGTTGTATGTGTCTTATGTTTTCTGTGCTCGGCTGGTTAAGTTGAGTGCTGCATTCCCTGTCTGACTTAATATTATATTGTTGTAAGTTACACTAAAGATAATTCTAAGCTTTAAGCTGACTTGATAATCGAAATTCATAATTATCATGATATATATAACTGTTTTTTTTTAAAGTATCACTGGTCAACAGTATTTCTAGTGTATGTTGCAATTGACGATTTATCGAATTATGGTTTGACTGGCAGAATTGATCTGCGAAATTTGGATATTGTGTTCAGTAAAATGAACAAACTGTAGTGTTTTTGTAATGTCCTGAACATTCACGGACTTTCAAGGACAGGTATACTATAATGTACAGTTGGGATAATGTAAGGGTTATGTTTTATTCTATGTGTACACGCAGAATATTACAACCATTGTATGAACAAGTATTTTAATATAACTTAACATTTTAGATGTTTGTATAAGCCTTTATCATTACACCGTAATAGTGGACTCGACCACTGCGTCACTGTATAAATATCTTCTCATTTTCTGCTTGAGCGTCGAGGATGTTTCGTGAAAATCGGTAAAAGAATATAATACTTACCGTTGTTTTTTATAATTTATGTTTGTGTGCTTTCCCGAAACTAGGTAACCTCCCTTGGTAAATCCTCGATAACGTCCCCTGTTTTCAATAATTCCACTTCCGGGGTGTCCTGATAAGATCAGTATATAGTAACATAGAACAAATTGCAGTTATTTTAAACATTTAGCTTACAAAAGTGTTCTTTTTTTATATGTTTTTGGTATTATCTGTTAGAAAAATTAATTTTGTATCCTATACTGCTATATTACATTAGAATACTGCGAAATTAATTAAATCTATACGGAACAAAGTATAGAATCTACGGCGACAAACAAAAAATAATATTTGAAATTAAAGAAAACATACAAAGGATATTGTTTGTTCGCTTATCAAGATAATAATCTTTGAAAGTATCTGGTAAAATTAAGCAAACTGTTAAAAATTATGTTTCGTGTGCTCCATAGTTTTTTTTAATTATTAAAAGTGAAGTAATCAAATTATTCCACGTCAATCTCTACAGCGTACTTCTACTTTGATATATGTTAAGTTTTATATTATTGTATTTGTGAAATTGTAAAATATACATTGTCAATGTGGTTGTAAGATGTTGGCATATTCGTATAAGATACCCGCGAATTTGTAAAAACAATAGTGTGATAGGGTGTTGGCATAGTACCCCCAATCCCGCGAATGAGTCACACAATGCATGTATTAATTTATGCGCGGTTCAAGAGGGTTGTTCCGACCCACTTGAATTTTGTTGTCCTGTAAATATAAATACATGAGTTGTGCAGGGCTTGGAATTTGATCAGGATATCCCACTGAGATCACAAAACTGGTTTGATCCGTCTGAGCAAATGGTGGCCCGACTCGATCTTTCTTGAGAATAAATTATTAGGATGCCCCCCCCCTCCCTTCCCCTGAGAAAATGTGCTGCGACTGCGCATGTTAAAAGTTAATTTTATTTCACTGAACGAAAAATTCAACTGTCAATACTTCAAAACAAACGGGAAGTACAAAATATAAATATAAACGAACGCAACTACCAGAAACTATACATGTATACAAGTGGCACGGACGTATACATTTATCCAAAGAATACTTGGATTTTTATATGATCTTTGCTCCCTCATTTTAAATTACAGTCATCGTGATAAGAGCTGTTTTATTACCCTAATATTAATCTCCCGTTGATATTATACAGATCTTACATCAGAAGGATGCAACTATATGTCCAATTAAATAGCCACCGCGGTGACATATGTTGCATTATACAATGTGTCAGACAAGGCGAGTCATTTTAACTTTTAACCTCAAACTAATTGCAACACAAATGTTTATCTTTTTATATTGTGCATCTAGCTAATGTTAACCGTGAAAAAAAGTCCTAAGAAAAAATTCCTTTGGCTTTTCGAAATATGCTCATAATATTGAATTGTCACATGTTTTCGCGATCTTTGTTTCTTTTGTGGGGTTTATGTTTTGATCTGTATGAGTATTTTACTTTTAATGCGTTTTAATTGTAAACGATTCAACCAAGGAACAATCCTGTAACATTTTTTTCTATCAGATATTCAGTTTTGGCGAGGAAAATGTCCAATGTTTTCTAGAACAAGCACTACGAAAAATTAGAATTTATTCCCTAGCGACAATTTCTTTCGACGAACCATAATTGTTTTAAGGAATTTGGTAGAGAGTCACAAAAGCAGTATTTGAGCGAAATTATTTTGAAATCAAACTGCTGGTTCTTGAGAAAAATACTGAGAAAGTTGTCAATGTTAGTACATCAATATAGGGAAAATGTGCACACTCCCTAATGTTTTTGAAAAATCTAATCAAAATTATTTTCAGATTTTTGGAAGAGGATTACCCAATGACCATTTGTGCCAAAATAATTTCAATTTAGAGCAGTGATTTTCAAAACAATGATGTTCAAGCCTTTTAATACGTGATATATATACAGGAAATGTGTCACGCCCCCTGGTGGCCATGTCGTTATTCGAACCATAGCGCTGTTTATGTATTTAGTTTAGAGGGTCACCAAAGAACCATATGTGCCAAATTATTTTGAAATCGGAACATAAGTTTCTTAAAAGAAGGTATTCAAAAACGTTATAACCTTTGACCTCTAAGTATGGCCTTGACCTTTGAGCTTGGGACCTAGGTCTTGCGCATGGCACACCGCCTTAACGTGGTGAATATTTGTACCAAGCGATTTAAAAATCCAGTAAGAAACGACAAAGATACAGAGTGAATGCGACTTGCATAACTATAAAACCTTTGACCTCTAAGTGTGACCTTGACCTTTGAGCTAGGAACCTATGTCTTGCGCATGTCACACCGTCTTGATGTGGTGAACATTTGTACCGGGCAATTTTAAAATCCAGTAAGAAACAACAAGGTTAGAGAGCGAACGCGACTTACATGACTGTATAACATTTGACCTCTAAGTATGACCTTAGCCATTGAGCTAGAGACCTGGGTCTGGAGCATGACACACCGTCTTGATGTGGTGAACAGTTGTATCAAGGATTTTTAAAATCCAGTAAGTAACGATCATGTTACATAGCGGACAAGACGTGCATAACTAAATAACCTTTGACCTCTGAGTGTGACCTTGACCTTTGAGCTAGGAACATGGGTCTTGCGCATGACACACTGTCCTGACGTGGTGAACAAGTGTACCAAGCAATTTTAAAATCCAGTTAAAAGTGACAAAGTAACAGAGCGGACACGGTTTTGCTAACAGAAATATATTCGGGAGTACTTTGGGCACGGCCTAATTCATCAACATCTTCAGTCATTTATACAGTATGAACAAGAATGTTCATTTACCATTAGATACACATGTATATAATACATGATATGTGTAATTTCTAAACAAATCGATTTGGAATTATAGAAATGATTAACCTATAAGTTACCCCTTCCAAGTGCTAATATGACTCAATTTGTCGACAATTCAATAGGTTATACCCCTACATGTATAATATCATACAGGTGAATATTAAACTCTCCGATGATAATATCATTATTTGATTTCGCTAGAGGAAGGTTGTATCTTTCAGTAAATATGCACTTTTATATACATTTAGTACATATTTAACTACTTACAGAGGCATTATCAGAACTTAAAATGTCACCCGTACTATGAATAAAAGAACATGCTAAACTTGCTGTCAAATGTGGCATTAAACATGTGGATTTTTTTCCAACTTTCCAGCAAATTTTTTACTTCGGACTTTTTTTCTAGAGTGTATAATAGTTTGTAGATGATGAAACTGTAAAAAATCGTTGTGTTGCAATTAGTTTGAGGTTGGCCCTATTTTTGAGCTTAAATGACTCGCCTAGACACGTAGTTGACCAATTACACAGCAGGGGGTCTTTTCCACTGATTACTAATTCAGATTATGGGTTTTATGACACTTAATTGGTTTTGAAAAAATGTTTTAATACGGGTATTTATAGGGACACCGAATACCGGATTGTCATTTAATTTTCTCAATATACATGAATTAGGCATTTAATATTTTCAGAACACAAACACCAGTGCGTTCATTTTCGCTACAAATTTCCCTCATTATAGCCTTTTAATTAAAATACTTATTGTTTAAATCTAACATAATTAGTATAATTGATAGCCGCCCTTGAAGCGGCTATCTTATGGAATACCAACCAAATTTCTCCCCTGGACGTGAAAGGACAAGTTACTGATAGTTATTAAAATGAATAAATTTGTTTGCGTGGATATTGAAGCTATTAATTGATACCTGTACAAACACATTTAAATTCTCATTGATCCCACCATAAATGACATTTTTTGGATGGATAATGTTCGTAATTAAAATAAAACATGTTTCCGTATTAATAATTTAATTGCTGATCCCTTTTTGCGTAGACTAGCTGAGGTGTCTTTTTTTTTCTTCTACTGAACTGATCGCTAATTTTATCGATAGTTGTATTCGTTTACCAATGATGCTGATGTTTTCGCATGAAAACAATAATATAGAGTTTCATATAAATTTTCTTTTTTTATCAATTATAGATAATGAAAAGAAAAGAAATTGCTGAAATTTAAACATTAATTTGATAAAAAAAATGTTGAGTCGCCGGAATTAGTCTATTCATAAATTCTGTACTATAAATAGACTTGTTTAAAACGCGTCAAACTACCGAATCTGCGGTCACAGAATGGGTAGCCTGGATTACCTCCCCTATCACTACTAAATAAATATAGAACGACAGGGAATCAGACTACATAATGGGTTGGCCCGGGTACTTGCTTCCAAAAGTTTAACGGTAACATATCAGTATTTTAGCAATTATTGTGATATTGTGCTGTTTATTGTGATTATATAAGTAGTTTTCATATATTATGAACAATATCTTGATGATTTTAAAGTTGCTTGATTTGGCCGCACGTGCCCGCAGTTTGGCCGCGTTTTAAACATGACGGCGGAAGTAGATATGTTGTTTTGATAAAACTTTACTTATCAAAAATAGCCGGGAATAAGTGAATACAAGACGCGAGTACTTGTTGAACAAGGAAAATCTTCTTTAATACTCATAAACGAACGTAGTTATGCAATTTCATCAACATCCGATACAGACCTTGAAGTAAGTAACTGTCGTACTCGTACCGATTCGACCCAAAATGTTAAAAAATGTAAACAACTTTTGAACAATGTTATGCATCTATTGTGCATTGCTATTTCGTTTTGCACGCCAATTGTTTACATCAGTACGAGGCATCGTGTGCTACACTGTAACTGTACGAATTTAACACTATTGAAAACTGTTAAATAAATGATAAAATCTGAAATCTTATAAAAGTTCAGTAACCAAAATGAATAAATATCACAGACTTATGACATTAGATTGATTCAGTCGAGCTGGGCAGTCTTGGATGAGCATTCTTAATCATATGCTCGTGAAATCCTTTTTAACAGTATGTTGTCGATTGTCTTCCTTATCTGCATGATGGTCGGGCCAATATTTTTTCTTACCCACATGATTGACAGTCATGCCAATTATTATTTTCCTTATGCGTCTGACAGTCGTCCCGATTACTTTGGTTATCCGAACGACAGTCGTACCAATTATTTTCCTTATGCGCATGATGCTCGTGCCAATTATTTTTATTATCCGCTGCACGACAGTCGTACCAATTATTTTCCTTATGCGCATGATGGTCATGCCAATTATTTTCCTGATGCGCAAGACAGTTGTGCCAATAATTGAATTGTTTTCCTTATCCGCACGACAGTCTCGTAAATTATTTTCCTTATTTGCACGATGATTATACTGATTAATTTTCTTATCCGCACGTCGGTTGTGCCGATTATTTTCCTTATCCGCACGACAGTTCAGCAAATAATTTTCCTTATCCACACGACGGTCAAAATGTTGTCAGTCCGAATGAATATTTGTCAGTATGAATGAATATTTGTCAGTTCGAAAAAAATATTAAAATGAAAATAGACCTAAAGTTGTACCTTTTAAAAATTTTAATTGCTTTATTGAGAGCTAAATAATTTAGAAATGCATGTTTAGCTTTTAACATATTTAATAAGTGATTGCCAAAGGACCTAATTTGTTGTTTACCTTTTTACAATAACCTGAATGAGCATAGCTATAAATTTAACCTCTGTAGAGCTGAAATACCTCAAAATGACAGCCAATATTTTCAGCTCCCAGAGACTGAGAGTGAAGCAGAAAAACCCTAGGTACAATGTAACTGCACCGTCATCGAATCCCAAGTCCGCATTTAAAATGCAGGAGGGCCTAATTGTGTATTTTTTATGCTCCCCGAACGGTGAGCATATAGTCGCCGCTTTGTCCGCCCGTCTGTCCATCCGTCACACTTTTGTCCGGGCCATAACTTGAAGAGTATTAGAGATATCAATTTGAAACTTCTTAGGTGAATAGACCTGATTGAGGGGAAGTGCAGTGCACAAGAACCATAACTCTTGATTGCATATGTTTTTAGTTATTCCCCTTTGTAATTTTTCATACTTCATTCTTGTCCGGGCCATAACTTAAACAGTATTAGAGATATCAATTTGAAACTTTATCGGTGACTAGACCTCATTGAGGGGAAGTGCAGTGCACAAGAACCATAACTCTTGATTGCACATTTTTTGAGTTACTCCCCTTTCTATTTTTTTTCATACTTCATTCTTGTCCGGGCCATAACTTAATTAGTATTAGAGATATCAATTTGAAACTTCATAGGTGAATAGACCTCATTGATAGGAAGTGCAGTGTGAAAGAACCATAACCCTACAATATATATTTTTGAGTTATTTCCCTTTGTAATTTTTTATACTTAATTCTTCTCTGGGCCAGAACTCATACAGTATTAGAGATATCAATTTGAAACTTCATATGTGAATAGATCTCATTGAGAGGAAGTGCGGTGCACAAGAAACATAACTCTTTATTGTAAATTTTTGGAGTTATGGCCTTTTGTACTTTTATACTTACTTCTTGTTCAGGTCATAACTCCTTCATTATGGGAGGTATTGATTTGAAACTTTATAGGTGAATTAATCTCATTCAGGAGAAGTGCACCTTTATTGTTTTTTAATTATCTCCCTTTTTCATACAAATTAATGCTTGGCAGGTCCCTCACTTAAACAGTATTGATGGCATTTGATTGAAACTCAACATAATGGTAGAGGAAGTGCGGTGTCAAAGAACCAAAATTCTACATTATTTTCTTTTTTTACCTGTATCTGTAATAAGTTATTTTCAATTTTGGGACAAACACTTGCTTCGGGAAGCATAATTCGGTTTTACCGATTCATTGTATTCTACATTTACTTTAATCCAATAAATATGTGGAACTATCAAGTACTTCAAATTTATTTTGAATTTTGTTAATAATCTGGTGACATTGCAACACTGCACATCCAATTGGTCAAAGGAATGATGACTAGTTTCCAATACCAGTAAGCTATTTAGAATGGTCACATAATAATGTTTCAGTGATTTATAATGTGCTTGTAATTGTTTATATGCGAGGGTTGCATGCTACATGTATTTACGTGTTTTTACTTCATATCGTGCAGCACTAGTATATAAGAACGTTTTGCTCATCCATATAGAAATGCATTTGTAAACGAAATTGCTGTTAAACAATAAGTAGAAATGAAAAGATCTAGATCTGTTATACAATACCGTTACTTATACTCAATGAAAAGTTAGGTACCATCCTATCAATTGACTCTTATATTTAAAATTCACGTTACACTGTGTTAAAAGCCGAACACAACTATGTTTTGACCTTACTGAGAAGTCACAACTTTAACAATATTCAGATGCACACACTAGAAAACTTTTGTACCGATAGGTCATATTGTATACAAAATACAGAGGTATATATAAGTGGTAACTTTTCAGTGACTCCCAGTTTATAATGTCAAATACCTGTGTATATTGGAATATTTCCCGCTCAATTTCATTCTATCTGAATGAAACGTTAGAGATTTCAGTCGTTTAGAATAATTTATAACACCGTTGCTTGATATAACAGTATTCATGCCATGTAAACCACAAAATTGCGGCTACTTTGATGCATTGCATCACAAATTTGTCTTGTATTAATTTTTGTATTTAATACCATGAACACTATTGTGAATAAGCATGCCATGATATGTCTGCGTGGTGGTGGATTTATTTAGCACTTATAAGTGCAAGTTTATGTCTACGTGTGTTATGGATGATTGTCAAAATAATTTAATTGGTGAGTATCTTCATAAAAATATTGTAGATTAATTCGTATTTTATAAGGTTACCGAAAATAATATTTGAACGAATATTTAATAATATTGCTGTATAATCATAATTATTATTGAATAGTCTTCTCAACTTATAAATATTGAAAGCGCTCGTGGATAAAATATTTTACTGAGAAATATATATTTAAATCTTAATGAAATTTCATTATCCCAATAAGAATTTTAGGCCATGTAATCACTTCCCTACATGTTCGTTCAACTGAAGACAAAAGAAAAGCAAAACCATCGTCAACAAAGTACTTTTATCTCAAGTATAACGGATCGCTAATGCCAGGAGTAATGGCTGAATAACGATTGAATCGATATATGGACACCCCGGAAGTTAAGATATTAATCTGGCGCATGCGCATAGGCGTCAAGGGAAGACAATTTCAAAGGGAGGTTAGCTAGTTTCGGGAAAGGCCTATAGCGGTTGAACCCTGTTTGGACAACGGATAACATAACTATATACATGTAATTATTGTGCTGAAAGATGGGCATTTATTATGCCGTCAACATAATACACTATATACAACAAAGTTTCAACAACAATATGTTGACAAAGTTAAACAACAATAACAATAAAGTGTGATCAATATATCTAAAAATCTGGGCCTAATAAAAACCGCCAAAAAAGCCTGATAGGGTACATGTGTTGAGAGATTTTTACTAGCTTTCTTAGCTACAAATTACGTCACATACCACGTGGTATCACCTTACTGATTGTTTTATACGCGTAAAAAATGTACATGTATATACATTTTGGATAACATCTAATTAAATTTAACTAAATGTATTTTTAGTTTTTAACAATTACGAACGAGTGCCGACATTTGGTGTTCATTTACTCTTGTAAGTATAATCAAATATTGAGAAGCACTTCACATGATATTATATATAAAACATTTGTTTGGTCGTCAAATATGAATGAGTGTATAATATTAAAAATTAACTACCGGTGAATATTAAAAAATATTACATAGTTAAGTGCTCTATGCATCATGCACTATAAATGGGAATTGCATGATTTGGGGATTTTGTGGCAAATTTACTCATACTTAAGTGGCTTAGAGAGTTAAGGAGTTTATGTTAATAAGAACCTCTCCTCGTGTGCACGATTTGGCAATATTTAACAATATGATGAATCGAAAACAAAGCCGGAATATACGTAGGTAAAATATTCTCATGTTATCTGTGTAGACATTTGATTGTCAGATGTTTTAAAACTTAATTTTATTACGAAGGGACCTGGGAGTGATATTCACAAAACATCGTAAGGAAAACTTAAATTTTCTTAAAATTTTCTATTTAATTGTGTATTAGCTAAGCCAAGGAAATCAAGATTATCATTTGTTCGCATATCAATAGTTTAGAAGCAGTTGGTATAAAGAGCTACAATAATCATAAAGAAAACATAGGTTGATCTTCGTTTCCGAAATTTCCGAAGTTGAGAAATATGTGCAGCTCAAGTTTTTAATTCAAGTATAAATATCTAAGTTTTCCCTTAAGATGCTTTGTGAATACTATCCCAGCTGTATTGTTTAACTTTGTTCTGTTCTATTCGGAACACTTTGGACAAAAATATTTTTCTGTTCGAAACACTTTGGACAATGATACGTTTGTTCATTTCGGAACACTTTGGACAATAAGCTTGTTCTGATCGGAACACTTTGGACAACAAGTCTGTTTGGTTCGGAACACTTTGGACAGTACAATTTTTCCGTTCGGAACACTTTGGAAAATAAGTTTGTTCTGTTCGGAACACTTTTGACAATAAGTTTGTTCCTTTCGGAACACTTTGGACAAACAAGAAACATCCCGGAGTTACCAGGACGTTCTGTAAAATTAAAATAAGTTATAAGTGTATGGCATGGAAGGAATTCATGCAGATCGTCAAAAAAGCGCAAAAATGCCACAAATTACACCAGTCGAAAGGTAGGGGTGATCTAGAGCCAGTATGGACGTACCACGTGGTATGTGGCGTATTTTTTGTCTAAGAACGCAGGAAAATCTGTCAACACAGTCAAAAACAACCGTAAGTATTTTATTCTTTGGCCCATTTCAAAAATGAGAACTATACTTGCAACTTTATGTTATAGTTAGAACATATTAAGTAAATTTTAATGATTAAAAAGGGCGGAGCGAGCGAAGCGAGCCCTTTTTAGTCATTAAAATTTACTTAATATGTTCTAACTAACTTAGAATATAACATTCTGCATTCTGATTGGCCGATAGAAATTAGCGCCAACGCATGACGTCAAGTCTGTTAAGAGAAAATTTTAATGATTAAATTTTCATTTAACCGCGAAAATGTGGCGGTTTCATTGGCTCATAATGTAGGTTATATTCTAAATTATGTTTCAACAAAATGTCAGTTTTTGCCCGAAATCGACTCGACTGTTTTGCATAAAACTATGTTTTTTCTTGCGTTCTTAGCCTTAAATTACGATACATCATACCACGTATGATATACGTATATATGTCCACACTGAGATCGATATTCGATAGTGCTAAGTGGTAAAGATTCGATTTAAAATATTTTATGTCAGCCCGGCCTTAATTAATTATCTAACAAATTACTTTAAAGCCATAATAAGCTTTAAATGGCTATTTTCAAAAAAGCAAGAACTTGATAACCTATCTGCAGAATGATGGCTTTTGAGCATGTTAGTTGAGTCCCACATAAAAGGTGGAAAACAACATGAGATGGAAGAAAAGTACTGTTCGCACATCTTACGAGATGCGAGTTGGTAAGTGGTGTCACACCGGTAAAACATTTTACTATCATTTCTATGCAAAATAACTCAATGTCATGTCTCTCCCTGAGTCATACTGATTTTCCGAATTATTCCCTGTGGCCGTTTCCATAGAATACATACACAGTCCTCAAAAATTAGTCACCGAAAATGGTAGGTTGATTGTGATGTTTTGCTGCTATTTCAAGTCTCCCAGGTAGACTCACAGGCCCTCGATGCGATGTTATGGTCCCGAAAATAAATATTACTCTATCTTCTACAAGAGTAATATTTATTTTCCGGACCATAACATCGCATCGAGGGCCTGTGGGTAGACTATGCTATTTTCCAATACACAACAGCTGATTTGGCCGAAGCACCCACACATTTCCAGCCCTCCGTCAGGGTGTAGTAATCATGAAAAAGATCAATTAAAGACTGTTAGCTCTTGACAGAAAGTCCATATTTGAAATATATACAGGAATTTTGGTCAACAATCTACAGTTTCCTAAGTCAAACAGTACTTGAACAGAACAGAATTAACGTTTTGATAGGAACTATTTTATACTACGACTCGGGAGTACTTTCACCGGTGTGACACCTAGTACTATAGTAAACATATTTAATAGATTAGGGGCTTGTCAACTGATTTGATCATGGGAATATGACTTGGTATCTATTTAGTATATACAATATTAACACCATCAAGTTACCAGTAATTAGTTGATGATTATAGAAATTCTTTGTTTGTACGCCACTCTCGGTAATCACATGTCTATATTAATGAAAACTGTTTAGTAACAAAATCAGGAAAAACACCAACGTTCGGTAAGTACAGTCAGAACTCGATACAAGGACGCTATTCGTTTCCAAGAAAAATGTCGTTGTAACGAATATGTCAGTATACTGAATTGATACAAAGAGCGTTCTAATACTTTTGTCCCAAAATATGATGTCAGTATAATGAATTTGTCGGTATATCGAATGTCGTTATATCGAGTTCTGACTGTATTATGTTAATTATTGCGTTTAATTAAAAGCATCATTCGGGTTTAACTATTTCTGTTAGGAAGTTAATTTTACGTTAAATTGTCAAGAATGTACATAGTTATTCGCGTTACTTTTACTTTAAAGTGCAATTGTTGTGATGGGAGAATTTGTGTGTGAGTTTATAAGACTTCGACCAATTATTGTTGAGAGCTAAGAATTTGTATTACATGAATCTTTGTTTAAAAGCTTACTGTATACATATTGTTTATCTGTTCTCATTGACGTATTGTGTTTAATGTACTGTTGTTTGAATATTTCGTATTGTTTATTTCAGATAACCGCTTCAGCTTGAATTGTTTGAACGCTTGTTATAATGATTGAAAGCTAGAATATTGATAAATGACTAGAATAAAGCGAGTAAGAACTATCAATCCTGGTTTTGTTTGAGTAACTGGCCTGCACCTATCGTTAACCAGGCCAGTCTGTCGGTGACAGAACAAATACAGCCACCCATTGGTTTGTTTACAAAATAACGAATTGTAAGCAATAAATGGACGATTTATAGTCTAATGGAAGCAACCTTTGCAAAACTCGTATTTTATCTGCTATACATTTTACATTATCTCTCCCAAGACCTTTTTTCGATCATCCAGTAAATAGTCTAATTACAAGGAATGAGAATATTTTTCATAAATGACCAATAATTGAAGACAGAATGTTAAATGTATCTGTCGAAATAGTATGCCAAAAATCACATTCAAGTAAAATGTATGGATGACAAAATACTAATTTTGCAAGAGTTGCTTCCATCAGATTATAAATTGTGCATATTTTTGCAATTCATTATTTTGTAAACAAATCCACTGGAGGTTGTTTTTCGTTTTCTTTTACGTATTGCGTTTTCCACCTTTGGGACACAACTAAAGTGCTCAAAATCCATGGCTCTTCAAATAGGTTACCAAGTTATTGCTTTTTGAAAATACTGAGCCGTTTAGGGCCTAATGTGATTTTTGGCATACCATTTCAATAGATACATTTAACATTATGTCGTCAATTATTGGTCATTTATGAAAATCATCCTTTTTCCTTGTATTTACTAAATGATCGGAAAGCAGTTTTTGAAAGCTGATTGGGCTTTGAGATACAAAACAAAGTCAAACATAGTTTATTCCACCCTTATACATAATAACTATATACATTTTAAACAAGACTGCCTTCAATAAATGTTAGTGTGCAGGTTTATTTGTCAGCCAATGAAATTTCTGTATTTTAAATTGCTCGAGAGTTCTTAATCCCGTAGAACGAACAAGATGGTTTACTATGTAAAGCTTAGTTCATAGAACGTACTATGTAACTTAGTACCGTTCTATGTAACATAGTACCGCAGCCAAATAAACCTGCACACTAAGTATATTAGTATTCATCCTTACTTCGCTCCCGTCGACGTTTCTAATTTTTATAGAACAGTAAGGATGAACACTAATATATACTTAATGCCCCGATGGAAGCCTTGTCCATAAAAACTAGCTAAGTAGATGCCGGGACCAAAAATCATATAATTCCATGCCGGGACATAACAAATCAAAGCACCGAGAGTACTATTGGGAGGCGATAAAGCTTAAACCGACTTTACACGTTAAATGATCGTTTTCTTACTGCCGATCTTGTCTTGAATGTCAAAATAGGCATATGTGACTATATAAGCATGTTGGGTATCTAAATAATTGATTAAAGGTGCATATTAATTTATATGTAATACGTGTATTGAATGCGTATATCAAAAGTGGCTTTAAAATAATACTACGCGCCTATTTATCAGATTCTACCGTACCGTCTTGTAATGACTTCCCTCACAGCGTGAGACAGTCTATAGAAAGCGGCTAGCTAGTACAGCGACACCATATGATTGCATAACAGTACTTCGCAGACCGTATACGATTCATTGATAAAACCATCACTTGACCGTAGTCTGAAGTTTCTAAAAATAGCTTTACAGCCGGAACATTTGATGAACACGTCATTTTCGTACTATGAAACAAGTTCGGTATCAGCCGGTGTAGTGATTTTTTTGGCCAAAATATCGATTTAACGAACAGTTTCACAATAATTCTTGATCTTAGAATAAACAAATGTTGCTGATTGGCTTATATCAGTTAAAACATTTGGAGAAACATATGTAGCAGTATTGGGAATGTTGACTGTTTCTGGAACTACTTGAATGCGGATTCACATAGCAGCCTAAAGGCGGTTAATTTTGTATTAAGAAATGGGCAATAGTAGTAATGAGAGGCTTAATCGCCTCCCAAAAAGCATACTTGACACAGTTTTTAGTACTACATGTAACATGCAACTGAATGTCACAGGTTCAATGATGATATACTAGTTCATGGGGATGACCTATTGTCAAGTGTTTAAAGACAGAAGTGCTGAAATATAACTGCAACTTTCAAGTTTATTTCTAGATTTCTCATTGCAGATTACTTATGATTTCGGAGAAGTATTTTTTTCGTTCGTCTGCAATAGTCGTATTGCGGGCAATTTGGCTTTATCCCTTCTAATTGGCCAATGACCTTCCGCTTCGAGGGAATAGACAGAATTTTATGTGATACTGGGATTCATACTGGGGTTCAGAGTGCGCTACCGGCCTAGCTCATTACGAGTCGACTCCTTGATTCTTTAACGTGCATGCACGGTGTTTGTCGGATATACACTGGGACTCTCTCTCTGGCTTCACTATCAATTCATTTAAAGTTGGGTGGGAAACTATAGAGCGCTCGGCCATCGGGTCACCTGGAGAAGTAATATATTTGTCAACAAAAAGAGCAATTTCTTAGAGATGCTGACCTCCAGATATGTACACAAAGCACACCATGTAACTGTTTCCGTTTCCAGAATAAATAAAATGTAAATACTTATGTGTTAAAATGAGATGACATTCGTAAGTGTTTCAATCAGAATTTATGATAAACAGCATTTTTCAAGCCATTTGCAGTGGTCTAATATATATATATATGTGTGATGTGATTGGCTATCCTTATTCTCCAATTAAATAAGATCAATATAGAATACCACCCCTGGACAAAAAGTTACTTGATGTAGTTGTCATCGATTTCCTGGCCTGAAATTCACGAACATTAAAGGCCTGCCCCATCGAACAGCAATGTTTTATTGGCTATTAACCATATCTACCAAAACGTCATACTTTGATTCGTTAAGACTATCATCCAATGTACTCGTGTATTTTTTATATTTCAGAGAGTCTGAATGCGCAGCCAATCAACTGGCAGTATCGATACCATTCATTCAACCATCTCAAATCATTGAATCACGTGACATCCGCCGGAAGTCACGTGTTACATCTTATATTGAAGTGAAAACACCCAACGAACCAGTAAAAATGACCGACAACGGCACCGTTAATCCTAGCTATGAACCAATGGACCGGGATAAAGTTCCCGGAAGTACCGACACGACTGTTAACATGTCTGAACTGAATAATGAAAGTACGGACTCGATTCACTCATGTGACAGCATCGGCTCTATGAAATCTGAAGACACACCAGCTGATATCAAGATTGAAATAACTGATGAACAAGGGAAACGAAAGGTATCTGCAATTGATAATGTGTTACTTGTCTGTTACTATAACAGAATAATTGGAAATTATTGAGTAAGAAATGTAACTTTCGTCATTAGCCTATCACGTAATGAGGTCCACTTATGACTTCTTTTGTCTACTTATTCCTTCTTTTGTCCAGTTGTTACTTCTTTTGCCCACTTATTACTCTATGTTGCTCTTTTGCTGAATATCTACTATTCCTCTCTTTGCTTCACCGTTGTTTATACATTTTAATGTAACTTTGTTGCCACTTTTGCAATAGTCTCCTTACTTCTGCGTTGTTCATGGGTTGCCACGGTTGTCCATAAGTGTACCTGTGTTGCCACTTTGCTGTAGTCTCCTTACTTCTGCGTTGTCTATTTGTTGTAATAATAGTCCATTATTGTAACTTTGTTGCCACATTACTCTAATCTCCTTTCCTCTGCGTTGTTTGTTTATTGCCACGGCTGACCTTAATTGTACCTTGTTGCAACTCTTTGTTGTAGTCGCCTTATTTCTGCATTGTTCATTGGTTGTAACGGCTTACCTTTATTGTACCTTTGTTGCCACTTTGCTGTAGTCTCCTTACTTCTGTGTTGTTCATTTGTTGCCACGATTGTCATGTTTTGTACCTTTGTTGCCACTTTGCTGTAGTCTCCTTACTTCTGCGTTGTTCATGGGTTGCTACGTCTGTCCTTTATTGTACATTTGTTGCCTATTTGCTGTAATCTCCTTTTTTTTGCGTTGTTCATTGGTTGCTACGCCTGTCCTTTATTGTACCTTTGTTGCCACTTTGCTGTAGTCTCCTTACTTCTGCGTTGTTCATGGGTTGCTACGTCTGTCCTTTATTGTACATATGTTGCCTATTTGCTGTAATCTCCTTATTTCTGCGTTGTTCATGGGTTGCTACGTCTGTCCTTTATTGTACATTTGTTGCCTATTTGCTGTAATATCCTTTTTTTGCGTTGTTCATTGGTTGCTACGCCTGTCCTTTATTGTACCTTTGTTTCCACATTGCAGTAGTCTCCTTACTTCTGCGTTGTTCATTGGTAGCTACGCCTGTCCTTTTGGTCCTTGGCCTTCTATTAGCTGATATATTGTCTATATTCATAACCATAATTGACCGCGGTTGTATGTTTCACAAGCGGGGAGTATTGCGAAGACGCTGGAGGGGTTATACGAACGCCAAATTAATTTAATGACCGATGTTGCACGATTTGCTGGCGGAAAAATGGATATATTCAAAGCAAGAACCTTGTAATATATTCATTCATAAAGGTCAACTAAACGTATCGCCGTACTACAACTTTGGTATCACTTTGTAGTAAATTACAAATAAATATCTGACGATTTCATTTTTTTTCAAGAACGGTGATGTAGGGGATAACGTCACGCTAAAAGCGAGGTTTAAACCTAACGTCATTTCGGGAACCAGTGGACTTGTAAAGAAAGGGACAGTAGTCGATAGAATAAGTAGGTCATCAAATTTACAGATTGATAAAAAGTAAGTATTTGTATATGAATCGATTAATCAGGTCGGTTACTTGTTTACAAACAGTGCCACCGTTAAAGTCTATTTTCAGACGGGCGTCAGTTTAACCGATTGTATATCGCTGGTTTAAAATGAGAAGGTCGTAAGTAAAAAATCGATATTTTGAGAAAACAAGAAGAAAAAACTGTCTGAAAACTCCCATTTACGTATGGAAAAACAAGCTTTTCAACTTAAGTTTGGCCAATAAGAACATTTCCGACTGTCATGAAAATAGGCTCAGAAGAAGCAAATTTTTATTTTTGATGCATATTTCAAATATGTATCAGTCTTATAAAGTTACGACTTTCTCATTCTTAGCCAGCGATATTTACTCCCTGATCATCGCAAGTTGGTGGTTACATTCGGCCCTGATGACAGCCACAGCACATTGGCCTTTGAACATCTGGTACCCAATTATACACCTGGGTTAAGTGGATCAGGTGTCTTATTCTTGCTCAGAGAAACTAAATAGTAGTCCACCCCACGGGACCTCTCGATCCCGAATCGCACCCAACCTCTAGGCAACGACAGGGTTGCTGTATTTAGTTTTTGTTATGTATATGCTTTTATTTATCCTCGCCACCGCGCGACTAATGTTGGCGTGGCAACAAGAAGAGGTTAGTGAATTTAGTTTTGGGGATAGTGCATGATACAGAAGATGCCCCAGTTTCAGAAGCATCACTGGTTCTTTTACGTGCCTGCTATAAAGTTTGGTTGTTTAAAGTCATGCCTGAAAAGCTGTTAGTTAAGTCAGTTGGGAAACACTGAAAAACATTGCTGTTTTATCCGGCTGGATGTTGGATCGAATCCACAATCTTCAGATCAGCAGACAGTAGCTCTCATCACGTGACCTCTTGTCCATCTTCTGTAATGTAGTGTAGCACTGTTATAATATGATGTCTGTTATGTTTTATTTAACTTATAGTTTAAGTGTTGATACCCGGCTAATAGTTCCACGATCACCAGGGTTTGGTCGAAGGTTTTTTACTGCAGCAAAATGGACGTAGGTTATGTAACAAGGTAGTGTCTACTTCCGTACTACTAGATTCTAGGCTGTCAGTCTAACACAACGTATCGTGGCTAGAAGTACGGCATATCCGTATTACTAGACTCCGGGTCTGGTATGTCGGTATCGTATCACAGGGGTGGTATTCAATATTGATCTTACTTGACTTAAGGATAAGGACAACCAATCAGATCACATCATATTAAACTCTTGGTCAGTAACGGGCGATATGATTGGCTATCCTTATTCTCCAATTAAATAAGATCAATATTGAATACCACCACTGGATTTTAGTACTAGAGGTATGGTTCCGTATCACTAGACTTCGAGTCTAGTAGTACGGCAGCGTATCAGTAGACACTGCTAACGAATGAACAACCCGTAGTCTGCTACAGTATAACCGGACATTGCTCGATATTTTCTTATTTGAATGCTCCATTCAATGTATATTTTTAGATTGTTTTCTTTTCCATTTTATACCCTCCTCTCTTCTGCTATCGGTTACTCATTTTGATTACCACATGACTACTTGATTATACGAGTACTGTAGTACTAGTCTTTGTAGCTAGAATCAAAGTGCTATATATAACAAGTAAAACTGTATCTTTTTTTGTATCCCATAATTATGATGCTTGCAACGAAAACAGGTTTTATTTCGCCAAATGAAGCATATTTTGATAACATTGTTAAATCTGAGGTGTATGTTAATCAAATGCAAACGTGGACAAAATCGTCAATGTTGTTGAAGTTTTTGAAAATCTTGTCACGAACCTTGTGACGTCATCTTTATAGACGATTCAGAGAATCTTGTGACGTCATAGTTGTACTGTAGACGTTTAAGAGAATCTTGTGACGTCATCGTTGTACATAGACGTTCTAGAGAACCTTGTGACGTCATCTTTATAGACGTTTTAGAGAATCCTGTGACGTCATCCACTGGCAATCGACCAGAAAAACAATTCTATAAATGACCCAGGGCCTGTTATCTATATCTATCCTTCAGACGTTATGTAGAATCTACTGACATTTCAAACTTTCAGATCGTAGTCTAGATTTTATGATTTTTGTTAAAATATGTGGAGCGCTGTATAGATCTAATATTCTTTTGAATGCAAAAAGAATGCAAACAAAATGCTGTATATGTAGATCTAGTTAAAAATAATTATGCAAATTTATAGTGAGTAACTATGATAGACAAAATAAATCTTCTTTTCTCTTTTTATAGATACCATATTAGATATATATACAACTGTACTCTCTTTCATTGCGCTATGTCGCTAGATCTAGCAACAACCTTTTTAAAGAAGACATTTTCGGCTGTTATAAAGATGAATTTTTACAAGGGAGGTCAACTAAATGAGTGAACTTAATGCAATATACAGGCAAACACGTGTTAGAGGCCACCTGCCAACACTTGAACAGACACCACTATTTCATAACCTAGCTATCTGCAAAGATTTTATCTTCCATAATAAACAACTTTCAATTATAGTCCAGTCAGGATAAAAATACAGTGACGCAGCGGTCGAGTCCACTATAACGGTGTAAAACCAATTATACAGGTTTATACTGTACAAACAACTATAACTTCAAAGCTAAGCTAACATATTAAACTTCGCTCTACCTGTTTAGACAATGGTTGTGATTTTTTGCGTACACATAAACTGCAACGTCACTGTCACAATATCCTAACTGGACTATAGATGCGATCTGTATAGAGATATAAACAGTCATCAAAGACCTTTTCTGTTCCTACAGTAGTGGTGGTTGTTGCTCAATACGGGCATATATACAATGCTATAGGTTATACTCAGTACATATAAAACAATCCCGATTTTCTTTCAATTTGTTGACTCACATAAAACTTTTTCCAAATTGACTAAACAGACTACTACAAGCAACACGTATCCTGTGCATTATTAGAATTAAAATGTACTTTCATAAAATTTTGTAAGAATGTAGGGTTAACGCATGCTTTTTCGGGCTATAACATCTGCAGAGTCCCGAGGGACGGTTGGTGCCCAAGCCCGCCAGGGCGAGGGCACCAACGCTTCCGAGGGACTCTGCATATGTTATAACAAGAAAAAAAAACATGCGTAAACGCTATTATAGCATACAAAACATCAATTAATGCGTTTGTTTGTCAATATAATGATATTTTGGCGGGGGATTTTGTGGCGACGTCACGAAAACAAACGTAACGTCATACCAGTTATTGTTATGCACGTCAACTTCCGGTATCGGCAAATACAAAAAAAACATGGATACTGCGGGTTTGTTTACATTTATAATTCAAATATTATGGATATACTATAGAAAACTAATTAGTAGTCAGAAATAAAATGAGAATTACTGTTCATTTGACGCTGTACAACGTTTATAGTCGCCGACGCGGCCCTGAAATAAGCATACGTAAAACTGGACGTTAACAGCGCGTGAATCTTTATGTTTACGCATGGTTTTCGTCCCGTTAACGTATGGGCAAAATCACCGTTTTTATGCTATAATACATTGAAATAATTCTTTAAAAATACATTGTATTAAGAATGTCACAGAATGAGCGTTTTTAAGTACTGAGTATATATTATTGTTATTTTGTTGTTTATTTTATTTCTATTTCATTGTCATCAGCCGACCAATGACTCGAGGTCAAAGGTTTTTTACAACCTGTGTATGGACGTAGGTTCAGTGTTTCTTGTGTTGTACCTAACGTCTGGTTCCGGTGATTAATACGAGTAGAGAGGTTTCGAAACAAACGTGTATTTGCCCGTGCGTGCACGTGTAGCGTCCCAAAACTGGAACATGTACACGTTGCCATCTTAAGGCCTTAATTTTGCCCTGTGATTTTTCAAAAATCAAAACATGCATTTTTATTTTTTGTCACAACTCAGAGCCGAATTAAGCTATAAATGAACTTTGTCCTTTGCTTAAAAAACCAAAAAAAAAATGCGTCACGTGTCAAACGACTTTGATGACAGTTGAAGTAAGATTTCTCCATAAAGCGATATATATAAAAGTGTTTTTTTTTCTCCTCATAATAAACCCAATAAATTCATGGACGATACAACTTCTGGATATCCCCGTGTTACGCATGCCTGTGTTAGTTCATCTGTTACACGCTGATTTCCTGTAGAAACTACACGGGCATCGATGACGAAATGCTCACTAAGTATTGTTTTAGTTTCCGTACACGTACGCGCTGTGTTCGCAGCCTCTCTACGTTCTGTTTCACAACCTCTGTAATATCATAGGGCAACATACATTCCCGAGCCCCTGTACCTAAGGCGTGGCATGACTTAACTGTTTTTTCACTTCACAGCAAAAGTTGTGACCAAAAATATGCAAGTACGTGATTTGAGTTCTCAAAATATTTCAAAATATCATAATTCTTTTGAAACTTTACATAATCATGATGACTATAGATGTTCAAAATGTATATATATATATTCTGAGTGTTTTTTTCTCACAAAACGGTTTTAATGTTGTTGATACATGTACATAAAACTTTAAATTTCTTTAAGGAAGAAGCGCGTGTTTAGTTGGATATTTAGGCATTTTTGTTAGGATGCCGCGTGTATTTGTTGCGTTGCTCTGTGGTACCATATATGCATGTTCGTGTGTCCTAATATTTGGTTATAACTATATACATTGTATATAATATATATACTTACACATATCATATAATACAAATATACTAGTACAGTAAAACAGCAATAACGATTTCCAGCAGACCTGGTGATTGGTTCTTTAAACGCACTATTCACACTTTGACAACCATAACATACGTAATTCAGTTATTGAAAGAGTTCGTATTCGGTTGAATTGCTATATCCGAATATGTTTTATCAATAATCGCTATTTTCAAATTCGTTTTATCCGAATTCGTTGTAGCCGCGAGTGAAACGTTAGCGAATTCAAAGTATCAGACGTTTTGGCGTATGGAAGTATTAACGATTTTGAGAAAAAAGATCTTAGAAGAGTTCGATGTTGCGAAACGATTGTAACAGAGTAAAAACGCATGTTGAAATATTAGCGAATTTCACTTAAATTCGCGAAAAACGCCAAAATTAACTAATTCACTAACTTTGATCACTTATACAGTACATCCTGTCATCAGTTTATTCTCATGCACAGTGAACCCTCTGTAGAGCAACACCTTTAGGGACCTACACGTATTGGCCGTTGTTTGGAGTTTGTTGCTTTTATACTAAATATAGACTTACGGAAATGTTGAAGGTGATGTTATAGAGAGGTTGTTGCTTTTCAGAGAGCCGCTCTGGAGAGGTCATACTGTATGTTATAGAGAGGTTGTTGCTCTTCAGAGAGCCGCTCTGGAGAGGTTATACTGTATGTTATAGAGATGTTGTTGCTGTACAGAGGGTCGCTCTGGAGAGGTCATACTGTATGTTATAGAGATGTTGTTGCTGTACAGAGGACCGCTCTGGAGAGGTTATACTGTATGTTATAGAGAGGTTGTTGTTCTACAGAGGGCCGCTCTGGAGAGGTCATACTGTATGTTATAGAGAGGTTGTTGCTCTTCAGAGAGCCGCTCTGGAGAGGTTATACTGTATGTTATAGAGAGGTTGTTGCTCTGCAGAAGGCCGCCCTGGAGAGGTCATACTGTATGTTATAGAGAGGTTGTTGCTCTTCAGAGAGCCGCTCTGGAGAGGTTATACTGTATGTTATAGAGAGGTTGTTGCTCTGCAGAAGGCCGCCCTGGAGAGGTCATACTGTATGTTATAGAGAGGTTGTTGCTCTTCAGAGAGCCGCTCTGGAGAGGTTATACTGTATGTTATAGAGATGTTGTTGCTGTACAGAGGACCGCTCTGGAGAGGTTATACTGTATGTTATAGAGAGGTTGTTGTTCTACAGAGGGCCGCTCTGGAGAGGTCATACTGTATGTTATAGAGAGGTTGTTGCTCTACCGAAGGCCGCTCTGGAGAGGTCATACTGTATGTTATAGAGAGGTTGTTGCTCTGCAGAAGGCCGCCCTGGAGAGGTCATACTGTATGTTATAGAGAGGTTGTTGCTCTACAGAAGGTCGCTCTAGAGAGGTTATACTGTATGTTACAGAGAGGTTGTTGCTCTGCAGAAGGCCGCTCTGGAGAGGTTATTCTGTATGTTATAGAGAGGTTGTTGCTATACAGAAGGCCGCTCTGGAGAGGTTATACTGTATGTTATAGAGAGGTTGTTGCTCTGCAGAAGGCCGCTCTGGAGAGGTTATACTGTATGTTATAGAGAGGTTGTTGCTCGACAGAAGGTCGCTCTGGAGAGGTCATACTGTATGTTATAGAGAGCTTGTTGCTCTGCAGAAGGCCGCTCTGGAGAGATTATACTGTATGTTATAGAGAAGTTGTTGCTATACAGAGGGTCGCTCTGGAGAGGTCATACTGTATGTTATAGAAAGGTTGTTGCTCTACAGAGGGCCGCTCTGGAGAGGTTATACTGTATGTTACAGAGAGGTTGTTGCTCTGCAGGAGAACGCTCTGAAGAGGTCATACTGTATGTTATAGAGAGGTTGTTGCTCTACAGAAGGCCGCCCTGGAGAGGTTATACTGTATGTTATAGAGAGGTTGTTGCTCTACAGAAGGCCGCCCTGGAGAGGTTATACTGTATGTTATAGAGAGGTTGTTGCTCTACAGAAGGCCGCTCTGGAGAGGTTATACTGTATGTTATAGAGAGGTTGTTGTTCTACAGAGGGCCGCTCTGGAGAGAGTATACTGTATGTTATAGAGAGGTTGTTGCTATACCGAAGGCCGCTCTGGAGAGGTCATACTGTATGTTATAGAGAGGTTGTTGCTCTACAGAAGGCCGCCCTGGAGAGGTCATACTGTATGTTATAGAGAGGTTGTTGCCCTGCAGAAGGCCGCTCTGGAGAGGTTATACTGTAACTGAAATGTATTGTTTTAAATAATAAAACTAATATCTTAGAAGGAAAATTGACGGTAAGTAATGTGGTAGGAGGTCTTATAACCACCGACGGTGTCTGGCCGTGGAGTTAAAAATGCAACACGCTTTATATATAGTGCAGTGCACGCTCATCTAACTGTATGTCTGTATATTCGTGCCTTTATTCTTAAACGTCTCATATCCATCCATACGTAATTGTAATCTGAAAAATTGGATCATAATATTAGTTGATTTTTTTTTCAAATGGTACTTTTTTGTCAAAAATATTTATCGAACTGCGCATGCGTAGAGGCTGCGCAGAAACATTCAGATTTGCACCATTGCTACAGTAATAAACGCACCATTCGTTTTCAATCTGTCCTATCCAGGATTTCAAATTGAATGTTCTCTGTCGAAGAAAAAGTGAATTATTTTTTAATAAATGTCTCAAAATTTTAATATTAGAAATAAAAAAGAAATCATTTCTATCACCAGAATCGTATTTTTAGATACACACACGTATTTGAAGTGACCGCTACCTTCTGAAAAATATTGAAGTACACGTTACCGTGTTCACAAATATTGGAGATTTAAAAAACATATATAATGGGACACACTACGTAGGGTTTTAATTAATAAAATGAGATTGTTTGTGAATATTTGGATACACTTATTCCTACCTCACTCAATATTTAACAATATACAGGGTGTTAAAAAAGTTTGTTCTCATTGCTTAATATTCAATAGTTTTTTTTTCTGAAGTCAGGAGAATGTAAAATATTCAGGGTTAATTCCAGAGGGTTGTACTATTGTACTAATATTTCGAGCATTAAATGAAATAATAAGAGTTAGAAATTAAAATTGCACACTGCGTACAACGCTCAGATGAAAGTTAGTATGATATTAAATTTTGAGAACAAACTTTTTTAACACCCTGTAGTACAATATAAAAGTACCTAGATAACCCCACGTGTGTTAGTTCTCTATCTAGAATCTGTAACTTACTAATTTTAACTTTGGTTTATGTTATGTTATTAATTATACGTTAACATTTTTATTTCATTGTGTATTTGTTAAAATATTAAAATCCTAATTATGTTTTAAGAAAAACCTTTAGTACTCATGATAGAATATGTAACTTATTAATTTAACATTTTGGTTTATTTTATGTTATTTATTATTATTTAACATTTGTTTATTTCATTGTGTATTTGTTCAGTGTTAAAATCCTATTGTGTTTTAAGAAAATTTTTTTTTTAAATTATTTTCCATTTCACGATACTTCTTAAAGCACTAAGATTTGTATTGTTTTATTTTTAAAATCCTTTTTAAGTTTTTAGACAACATGGACAACTCTTTTGACTGATCACTATAGCAGGCTAGGAATTTTGGATTATTGCTAAAGCCCCATTATCGAAAACTTTGTTCTGATCATCCAGTAAATACAATAAGGATGATTTTCACAAATGACCAATAATTGACGACATAATGTTACTATATCTGTCGAAATAGTATGCCAAAATCATATTTAAGCAAAATGCTAATTTTGCAAGAGTTGCTTCGCTTGGACAATTCGTTATTTTGTCAGCAAACCAACTTGAGACTGTATTTTCTTTTCTTTCATCTCAAGGTGTTTTCCACCTTTGGGACTGAACTAAAATGCTCAAAATACTTCATTCTGCAGAAAGGTTACCAAGTTATTGCTTTTTGGAAAAAGCTATTTAAGGTTAAATGGGGCTTTAACGATACTATTAATTAGATTTAAATGATGGTTTGAGAGAAAAAAGAAACTTAAAACCGTGTTCATATTTTATTCAAATGAAGAGATGAAGACACAAAATGGTTGGAATGGATTGAAGTCAAATTTCGCGACATTGCTGGCGATGATGGTGAAATTGACAGAGACGAGTTTAAACAGGCGCTTGGTGTTAAAAAGGTTAGTGGCAAAATACAATTTCGCGAGTAGTCCAAGGGTGGTATTCACAAAGCATCTTAGCTGAGAAACATAGACATTTCTTAAAATCTTATTTTTTTCTAAAGTGTATCAGCTACGCAAGAAAATAAAAATAAATAAATTAAAAATAAATAAATATACCAGATTTATAAAGCGCCTTTTTTATGCGAACACACGTTCAAAGGTACTTCACATTATAGTTTTGCTGTCACAAGGGCGCAGATGCATTCTCTACAAGTGCAGATACAGCATGATCTGACCAGAGGGACAGACTGAGGTGATAAATGATAAATATTTTACCTAGTTTTAAAGCATTATGTAAACAGCTACAACAATCACTAAGAAAACATGAATTATTATCAAATTTCGGGATATATGAGCTGTACAAAATTTAAACTTAAGTCAAAATAATTAAGTTTTCACTTAAGATACTTTTTGAATACCAGCATAGGTCAAGACTGTTTATCAAAACTCGTCACAATGCTTAATGGGGATGTCTCAAAATATTGTTTTACTTCTTAAAAGATCAGTGCAATTTTATGAATTAGTACTTCTGAATTTTCTTTCATCATTAAAGAACATACGCTCGTGATAAATATATGCAGTTAAATCAGGGCTGGTATTTATAAAGCATCTTAGTGGAAAACTTAAATATTTTGACTTAAGTCAAAAATTAGATTGTATAAAAAATAGACTGTATGTAAATAATTCATAATCAGAATTGTATTATTTAGCTGATACACTGAGGAAAAATTTAAGAAAAATCTTAGTTTTCTACTAAGATGCTTTATAAATACCGGCCTAGAGTTCTAAGAAATTAAGTCAGCTTGTAAAAATAGCGATATTCTAAATATCATAGCTGATGTAACAAAACGATCCAGTTACAACAAATGAAAAAAAGGTTTTAAAAGTGTAAGTTCTAAAGATTGTTTCACATCAAATTTCAGTCGTTTTTTGCTGAAAGATTCTTCGAGTTATTTGATCAAGACCAAAGCGGAACTATCGAACTTGGAGAACTATTGGATGGCCTGCGTATGCTTACAAAAGGAACACCTTCTCAAAAACTTCAATTTTTGTTTGATGTTTATGACGCGGACGGTTTGTTGATATTTTTCATGAACAAATTATACTGTCCAGTTCGGATAATGTGAGGGTTACATATTATTTTATGTGTACACAAATGATTACAGCCATTTTCTGAACGTGTAGGGTATTTTAGTCAAGAATTGAAATTCTATATGTCTGGATAAGCCATTATAATTGGTTATACACTCTAATAGTGGACTCGACCACTGCGTCACTCTCTTGGTCTCCTAACTGGACAGTATGAATCGAGTTTCTCGTTCTAATAAATGATGTGAACGACTAAGCATATCCCTTTACCAAGGTTATTCGAGATCGAGAAACGACTCTCGTCTGCGTCCTTTTACACTATAAATTTTTTTGCAAACATTCTGAAATGCAGCGAAAATTACAATTAAAATACAGTTCGTTTATATTCGTTCAATAGCCGAATTTATCCGATTGCGATCTAGTAATAGACAAAGTGTTTCGTGTTACGTAATACATTTTATTTTGAAAATTCGCCCAATATCCGCAAAGTTAGCCGATTGCGATCTAATATTAGACTTAGTGTCACGTGATGTGTTTTATATTCCCAGGAAGCGGAAGTATTGAACGCGACGAGCTTCAGAATGTATTGAAAGCATGTATGGAGGAAAGTTCACTGTCATTGACTGACGATAACTTAGAAGATCTTACTGATGTGTTGTTTGATGCGGCTGATGCTGACGAATCAGGAACGATAACATTCGAGGAACTCCGAGCGGAACTTGAGAAACATCCGGGCGTTATTGAAAATCTTACCATAAGGTTCGTTTAGTTTAACCATATTTATTTCCAAATATATAACAGTATACATACACTTTTCAATCCAATAACAACAGTTTATGGAAAATGATTAGAATGAAAGACACTTTGTCTTATGAATAATTCTCCGGCTTGGATAGATTTCCAGTTTAATAAAAAACAAAAATATCAATAAGGTTTGTTTGAACTGTAACGTTATTATATTTTTCATATGAGATTGAAATTGAACGTTGATCCTGTGTACGAAATTTAATCCCCATGATTAATATACTTCCTTAATAGAGAACAAGATGGTATCCTTCCCACGATATCTAATGCCCACGATAACTACTTAATTTGAGTTTGATATTTTGTTTTGAGAGTGATCTTTAACTTTGGATGCTTTATGATCTCTTGGGTTATTTTCAATGACGACAGAAGCAGTCTTTATTTCATTTAGACTTTACTGTAAATTTTAATAGAAGATTACAACATGATTCAAATGTCATATTTCGCTTTTGAACTGATTCTTAATAATTTAAAGTTTATATATGTATATAGATCTACCAGTGTTTCCTAAATTCATTCAGTTTCTACAAGGTCGGAAACATACTGAAAAACATATAGCTTTCATGAATGGAAAACTATTTCTTATTCCAGTGCAGCACAGTGGCTGAAACCTCCTGATAATTCAAAGAAAGGGAAAAGTCGCTTACGTTATTTTACGCCAGAATATTTGAAAAACAACATCAGAAAAGTGGCCTACGTCTTGGTTTATTTGGTGGTTAACATTGTCTTGTTTGCTGTGGCAATGTGGCAATATAGGGAATCAAATGGCTGGACCATGGTATGTGTATTATTTCATTTCGGTCCATTTCGGTAACTGTCGATACATTTCGTTATTTTCCGTAAACCTCCTTCGGTACTACACGGACATTAAAGAAATAATGCGAGTGTAGAAATCGTTACATAAATAATGATGAAGTAAACGCTTATAAATTAATTTATTACGGAATTCCGTTTGGACAATCGCCATTGTAGTGGTAGTGAAACAAATGCAATTCCAAAGATGAAGTTTTACGAGCTCCACATACAGTACTGTTGACCTATGCAATATCATGCCGTGTTCTTTATGTAACCTTTTCGGTGTTGAAGTCATACTTTACTCAATCTATGACGCACATGACGTCCAAATTTATGTGACGTAACGCGAAATATACTTACAGAATAACATTGTTTCCAACAGATTCAAAGCACGATATGTAGATACTTATCGCAATATTGATTTTATAGCAAATAAAACGATTCAGCAATACAATCGTCATTATCTGATAACCATGTTGATGTCAAGCATTTTGAAAGTGCTTGTGTGGTCTTCCGGTGTCCATTTGGCACGCGACGACTGTGGGCTGTGTCTTAACTTTCAGCATTTCTTCCTAAACGTCAGATAGCACGTGACGACTGTGGGCTGTGTATAAACTTTCAGCATTTCTTCCTAAACTTCAGATAGCACGTGGCTGAGGGTTGTATCTAAACTTTCAGCATTTCTTACTAAACTTCAGATAGCACGAGGTTGTGGACTATGCCTAAACTTTAACTGTATGTGGGTTCTTGTGTTGATGTTACGGAAGTCTTTGACGTTTGTGCGCATGACAAAACTTAGTTACGTTCTTCCGCTTGATCAACATATACTGTTCCACAAGATGACAGCCATTGCCATAGCTGGCTTCAGTATTGTACATACCATTGCACATGTCGTGAACGCAAGTAAGTATGATTATACAGGGATAATAAAAAGGTACATCATTCACATAGATTTTAAAAAATATATATTACCCAAAAGTCCAAATTTTAAGTCTATTTTAAGACATGTGTCCGTTCAACCGACTGTACGATTGACGTCGATTTTTACGTATGCGCATTTTAGGGCCCTACCGACGACTATAACCGACTTACAGCGTAACCACTGCAATTCCCAATTTTTTGTACCTTTTATTTACTTTCTATAACAATCAAATGATGAATTTTAACAAACCCGGATTATCAATGTTTACTTGGTATTTTCCCTATCCCGAAAGCTGTCTGCCATCACTAAAACTGGTTTGACCTAACGTTTGTTTACGCGACGTCGCCACAAAATCTTCCACGAAATGTCACATTCGCATAAGTTGCGTTAACCCTACATTCATTATCCTCCAATTTCATAATAATTAACAACATTTGATTTCCCCCTTCTGGGTCACGTGTCATTTGTTGGCGCCCGGCGTTATTATCTATATGGAAGGAACTTTTAATATGCGTATTTAATATTTACCAATTTCCAGGTATAGTAGCCAGAGATGATGATGATATAGAAATGGCAGAAGTGCTCTTCACTGCGAAGGCGGAAGTCGGTTATGTAGGCGGAAGTGCTTACATTACGGGTTGGATGTTAGATATAATTCTGGTTGTCATGGTTATTTGCTCGATGCCGTTCGTCCGACGCAGTGGGCACTTTCAGGTAGTGTGTTTAACCTTTATTCGTGTTAAAACTATAATCAAATTAATACTAGTCAAAAGGTAGGAACAGTGATCAGCTCCGTGGTTGCTTGTTCGATCACATGCCGTCACGTCACAAAAGTTCAAACATAAACAGAGAATTGCTTTGTTTGGTGCTCGACTTATCATGCAGTGGTATATATACATGTATAATATCTTTTGCTCCATTTTAGTCCTTAACGAGCCCACTTTGCTTCAGTACCATTCGCCCTATTACTCACATTTTGTCGTAGGGAAACGTTTTTTGTAAAATTTTGCTACGTATGTTATATTGACCCCATTGGAGATAGATACGGTCCAGTTGGTAAGGCATCAACCAATGCGGGTTCTTGAACTGGGTTGAATGGGGACAGGTCTAGTTAAAATGTGAGGTAACGAGAGTATATGTTAGTAAGACGAGCAGCAATGTATTACATGCCTGAAAAATATTGAAAACGGTGTACAAACAAACGAACGAACGAACGAACGCTCGCACACACGTGCACACACACACACACACACACACACACACGCACGCACGCACGCACGCACGCACGCACGCACGCACGCACGCACGCACGCACGCACGCACGCACGCACGAAACAAACAAACAAACAAACAAACAAACAAACAAACAAACAAACAAACAAACAAACAAACAAACACAAATGAACAGACTGACAGTTTAGTCACGCTTGTCTTGTTTCAATTATAGCTTGTAATCAACTGACAAGTGTATGTTGTTTTATATTTTAGGTGTTCTATTGGAGCCACATGTTGTACGTCCCCTTCTGGATCCTTGTGTTACTACATGGTCCCCATTTCTGGAAGTGGTTCATTTTACCGGGAGTACTTTTCATCATGGAAAAGGTGTCAAGGTCAAAGTTCATAAAAATGGCGAGATTTGGCGACACATTTGTAGAAGAAGTCAACTTACTTCCCTCTGGTGTAAATATTGCATTTAAATACTGTAATGTCATATATTAATTTTTTACGAGGAATTAACTTTGCATATCCACGATTTAAAAAGTGCGCGAAAATTTTACTCGTGAACATAAACAAAGACACTACGAAGGATTAATCTTCGCGGTATTTGAAAAGAACGCGAAATTTATCCTTGTGAAATTTATACAATAACACTTAAACGCAGAAAGTTTTATTTCTTAAGTTAAAAATTGGCGAACATTTTTCTTTGCAAACCATTTCATAATAATGGGTTATATTCTAAAATATATTAGAACATTCTCTGGACTATACCGCGATATACGATTTATTTCACCATCCTGTTTATCTTCAAATTCTCATTATGTCTTGTATATCCTTTTAAACCACGTATTTTTCTATAATTAATACATGTATGTTTTAGTTGTCAAATTAATATCTTTCATTTATTTCAGGTAACACACTTGATTATTACACGTCCAAATAACTTCCGGTATAAACCAGGCGACTATATATTTATTCAAATACCGGAAATTGCGCAATATGAATGGCATCCTTTTACAATAAGCTCAGCACCGGAAATGGAAGGTATTGTTGTTGTTGTCGTTTTTCTGATAAATCAAGTTCGGCCACTGTTGATGAAAATGTAACATGCTATTTCATGTTCATGTTAATGCTAGTCCAGTCAGTCCGCAGTAAATATTTGTAACATAATTGATTAAGATTAAGCAAGTGTCTATATATAATACTAGCCCACGTGGACATATAATGTTTACAATACGGAACTTCCGGTTATATCTAATATTACTATGTAATCTGGACTTGATTATTGGCTATCTATCTCTTATCGAGTATTGCGATACAAGGAATCCGGGTGCGTTACCCTAGCTCGTTCTGAATAGACTCCTTGGTTCTTTAACGTGCCCGGTGTATAGCACCAATACACACGAGACTACTTCTGGTTTTCCGACCAGCTTATCTCTAGTCGGGTGTGTAACACTGAAATGCGTTTCAGAAATGACCAAGTGTCCCGGCCGATATTTGAACCAGGGACCGCTCGATCAGTAGTCGAGAGCGTTTTACACTCGATCACCGTGCCACCCTACCACCGTCTCACCCTGATATTTCGGAAATTGGAAATTTTGCATATATTGAACTTTTTATTATACGTTTCTTGAATGCTGAGACACAGGTTTCGGTATTATTGAAAATAATTTTTACAAAAAATATTATATTAAGTCAGACAGGGAAGGCAGCACTAAACCTAACTGCAATTAAAACACACACACAACACAATGCCCAACTGAACCAACCGAGCACAGGAAACATAAAACACATACAAGGCACAATGCCCAACTAAACAAGCAAAGATCCGACCAAGTCAAAGCTGTCGAAAAGTATAATAAATTATTAGTATCAGCAACCAAAAGCCTGATCGCCCTAGTTGAATGACCCAGTTTCCACAGCAAAACGACTATAATGTTTAGTTTTAGCTGTCAGAAATCCTAAAACGAAGAAGTGCCCAACACACTACCTACCAAGAAAACACTAAAGCTTAAGGTGAATTTTTCATAATTAACGGCGAATCAGTGGATTAAACTATTTATGCTTTCCTGTTAAAGAATCTTCTTTAATGATACATTTACCTGTTCACGTAACATTTTAGGTCATATATGGTTACACGTGCGATCAGCCGGACATTGGACCAACATGTTATATGAATATTTTGACAAACTCGAGGTATCGGATAAAAGTTCATCTATGGGTATGTATCAATAATCAACAACAACCGAACTGTCTTTAGTTTAAATATATTTATTTATTTGAGTCTCATCTATATTTACAACATATATTGCATACGACATAAACACAAAACATATATAGCCACTCTTATTAAGAGTTATAAGAGACATTATCTACATTATAATAAAACATCAACTATCACAAGGTACATGTACCGTATATAAAAATCTGATATTACACATTTTTACATAGTATATGTTTAAAACTGAAAAAGCAGTTGTTAATCCTTATTAAAATATAAATTAAAAAAATAAATTATTAGATATGTTGTTTAATATTATTTCTCCCAAAACTTTTCCACTGATCATCCAGTAAATAGACTAAATACAAAGAATCAGGATGTTTTTCACAAATGACTAATAATTGACGACATAATGTCAGCTATCTCTGTCGAAATACTAGTAGTATGCCAAAAATCACATTTTATTTTAGTAAAATGTATGTATGACAAAATACTAATTTTGCAGTAGTTAATTGCTCCCATTAGAAGCCCTCTATTTAGACACATGTGCTGAGTAGTTGTTCAGAAAGATGTCATGTCATTCCGAGTCTGGTCCGTGTATTCCTCTATTTAGACACATATACTGAGTAGTAGTTCAGAAAGCTGTCATGGCCAGTGACTAAAATTGCTTTAAACCAAACTTTACGATATTTTACAGTTTAATATATGATACAAACATTGTGGTGGCTACATTGTATAATTTTTTTATATTACTAATACTATTAATAAGGAAAGGTGTTTATTTAATGCTAACTGATGAGATATGGAGTTCTATCAGTGAAATAAAACCTATATCAGTCACTGGTTATCACCTACAATGTGACTGATATAAGCACCGCCCCCTCACAGGGACTACTTTAATTTACCAAAATCTCTACACTAAAATGTCTGTAACTTTTTTATTACTGAACGGAAACATGTCATGTGAGGGGTTTTTATTCTAAGTTAGACCATTTCCTACAAGTTGGTGTATGATTTAATGCAAAATTCTAAAAAAAGTCGTTTTCACCTACTCACCATAATTCAAGATGGCGGATTTTGAAGTGAAAAATATGAATGGAATAACATATTCATACGTAGCCTAACCACAGTGGTAATTTGGCATAACTAGTACCAGTTTTGACACCATAAAAGCATTGAATAAATAGAATATTTGTTTGTTTTGATTGAATATGGTTAATATCTCATCTTGTAGTGATAAAATTTTAATATTTTCACTCGCGCTACGCGCTCTTGAAAATATTGAATTTTATCACTACACGATGAGATATAAACCATATTCAATCAAAACAAACAAATATCCTCTATATATTATGCCCTTTCCAACAACTACATGTAGTCTGTGTAAAACAGAAGCTTGTGTGGTTAGTGAAATGAATGTCAACTCTTGAGGATAGGAGGTTTTTCCGGACATGCTTTCATACTTGTAAATGGTTTTGTTCAATGCAGCACTTTCGTTAATACGTCGATGTTTATCTTTTACAGTGAAATCATCAAAAAGGTTCCAAAAGTTTGAGAGAGTAAGTATTATTTTTATTTATTAAATTAAATTTGTTCTAAATTCAGCAATATCACATACATAAGCTTAGCTTACTTAACTTAATCATCTTCATACCTCGAGGACATAGGGCCTCTACTACAGCTCGTCAGCGGACTCGGCATAAAGTCTCCTGTTTGGTTTACCTCCAAACCATCCTAATCTTCTGCAGTCGTCATTCAATGTTCTTCTCCATGACATGGCAGAAGGACCTCTCTATCTGTTTCATTATGGGTTTCAACCAAGAGACTGGCGTGCTTTGCAGGACTGACCCCTTTTCAGTGTGTGACAAACTATCCTTAACGTTTGTCTCTCTTATTTGCGTCTACGACGGGGATCTGTTTCGTTCGTCGCAACAGTTTTTGAGTGTTGATTCGATCTGGTCCGCTGATACGTAGTATCAGTCTGATGCAGGTATAATGAAGACCTGAAATTTGCTGTCCTTCTCCAAGTTTCAGAGCAATATAACAGCACTGTCTAAAGACACATTTGTAACACATTTGATTCGAACTCACGTACATGCAAAGATCGATACTGGTTTTCGTTCAAGTTGACCTTTGCTTTTTGATAAAAAATATCGTAGTTTGATACCCGAGAATCAGCATTTTGCACCTCCTATGATTCAATAACTAAACCAAATTTTCATTTAATAATTTGCTGGCAAATAGATACAGAATACAACAGTATTGCAATCGTAATTGCATGAAACTTGCAAACA
The DNA here is from genome assembly GCA_947247005.1 of Spisula solida. Taxonomy (NCBI): domain Eukaryota; kingdom Metazoa; phylum Mollusca; class Bivalvia; order Venerida; family Mactridae; genus Spisula; species Spisula solida. The sequence continues at coordinate 19,555,329 of OX365962.1, read as the reverse complement.
CTGTCAACCATGGACATATAACACGTGTTTCGCTCTGGTTTTTGGTGGACTGATAAGAAAACACGGGAAACATACATGACATAGATGAAAAATGTGAGCTTCAATTAGCAGTGCTGCCTTTATTGTGAAATTATTCAAAGTGAAAAGAGTGCTGTTTGTTAGAAAAAATGATGAATAAATAAAACGTAGTTACTGCGTTCTAGTAAATAAACGCTATATGTTTTACACACGTTTAAATGTATGCGTTTCTTTTTACCTGGTATATTTATTAATCAACGCTTTCAGTGCTTTGATTGTAATTCAAAACATCGGGTTCATTATTTAAAATATCTAATTTCTTCACATACAGGATGGAGCTACAAACGATAAAGCTGATAATGAGGTTAACATGAAACAATACTTCTACTCGTAGATGATTATTACCTTGGTTACAGTAATCCCATTAAAAGCACCCTAACATTAAAGCTATACTTTACAGTATTCTGTAAAGTCAGTATCTTTCGTGTGGTTAAATATTCGTTGATTTTTATGTTATAGTTAGAACATATTAAGTAAATTTTAATGATTAAAAAGGGCGGAGCGGGCGGAGCGAGCGAAGCGAAGCGAGTTCTTTTTTAGTCATTAAAATTTACTTTATATGTTGTAACTAACTTAAAATATAATATTCTGCATTCTGATTGGCCGATAGAAAGACGCACCAACGCATGACGTCAAGTCTGTGAATAGAACATTTTAATGATTAAATTTTAACTTAACTGCCAATTTCGGCGTTTTCATTGGCTCATAATGTAGGTTATATTCTAAATTAAACTCAACCACGAAATCTAATCCCCACAAACAATCGACCTCCGCAAGACGGAACACGTGCTTGACATAGCAAACCTATTAAAAATTAAACGAATTGTTAATTTCCTTGCAGACATTTTTAACATGTTTTCATCTTGAATTAACACCATGACCCACACAATGATTAGAACATCAGGCCCCCATGATTGTAAAGCTTTTTCCATGCTCAACTCTATTTCATGTTCAAACTTTCAATGTTTAAAAAAGTAAAATTATCCAAATTTTACTAGAACTTGTATATTACATGAAGAGATTTATAGGAAGCAGAGTAATATTTTCTAGAACATTTAATTGTTGGTCTTTCTAGGAGCTAAACAAATTTCATACTCAAGTTGAGTTGAGCATAAAAATGCTTTATAATCATGGGATGAGGCCTGAATTCCACGAAACAAATTCCAATTATGTAATACATGTATTGAATTGAAAGTTATGACCACAGTTATTGTCTTGCGATGCAAATTCCTTCCAGTGACTGTGTATATATTGATAAAGAAAAAGGTTCATTTATAGTTTAATTTGGCCCTAAGTTTTGTCAAAAAATAAAAATGCTTGTTCCTATAAAACTTTCCTATATTTCTAATAACTTTACACTGTCTTTCAAAAACACTAAGCATACATAAATGTCCCAATTTCCCTTGTAATTTGTCGTCGAATCTACTGAAACTATGTCATGTTTAGCAAAAGTGTCATATTTAGCCATTTCCATGACTTTTCATGACGTAAAACCTTCTCTAAAACCGTGATTGCATTATTGTTTCACTTTAATATTTTGAACGTATATGACAAATAGCAAAACACAGGTTTTGTAAGAATATAAAAGTGTAGCACAAATATCATTGTGGTTTTCGGAATATTTTATGTCATTAATAGTCATGAAAATCGAGGCTAATTTCAAATTACATTTTGAGCTAAACACGGCACAATTTTAAAGCGCACGTTAAAGAAAAAAGTTTTAAGACAAATTCTTCTTTGACTGTTCGGTAATAGTTGGTTTTACCAGTGATAAACGCCATTTTGCTGTATGCAAACCAAGACACTCCAGTTTCTAGGCATGCTCCCTTAAGCCATCTATTGTATTCAACAGTTAGTATCATAGTATCTAAATTCGTGTTTTCACATACAATTACAAGAAAACTTGAGACTTGCAAGAAATGATATATTTATAAGCATTTCTTTTTCAACTGAATCAAATCCAATGGGATATTTTGTCCGTATAAGTGTTGCTACCCACTTTTAAAACACGTTCACCAAAATAATTTATTTGTTTGGTTTTAATCCTAGTTTAGTTTGGAGTGTGTTTTGAAACATTGTTTCGTTTTCCGAAATTCCTTTATAGTTCTTCTAAATATTGAGTTAACCTTTTATAGAATAAGTACATTTGTATGTGTTTAATAGTTAGTAGTTTCCAGGGTTATAAGAATTTCTTTTTTCAATAATTTACTAGATTATTAGGATTTTGTTAGTTAGTATTTTGCTGGATTGCAGGGTTTTGTAAATTTAAATTTTCCTAGTGTTGTTAATGTTATTGTTTTAATACAACATGATTTATAAAACGTCTGAAAAAACAGTCACGATTAAATGAAATGAAAAAGCGTTTGTAAAAACAGTCACGATTAAACGGGATGACTAAGCGTTTGTAAAAACAGTCACGATTAAACGGAATGACAAAGCGTTTGTAAAAACAGTCACGATTAAACGGAATGACAAAGCGTTTGTAAAAACAGTCACGATTAAACGGAATGACTAAGCGTTTGTAAAAACAGTCTCAAATAAACGGAATGACAAAGCGTTTGTAAAAACAGACACGATTAAACGGAATGACAAAGCGTTTGTAAAAACAGACACGATTAAACGGAATGACAAAGCGTTTGTAAAAACAGTTACTATTTAACGAAATGATATTACATGTACTTCTTTTGATAATTCGTCGGCTCGCTCTAATAGTCTCCAATGTCCATTTTTTCCAAAAATGAAATTTTTGCACTTTCTGTCTTATTTGACATTGCTCTATGTCCTGTGAAAAAATTACGTCATAATTTCAAGTGCAATGTGCTTTTTGTCAGTAATGTTTTGCTCAAAGTCCAGTATTTAAACCACTACGTAGCGTGCATGTTGCTGAATGTCCCGGCGATTGGTTACTCTAAGAGCAACTTAAACTAAAATAAATAAAGTTGACCATTTGCCGTGCTTTATTTTGTCACGTGATTTACTGAAATGTTTAATATTAAGTTGCTCATTGTCCTCTAGTAAGTCGTTCTTATAGTATCCAATGTCCAGATCAACCAATGAAACCGCGTTATTTCGGTAATATTTTGTCCAAACTCCAGGTGTGCAACTTCCAAATGCAAAAGTTGCTCAATGTCCAAAGTCGTGATAACACACTTTTTCAAAACAGACGTTTCTACGTCAATTTTAAGGCAGAATAATGAATGCAATGGGAAGAATGAAGCCATAGTACTATATCTACGTTTTTAAAACTTTAAAATCGGTTGACATAAAGATATTAGACAAAGTCAAATGTTCAATCCTCATTTTCTCCAAAACATGATTTTGGCACTTTGATCACTATTAGAACCAGCCGACGCTATGTCCTGTGAAAAAATTACGTCATAATTTCAAGTGCAATGTGCTTTTTGTCAGTAATGTTTTGCTCAAAGTCCAGTATTTAAACCACTACGTAGCGTGCAAGTTGCTGAATGTCCCGGAGATTGGTTTCTCTAAGAGCAACTTACACCAAAAAGAATAAAGTTGACCAATTGTCGTCCTTTATTTTGTTTAATGTTAAGTTGCTCATTGTCCTCTACCAGTCGTTCTTATAGTATCCAATGTCCAGATCAACCAATGAAACCGCGTTATTTCGGTAATATTTTGTCCAAACTCCAGGTGTGCAACTTCCAAATGCAAAAGTTGCTCAATGTCCAAATTTGGGATAACACACTTTCAAAACAGACGTTTCTACGTCAATTTTAAGACAGAATAATGAATGCAATGGGAAGAATGAAGCCAAAGTAATATATCTATGTTTTTTAAATTTTAAAATCGGTTGACATAAAGATATTTGACAAAGTCTAATGTTCAACTCTCATTTTCTCCAAAACATGATTTTGGCACTTTGATCACTATTAGAACCAGCCGACGAATTTGTAATACGTAAAACATTTACCATTTAACTAAATTATATAACCTCTTTTGATAACACATCATATGTAAAAGCAACATTTGTAAAAGCAGTAACGATTTTACGAAATGATTTCGAGGTCATAATCGTTATCCACGAAATTAAATCCACTACGAATATTGCTAATTTTATAGTAATTTACATTGCATATTTGCAGGCTTATTCCAGACGTACGACGACAGTCAAGAAACCAACTAGAGGATCTACAGCAAGAGGGCAAAAAACGAAAGAGAAAAATAAAGTCGTCAAAGTTAAGGTAGGTAATGCTTTACCACCAGAGCCAGACAACAAAAATAAAATAACATTGACTATCCGGTAAAATTCATAACTTTAGCTCATCAGACAAGCACAGCAAGGTGATACAATGCGCTAGATTGTCATTCGGGCGATTTTGGTTTAGATGTTTAGTTATCTTCGCCAAGTCTATTTTATTTTTTGTTTTGTTATATTTTATATTTGAGTGCTGAGTGTAAGTATTTGTTTTTATTCTTGGCACAGTAGTAAGTTTAACAGTTGCCTGTGGAAGAGCCAGTAAGCACTGTATGATCATTTACTAGAGAAAAGATGGTCTAATCAATTGACCACCATATATGTCTGGAAACGGCGAAAACACATGCACCCGCACAAATGCACAATCACACAGGCACATAGAGAAAAACCAAATATCAGGAATTTGAAGTTCTATCAATAAAATATCAAATCAGTCGACCCTTTCGAAATCACTCTATATATCAGTGTAAAGTACAAACATAAAGAATGAACAAAACAAATGAAATCCGAACAACCACAATAGACCAAGCCCCAGTAGGATATGAAATATAGTTTTGTTTGTTTTGGTAAATATTGTCTTTGTCAATGGCCAAATGCAAATGTTAAGCTGATTGTCAATAAACTGAAACTGTTGTAAAAGCCCATACAAAACAACAACAACAATATCTTACGATTATTTCAGTGTTATGTTGACGGTCCATATGGTACTGGTACCCGGGAAGTTTTTGATAGTGACCACGCTGTGTTGATTGGTTCCGGTATCGGGGTTACACCAATGGCGTCCATATTACAGAGTGTGTGGTATAGGTTCAGTGCCGCTAAACAGTCGTGTCCAAAATGTGAACACGTTTGGTACCCGGATGAAGAAATTGGTGTAATGAAATTGCAGAAGGTAATAATACACACACCGGGAACCGGAAATTATGCCCATGTCCCAATTCCACGAAAAACAAGTTATTGCTTAGCTCAGTATTTTATTTTTTATAATCATTGTATGGCTGGCTACAAACTTAGTCTTGTGATGCAGACTACTGCCAGAAACGGTGTATTTATTGTTAAATTATAGTATAGTAGGCGATTTTTATATGGGATGCCCATGGCAATGCAACAAAATCGTGGCAACAACAAATGAATTTCGTACTTAAACCGGTTATAACAGACTTAAGTCTTTTACTTGAGATGTTTATCACTTTAAAGCATCAGCCTTGTTTTGTATAACGCTATACGTGACTACTATTACATTGGCATCTCACTAAAGTAAAACATTATATATATACATGTACACGTTTATACATTTGGATATTTTAACCCATAAAATACAAGTCTATTTATAGTACAGAATTTATGAATAGACTAATTCCGGCGACTCAACATTTTTTTTATCAAATTAATGTTTAAATTTCAGCAATTTCTTTTCTTTTCATTATCTATAATTGATAAAAAAAGAAAATTTATATGAAACTCTATATTATAGTTTTCATGCGAAAACATCAGCATCATTGGTAAACGAATACAACTATCGATAAAATTAGCGATCAGTTCAGTAGTAGAAAAAATAGACACCTCAGCTAGTCTACGCAAAAAGGGATCAGCAATTAAATTATTAATACGGAAACAATTTTTATTTTAATTACGAACATTATCCATCCAAAAAATGTCATTTATGGTGGGATCAATGAGAATTTAAATGTGTTTGTACAGGTATCAATTAATAGCTTCAATATCCACGCAAACAAATTTATTCATTTTAATAACTATCAGTAACTTGTCCTTTCACGTCCAAGGGAGAAATTTGGTTGGTATTCCATAAGACTGAAAATAGCAGCAGTGACTTAAGTGTTGTGGTTAAAACTTTACACGCATCAACTACACGCATCAACTACACGCATCAACTACACGCATCAACTACACGCATCAACTATACGCTGTCATAGTTTATTACAGCTGTCTAATTAACACCATTACTAGGTTGGTATTGTCAATATAATTATACAAATTATGTATTAAACATAATTATATTTATTTTGCAACGATAATTGGATTTTGGGGTCGAATATGTTCGTGTACGAAACCATTGAGTACGAATAATTTCGGGTACGAATTAGACGAAAAAGTCAATGGTATTCCGATGAAACTTCCTTCAGCTTCTGCCATCGGAAAAGAGCAGCCGATTTGATAATTATATTGTTTATTAAGTTATTTGATAATATTATTAACAAAGCTATCGGTTCTTGATTGGTTCTGTCTCGATTATTTTGTGTGTATGCTTACAAAGTTACATTGGCTTATAAGCCTTACAAACGGGAAATAGTCTTAAAAATGACAAAATGGATATTTTTTGTTAACAGATACAGATTTTTATACAATTAGAACCAGAGGTCAAGGTTGATTTTCTAGTGACTTTTTATAATTATTTATTTTGTTGAAGTAATAACTTTCTTCGGCAATGTTACATATTTTATACGACAAACAAACATACTTGTTAAAAGGGGTATAAATAGTGTAAGGAGATTATATATAATATTATGAGTGTTGTTTACAATGCATACATATAACGTTTTATATTCTTGATGTAGCTATGTAATCTTTTTGTACAAATATATGTTTAAATTGAATTAAAAAAATACAGCAAATATTTTTAATACATTTCAGTAAGATTTTTTTGATGAACAATTAAATTTTTCTGAATCAACAAAGATGAGAATTTCAATATGTTTTATGTATGCTTTAACATTGACTTTAAGCAAATATATTTTTATACATTGTAGCTTGATTTTATAACAAAGATAAGGAAATGCTTCGTGTGTATGCTAACATTGACTTCAAGAAAATATCTTTTATGAATTGCAGCTTGATTTTATAACAAAGATCAGGGAATGATTCGAGTGTATGCTAACATTGACTTCAAGCACATATATTTTATAAATTGCAGTAAGAATTTATCTGGACTAACAAAGAACAGGAAAGGGTCCGTGTGTTAATTGACTTTAAGCTAATTTTTATATGTTGCAGTTCGAGTTTATCTGGATAAACATTTTTGTTATCTGGATCAACAAAGATGAGGATATGTTTCTTGTGATTGCTAACATTGACTTCAAGCAAATATATTTTATACATTGTAGCTGGATTTTATCTGGATCAACAGGGATCAGAAAAGCTTTGAGTGGTTTTTAACATTGTTAAACCAGATAGAGTTTGAACAGAGTAGACATCATGGGGTATTAGAGAACTGTATACAAATGCACATGTATATGACAGCGGCACAGAAGAAAACCGACATGAAAGGAATAGGTCTTCAAGTAAGTATGATAAAAATTTGCGCAAGTAAAAGAATAACAGTACTAGTATTAATAAGCTGAATGCTGTGGTATCAGTTGAATTACTTAGTGTCAGCAATAAAAAAAACTGAAAACCAAATGCTCAAATCAACATCAGAATGATGGAAGAAAACGAAATACAGTCTCCAATCGGCGTGTGTACAAAACATCGAATTGAAAACATAAACGGATACTTTATAGTCTAAGGGAAACAATTTTTTCAAAACAATAATTTTGTCTTCCATACATTTTACTTAAATGTGATTTTTGAGCATATTATTACGACATATATAGTAACAATAGGTCGTCAATTATTTGTCATTTTTGAAAAACATCATAATACCTTGTATTTACTGGATGATCGAAAAAAAAGGTTTTGGGAGAGATGACATTAAGTTTTTCCTCATGTTTTTCCTCCAATGGACCACTATGAAGAGAACAATACATAATCAAGCAAAACATGAATGTTTAGTCCAATCAGAATACGAACAGAGTGTATTGTCCAATCAGAATACGAACAGAGTGTATTGTCCAATCAGAATACGAACAGAGTGTATTGTCCAATCAGAATACGAACAGAGTGTATTGTCCAATCAGAATACGAACAGAGTGTATTGTCCAATCAGAATACGAACAGAGTGTATTGTCCAATCAGAATACGAACAGAGTGTATTGTTCAATCAGAATACGAACAGAGTGTATTGTCCAATCAGAATACGAACAGAGTAACGTAGTGGTCGAGCCCACTATTATAGTGTAAAACCAATTATAAGGTCGTACAGACATCAATAATTCTAATGCTAAACTAAATTATTCTACCTGTTCAGACTCATCCTCATACATCAATGGTTAGTCAAATTCCCAGACATCACAGGTGAAGAATACTCTGGTGAACGAGAATGGTTCAGACTATGGTTGTAACATTTCGTGTACAAATAAAATGAAATGTCACTCTCACATTATCCGAACTGGACAATACAAATATATATATTTTTTTAAACATATAAACATTTATAAACAGATTACAGATTGCATTAGACTCGATGTATATAGATATAAACATGTACATGATATGTAGATTACAGAAAGTATTAGACTCGGTGTATGAAAATATAAACATACATGCTATGTCTATTACAGATAGCATTAGACTTGATGTATGAGAAGAGACAGAGGGATCTCATTACGGGACTAAAAACAAAGACAGAACCAGGCAGGCCTGATTGGAATAAGGTGAGCTGTGTCTTTGTATACTTTGCTTTAAGTATACTTGTCTGGTTCCCGTTCCAAACTTCTTACTTTACAGTGAAGATGATTACGATCGGGAACCAGAGGCTATAAGTATACGTTAACATTATTGTGCATTTGTTGTGAACAATGCATAAAAGTATTATTTTTAGGGAACTATCAACTATAGTTAATGTTGGAATTTCATTATAATAATAAATTGCTAGGCAACTTTTGTTACATAATTTTTTGCTTGCCTCCAAGCTATAAGTCACTTTCTACAAGATTTATACTAATCTTGTTTGTACATATATTCCGGCATATTTAGAAGTTCCAACAAGGTCAACAAGGCAATACGTACCCCAATAGTTGCCACTCCACCAAAGCCAACTCGAATTTCTTCAATTTTTTTTTCTCACAATACCACAATTCTACGGAATAGGTTTATCCTCCTATATCGCGACCCTGACTGATCTTAATTCGTAAAAGATATATCAGTAATATCCGACAGTTGTTTTTCCTTTTACTTTGCTATTTCAACATTTAACCATATCTTGGTGATAGTTCTCTCTTTCAGTGTTTATACATTTCTCTTTTTACAGGAACTTGCATTTATAATTTGAAAAAAAATTGAAAAAAAAAATTGAAAACAAATAATTTTTTTTCACTAGGCCTACTGTACTATTAAAATATATTTTAGTAGTAAAGTAGGCCTAGTGAAAAAATATTTTTTTTTTAATTTTTTTTTTCATTTTTTTTTCAAATTATAAATGCAAGTTCCTGTGCTCTTTTACTTTTATTAATAATTGGCTGGCTTAGAACAAGAAGGTCTTAAGTGCTATTAACGACCTTATAAGACTATTTTTATTTATTTTTTTTTTTTAGGTGGAGTGATTGTTTATTATCCTCGTCAATAGGTGTGCCTGGGTCGAGGGCATCCCAGTACACACCTTACAAATTCTGAATTAGTAAATTTATAAATACCTTATAAGACTGATACAAGTTGAAATATGCATCACAAGACACTTTTTATGATCCTATGTTCATGAACATCGGAACTAATATGGTGAGCGGTGGCCTAGAGGTAGTGTGCGCGTTTCGGGATCGAGAGGTCCCGGGTTCAACCCTCGTCTGGACCACTGCTTAATTTCTCTAAGCAAGAATTACCCACATGCTCCACTCGACCAACGTGTGAATTGATACCTGCAAGGGCTGTGTCTAAACATGTTCGATACTCCTGGGTACTTACGACCTTCTTATTCTAAGCCAGCGAAATGTAACCGACGTTCCCCCTGCCAATAATACCGAGTCTCGCAAGTCTCGTAAGATAAGTTATGCAGTATTAAAGGTGCTGCCTCACGTATTGGTGAATTGCATAAATTTAAAAAAATGCCCGATCTGTGAGTCAGCACCTTTAAGAGATAGAAAGATGACCATTGTCCGTTCTTGTATATGATACTAGTATGTTCCGTTCTGCAATTTCGTTGTCCAGCACAAGGCCGCTTCGTATCTTTCAAAATTACATGTACACTATATATGTGTTGTAGATTGTCCTTGTGGTGTGTGGTGTCCGGTTGTTGTTTTCTCGTCACATGGCCCTCGTTCCGTTTTGGTTTGACTGGCTTAGGCGGGCAGACTTTCGGGACGGGTTGCCGTGTTTTCAGTGCTTTGTGTGTTTTTAGTGTTTTTGTGCTCGGATGGTTAAGTTGATTGCTGCCTTCCCTGTCTGACTTAATATAATATTTTACTGTTTTCCAGGTATTTCGAGGGATAAAGGCAGAGAACAAAGGCAAAGTGAAAGTTTTCTTCTGTGGTGCTCCTGCTTTGGGAAAGACTATCAAAGAATGTGCTGCCAAATATGGATTTGCGTTTTCAAAAGAAAACTTCTGAAGGTCGATTACATGTATTAGTACATGTCTATATAATATACATGTACAATAATTATATCGAAATACATTAATCTTTTATATGAATTCCGTGTGTTGGAAACTATAATCGCAACGAATCATATATGTCCAAATAATATATTTCGAATAATACACACTATGTATACACAGGAAAAATTTCAGCGTACGATTTTCACTCGAAAAGCGTACGCCTGGCGTACGCCATTTGGCGTACGAACGGCGTAAATTAAGGTCCACGTACGCCTGGCGTACGCCATTTGGCGTACGAACGGCGTAAATTAAGGTCCACGTACGCCTGGCGTACGCCATTTGGCGTACGAAAAGCGTGCGAACGGCGTACGCTTTCCATACGCACTGATTTTTTGGCGTACGCCGTTCATACGCTGTCCAAAGTATACGCTTTTCGTACGCCAAATGTACAATAATGATATAGGTGAAAATTTACTTTGGCGTACGCCGTTCGTACGCAATGCGTACGAAAAGCATACGCCGTCCAAAGTATACGCTTTACGTACGCCAAATGTACAATAATGATGATAGGTAAATTTTTTTTTGTCCAAAATTCTTGGCAACATCACTGTGATCACTGTGTGTTTGAAGCCAATACTCTGAGCCACTTCTCACTAGGTCTACAAACTAAGAAAATATGGAAAAACAACTTTTGTAACCTGAATATGTATTTAATGGACAGGATTGTTATTTGCCTGTATCTAAGGTTTCACATACATGTAACAGAATAGATTCTTAACAAATACCAAAGATAGATCTATGCCATAAATCCAGTAAATACAATGACAGAAATAGTCTTAAGCAAATAGTCTTAAGCGACAACAATAATAAACAAAGAAAGGGGTGGGGAAGGTGAGCCGCAGCAAGCACTGTTCAGTAGAATAAAATAAAGAATTAAAATATCTTAAAGGATCTAAAATGGTTCTATTATACTCAAGTTATATACCTAAAGAAGGCTTGTATTGGTTGGCCTTTGTAAAATGTATGTAATAACTTGGATTAGTAAACAAAGTTTCAAGTGCTAGATGCAAAGATCTAAGCTGGGCAGATAATGCTTGCGACAGTGCGCCTTAGTCTGCGAGATGCTGGGGCTTATGCTGGCAGCCAATCAGATTGCAGGAAATAAAGTGCCAGCTAATGATGGTTATAGGGCTAAGCATAGCATTTGGTATAATAGCGCTAAACAGCGCAGTTAAACAATACAAGTAGCTTATCACAAAGTTACTATAAAATATGCTTTATACATCAAACAACTAATAGTTAGGTAGACTAGGTGCAATATAATACATTTGAGCCGTTCTCCAGAAAAACAAAAATGCGAAAAATCATGATAATATAGCATTAGAAAGACAAGACTCTTTTAATCAGTTTCTGAAAATTTGAGCAAAATATGACATCAAATTACAAAGTTACAGACTTTTAAAACTAACCACTCCCCCCCCCTCTTTGTTAGTGACGTCAGAAACGTCATTCGAACGTTATTTGACGTTACGTTGACAAGAAGTTCATAAATCCAGTATTTGATGAATTCTTAACGAAAACTTATCAAAATTGTATCACATTTTAGAATTATAATCTTTTTTTAATAAAACATATCTAAATCGCGATTTTTACCTTTTAGAGAAATGTAGCTACTGTTTTCAACCACTAACCCCTTGTTTTCTCAATATGGATACTCTTCAGAAATTGGTCACCATAGGAATGGCAGACGATATTTTAACATGATTCATGAGAAAAAATAAATTTAAGACATGGTTGTATATTATCCAAGAACTTAAATCAAAGAGCATGACTTTTTTTTCATTTAAGAGGGTTTTCTTAACCTGATTACATAATTACTAATACAATGTCACTTAGCCCGGTTTTTCTGGAGAACGGCTCATTTAAATAATGCCCCAGCGTTTGGCAAACCTGTTTACAAAATAGTGAAAGTGTAAAAAAGCAAAGGACCATAACTACCTTAAAATTAACCAACGTGTGTCGAAGATATGCATAACTAGACTTGGTACTGATCATTCATACCAAGTTTCGTTAAAATCTGACCAATGGTGACAGCCAAATAGCACGGACAAAATTATACGTACCAACCAACCATCCTCAAGCATTACTCCAATATAGCCCCCATATATTTTGTATCTGGGGATATAATAATACTGCTAAACGTACATGCAAAGATAAACTCAATATAATTTACACATCTTTAACATTTCAATAATAACTTCAATGTCAACCATACTACGCCATGGTTACAGCAGGTTCTTCCATGGGCGGATAAGTCGATATCAGTAAAACAGATGAAAAGCTTTGCCGAGCTATATTAACAGGTTAGATGATGATATTTACTGAAATTCAATGAACTATACATACATAAATCACTGCTGTACATGTTTAATGATAATTACGGTGATATTATCGCCAAGTGATGCAAGTCAAAACCGAGAGGTGAAACTTGCATGATTCTAGTTTTTGACCCCATATGACACAGTTTCAAACTTGACCTAGATTTTATAAAGACAACGATTCTGACCATGTTTGATAAAGATTGGGCCATAATTGTGTCCTCTAATGGATCGCAAGCTTTTTCTAAGATTCGACCTAGTTCCCTGTTTTGGACCCCATATGACCCAATTTTGAACTTTGCCTATATAGATATTTCATAGACAAACATTCTGACTTACTTTCATCAAGATTGGTTCATAATTGTGTTCTCTAATGTGTTCACAAGCTTTTTCTAAGATTTGACCTTGTGACCTAGTTTTTGACCCCGCAAGACCAAGTTTCGATATTGACCTAGATATCATAGAGACAAACATTCTGACCAAGTTTCATGAAGATTGGTTCATACTTGAGTCCTGATACGTGTACGCGAGCTTTTACTCAAATTTAACTGTGTGACCAAGATTTTGACCCCAAATGACCCAGTTTCAAACTTGACCTGGATTTCATAGAGACAAACATTCTGACAAGGTTTCATGAATATTGGTTTGTAATTGTGTCCTCTAATGTGTTCACAAGCTTTTTTTAAGATTTGCCTTTGTGATTAGTTTTTGGCAACACATGACCCAGTTTCGAACTTGACCTAGATTTTATAGAGACACACATTCTGACCAAGGTTAATAAAGATTGGGCCATAACTGTTGCCTCTAGTGTGTTCACAAGCAATTGTGGACCGTCGGACAGACGACGAGTGATCACAAAAGCTCACCATGTCACTATGTGACAGGTGAGCTAATAAAGCATGTATGTATTAAATATTCATACAAAAGCCTCAATATCCAGAACAAAAGCTCACCATGTCACTATGTGACAGGTGAGCTAATAAAGCATGTATGTATTAAATATTCATACAAAAGCCTCAATATCCAGAACAAAACAGTCATTGTTAGACACTGCCTAAAGTTCCATTCTGCAGAGAAGTTCATTTTTTTCTATAGCAGCAAATCCAGATTTCTGGATTATTCCGGAACTGTAGGATCCCTGTTATTATTTTGACGTCACATCGTACAATATGTAGCTCTGTATATAAGCAAAGTCCGGTTGATTAACTGGATGAAGTTTCATGGAAACAGAAGAAGTGGTTCTCTCCAAGGCATCTGTCAATATTCAGTGAACTGTTCCTTTCACTGCACCATTTATGTATCATAATGCCCAATCCTGAAAATGAGACGCCAGTCTGCTTCAGGTGCCATTAGGACACCTCCCTTAACAAAACTCTGCTTCAAACATTGTTCTATTGTTAAAATTCAGCTTATGCAACTTCAAATGGCCATAACTTAGCCAATTCTTTAAATTTGTTCATCAAATAACTTTTATTTTCTGCAGAAAAGTTTCTTCTTTGTAAAGCATCAAATCCAGAATTGTAGAACCCCTGATGTATCTGAAATACCAAGAAAAACATTATATCAGGGCTGCCTCCTCTACTAACTGAAATTTGTGGTTTGTATATAAATTCACATGTATCTCAGTACATGCATTGGCAAACTGTTACACTTAATTTTAATTACTTTTGAAGGTTGCATTCACACAAACATACTCATGATTATTTATTTAATTTTATGTTTTCAAATTGACCTGTTAAAGATTTCTTGAACTATGCCTAAACTATGACAAAGGAGATCGAAGAAGTGTTCAGTGTTTGTAGCGCACTATCCTTTATAGCCCTTAGAAGACCAAAGCCATCCGGAGCCAAGATAGGCTCAAGACAAGACTGCGTTCAATAAACGCTTATGCCCCCTGTGGAAGCCTTGTCTATAAATAAGTCCAAAATTAGGTCAAGGTGAATGTCAAAATGGGGTTAGGTGATACAGGTGTGTGGAGAGTGTTCATATACAACATCCATGCAAGTATAAAAGCTTTGTAGCAAGCCATATTAATGCTAGAAGAAACGGTCAATTTGGGTTAACCAGGACGGACGAACGAACGGACGGACAGATGCATCACTATATGCCTCCCGATCTATCGATACGGGGGCAAAAAAAAGTAGGCATGAGCTAGCCCTGCAATGCTTAGTGAGAATTACCCCAGACAAGAAAACTGAAACTAAATATAATATAGAGTCGGATCCATCACGAGTTGTCTTGCAGATCAACATTTCTTAAATGAATCTCGAAAACAGACGTCAGGTTATTAAGAGAGCCTTTGGCATATTTAAGCCGATTACTTTACATTTCACGCCAAAAAAGCTGGTGACGTCACACATTTGTAATCACACACGTTGAAAAACATTGACTTTGTTCCGTGATTTGTTCCCATGTGGAAGATCACATAAGGCCTGAAAAAGGGCGGTTTGTTTCCGGTTACCCGAAAGACCGTTTATTTTAACTGACCAAGTTGTTATGTACGAAAATCGGCATTTGATTTTTTTGTCCGAATTAAGTGCGCGCACCAGACATAAAATAAACACAAAAAAAAACCCTACCGACCCTTGATTTTTTGGGCAGGTAACCAGAAACAAACCACTTTTTTTAGGCCTAATTATTTTTGTGATAAATATAAATAAATGTAAATGTCACTTCAAGTTCAACATTTCCACTCTTATAAATTTAAAATTTCTTTTTTTTAAAAAACGCAAGCAATAAATAATTTACCTGCATTTGAACCGTCCATTGCCATTCACAATACTCTGCCATTAGACAAACATTTTGATGAATAAGTTCTTTGACTATGGCTTCTATAGGTTCACAGGCTGTATCGACAAACATTAGCTGTAATGACAATAAAATGTTTAAATTAATACAATGATAAACAGGTAGACTAGTGACCTACCAGCTATTTGGACAAAGACAAAATTCCCCCTTTTTTTCAAAACGATGCAACCTGAAAAATCCCCATACCTGAGGGTCGTGGCCCCAGACCCCTAAAGTGTAGTTAGTGACACCCAGTCTCACAAGGGCAGTAAATGTATTAAAATCAATGCAATTATAGTACTCTATTCGGGTGGGGGAATGTTAGTGAAAAGCGTATCAGAATTCAGATGCGACCATTGACCCAGTCCTAGCTGAGGATAGAACAAGTTAGCGACCTTTCAATGAGTAGTCAAAGAGCGCTATCCGCTTGACCAATTACCACCAGTTGAATAGCCTAAATAAGTTAACTGCAACAGTATCAGCAGCATTTGACGGCCAGTCTCGCGGCATAGGCCTAATGAACCTGGGGCCAGATTAGGGGGTCAAGGGTTCTAGACATCTGGCTCACAACTGTGGCTGCAATGTTTAACAATGCTGGACCCACAGCATATGTGTCACTATGTGCTTGATCCTTAAAGGTCAGGTCAGGATGGGAATGATAATGACAAAGATCATAGTTCATACACCAAATTTCCATGATAATGATGGGTGGTTAGTAGTGATGTACCGATTATCGGATAACATCGATAAGTGGTGTGTGGAAGTCAGCCGATTCCGATGATCGATGTCCTTCATCCATAATCGATCATCAGAATCTGATTCAGATAATCAGGGCTCTACACTAACACTGGTCCGAGACCAGTGAAAATCCAGAAGAACCAGTGAAAATTCTGGAGGACCAGTAACTGTCCTATTTACAAATTGGGTGCTTTTGCCCTGTCGGACCAGTGGCCAAAATAGTTAGTGTCTAGGCCTGATAATTATAACGAAATGTTAAACAATACTTGTTTAATCATATATTTGCTATAAAATTTCGAAGCATGGAAGTTTAACCCAATTGAACGCCTATTAGAACCAATTCAAATAATTTCTTCAAATTCTGATAGTAAAACTGAAAATCATTGATTTTCCCTTTGTCACCCTGTTTCGCGACGTGGGAAGTAGGAAAATAGGCACCTGGGCACGCTGCGTATTCAGTCACAGTCCTGCCGATTATTAATCGGAAAAATCGCATCGGAAGTGCCAGTTGATTCCAGCTGATGATCGATTATGATTTGCAACCGATGTTCCATCACTAGTGGTTAGAAGCCTGCCAGTAATTATCAGCAATTGATTGCGAGCACAGTGACATGGGCAGTTCAAAGTTGAAGACCGTCACGTCAGTGTACCCGATTTCGCACACTTATTTCACATTTAACCTCGTAAATTATTTGCAATGTAAAAAATTTCAAAGCACGTAGAACAAAAGAAAGAAGATAACTGAATGTTTAAAATTTTGTATTTACGCTGGTGAATGTCAAGGACATCATGCTCTTGGTGCGCTTGATTTGTTATTAACAATATGGAATATGTTCTGCACAATTTTGTACCCGGTTTCGCACACATAATTTTGAAAAGAAAATTTACAAATAAATTATATTTTTTGGATAAAAAATGTTAATTGATCAACCAACTCTCCATTTATCACAAATTTACCGATTTTTAACGTCTTGGCACCTGCAAAAATTCTGTTTGAAACATACAGCATGAGACATAACAGTTTCAACTGTACTTTTTTGGCATTGCTAACCTGAATGCAAAAAAAAACAATATTTTGCTAGAACACATGACTTTGGGATATTCTGAACTAGAGCAAAATATATTCGATTAACTTTTGGAACAGGGTCCATTTAACCCATCTACTCGATTAACTTTTGGAACAAGTTTTTTGTTACTAAGAAAGAATCAAGTTGCTTTACTGTTGACATTTTTAGGTTAGGAGAATAATGTTAAATAGTCATTATCATGTAAAATACACTCGATCTGGGAGAGTTTATTTACTTTTCAGGTTTAGTATATATTTTTCTTCTATTCTGTTCCAATTTTTTTGCAAAATTGTAGCAAAAGTGAGGAAAACAAAGAAGTTTTACAACTGCCCTACTGGCCTACATAGGATTTGTTTATGTTCACTAGTGCCGTTGTGAAAGCGAGATCTCGCGAGAGATACGTCAAAGTGCGGTCAACTTCCGAGAAAACAAGTCACGTTCAAATAAGACGACAGAGCATATGCATATTTACATGGGAAATATAGAAAAATCGCGATGAAAAATAAGTGTGCGAAACCGTGAACAGTGCGAAACCGAGTACACTGACTCTAGTGTTTAGCAGGGTGATGGAATTTGAAGCCCACATCATGCAATCTCCTTACGTTTACTGTATAGATGTGAAAAGTCTGAATTACAAATCCATCGTATTCAACCTTTTCAGGTCATTATGACTTTTTTGTAGCCACGAAGTTTTACTGAACACAAGCTGGCGACCGCTAGTGTATCGACCGATAGCGCTAGTCGCCAGCGACCAATAAGCATGTCTAGCCAACAATAGGCAGAGAACAAGGAAACGGTACTGAGCGCTTAAGTCAAGCAAATATTGTTTTATATGCAATTATATGTGATTATATGTACATATAACGTTAGCTATAATAAAAGAAACAATAACGTTGCGTATTTCAGTAGAATTTTCGATGAATGCACAGTTTATTTCAGGAAAAAAAACGAAAGAAGACCCAGTCGTCTTGAACATTATACAAACGAAAAGGACGAGCCAAAATAAATTTAATGTTGAAAAATACTGAGAAAAGGAGCTAATGTGACCCCATAAGACCAGGTACTGCAGTATAGCACATTAACATACCTACAAAATGTGACCAGCCACATAGCTGAATTATCTATAGAATTCGAGATACCCCATGTACACCCCGTTACTATAATAGAGTAAAACTTCGATTTTGACGATAATATTGAAAAATACTGAGAAAAGGAGCTAATGTGACCCCATAAGACCAGGTACTGCAGTATAGCACATTAACATACCTACAAAATGTGACCAGCCACATAGCTGACTTATCTATAGAATTCGAGATACCCCATGTACACCCCGTTACTATAATAGAGTAAAACTTCGATTTTGACGATAATATTGAAAAATACTGAGAAAAGGAGCTAATGTGACCCCATAAGACCAGGTACTGCAGTATAGCACATTAACATACCTACAAAATGTGACCAGCCACATAGCTGACTTATCTATAGAATTAGAGATACCCCATGTACACCCCGTTACTATAATAGAGTAAAACTTCGATTTTGACGATAATATTGAAAAATACTGAGAAAAGGAGCTAATGTGACCCCATAAGACCAGGTACTGCAGTATAGCACATTAACATACCTACAAAATGTGACCAGCCACATAGCTGAATTATCTATAGAATTCTAGATACCCCATGTACACCCCGTTACTATAATAGAGTAAAACTTCGATTTTGACGATAATATTGAAAAATACTGAGAAAAGGAGCTAATGTGACCCCATAAGACCAGGTACTGCAGTATAGCACATTAACATACCTACAAAATGTGACCAGCCACATAGCTGAATTATCTATAGAATTCGAGATACCCCATGTACACCCCGTTACTATAATAGAGTAAAACTTCGATTTTGACGATAATATTGAAAAATACTGAGAAAAGGAGCTAATGTGACCCCATAAGACCAGGTACTGCAGTATAGCACATTAACATACCTACAAAATGTGACCAGCCACATAGCTGAATTATCTATAGAATTCGAGATACCCCATGTACACCCCGTTACTATAATAGAGTAAAACTTCGATTTTGGCGATAATATTGAAAAATACTGAGAAAAGTAGCTAATGTGACCCCATAAGACCAGGTACTGCAGTATAGCACATTAACATACCTACAAAATGTGACCAGCCACATAGCTGAATTATCTATAGAATTCGAGATACCCCATGTACACCCCGTTACTATAATAGAGTAAAACTTCGATTTTGGCGATAATATTGAAAAATACTGAGAAAAGGAGCTAATGTGACCCCATAAGACCAGGTACTGCAGTATAGCACATTAACATACCTACAAAATGTGACCTGCCACATAGCTGAATTATCTATAGAATTCGAGATACCCCATGTACACCCCGTTACTAAAATAGAGTAAAACTCCGATTTTGACGATAATATTGAAAAATACCGAGAAAAGGAGCTAATGTGACCCCATAAGACCAGGTACTGCAGTATAGCACATTAACATACCTACAAAATGTGACCAGCCACATAGCTGAATTATCTATAGAATTCGAGATACCCCATGTACACCCCGTTACTATAATAGAGTAAAACTTCGATTTTGACGATAATATTGAAAAATACTGAGAAAAGGAGCTAATGTGACCCCATAAGACTAGGTACTGCAGTATAGCACATTAACATACCTACAAAATGTGACCAGCCACATAGCTGAATTATCTATAGAATTTGAGATACCCCATGTACACCCCGTTACTATAATAGAGTAAAACTTCGATTTTGACGATAATATTGAAAAATACTGAGAAAAGGAGCTAATGTGACCCCATAAGACCAGGTACTGCAGTATAGCACATTAACATACCTACAAAATGTGACCAGCCACATAGCTGAATTATCTATAGAATTCGAGATACCCCATGTACACCCCGTTACTATAATAGAGTAAAACTTCAAGTTGAATATGCACCCACTGTTTGTTCACAATGTAGTTGTTGTGTACACGCAACATATCATAAATACAGTAAATGAGTCAACGAAGAGCAGTCAGATGGATTATCAACAATTATTAAACTGATGAAGTGTCTCTGACATGCAAACTTCTCTCGGTTTAAGATCTTTAGAGGACAAACGAAAAAGTGCCAAATTAATTAAGTTTTACAAAATTGTTCACTATAATGTAGCTATTTCAAGCCCAGCATATGTTGTGGAAGAATGTAGACAGATACATACTAGTACGATACACACAGCCACTCACATATTGACAAATTCTCACAGTCTCAAATTATAATCATTTCACTTTCTATCCAATCACTGTGCTCCTTTGAAAGAACCTTCTTTAAAACATTGCCCTACTGTCTTCCTTTGAATAATTAAGGGAGTCAGTATACTAAAGTACATTGAATTAATTAGTTGCAGTAACGTTGGTTTTTGATATGTTTCTTGTTTTCTGTTTTCGGTTGGCTTCAAATTCTCTTTTCTATTTAGCTAGTACTTATCTGTTTTCGTTCACTATATTATGCGCCAGTCAATGGAAACCACGCGCCCCAACCCCAAGGAAGGACGGGGTATAGCGGTGACTATACCCGTGATGTTTACGACAGGGCAATTTGCGGGTGATTTACCATATGTATAGGTCACGGGCAGGGATTTTACCCGGGGTTCGGAAAGACAAAAGTAAAAATATTTCTCGGGGTTGGTGCGTGGTTTTAATTGAATAGTGCATTACTTTGACGTCTTACTGTCAATTCAATTCTGGTAACATGTGGAAACAAAAGGTAGGCAAGTAGGAAAACCCTTTTATTTTCTATAATTAGCTTTATTGATTTTATGCACTGGTCAATACATGTACCACAGTCAATTCCAGCAAAATGCCATGGAATGTATAGGGTTGGCATAGGGCACAGAAATAGGATATATTGGAACCTTACTGTTGCAGTTAGACTGTTGTGTGATTAAATTCTGATGATAATGATATTTCTCACATTTGGTGTATTTTGGCAAATCAAAGAAACCATTAAATCCATACATAACATCGTTTATTGACTCAAACTGCAAATTCAATACTTTAGTATACATGATACAATACACGTATTTACGAATAAATGCTATGGCAGCACGCTCACACATAGCCAATTATAAAGGCAAGGATATAAAACCGAATGAATTTGTCGTAACTCTTACAAACAATTTGGTCTGCTTCATTTGTAAGATCCGGATCTAGGAAAGATGCGTGTGTATCAGATGAATTAGCTAGCTTTATTTAGTATTCGTTCGTCAGCACAAATTTCGTTCATCCTATTCGAAATATAAGAACTATTGATATTCAAAATACCATTACGGTATCGGGTATTAAACCCTGCAATTTCACCCCATTGGTTTTCGGGAGACAGTTTCAGCATGACATTGCGTTTGTTAGAGTATGAAACAGACTTTCGACTGGTGGTCAAATAGGAATAACAATACTCTGTCTATATATGGTAGTGCCTAGCCTGACAAAATATTATCTAGAAGCAATAGTGGTCTGTATCGACTCGCCGGTCTCTCATCCATTAATATAATATACAGGGAAAGAACTCATGTCGAGATCGCGACACAACCAAATTACAACAGCCCTGTGATTTTTACAAAATAAAAGTCAATCACATATTGTTGTCTCCATTAGCAACCTTCAAGATATAATCAAACTTATGTCAAAATATATCGCACTCTAGCCATTACAAAAGCATTTATGTTGAAAATAGATTCCATTTCGAACCCATGTACACGAACGAGCACAGGCGCTTCTCATACTAAAGGGCTCTTCACACGGGAGTGTTTCATAAACAATTAAATACTCTATAGTAACTGTAAACGTAGACAAAGCATATACTGTGATGTAGTAAAAATAGCAATTTACTAGCCATGAATAAAGTATAGTTTAACAAAAGACATGGAAAAGGCGTGTCCAGGGATATGGGCCAGTAAGACTAGCCAACCCTACCCGCATTCGCTAGTCGTACGGCATTCTGATCACCTCGGCCTTTATGCATTGCAATAGAAAACGCACGTGTGGTCAAGAATGTTATTTACCGGAGATAAACGGAAATGGTCGAGCTTTTACGATTGGTCGTACGGCACATTTTTGCAACATGCCAAAATACGGCGTTAATTTATGAAATGATAGACTGTTTTTGTCTGATAGCAATCAAATAAATTATTATCAACCCAATATTAACAATTATACCACCTTGTTGCAGCAGAACACTTTAAAACACCCGATTAAAATTGAACGTTTTAATAGTTGTTTAACGGTACAGGCCAATGTGGGTATTTCCGGTATATTATCGTTGTCGTCACATTCTTGACCACACGTGCGTTTTCGGATGCCCTCATACTGAGTTCAACCGGACGCGACATCTGGAACGTACACAGAACAGTGTGTCCATGAGTCTTTGAATAAATGAAATAGCATCAACTTTTATTATTAATGATTATACAGTACATATGTTTTCCGACTCCCACAGGTTCTATACGGTAAATGTATTATGCAAATTGTTATAAAATACATCTATGAATATTAAAGTACCAAAAACTCGGTCATTTACTTTATTATACTTTACAGTTTATCTGGCACACGGTTTCTATCTTCCAGGCGAGACTAATGTCAGGTGACTCGTCATATCTAGGGGATATTACTTATCATTATTAGATGGTTAGAACATCTTATGTGAAGGGTTCCAAACTTGTCTATTTGACGTGACTGTTTGCATTAAAGGCCACGTATGGAGGCCAAGACATATCCGGCAAATATTATATTTAAGCGGGGTCTTTGATAAGCAGGATCAGAACAGCTAGGGAGAACAGTTAGGGAGTAGTCATGGGTTAGCATGTTGGAATCTTCGGGAGGCGCAACTTTACACTCTCCGGGGTATTCAGGGTTTGGGGTTTTGGTTTAATTTAATAGCTGTTCTCAAATTTGGAAACCTTATGCTCAAAATTATTATTATTTTCTAGATTGTTTGTCGATTTAACTAAGTACTAAATTATTGTAGGAACTTTAAGTGACTGTGCATTTTTAGGAGAGAGATTTATTCACTTATGATAAAGTAACAATTAAAATTAATTAACTGAGTTTGGTATTTTGTTGTTGATTATTTAAGTAAGTAAGCATGCAATATCCACTATACGACGATTGAATATACGACCGTAACACTTGTTAGGGTAACAACCATAGGCAGCCAGCACGTACCCTACTACTTCACATTGAAGTCAATTCAACCTTCTCATTGTTTACCTATATAAGAAAGGTGAATCACGAAGAATGGAGTGCCTGTCACATAACTTGTCGTATTCTTTTATTTATTCACTCAAATGCTATCTTACAAGTATCATCGTGTAGCGAAGATATTTTACTTTCCAGATATATAAACAGTTTAGTCCTGAAATACACACCCTTAACACAATATAAGTCAAATCGCGAATTTTTTTTTGGTCATCAATTAAGAAGTTCAGTATATACACCGGACACAAACGGAAATGGCCGAGCTTACACGATTGAACAACTATGAATGACGTGACACACACTCTAACCAATCAAACGATCGCTTCGAAATCTGTTGAGGTCAAAGGGTTATCGGAATACTAAATAAAATTGGAAATTGACGGTGGCGAATTTCGTACATTTTTTTAATTATCGATCTAGTGAAATATTGCGATGTTTAATTGGCATGTGAGGTAAATTATTTAGTTACACTAACTAAAAGGATGACTAGCTAGGCCCGTTTGTGAAGCATACATTCTGTTTCAAAGAAAAATTCACGTTTACAAGCGTGAAAATCTGGGTTTTGCTGAACGTCTTAGTTAGCGACCTATTTAAGGAATTGTATTCTTGATTCTGACGTTCGGTGTGTAAACGGGTGTGTATCTAAGGACTAAAGTGTTGATATATCCTGAAAGTAAAATATAGTAGCTACACGTTGATACCCGTAATATACCATTTCAATGAATAATAAACCTACACGGCAACAAATGTGACAGGCACTTTTATAATCGGAAATATTGAAAGTAACCTGTCATAACATAGTAAACAGTGGTAAAATCCGATTTGGCCGGGGTAGTATTTGGGTACGTGCTGACTGCCTATGGTAACAACTTGATTCACGACTTCCACAGACTGTTTTATGGTATACATGAGAGACAGAAAATTTACAAGATCCCCACAATAAATGAATGCTTTGTATTATGCAAATTGTTATTTAGTACCTCTATACCTCTATAAATTTTGTCAATTTACAAAATACAACAAAGATATATTACAAAATATTTTAAAAAACAAATTATTTTTATTACTGTATGAAATATCAAGTGAGAACACTTCGTGCAGTCGCATGACGACAACGATATATTATTGAAAATATTGATTTTAGCCTGTACCGTTAAACAACTAAAACGAACAATTTCAATCGGCGGTTTTGACGATCGTTTGCTGCGATAAGTAGGTAAAACCTTTGCTATTGGGTAATAATAATTTATTTTATCGAAAGGAAAGACAAGTATTCTATTATGTTATAAATAAAAGCCATATTTCGGCATGTTGAAAAAGTGCCGTTCGACTAGCAAATGCGGGTAGGGTTGGCTAGTCGTGCAGGCCCGTATCCCTAGACACTGGTTTAACAAAAACTCTAAAATAGCTGTATTGACTTACGTTATTATATGTATACTGTCACATCGAGTATGTCTGTACACGTAGAGTCAGTTAAGCATCTTGATATTTTTCAACAAAACGAAAATCCATAATACTCAATATAAACCCAAGCGGAATGATAGTCAACACTGCCTTAATCAATTATTCCTTCGTACTTCCGCCCTCGACGATCGTCTAGACACTCATGTTAGTTTTATATCGTAAACATTGAACACGTAGCTAAGGGTGCTGGTTCTTTAATCAATATTTAAAGCCCGTCGATAAACACATATAGTTAACACGGGTACCAAAATAAGTTCAAATCATAAACCATGACTTCATTGTCCGATAGCCCCATTTCTACCTGTACATACAAGTACGTTTATAAAAGCGTTTAACGTATAAATATAGTTTTGTAAGATGACATGCCAACTACTTCAAGTGAAGTTTATTTGAAAGCGAAAGAAACACGGAGTAATTTAACAAACCATTGTACTTTGTTACCTTTAGATAAAATGCGTGGTTTTACATTTACCTTTTCAGAACGAGAGGTGTTCAATTTATAATTAAACACTATAAATATATATCCAGACACACATTATAGATCTTTCAGATCATGGGATTGTGTAAAGCGATTAATTCATTTAAACACAAACTCAACACATATTAATTCATAATTCAATATTATATGCACTACGTATAGGTTAGAGTTTGTGAAACGATTTCTTCCAGAATTTGAACCTAAAGCAACGGCGTGACTGTTGTGACTGTTTCACGAACTCGAACCGATTAAGTGTTTGCTCCATCCACAATAGTTGAATACCCAAGAAACACGTGGTCTTCGTGCCTCTTCATTGTTCTACACATGGACAGTTTCCTGGAGGAAATCGTGGTTAATGGCCCATAGGACGATAACATTTATTAAAGGTGCATCTAGACGGTACATCTTGGTGTATACATATTGACCTATAAGACAAAATGTACTGCATGAAGTACACTTCTAACATACATTTTCAGGAGATGTACGACACATTCATTGGGTAGACGCTAAAGCTCAGAAACGGCTTGGTGTAACACCGAAACGTGGTCTAACCCATTATCTGCCTCTCAAATTATCCCTTGTCAAGTGTACATTTTCAACTTACCGTCTAGACGCAACGTAAGGGATGTCCTTCTTTATGAATTGTTGGTTTACTGATACCATCCATTCATTTTCCATGTAAATAACCGAACACGTTCGCTTGCACGGGCTTCACGAAGAGGCACGGTCTCTTTGCACATGCGCAATAGCTTCAAATTACTCCTTGATGAAGACACATTATTGTGAAAAATAGAACGGTCTTCAGGGATTAGACAACGAAATTCAAGCCCGCTGATTGGTCGGCAAAGTCAGGCAAACACTAAAAACATTAAAAACGAGATGTGGCATAATGTTTATGTTGCTATTGTGAATCGCATTATGTAAATATATATAATAGTGTAACTTTTAATTAAAGCCGTGCAGCAGCTACTGATGACGTGTGTAACTTTTAATTAAAGCCGTGCAGCAGCTACTGATGACGTCGTACGGAAATCGGTTGCGTTTAAATTGTTTCATTCGCTCACTCGTCGGTTACACTAGAAAAACTTACTATCGCGTTTATTGCGTCAGAAACCCGTTGGCCCCCGTTAGATAAATTCACCGACACCACCAGCGTTTCGACGGAGTTTAACTTAAACAAACATACTGCAACTTAATTCAGTGCTCATGGACGTTTACAAACGGAGCACAAAGTAAACGTAACGTCGACAAAGTTTTTGCATTTAAAACAATTTCAACGAACACGACGTTGACGTTTACCAACGAACATCAGCTTTCCTTAATTCAATATTTTTTCTAGCGAGGTTACGCCGCAGTGTTTGTACCAGCGGTGGTCAGCGTTTCAAAAGTCGGAAAAATAGCCCGAACGTCGTTGAAATTACGTTCGTGAAGAGGAATTAGACCACTCGCAATACCGAACGTCGCCATGGTCTAGCAATGCGAAAAACGAACACATCAGACCACTCGCAATACTGAACAGCGCCATGGCCTAGCAATGCGAAAAAGGAACACATCAGACCACTCGCTATACTGAACGTCGCCATGGTCTAGCAATGTGAATTACGAACACATCAGACAACTCGAAATACTGAACAGCGCCATGGTCTAGCAATGCGAAAAACGAACACATGAGACAACTCGGAATACAGAACGGCGCCATGGTCTAGCAATGTGAATTACGAACACATGAGACCACTCGCAATACTGAATGGCGCCATGGCTTAGCAATGTGAATTACGAACACATCAGACAACTCGCAATACTGAACGTCGCCATTATCATGAATGTTTGTTCTTACAGTACTATGATTGTATCAGATTTAAGGTAATGATAAATCAGACAGGGAAAGTATTATCATGGTTGTTTGTTCTTACAGTACTATGATTGTATCACATATAAAGTATGATAAATCAGACAGGGAAAGCATTATCATGGATGTTTGGTTCTCACGATTGTAGCAGGTCTACAATGGGGCAGTATGTTCCATGAAAATATTGATTAAATACTTGTTTAAGTAAAACAGAGGTTTCATATTTAATACTAACAGATAAGTTCTTGTTAGTATCACAATGATTGTGCACAATCACGTAAAAACGCAATCTTTGTGTCCTATAAATTAGTTTCTATGGTTGAACGTATTGTACTGTATGATCAATGAATATTGACAAACGAAATACACACGGGCAATATGTTAATTAAGATATTTAACGATGAGTTCTATATCAAGTAATATGACTTGAATTAATGATAAATTGTCAATTTGTAAATGTAGCAATCTTCATATACTTACCAATGTTAAGTTCACGGTTTACGCAAGGTACCACTGACAAGTAAATGTATCATTGATGAAGATTCTTTTTACAGAAATTGATATATACATGTTGTATTTTAAAATCTATTAGATATATAAAAAAAAATGTGTTTTCATTTTTTTTATACTTTTTCAATGATTCATGCATTTTACCTGTGATAATGCTGTGCTGTTTTTAAACATGCTATACAAAACTGTGTATTTGTATATACACGGTATAAGGTGCTTTTTCAACAGAATAAAAAAGTGTCACTCAATGGGCTTTGTATAGATTTCACCAGACTCTTACACAATAGCTTTAATAATTTATTTTATCAGTTGGCAGTTAGTTGCACGCGGCCCACTTTGTCAAGCAATCTACATATTGTGATCAATGATATACTCAGTATACTGGCGAGGAGGTTAACAGTTGAAGATACCAAATATGGACAATGAAACGAGTTGTAAGCTTCAAATATCCAACCTTTGAATTGACATCGTGAGGTGGATCTTGAAATTCTCAATGTTATTGCAATATACCATATCATGTAATCGCCATTCGCAGCGCGTTCTATTGTGTTCTGCTTTTGTTATAACAAATATGATATGCAATATTAATCTGTCCCAGAGTTTGTTAACATTCAACAATTACCTCGACTGAATTTGAATGCAATTATATTCTAACTGGATATAAATAAAACATCTGTTTGTGCTGTGTTTGGACTATCCTTAGTTACAAAACGTGCTGGGAGACACAAACACCTGTCATAATATGTATTATATTTCTACAGTTAATAATGCTATCATAACTAACTGATCTCAGATTATAACATGAATATGTAAAGTTATACTCCGACACGCCCACTGATTCCATTCAAAAAGTGTACATTATTTTCGTAAGCAGACACTTTTGTGAGCTATGAGAAAACTGTTTCACTCATAATATAATTGCCATAAATGGTCAATAAGCCGAAAACTGACAAATCTGTAACAGTTAAATAAACGACATACAAATACTAGTATTACATGTAGTATAGCCCGTTTGCAGCGAAAAAAATCGTCTGAATTTTGAATGTTTAAAAATCTATTCATCAGATGTTGATAAAAATGTATGTAGAATCATAATTACATTCTACCTACTCCCATCTCAAATTTCATAATTTTTAATTACTTATTTAAACAAGTTTATTCTTTATTGTATATTGATAATACTTGCATTTGGACACTTTAACGCAGGGAGGTAATCTGGTATTCCATTTATGTTTTACTGTCATTTTTTAACTGTTATAATCCGTGATCAGCCAGATTAACATTGCTGTGATGAAAGCGAAATTTATGAGGCCCATATTATTTATTTAGGTATGTCGCTTGTGTGTATACAGATTATGTATAATACATGTAATATCACAAAAAAGCAGTGAAAACCAAACCGTACATAAGCTATGTATATACTGATACATGGACATACACGTATATAATAATGTTAAATTAAGAACTTCATAAAAGCATTGTAATGTTCATGCGCGCAATGACATGTAGTCTTATGACTGAATCAGTCCTAAATAATTGAGTAATATACGTCTGCCCAAACTATTAGTATTGGTCTGAAATCGACATTCACACGTTTGAAGAATGCCTAATATTAAGTCAAAATCGTTTAAAGACGATGTAAAATCCGTGTTTTTATAGTTCGAGAATGAGGCTGCTAGACGCAAGCCATTTTTACGTTTAGACCCGAACATATGATACACACAGACAGTACAGATGCACAGACGCCAGACGGGCCTCGTAAATGCTATATTAAATAGGTTACAAAGGAGTCAGTAAACCCAGAGAAGCCAAATATTCGAATTGGCCATGGTCAAAATTGTAAATATAAGACAAATGCTGTGTTTCTTGGCTATTTTATCATTAGTAAGAATAATCCAAGTAAGTCATGACCTTTGTTGTGGTTTGAATGAAAACTGTTGAAAAGTGCGAAACTAAGTTTTCTAGCTCTCGGACCGGAAAAGACGGACTTTTCTCTGGTAGGTTTACATTCATGAATATTGTGGAGAAACAGTCTGGAAACCCTATTATTTTGGATCCAATTTTGAGTTAGACATGTATTAGGGCAGCCAAACATGAATACTGTATAGGGCTAGCTATCCGTTTAACCATTTTTTATTTTGAGCCGAAGATGTGGATTTTGCGCCTTTTTCACATGTTTTCGCGAGCTAAACAAATGACTACTTGGTGCCTAAATTTGTCAATATGTTTCTTTTTGGGCTGTTGTTTTTGTGTATTTTGCTTGCTCTAGGATATTTAAACTCAACAAAATGTGCATTTCTTCTCAGGTGTGTGATTGACAGTGAATCCGTGTTCTTAACATAGAAAGGTGTGTGTCGGCCGGAGAGAAATCTTCATTCTGGGTAGTCCGCCCCCTTTAATACCTAAATCTACCGTTAGACGTGTCACGTGACCATAAAAGTGGCTGTTGTGTGTATCGAGTCTTCTAACATGAAGTTTCATTGTAAACTACAAATATTTTACATAGAACTTATGAACAAAACTTTTTTCAAACATGCCCAATGTTGTTTAGATTTAATTGTATATTAGGTAGATACATTTCATTCACTCGTGCAAAATCTCATACTTGTAGGTGCACTAAATACTGTGAAATCTTCATTTTTGACGATTTTTTTCGCTGCAAACGGGCTATAACTGATTGCCTAAAGCATAAAACTTGGAGCTAGGAAAATGTATAAACACACAGCATGGATTAATATGCTGCATTACTGTAAAAAACATCAAGTTTGTGGTGTTAAATTATATTCAATGTCTTGGTTGAACTATATCATAAAATTCAATCCTCACAATTTATCTACACCCAAACACCTATACAACAATGGCTTATTTTTTATAATCCCCAGAGTAAAACTTCTCTAAATTGAATGATTTTACAGTATTTTTATCGGTAGCAATTGAAACAGAACTACAAACCATTTGTAAGCTTGAAACATGTATTGTGCAAATTGACAATCAATTGCACGAAACCGGAATTATATACTAGTACATCAACCTTTTTTCCATTTTTTTCATGAGAGTTGGTGATGCTATTAAGTATCACTTCAATACAATACTATATCAATAAATAAATCCATGTGAAAAATGTATGTTTAAACTAGAAAATATGTCATTATGTTAAGGATCGTATCATAATACAATCAGTTTTTTTCAAGTATAAATCAATCACATTGTCTTAACATTCACAAAACAGTTAACAATCTATTAGAAGCTTTTTATATGAACCTGTTTGAAAATATTTTCATGGATTGTCTATTTTTAAATACAAAATAAAAGACAAATAATATGCACAGATATGTACCTTTGTGCATCAAGCCTGTATCATCAGTCACTAATGTGGAAACCTATAGATGTGTATTCTTTTATATGGTGGGTGTAATAACATATGGGCACACTTGATGTTTACTCAGTAAATTTTCACATGCTAATAAATGCTCAGCACTGTATGAATGGACAGTTAGATAATCCCTAAGGATCATTAGGCCAAGCTTATTTTGAACAATAGAATTATATTTTCTAAAATGTAAAACATCTTCTGTTTTTGAATTGTGCCAGAATAGATTTTGATAATCATTGTCACTCTGGTGATCGTTTTGTTTTTGTCGGAGTATAAGTCAGATATAGTACTAGTTATTCGTCAAAAGTGTCTTCTTACAAGGGTTATTGTACAGTATTGTGAGGACAATTATGTTCTTTGTCCTCACAAAACTGTACAATAACCCTTGTAAGAAGACACTTTTGACGAATAACTAGTACTGTATCTATTACATGATACGATTTGAAAACAATATGTAAGAAAATAACTGCATTTTGAGTTAGACGGAATAATGTAAAGCGATACAATTCATAATGTTTAAAATACAATACAGCAAATATTTACATCAAACAAAATAACTTAGTTATTAACAAGACATCTGTATAAAGTTTCAAATTATAGACTACGTATTAACATATTACAATGAAACGGGTATTTTAAAGCGTACGTTGTCTGGACCACGAATTGTGAAAATTTACATTTGCTGTTTAGTGTTATGTTGATATTTGATACGTGTCTGCCTTACTGTGTAGATATAATTTGCAAGGACCTCCCTAAATGGTTACGTTAATACAGTACAACCTCACCCGGGTGGCTCTCTGTAGAGCAACATCCTCTCTATAACAAAATACTCAAAAAGTCCCAACGCCGATATTTACTATAAATGTAACCTCTGCAGAGCAACAATCTCGAAACAACGGCCAATATTTGCAGTCTCCAAAGTGTGTTGCTCTACAGAGATTGTACTGTAGTCTATTCAGCAGAGTTATGTTTAGTGTTCTATGTCAAATAATACTCGGAACGTTTTACGTATATGATATTTGGTTATGTTGATATCTGATACGTGTCTACCTAACTGTGTAGTTATTATCCATAATTATCTCTTTAATGGTAAAGTTAATACTGTTTTTACAGTTTGCGTTTCAGTGTCGTGTTGATATTTATTACGTGACTGCCTTATAAATATAATGTACATGTACATGTATAGAAGTTGAATCGGAGATCCATGTATTGTTTAATTGTAATGTATATAATTGTGAACGCACTGTTCTAATGTAGAAAGCAGTGTCGATTAATTCCGATTTTATTCATTTTCCGATACATGTATAAAGAAAAACTTAATTTTGTTTTTACGTATCAGGCAGTTACTATAATTTGTGCCTAAACCTGTCATGATATTTTAAATAGCAGAAATATTTACCTCTGTAAAAAATGCCCATATTATTTATGATTAAATTGTGATCTGTTTTATCTCCGTACACGAAGTAGCTGTTAATCAGTTCATCTACGGTCTGACCGAGGTGATAATCGTTTTCTTATGCCATTTTTTAAATTGTGCATTAGTACTCATTTTCTATTTTAGTTTTTTTTATAATCTTCAATTTTATTACATTTTTTCCATGAAGATTAACAACTGCTCCTTGGTTTTACATGTGTAAATAAGTCATCGTTAATTATGCTTAACTTCTCTGTTAAGAGAAGGGTTATATTATTATGTTTTAATATAGACTAGTTTCTCTATACATGTGTAAACAACTGAATGGTAATTATACTTAAATATAGTATACTGTTTAAGTAAATGTATGTAGAGTAACAATTTGATAATACAAATGTAGTGTTGATGTAATATATAGTCTCTTATAATTCTTATTAGAATGGCTTTGTGCAATGTTTTACTGTAATTTGATATGTATATTGTATGTATGTTGTACAAAGATGAGACCTAAATAAATACGTAGTGTAGCAATACTGGTTTGATACAACTACTGATTGTCTTATAGATAGTCAAGCGAACAAGGTTTTTCTATTCTCTATCTTTAGACAACAAGGAAATAAATGTTAACTACACGTGACCTGTGTTTTGTTTTAACACAGACTCCCTCAATGTCATGTGGGTTCAAATTTCACCACAGATGTAGAATTGTTACGTGTGTAGTTTGACTATGTCCATTATTGCCACGTGGGTTCAAATATCACCAGAGATGTAGAATTGTTACGTTTGTAGTTTGACTATGTCCATTATTGCCACGTAGGTTCAAATATCACCAGAGATGTAGAATTGTTACGGGTGTAGTTTGTCTATGTCCATTATTGCCACGTGGGTTCAAATATCACCAGAGATGTAGAATTGTTACGGGTGTAGTTTGACTATGTCCATTATTGCCACGTAGGTTCAAATATCACCAGAGATGTAGAATTGTTACGTGTGTAGTTTGTCTATGTCCATTATTGCCACATGGGTTCAAATATCACCAGAGATGTAGAATTGTTACGTTTGTAGTTTGTCTATGTCCATTATTGCCACGTAGGTACAAATATCACCAGAGATGTAGAATTGTTACGTGTGTAGTTTGTCTATGTCAATTATTGCCACATGGGTTCAAATATCACCAGAGATGTAGAATTGTTACGTGTGTAGTTTGATTATGTCCATTATTGCCACATAGGTTCAAATATCACCAGAGATGTAGAATTGTTACGTTTGTAGTTTGTCTATGTCCATTATTGCCACGTAGGTTCAAATATCACCAGAGATGTAGAATTGTTACGTTTGTAGTTTGTCTATGTCCATTATTGCCACGTAGGTTCAAATATCACCAGAGATGTAGAATTGTTACGTGTGTAGTTTGTCTATGTCCATTATTGCCACATGGGTTCAAATATCACCAGAGATGTAGAATTGTTACGTGTGTAGTTTGATTATGTCCATTATTGCCACGTGGGTTCAAATATCACCAGAGATGTAGAATTGTTACGTTTGTAGTTTGACTATGTCCATTATTGCCACGTAGGTTCAAATATCACCAGAGATGTAGAATTGTTACGTTTGTTGTTTGACTATGTCCATTATTGCCACGTAGGTTCAAATATCACCAGAGATGTAGAATTGTTACGGGTGTAGTTTGACTATGTCCATTATTGCCACGTAGGTTCAAATATCACCAGAGATGTAGAATTGTTACGTGTGTAGTTTGACTATGTCCATTATTGCCACGTGGGTTCAAATATCACCAGAGATGTAGAATTGTTAAGGATGTAGTTTGTCGCTGGGTTGTATTTCTATATAAGATTATTAGTTTACTTATAGTTAACTAAACTAATATTTACATATGTATCTAGGATCGAACATGTTGAAATTAATACGTATCGTAAATATGTTGTCAACTTTACAGGACTGCAGATCTATACCGGTCTAGTTAACGTGACGTGTTCCAACTTATACATTTCATACTGTTTATTGACTGTATTCAATACGTGTTTGTCAAACATTTTCAATAGAAATAACAAAATAACTATTGAGTATGTATTTAACAATATTTTACCTGTTTACCTGTAAATTTAAAGCGATTGAGTCAGCTTTCTGTATATACGAGTGTGTGTATTTCTATTTAGACATTCACATTAATTATTTAAAATCACTTACTTCGTTGCTGTCAGGTCAAATGTTGGAAAATTTATCAAATTGACAAAAAGAGGAGTCAATTGTTTTCAACAGAATATTTTTCCCTAAATGCGAACATTCAGGATATTGATACATATTTCAAACGTTAAAACATAATTCTAAAACTTGATACCGTTTTGCAAATGTCATGTCATGAAGTAATCAAATACAGTATTTATAAAATATTAATTACATGACGCGTTTTGAACAACGATGTTTGCAACATCACGCAAACCTGCTCAACGGTTGTAACTTCCTTAGCAATTAGGACGCTTTTTTCTTTAGTTAGTCTTTCAAATTATGAAAAAATCAAACTACATTTCTTGGCAAACTTGTTTCCCTGGAGAGCGGCTGAACTGTGTTTCCTTCCTACCCTATCAATACAATAGTACAACCAGAACTACAATATTAATTTGTTTTGGCCTAAATTAGTTTTACTACGGATATTTGACGTTTCATAAAAGGATCAGTCTTAAGATTTGATACAAAAATGTGAAGCATATGTGCAATTTTTTACCTTGTTTACAAACAGTACACTTCAGTATGGTGGCTGATTTATGCCATGTCGTATTTTCGCTTTTCGCCACAACAAAGCGAAACTGCGAACATGTAACAAAGCGACTTTGTTCGCATTGTTGTGGCGAAAAGCGAAAATACGACAGATGAAGGGCGACGATAGTCGACTTTTTCGCATTATTACATCTTCTCATTGTTACATTTTCGCTCTGTCGCCACAACAAACGAAAATGTAACAATGCAAAAACACGAAAAAGTCGCTTTGTTACATTTTCGCCACGAAGAAGCAAAGATACACATTTTAGGTGTCGTATTGTCGCCCTGCATCTGTCGTATTTTTGCTTTTTCGACACAACAAAGCGAAAATGTAACAATGCAAAGATACGACAAAGTCGACTTTTTCGCATTGTTACATTTTCGTATTTTCGCTTTGTTGTAGCGAAAAAGCGAAAATACGACATGGCATGAATCAGCCACCATAGATATATGACATACCAGTAACCCGATACGATACTGGGAATCACCTTGTATAAAATATGGGAATTCACCTTTGTATTTATACGGGAATTCACCTGTGTATGTATACGAGGATTTCGCTTTGTGCAGAAATACGGGTCAATGTATTCTTACAGTCACCGAATTAAACTCGAATTACTAAACAAACAAGTTTAGGAATGACTAATGTTAGAACGTGGAAAATGTTTTAGTCACGTCTTCAATTCTAATCAATAAGGTATGGTTGACTCCGTGGATGATGTCATGAAACAATACTTTAATGTGTCCGCCATTGGGTAGTTATGTCTCAAAAACCCTAGACAGCAACACTCAACATGGCATTGACGATAGTTGTTTCAGTTATCTCACTGGTGCAAAAGAAGATGTGAATGTGACACTGAATCAAACGATAGCACTTCATTATATGACTACTTTACACAAGATGTTTGAGTAAAGTATACATCAAGATGTTTGGAAGTTTTCTATGTTGATTATTCTCGTACATAGTACAACAAGAAAAGTGTGTAAAGAAGGAATTGAAGGAAAGCACAATGAAGCTTTTGTTATGATAGAGACTTTATTTGAACCGATGTCAGTTCACGTTGCACATTTCATTGAAACAGTTGTAAATCAAAGTAAGAGCTCGGATGTATATGGGTCTAACTTATAGCAGATGTATTAGACTAGCGGATGATAATACAGTTATACCTGCAAGAGAAATGGTTACAATGAGAATGCTCCTTAGAAATCGGTTTATAGCCGAATTGCCGGGATACAAACCGTGCAGCAACAAATAGATGAAAGAAAACTGTTCGGTATATGCCCAGCAATACAGTAAAACCTAACTAATAAGGCCGTCCTTGGGACTTTGGAAATGCACTGATTATAGATATTGTCCTAATATTAATACGTGTAGTGTACACAACAGTGAAATCATAGAAATTGACTTACACAGACTTAATACAGCAGGTCTACTTTTGTAACTAGGCCATTCAGCGTGGGCATTCCGCCTTTTGTTTGCTGAAATTATTCTATTCAGCTTTTTAACAGCTGTGACTAGGGGGGATCATTTTCTTGTTCGGCTGTGTGTTTGGCACTTCTTCTATTTAGGATTTCTGATAGCTAAAACTAGACATTGTAGTCGTTTTACTGTGGGAACTGAGTTTTCGAAGTTTTACTCTATTATAGTAACGGGGTGTACATGGGGTATCTCGAATTCTATAGATAATTCAGCTATGTGGCTGGTCACATTTTGTAGGTATGTTAATGTGCTATACTGCAGTACCTGGTCTTATGGGGTCACATTAGCTCCTTTTCTCAGTATTTTTCAATATTATCGTCAAAACCGATGTTTTACTCTATTATAGTAACGGGGTCTACATCGGGTATATCGAATTCTATAGATAATTCAGCCATGTGATTAGTCTCATTTTGTAGATATGTAAATGTGCTATACTGCAGTTCCTGGTCTTATGGGGTCAAATTAGCTCCTTTTCTCAGTATTTTTCAATATTGTCGTCAAAATCGAAGTTTTACTCTATTATAGTAACGGGGTGTACACCGGGTATCTCGAATTCTATAGATAATTCAGCTATGTGGCTGGTCTCATTTTGTAAGTATGTAAATGTGCTATACTGCAGTACCTGGTCTCATAGGGTCACATTAGCTCCTTTTCTCAGTATTTTTCAATATTATCGGTCAAAATCGAAGTTTTACTTTATTGTAGTAACGGGGTCTACATCGGGTAACTCGAATTGTGAAAAAAATTCAGTCGTGTGGTTAGACTCATTTGATAGGTATTTAAATGTGCTATACTGTAGTACCCTGTCTTATGGTGTCACATTAGCTACTTTCCTCAGTATTTTTCAATATTATCGGTCAAACCGAAGTTTTACTCTATTGTAGTAACGGGGTCTATATCGGGTATCTCGAATGGTGAAAATAATTCTGGTATGTAGTTAGACTCATTTGATAGGTATGTAAATGTGCTATACTGTAGTGCCCGGTCTTATGGGGTCACATTAGCTCCTTTTCTCAGTATTTTTCAATATTATCGGTCAAACCGAAGTTTTACTCTATTATAGTAACGGGGTCTACATCGGGTATCTCGAATTGTATAGATAATTCAGCCATGTGGCTGGTCTCATTATGTAGGTATATAAATGTGCTATACTGTAGTACCTGGTCTTATGGGGTCACATTAGCTCCTTTTCTCAGTATTTTTCAATATTATCGGTCAAACCGAAGTTTTACTCTATTATAGTAACGGGGTCTACATCGGGTATCTCGAATTCTATAGATAATTCAGCCATGTGACTGGTCTCATTTTGTAGGTATGTAAATGTGCTATAATGTAGTACCCGGTCTTATGGGGTCACATTAGCTCCTTTTCTCAGTATTTTTCAATATTATCGTCAAAACCGATGTTTTACTCTATTATAGTAACGGGGTCTACATCGGGTATATCTAATTCTGAAGATAATTTTGTAGGTATGTAAATGTGCTAAACTGCAGTACCTGGTCTTATAGGGTCACATAAGCTCCTTTTCTCAGTAGTTTTCAATATTATCGTCAAAATCGAAGTTTAACTCTATGATAGTAACGGGGTGTACATCGGGTATCACGAGTTCTATAGATAATTCAGCTATGTGGCTGGTCTCTATTGTGCTATACTGTAGTACCTGGTCTTATGGGGTCACATTAGCTCCTTTTCTCAGTATGGTGAATAATTAAGTATGTATTCTTATTAAAATATCGCTGATGTATTCGTCTGTTTTTATGTGCAGTTCTTTTTTTAAGAGTCAAATAATTTATTTATTCCTATAACATTGGAATAATTACACTTTAATACTGTTGCTTTGGTTATATTTCCTTATTAATCTGTATATAATAGCATATAAAACAACCAATTCCGCCCTATTTGGCCGAAATATAGTGCACCGTCTTTTCCTATTGTTTGCTAGATTTCCTTATTGGTCTATACGCTATTGGTCGCCAGCTTGTGTTTATCCGAAGTTTTAACTGAAATGACGACTTTCTACTCGTACCGCCTTCAGTAAAATTAAATCAACATGTATATTAACATTCTCCATAGGAGGTTATAACTTCCAGAAATATGGCACCTTTTAATAATTTAATGCAAACCATAAGCAGACTTAGACTTCGTTGGAATTCCGACTTGGTTACGAAACTGCTTGGTATCAAAAAAAGTTGGTTACGAAATCGAAAATGCAACAATTTGAGATACTAATTCGTTTATATACCTTCGGAAATAGTTACCAGCCTAGGTAACAGATTCTTTAACATTTCCGATCGACAAGAACGTTCATCTCCGTTCATCTCATTGGTTTTATCCCGCAGCAGACGAAAACACAACAGACGCTCACGCGCAAGTGACGGTGTCAACGTTCCATTCTCCAATGCAAAAAGATCCGGTTTTTACTAAACCCTAGTATCTACCGTACCTGTTCCGGATATTTCCAAAAGTCGAGCCTGTCGTACAATATTATGTAGAATATATAACTCAGATATTTGAAAACAATTTGTGTTTTCAAAATGATGGAGAAGAAATAAATTTCTAAAATTAGAAAAAATCAACATCTAGTAGCCCTAAGAGGGTTCAGAATTTGGAAAATAAACTATATTCTATTCTATTGTACAGAATAGTATTGTATGTAGAGCTAGATCTATGTACATAAATATCTTAGTAGAAAATCTGAGACTGAATATACTTTGATATTCAGTCCCAAGTATAATGGATCTGAATAAAATTTCCGAGTGAAAATAAAATAAAATTTTCTGGACACTTACTTTTTTTAAGCTTATAGATTTACATTTAGAAATCCTTCACTTTTTATAGAATCTTAAAGATGTTTGGATAATTGCAAAAGTTTGTGTAACTTAAATTCTAAACACCTCATTTCTGATGGTATAAATTGACACACGGGTATGAGAGTTTGAAGCCTTCCTGCTTTATCTTTTATGCCAGGTGTTGTAATTAGCAAGGGAAAATGTGCAGCTTGACCAGCTCAAACCTCAAGACTTATCTATAGGCTGAATTCTCAACTGACTGAGCTATCCGAGCGCCTACAAAAACTTCACTGCCATTTGTTATCAAATCCTATTCATGCTTTTGTTTATTTATTTATGTTTTTCAATTACATTTGTACATAAGACAGCTTATTCACCTAACCAGTTTTTCTGGACTGTTTCCTAACCAGTTTTTATGTGTATGATTTTAATGCATAACGAAAAACGCATGAAAAGATGTTTTTACTATGAAAATCATACCCCCAATGAGAATTTAAGACTGTTCAAAAAGCGGTATGAAAAGTGGCGTATGAAAAGCATACGCCATTTTGATATTTAATTTTGTACGCCAGGCGTACGCATTATTATGGCGTACGAAATGCGTACGCCAGGCGTACGCTTTTCGTACGAACAAATTTGGCGTACGAAATGCGTACGCCAAAATTTGACGTACGCCTAAAATCGTACGCTTTTCGTACGCATTTTTGGCGTACGCGCTTCATACGCCAAAAAAATCGAACGAAAAGCGTACGAACGGCGTACGCATTTCGTACGCCAGACCTAAGCGTACGCCAAGCGTACGCCATAATTTTTGCTGTG
Organism: Spisula solida; assembly: GCA_947247005.1. Classification (NCBI taxonomy): domain Eukaryota; kingdom Metazoa; phylum Mollusca; class Bivalvia; order Venerida; family Mactridae; genus Spisula; species Spisula solida. The sequence goes on along the minus strand of OX365962.1, from coordinate 19,514,414 downwards.
TATAGTAAAACGAAATCGGGACATCAACTTTATACCGGATAGAATGTTGTGGAATCAAACCTATTTTCCTATAAATAGAAAAAAATTCGGATCATATCAATTTCAAATGGTACCGGATGTTCGGATAAAATGTTGTAAAATCAAACTTGTGATACTATAAATAGAAGGTAGTCCGAAATTTGAGTGATTTACCATACCATGAACGCTTTAAAGTCAAACTACGCCTTACCACTCAGTTATACCGATGAATTCGATACGATCAAATCCAGGGCTAGTTTTCACAAAGCATCTTAGTGGAAAACTTAAATATTTGTGCAGCTCATATTTCCCGCAAATTAAAGAATAATCCATGTTTTCTTTGATTATTGTAGCTATTTACACAATGCTTTAAACCTATGCAAAAAATCATTAAATTAAATCTTGATTGTCATGTTTAGCTGACACAATTAAGGAATTTTTATGTTTTTAAGAAAATTCTACGTTTTTCTACTAAGATGCTTTGTGAATACCAGCCCAGATGTTTAAGACAATACGTGGTTTTGATGATCCTCCTACTGAAGGAAATATTATATTCAGAACTGAATTACCGACTCGTGGACACTCATACAGAGACGTAAAAATGTTATACGTCAACATTCGTTCTTCATACGGGCCGTAACTCGGTGGAACTCGTGACCTGAATATATGATATAAGCCTAGTCAGTGTTAAACTTCAAAACTCTTTACGACAAACACTTGCCGTAACTCGGTGGAACTCGTGACCTGAATATATGATACAAGCCAAGTCAGTGTTAACTATCAAAACTCTTTACGACAAACACTTGCCGTAACTCGGTGGAACTCGTGACCTGAATATATGATACAAGCCAAGTCAGTGTTAACTATCAAAACTCTTTACGACAAACACTTGCCGTAACTCGGTGGAACTCGTGACCTGAATATATAATACAAGCCAAGTCAGTGTTAACTATCAAAACTCTTTACGACAAACACTTGCCGTAACTCGGTGGAACTCGTGACCTGAATATATAATACAAGCCAAGTCAGTGTTAACTATCAAAACTCTTTACGACAAACACTTGCCGTAACTCGGTGGAACTCGTGACCTGAATATATAATACAAGCCAAGTCAGTGTTAACCTTCAAAACTCTTTACGACAAACACTTCAACCATGAAAAGTTTAATACAAGTGATATATACAGTATGGCCATGTTCAAAAAGTTTAACTCAATATTACAAAACTATTTATAATGACCGTCGGAACCAATGCAACTTGTGATGAATACTAAATTGATGTAGAAGATGAGTCTGCTAAGACTCAAAAACTCTACGAGGACAAGTGAGTAGAAACACATTTGGGATCAGATTTGTTTCGGATTACACCGGATATTGGGATACAGGTGTGTTAAGTTTGTCAGTCAGCATGGACCTACTGTAATTCGTACTCCATAGCGGTTTGTGATGTATTTATTGTACAACGTCGATTATAAGACCACCTCTGCTAGGCAACGATCTCTAGAACAGGCGCAAAAGTATGTTTATATAAGGAGGGCTTTCTCTGGAGAGGATGTGGTGATTTACTGATGAGAGGTTGCGGTGATTAACTGATGGGAGGTTGCGGTGATTAACTGATGGGAGGTTGTGGTGATTAACTGATGAGAGGTTGCGGTGATTAACTGATGAGAGGTTGCGGTGATTAACTGATGGGAGGTTGTGATGATTAACTGATGGGAGGTTGCGGTGATTAACTGATGAGAGGTTGCGGTGATTAACTGATGAGAGGTTGCGGTGATTAACTGATGAGAGGATGTGGTGATTAACTGATGAGAGGTTGCGGTGATTAACTGATGAGAGGTTGCGGTGATTAACTGATGAGAGGTTGCGGTGATTAACTGATGGGAGGTTGTGATGATTAACTGATGGTAGGTTGCGGTGATTAACTGATGAGAGGTTGCGGTGATTAACTGATGAGAGGTTGCGGTGATTAACTGATGAGAGGTTGCGGTGATTAACTGATGGGAGGTTGTGGTGATTAACTGATCTATCTACACGTGGTGGTCCATTCTGATCACCTCGGCATTTATCCTTGGTGCATTGCAATTAACGGTATATTTACCGGAGACTGACGGAAATTGCCGAGCTTCCACGATTGATTGGTGGTCTTGTTTGTCGTGATTTTATGTATGATTTATGTTTTATGCGTTATGTAATTAGAAATCCAATATATTATTTATTCAAGTTTTATGTAAAATTTAGTGATTTTCATATTACTCCAATTAAAAGCTTAAGTTGGTTAATTATTTATAGATGCTTGTATTTATGGCGTTCGTGCAGATATCTGATTTATAATTTAATGGTGTAAATGTAGTCGGTCTGTGTGACATGAACTTAAATTCTACACAATCAGGTGTCGGAAATTTCTATATGATTCCTAGAAATGACAATATACTTCATTGGGTTATTGTGAACGATTCCTAGAAATGACAATATAATCATGTCCTTGGATTTTTGTGATCGATTTCTAGAAATTAAAATATATGTCATTGGGTTATTGTGAACGACAGCTGGGACTCGTTCAATTACGTGTTGGACATTGTGCCGATGTTTGTATGTTTTGTGTGCTCGGCTGGTTAAGTTGAGTGCTGCCTTCCCTGTCCGACTTTATATTATCCTTTGTCTTGTTAAAGGCATGCCAAGTTATTTGCTGATAAGAAAATATTTTTTACGATGAAGCGATTACATGAACCCCTCTCTACATAATTAACGTAAAACATGATGAGTAAACATCGTACTTTCCAAGTAGCAGTCGTTTTACATAGTGGCCTTCACCTCTACGATCAGGTGACAATGTTACCTACTGAATCGGGAATTCTGATTGGCTGGTCTGTAAATAGCATTTTGGGAATCTCTGTTTTGATTGGTTTAAAGCGGAATTCCATTGGGGATTCCGCTATTATGTGTATATAAATAGATTGACGTGTGGTGCATTCTGATGCATGTACGTGAGGAAATTCCATTTATCACATAGCCTTAGAAAACGCTCATTATTGTTCAAAAGGATGATGTACGCTGTTTTTACTCAGCCAAAATTCAGCGGTACAATGAGCGCGACGTCATGGCGACGTTGATATTATCCTGACGTCATTGGCGGATCAATGCATGGATTGGCTAACGTCACGTCAAGCTAATTTAAATATTATTTATTGCACAGTCTGGGAGTGCCGAACGATATTTACGGCACGGCTTTACGGCACTCCTGGACCACAGGTTATGTGATAAAGACATGGTTTCAACTACCTAAATGCCAAGTTGGAATATTGTGGGTTTTTAAAGTTCTGGATCTGAAGTGTCTGGAAAAGCAATCAAATTGGTATCATTCTAATACCTTAGTCAAAAAATGAAAACCCTGTAAAAAGTTACGAAGTATCCCGCTATTTGTTTTTAAAAAAATATTTCAAGAATAACTAAATATCGTTGTCAGCCTTTTATTTAAATTGATATACATGTATAATTATCGAAGCGCGCGTTATGGAAATTCTTCGTTGACTGTTCGGTAATAGTTGGTTTTACAAGTGATTAACGCAAGTTTGTTGTATGCAAACCAATACACTCCAGTTTCTGGGCATGCTTATTCAATTTTACATTAAAATGTGTTATAAAGTGTGCTCAAAATTCGGACGGCAAATCATTTTCTGATTGTTCATTCCGTTGTCAATAATGTTCAACCTACACATTGGGCGGAAATGCGTTATAAGATGGTTCCTGAAGCTATAGAAATTCCCGAAATCCTAGGACAGAAAGATACACAGACATCAAATAAGTCCTTGAGGTCTGTGGTTCGATTCCTAGACCAAGCACACTAGGCCCTTGACTTGAGAAATGTCGTTCGACTCCTAAACTAGACACAGTCTAGGTCCTTGAGAAATGTCGTTCGACTCCTAGATTACGCAGACTTATTCCTTGCGGTCTATGGTTCGATTCCAAGATCAGGCTCAACCTCAAATAGTTTCGAAAACATTTCGAAAATATTTTTAATTTTTAAAATATATAACAAAACAGAACCATTTTTATAAGATTGTTTTATTTAAGCGTAAGCTGCTAATTACACATTTTAAAGGTAGTATCGTAATGAATGCAACAGTTACGAGGAGTGTTCGAAGGGAAATGCAACTCCTTGCGTATTTTTGTATTTTCAGGATTTTCGCTCGTCAATCTTGGCATGTGTACCCATTAAACTAATGGCTTCTGTTGGGTAAAATTTCTTTCACTTCCATTGATCATTTTGGTCACAATGTATGATTAATCAACACTTACATATCTGTACCAAGCTAGAAACCGAAGAAAAATATTACCGCAGAATTTACTAGCTTTGCTTGTTTTCCGTAGGGAAATATATAAATTATAAACTCTGAGTCAATTCTCAGAGTTGACAGAATTTACCTAAGAAAGGTACAAACTTGGATTAAGTGATACATCGATACATGAGCAATTTTGTTAGATGTATAGACTATGTCAGGTGTCATTTAGCATTGTTACACTTTTATTACACTTTTATTACACTTTTGTTACACTTTTACCCTTTTATTAATTACATGTATGAAAACAGGACAAGAGCGTCTGAAAGACAAAAAACACAACGTGGTCAATCAGAAACAACATCAAGCAAACAGAACATACAGCGTTTGACTGGTACCACGTGTCGCATTTTCTGACTACGTCATACTACGTCATACTTCGTCTACACCTGATACTAGTTTATACAGCGTAGGTACTTTTCTAGGAAATCAACGTGATAAGCCACATTGCAGTACATGAGTGTTGTTCCTTTTGCAGACGACAAAATATAATTATAAAAGTTAAATTAATATGTAAGATGTAGAGCAGAGTTCAATATGCAAGATGTAGAGTAGAGTTCAATATGCAAGATGTAGAGCTGAGTTCAATATGTTAGATGTAGAGCTGAGTTCAATATGCAAGATAGTTCAATATGCAGGATGTAGAGCAGAGTTCAATATGCAAGATGTAGAGCAGAGTTCAATATGCAAGATGTAGAGCTGAGTTCAATATGCAAGATGTAGAGCAGAGTTCAATGTGCAAGATGTAGAGTAGAGTTCAATATGCAAGATGTAGAGCTGAGTTCAATATGTAAGATGTAGAGCTGAGTTCAATATGCAATATGTAGAGCTGAGTTCAATATGCAAGATGTAGAGCTGAGTTCAATATGAAAGATGTAGAGCTGAGTTCAATATGCAAGATGTAGAGCTGAGTTCAATATGTAAGATGTAGAGCAGAGTTCAATATGCAAGATGTAGAGCTGAGTTCAATATGTAAGATGTAGAGTAGAGTTCAATATGTAAGATGTAGAGCAGAGTTCAATATGCAAGATAGTTCAATATGCAGGATGTAGAGCAGAGTTCAATATGCAAGATGTAGAGCAGAGTTCAATATGCAAGATGTAGAGCTGAGTTCAATATGCAAGATGTAGAGCAGAGTTCAATGTGCAAGTTGTAGAGTAGAGTTCAATATGCAAGATGTAGAGCTGAGTTCAATATGTAAGATGTAGAGCTGAGTTCAATATGCAATATGTAGAGCTGAGTTCAATATGCAAGATGTAGAGCTGAGTTCAATATGGAAGATGTAGAGCTGAGTTCAATATGAAAGATGTAGAGCTCAGTTCAATATGCAAGATGTAGAGCAGAGTTCAATATGCAAGATGTAGAGTAGAGTTCAATATGCAAGATGTAGAGCAGAGTTCTATATGCAAGATGTAGAGCAGAGTTCAATATGCAAGATGTAGAGCAGAGTTTAATATGTAAGATGTAGAGCAGAGTTCAATATGCAAGATGAAGAGCTGAGTTCAATATGTAAGATGTAGAGCTGAGTTCAATATGCAAGATAGTTCAATATGCAGGATGTAGAGCAGAGTTCAATATGCAAGATGTAGAGCAGAGTTCAATATGCAAGATGTAGAGCTAAGTTCAATATGCAAGATGTAGAGCAGAGTTCAATGTGCAAGTTGTAGAGTAGAGTTCAATATGCAAGATGTAGAGCTGAGTTCAATATGTAAGATGTAGAGCTGAGTTCAATATGCAATATGTAGAGCTGAGTTCAATATGCAAGATGTAGAGCTGAGTTCAATATGAAAGATGTAGAGCTGAGTTCAATATGAAAGATGTAGAGCTGAGTTCAATATGCAAGATGTAGAGCTGAGTTCAATATGCAAGATATAGAGCTGAGTTCAATATGCAAGATGTAGAGCTGTGTTCAATATGCAAGATGTAGAGCTGAGTTCAATATGTAAGATGTAGAGCTGAGTTCAATATGCAAGATACGTAGTTTCGATGATCCTCCTACTGAAGGACATATTATATTCAGAACTGAATTACCGACTCGTGGACACTCATACAGAGACGTAAAAATGTTATACGTCAACATTCGTTCTTCATACGGGCCGTAACTCGGTGGAACTCGTGACCTGAATATATGATACAAGCCAAGTCAGTGTTAACTATCAAAACTCTTTACGACAAACACTTGCCGTAACTCGGTGGAACTCGTGACCTGAATATATGATACAAGCCAAGTCAGTGTTAACTATCAAAACTCTTTACGACAAACACTTGCCGTAACTCGGTGGAACTCGTGACCTGAATATATGATACAAGCCAAGTCAGTGTTAACTATCAAAACTCTTTACGACAAACACTTGCCGTAACTCGGTGGAACTCGTGACCTGAATATATAATACAAGCCAAGTCAGTGTTAACTATCAAAACTCTTTACGACAAACACTTGCCGTAACTCGGTGGAACTCGTGACCTGAATATATGATACAAGCCAAGTCAGTGTTAACTATCAAAACTCTTTACGACAAACACTTGCCGTAACTCGGTGGAACTCGTGACCTGAATATATGATACAAGCCAAGTCAGTGTTAACTATCAAAACTCTTTACGACAAACACTTGCCGTAACTCGGTGGAACTCGTGACCTGAATATATGATACAAGCCAAGTCAGTGTTAACCTTCAAAACTCTTTACGACAAACACTTCAACCATGAAAAGTTTAATACAAGTGATATATACAGTATGGCCATGTTCAAAAAGTTTAACTCAATATTACAAAACTATTTATAATGACCGTCGGAACCAATGCAACTTGTGATGAATACTAAATTGATGTAGAAGATGAGTCTGCTAAGACTCAAAAACTCTACGAGGACAAGTGAGTAGAAACACATTTGGGATCAGATTTGTTTCGGATTACACCGGATATTGGGATACAGGTGTGTTAAGTTTGTCAGTCAGCATGGACCTACTGTAATTCGTACTCCATAGCGGTTTGTGATGTATTTATTGTACAACGTCGATTATAAGACCACCTCTGCTAGGCAACGATCTCTAGAACAGGCGCAAAAGTATGTTTATATAAGGAGGGCTTTCTCTGGAGAGGATGTGGTGATTAACTGATGAGAGGTTGCGGTGATTAACTGATGGGAGGTTGTGGTGATTAACTGATGAGAGGTTGCGGTGATTAACTGATGGGAGGTTGTGGTGATTAACTGATGAGAGGTTGCGGTGATTAACTGATGGGAGGTTGTGATGATTAACTGATGAGAGGTTGCGGTGATTAACTGATGGGAGGTTGTGGTGATTAACTGATCTATCTACACGTGGTGGTCCATTCTGATCACCTCGGCATTTATCCTTGGTGCATTGCAATTGACGGTATATTTACCGGAGACTGACGGAAATTGCCGAGCTTCCACGATTGATTGGTGGTCTTGTTTGTCGTGATTTTATGTATGGTTTATGTTATGCGTAATGTAATTAGAAATCCAATATATTATTTATTCAAGTTTTATGTAAAATTTAGAGATTTTCATATTACTCCAATTGAAAGCTTAAGTTGGTAATTATTTATAGTTGCTTGTATTTATGGCGTTCGTGCAGATATCTGATTTATAATTTAATGGTGTAAATGTAGTCGGTCTGTGTGACATGAACTTAAATCCTACACAATCATGTATGCAGGTGTCGGAAATTTCTATATGATTCATAGAAATGACAATATACTTCATTGGGTTATTGTGAACGATTCCTAGAAATGACAATATAATCATGTCCTTGGATTTTTGTGATCGATTTCTAGAAATTAAAATATATGTCATTGGGTTATTGTGAACGACAGCTGGGACTCGTTCAATTACGTGTTGGACATTGTGCCGATGTTTGTATGTTTTGTGTGCTCGGCTGGTTAAGTTGAGTGCTGCCTTCCCTGTCCGACTTTATATTATCCTTTGTCTTGTTAAAGGCATGCCAAGTTATTTGCTGATAAGAAAATATTTTTTACGATGAAGCGATTACATGAACCCCTCTCTACATAATTAACGTAAAACATGATGAGTAAACATCGTACTTTCCAAGTAGCAGTCGTTTTACATAGTGGCCTTCACCTCTACGATCAGGTGACAATGTTACCTACTGAATCGGGAATTCTGATTGGCTGGTCTGTAAATAGCATTTTGGGAATCTCTGTTTTGATTGGTTTAAAGCGGAATTCCATTGGGGATTCCGCTATTATGTGTATATAAATAGATTGACGTGTGGTGCATTCTGATGCATGTACGTGAGGAAATTCCATTTATCACATAGCCTTAGAAAACGCTCATTATTGTTCAAAAGGATGATGTACGCTGTATATGTCTCAGCCAAATTTAGCGGTACAATGAGCGCGACGTCATGGCGACGTTGATATTATCCTGACGTCATTGGCGGATCAATGCATGGATTGGCTAACGTCACGTCAAGCTAATTTAAATATTATTTATTGCACAGTCTGGGAGTGCCGAACGATATTTACGGCACGGCTTTACGGCACTCCTGGACCACAGGTTATGTGATAAAGACATGGTTTCAACTACCTAAATGCCAAGTTGGAATATTGTGGGTTTTTAAAGTTCTGGATCTGAAGTGTCTGGAAAAGCAATCAAATTGGTATCATTCTAATACCTTAGTCAAAAAATGAAAACCCTGTAAAAAGTTACGAAGTATCCCGCTATTTGTTTTTAAAAAAATATTTCAAGAATAACTAAATATCGTTGTCAGCCTTTTATTTAAATTGATATACATGTATAATTATCGAAGCGCGCGTTATGGAAATTCTTCTTTGACTGGTCGGTAATAGTTGGTTTTACAAGTGATTAACGCAAGTTTGTTGTATGCAAACCAATACACTCCAGTTTCTGGGCATGCTTATTCAATTTTACATTAAAATGTGTTATAAAGTGTGCTCAAAATTCGGACGGCAAATCATTTTCTGATTGTTCATTCCGTTGTCAACCTACACATTGGGCGGAAATGCGTTATAAGATGGTTCCTGAAACTATAGAAATTCCCGAAATCCTAGGACAGAAAGATACGCAGACATCAAATAAGTCCTTGAGGTCTGTGGTTCGATTCCTAGACCAAGCACACTAGGCCCTTGACTTGAGAAATGTCGTTCGACTCCTAAACTAGACACAGTCTAGGTCCTTGAGAAATGTCGTTCGACTCCTAGATTACGCAGACTTATTCCTTGCGGTCTATGGTTCGATTCCAAGATCAGGCTCAACCTCAAATAGTTTCGAAAACATTTCGAAAATATTTTTAATTTTTAAAATATATAACAAAACAGAACCATTTTTATAAGATTGTTTTATTTAAGCGTAAGCTGCTAATTACACATTTTAAAGGTAGTATCGTAATGAATGCAACAGTTACGAGGAGTGTTCGAAGGGAAATGCAACTCCTTGCGTATTTTTGTATTTTCAGGATTTTCGCTCGTCAATCTTGGCATGTGTACCCATTAAACTAATGGCTTCTGTTGGGTAAAATTTCTTTCACTTCCATTGATCATTTTGGTCACAATGTATGATTAATCAACACTTACATATCTGTACCAAGCTAGAAACCGAAGAAAAATATTACCGCAAAATTTACTAGCTTTGCTTGTTTTCCGTAGGGAAATATATAAATTATAAACTCTGAGTCAATTCTCAGAGTTGACAGAATTTACCTAAGAAAGGTACAAACTTGGATTAAGTGATACATCGATACATGAGCAATTTTGTTAGATGTATAGACTATGTCAGGTGTCACTTTTATTACACTTTTATTACACTTTTGTTACACTTTTACCCTTTTATTACATGTATGAAAGCAGGACAAGAGCGTCTGAAAGACAAAAAACACAACGTGGTCAATCAGAAACAACATCAAGCAAACAGAACATACAGCGTTTGACTGGTACCACGTGTCGCATTTTCTGACTACGTCATACTACGTCATACTTCGTCTACACCTGGTACTAGTTTATACAGCGTAGGTACTTTTCTAGGAAATCAACGTGATAAGCCACATTGCAGTACATGAGTGTTGTTCCTTTTGCAGACGACAAAATATAATTATAAAAGTTAAATTAATATGTAAGATGTAGAGCAGAGTTCAATATGCAAGATGTAGAGTAGAGTTCAATATGCAAGATGTAGAGCAGAGTTCAATATGCAAGATGTAGAGTAGAGTTCAATATGCAAGATGTAGAGCTGAGTTCAATATGTAAGATGTAGAGCTGAGTTCAATATGCAAGATGTAGAGCAGAGTTCAATATGCAAGATGTAGAGCTGAGTTCAATATGCAAGATGTAGAGCAGAGTTCAATATGCAAGATGTAGAGTAGAGTTCAATATGCAAGATGTAGAGCTAAGTTCAATATGTAAGATGTAGAGCTGAGTTCAATATGCAATATGTAGAGCTGAGTTCAATATGCAAGATGTAGAGTAGAGTTCAATATGCAAGATGTAGAGCAAAGTTCAATATGCAAGATGTAGAGCAGAGTTCAATATGCAAGATGTAGAGCAGAGTTTAATATGTAAGATGTAGAGCAGAGTTCAATATGCAAGATGTAGAGCTGGGTTCAATATGTAAGATGTAGAGCTGAGTTCAATATGCAAGATAGTTCAATATGCAGGATGTAGAGCAGAGTTCAATATGCAAGATGTAGAGCAGAGTTTAATATGTAAGATGTAGAGTAGAGTTCAATATGCAAGATGTAGAGCTGAGTTCAATATGTAAGATGTAGAGCTGAGTTCAATATGCAAGATAGTTCAATATGCAGGATGTAGAGCAGAGTTCAATATGCAAGATGTAGAGCAGAGTTCAATATGCAAGATGTACAGCTGAGTTCAATATGCAAGATGTAGAGTAGAGTTCAATATGCAAGATGTACAGCTGAGTTCAATGTACAAGTTGTAGAGTAGAGTTCAATATGCAAGATGTAGAGCTGAGTTCAATATGTAAGATGTAGAGCTGAGTTCAATATGCAATATGTAGAGCTGAGTTCAATATGAAAGATGTAGAGCTGAGTTCAATATGCAAGATGAAGAGCAGAGTTCAATATGCAAGATGTAGAGCTAAGTTCAATATGCAAGATGTAGAGCTGAGTTCAATATGCAAGATGTAGAGCTGTGTTCAATATGCAAGATGTAGAGCTGAGTTCAATATGCAAGATGTAGAGCTGAGTTCAATATGCAAGATGAAGAGCAGAGTTCAATATGCAAGATGTAGAGCTGAGTTCAATATGCAAGTATAGAGCTGAGTTCAATATGTAAGATGTAGAGCAGAGTTCAATATGCAAGATGTAGAGCTGAGTTCAATATGCAAGATGTAGAGCTGAGTTCAATATGCAAGATAGTTCAATATGCAGGATGTAGAGCAGAGTTCAATATGCAAGATGTAGAGCAGAGTTCAATATGCAAGATGTAGAGCTGAGTTCAATATGCAAGATGTAGAGCAGAGTTCAATGTGCAAGATGTAGAGCAGAGTTCAATATGCAAGATGTAGAGCTGAGTTCAATATGTAAGATGTAGAGCTGAGTTCAATATGCAAGATAGTTCAATATGCAGGATGTAGAGCAGAGTTCAATATGCAAGATGTAGAGCAGAGTTCAATATGCAAGATGTAGAGCTGAGTTCAATATGCAAGATGTAGAGCAGAGTTCAATGTGCAAGATGTAGAGTAGAGTTCAATATGCAAGATGTAGAGCTGAGTTCAATATGTAAGATGTAGAGCAGAGTTCAATATGCAAGATGTAGAGCTGAGTTCAATATGCAAGATGTAGAGCTGAGTTCAATGTGCAAGATGTAGAGTAGAGTTCAATATGCAAGATGTAGAGCAGAGTTCAATATGTAAGATGTAGAGCTGAGTTCAATGTGCAAGATGTAGAGTAGAGTTCAATATGCAAGATGTAGAGCTGAGTTCAATATGCAAGATGTAGAGCAGAGTTCAATATGCAAGATGTAGAGCTGTGTTCAATATGAAAGATGTAGAGCTGAGTTCAATATGCAAGATGTAGAGCTGTGTTCAATATGCAAGATGTAGAGCTGAGTTCAATATGCAAGATAGTTCAATATGCAGGATGTAGAGCTGAGTTCAATATGCAAGATGTAGAGCAGAGTTCAATAATGCATGTTTTCTATGAGTTTCATAATCGAGTCAAAAAATAAAAAGTGTCAGTTGCATTTCTTTTCGAACACCCCTGGTACAGACCCGAAATCCACACGTATTGATAATTCTGTTATTATGAGCCATATGTTTAATTGTCAGTGAAGTGTATGCCTATAGGACCGGATTCTGTTATCTTGTAATGCTAAGGTCACATTTGCCATACGAGCAAACTCGCACGGCGTCCATACGGAGCCCATACGGACACCGAAGACTCGTACGAGCACCGTACAGATTTTCGTAACTCGTACAAGCATCGTACGGATGTCGTTCGAGTGAATCTTTATAGACCGTTTGTGGTCCGTACGGGCTGTGACCAGACGCTACGAACCTACAAAAGCCGTTAATATTTCAGAAATTGTGAGCTCGTATGAGATGATAAATTCATATGGATATCGTACGAGCTTTGTGACACGGTAGCATAATCTACATTTTATAATACTGCATGTGTCACTTACAAAATACACTCACTCACTCACTCACTCACTCACTCACTCACTCACTCACTCACTCACTCACTCACTCACTCACTCACTCACTCACTCACTCACTCACTCACTCACTCACTCACTCACTCACTCACTCACTCACTCACTCACTCACTCACTCACTCACTCACTCACTCACTCACTCACTCACTCACTCACTCACTCACTCACTCCACTCCACTCCACTCCACTCCACTCCACTCCACTCCACTCCACTCCACTCCACTCCACTCCACTCCACTCCACTCCACTCCACTCCACTCCACTCCACTCCACTCCACTCCACTCCACTCACTCCACTCCACTCCACTCACTCCACTCACTCCACTCACTCCACTCACTCCACTCACTCACTCCACTCACTAAAATGATGCGAGAATAATACATGATAAACATATAAAGGAATGCCTTGATTGTAAGTGTTGAACACTCAGTATAAGACTGTAATACATAATTATGCTAACAGTTGCATACATTATACAACACCCCTTGTATATGTATAGCCGTAACACGTGGTGTATGGCGAAAGGTTTGACTAAGAACGAAAGTAAAAATTAAATTATTTGACCGATATTAACGAGTTGTCTTCGACGCTCAAGCAAAGAGTAAGTGCTATCCTTGCAACTCAATTTTTTATGCAAAAAACCCCCAACATTTAGGCCGAAACCGACCCACACTGTTAAGTTGGTTTCGGGCAAAAACTGTGAAATTTTGTTGAAACATTATTATAATTCCGCTTGAGTTTCGATGATGTCTCATTAAACTTGGTCAAATAATAGAATACTGTTTTAGCTGAAGAGGTGTTGGCAGATTTGTTACTTGCGTTCTTAATTAACAATTACGGTCACATGTCACGTGATATATCCATACCGATGTATATATGTTGCTATGAAGCATGTTGATGGTATGTGTTTAAGTATCATCAGAATGTAATCACAACATAAGAAGACTATACAGTAAAGTGTAAGTTCAAAATGTCGTTCTTCATTATACGGTAAAACACTCAGACACTTTGTTATATTTGTTAAGTGTATAAAATTGTAATATACAAAATGTATTAAAAAATAAAACATAATTTTAAGACGTGATGCTATTTTAAACATTTTGTGTCCAAAGGACTGGTGTAATTATGAAATACGTGTTACAGTTATATAATTTATACTGGGCGTCACTGAAAAGGTACCACTTACACAGTGTACAAACGAGTCAACTTCCGGTTATCTCAATAAGGAGTACACGTTGAATTGTATATCCTTGCAATAAAACGTACAGTGAAAGAATATCACCGGATTTTTCAATCACAATACGTCATACAAGTTGAATTGTATTGTATCCCAATAAGCCATACAGTGATTTGGGTTATACGCGGTGACTTATATCCACGTCAGTATTTTGTATACAATATGACCTATCGGTATAAAAGTTTTACAGTGTGTGCATTGGAATATTGTAAGATAGGATAGCTGTGACTACACAGTAAGGTCAAAAAATACAGTTAATACTTTTAACACAGTGCAATGTGAATTTTAAAATATAAGACTCAATAGGCTAATGACTTTTCATTGGCGCTGAGTAATATAATGCAATGAATCTATAATGGGATAGTCAATGTTGTTTTTCTTTAGATTGAAATTTGTTGGATACAGTTAGCAAAATACTAGTATTACAGTAAAACCTCGGTAATACGAGCAGCGATTATTCGAGCAATCGGCCTAATTCGAGCAAATTTCAAAGTCCCGACGAATTTGCTCTATATTGTACATTAATTTATCCCTCTAACTCGAGTAAAGTTATTACGAGCATCCAGTCTAATTCGAGCTCAGGTGTCGGTCCAATCAACAATTTTCAACGATAATTACAAATGTATATCGCTGGCTAAGAATGAGAAGTTAGCCTTAAGGTCGTCAGTACGAAATCGATATTTTTGGAAAACCGGAAAAAACTGTCTGAAAACTACTCGTTACTTATGGAAAAACAAGCCTTTTTAACTTTAGATTGGTCAACATATAACCACTTCCGATTTTCATGAGATTAGGCTCATAAGAAACACCTCATGCTGCAGATTTTTAAATATACATGACGACCTTCTCATTCTAAGCCAGTGATTTAATGTACTACATTTATCCTTGGAATGAATCATAATGGGATTATCAATATAAAAGCGAATTTATCAAAGCATGACAGCAATTTCATTACAAATATGATAGATCTAATCAGAAAAAAAATCAATTGCAAGACGTGAAAATTTTCAACATTGTATACACTTGTGAATAATATGAAATTCATCGTTTGCAATACTATGAATTCAAACCACTGTTGCTCATGACAAAATAATGTGCTGACAAATACTTAAACAATATAGATATATTAATTATTAATGATTAAAACGTTAATGAATTCAATTCAAAAGACAATCGGTATGCTAGTTACAATGGGAATAATAATTACCTAATCAATAAAATCTAGAATAACATGTTTTCTGCAAACGGATGATAAGTGATTTAAATAAATATCACGACTACGCATGCGCGGGGTCTTGGTGACCATGTCGTCATTTGTGACAAACATATTGACATAAGCACAACAATCAACACAAAAAGCTTGATCCCAACACTGGAATAAAAATATATTTAGTCAGACAGGGATGCAGCACTCAACTTAACCAGCCGAGCAAAGAAAACATTTAAAACACACAACGCACAATGCCCAACTGAACCAACCGAGCACAGGAAACATAAAACACATAAAGACGAAATGCCCAACTAATAAGTCTTATATTAGATTAAGTCACAAGTCAGGGGCGTAGGGTGCAGGTTTTAGTTGATCTTACGCACACAAGCCTTGAAGTCGGTGGTTATGGCTCTGGGTCGTCATGATTGTGGAGTTTTTGACTTTAATGCCATTTTGGCGATATTTATATTGAATATTTTACTTTGCAAAATAATGTTACGGATGTGCGTACGTTTGAATCGCTGTCAACGCCCTTGTGTGTAGCCATAGTATAAACGGGAAAATGACCATCAGATAAGAACCGGCTGTCTGTACAAGGCACAACACCCAATATGACAAAATGAGCTGCCCTTGTCCCAGCTGTCAAAAAACGCTAAATGGACTAGTTTCAGCAATTAAAAAGCTGAATGTCCAAGACGTTTGTGGTCCGAATATTTTAAATCAACGGCCAACAGACTAATGTACGACCATGAAAGCAGACTGCTAGATAAAGGTCTATTTGAGAAATGTACGATAAAAGCAGACTGCTAGATCTATGTCTATTTGAGAAATGTACGATAAAAGCAGAATGCCAGATATAGAACTGTTTGAGAAATGTACGATAAAAGCAGAATGCCAGATATAGAACTGTTTGAGAAATGTACGATAAAAGCAGAATGCCAGATATAGAACTGTTTGAGAAATGTACGATAAAAGCAGAATGCCAGATATAGAACTGTTTGAGAAATGTACGATAAAAGCAGAATGCCAGATATAGAACTGTTTGAGAAATGTACGATAAAAGCAGAATGCCAGATAAAGGTCTATTTGAGAAATGTACGATAAAAGCAGACTGCTAGATCTATGTCTATTTGAGAAATGTACGATAAAAGCAGAATGCCAGATATAGAACTGTTTGAGAAATGTACGATAAAAGCAGACTGCTAGATCTATGTCTATTTGAGAAATGTACGATAAAAGCAGAATGCCAGATATAGAACTGTTTGAGAAATGTACGATAAAAGCAGAATGCCAGATATAGAACTGTTTGAGAAATGTACGATAAAAGCAGAATGCCAGATATAGAACTGTTTGAGAAATATTTACGAGGCTACCCATAAGTTGAAATTCGTTAAGCATTTTGATAGTGTTGCTGCTGTTTGTTATAAGTTGCTAAATTGAAACTCATATTTCTTCACAAACGGACAACATTGAACAATTTGCCAATTATGCAAAATAGAGGACACCGAAATTACGCGAGCTTTATGCACACAGTCATATTAAACACAATCCGATAATAGTCAATTGTACAAAATGAAGGACACTGAAAGTGCTGAGAGCAATACAAAGATAGTAAACAAAGTACGGGAAAGTATACAAAGGGAATTTGCCAATGATATAAATTGAAGGATTACAATATTCGTACAAGTAATCTTATTTAATTTTTTCATACGTCGCTGCACTTGGCACTCCTTTGTTATGAATGCCTAAAAGCTCCTCCTGAGCATCTGCAACTGATATCTCGAAACATCTACAACGATCATCCAATGCAAACAATGTGAACGCTTTATAAGTTGGATGATTCTTGTAGCAATATAAAGCACATGCATACACTTCGGTTATACCTTCCGAAGTACCCATATGACCTTTGATCATATACAGTCTCTTGTAACGCCGAAAACACACTTCTCCTGGCAACTGCATGAAGCAAACGTCAACTACAATGATAAAATTGACCAATAAATAACACGCACTATTGTATACCTATTATGTACCTAGGATTCTGATTGGCTTAGACGGCCTGCACGAGAGGTCTATAGTTTTTAATATACACCTCCCGAAACCGAGGCTGGGGTGGATATTACTTTTTTATGGCGTGACGTCATTTCCTGCGGAATAACGTTCCAGACAACGTAACGTTATTTCCCGTGTTATTTGGCCTATAGCTGCTCATACATATTTATAGGCTCTGACCTAACAATTAATGATAAATGCCGTTAATAAATACGTTACCGATACTCTCTCATAAGAAGAGCATTGTTAGCTAGACTCATGAAGAGTCGTCTTTTGTTTCTAAAGAGAGGCTGTTATAATTTAAAAAGACGTATGGCATGGTATACAATATTATACTGTTATTGACTTATGTTGAGGTGAATATGATGTTTTGTTGACCGGAAAAAATTGATATTGACCGATGACGAAGGTCAACTAAACATCATATTCATCGAAACATAAGTCGACAATTGTTATATTGTATACCATGCCAGACGTCAAGGAAATAAAACCTATTAGCTCTTTTTAAATTATAACAACTTCAGTCTCTCTTCAGAAACAAAAGACGAATCTTCACAATTTTAATGTTCTAGCTAACAATGCTCTAGTTAAGTATATGTATGAAAGAGTATTAACGTATTATAGACCTCTCGTGCAGGCCGTGTAAGCCAATCAGAATCCTTGTTACATAATAGGTATACAATATATACAAATATGATGTTTAGTTGACCTTCAAAAAGTGATATTAACCTCTGACTTCGTCATCGGTCAATATCACTTTTTTCAGGTCAACAAAACATCATATTCACCTCAACATAAGTCAATAACAGTATAATGTAGAGTTACGTAAACGTCGCCACCCGGTCAAATGACAAGGAATGTATCGAGTACTCATCACAAGAAGTCGAGTAATACTCGAGTACTTGGTACTTACTCAATGAATACCGAGTTCTGATTTTAGTTCTTATACTCAAGTACTTCATCTGGTCGCATAGCTGTTACACTCGATCTGGTTACAAGACTGTTTTGATCCAAGGTCTGTAAAGTTGGCGCGTAGGTCGTACATCGACAGTCGGATGTTTACTTATTTTTATTTGAAATGAATAAACAGCTATTAGCTCGATACTCGTAGCACGTAGGTCGCAGCTCTTAGGTCGTTGGTCGCAGCTCTTAGATCGTTAGTCGCAGCTCTTAGGTCGTTGGTCGCAGCTCTTAGCTCGTAGATGTGTGAAACCCGTTGGTCGCAGCTTTTAGGTCGTTAGTCGAAGCTCTTAGGTCGTTGGTCTCAGCTCTTAACTCGTACATGTGTGCTCGTTGGTCGCAGCTCTTAGCTCGTTGGTCCCAGCTCTTAGCTCGTAGATGTGTATTCGTTGGTCGCAGCTCTTAGATCGTAGATGTGTACTCGTTGGTCGCAGCTCTTAGGTCGTTAGTCGCAAGCTCTTAGGTCGTTAGTCGCAGCTCTTAGCTCGAAGATGTGTACTCGTTGGTCGCAGCTCGTAGGTCGTTGGTCCCAGCTCTTAGCTCGTAGATGTGTACTCGTTGGTCGCAGCTCTTAGGTCGTTAGTCGCAGCTCTTAGCTCGTTGGTCCCAGCTCTAAGCTCGTAGATGTGTACTCGTTGGTCGCAGCTCTTAGATCGTAGATGTGTACTCGTTGGTCGCATCTTTTAGGTCGTTAGTCGCAGCTCTTAGGTCGTTAGTCGCAGCTCTTAGCTGGAAGATGTGTACTCGTTGGTCGCAGCTCGTAGGTCGTTAGTCCCAGCTCTTAGCTCGTAGATGTGAACTCGTTAGTCGCAGCTCTTAGGTCGTTAGTCGCAGCTCTTAGCCCGTTGGTCCCAGCTCTAAGCTCGTAGATGTGTACTCGTTGGTCGCAGCTCTAAGGTCGTTAGTCCCAGCTCTTAGCTCGTAGATGTGAACTCGTTAGTCGCAGCTCTTAGGTCGTTAGTCGCAGCTCTTAGGTCGTTGGTAACAGCTCTAAGCTCGTAGATGTATACTCGTTCGTCGCAGCTCTAAGGTCGTTAGTCGCAGCTCTTAGGTCGTAGGTCGCAGCTCTTAGGTGGTAGATGTGTACTCGTTGGTCGCAGCTCTTACGTCGTTAGTCGCAGCTCTTAGCTCGTAGGTCGCATCTCTTAGCTCGTAGATGTGTACTCGTTGTTGGCAGCTCTTAGGCCGTTAGTAACAGCTCTTAGGTCATAGGTCACAACAGCTCTTAGCTCGTAGGTGTGTACTCGTTGGTCGCAGCTCTTAGGTCGTTAGTCGCAGCTCTTAGCTCGTTGGTCCCAGCTCTAAGCTCGTAGATGTGTACTCGATGGTCGCAGCTTTTAGGTCGTTGGTCGCAGCTCTAAGCTCATAGATGTATACTCGTTTATCGCAGCTCTAAGGTCGTTAGTCGCAGCTCTAAGGTCGTTAGTCGCAGCTCTTAGCTCGTAGGTCGCAGCTCTTAGCTCGTAGATGTGTACTCGTTGGTCGCAGCTCTTAGGTCGTTAGTCGCAGCTCTTAGGTCGTAGGTCGCAGCTCTTAGCTCGTAGATGTGTACTCGTTGGTCGCAGCTCTTAGGTAGTTGATCGCAGCTCTTAGCTCGTAGATGTATACTCGTTGGTCGCAGCTCATAGGTCGTTAGTCGCAGCTCTAAGCTCGTAGGTCGCAGCTCTTAGCTCGTAGATGTGTACTCGTTGGTCGCAGCTTTTAGGTCGTTAGTCACAGCTCTTAGGTCCTAGGTCCCAGCTCTTAGCTCGTAGATGTGTACTCGTTGGTCGCAGCTCTTAGCTCGTTGGTCGCAGCTCTTAGCTCGTAGATGTGTACTCGTATTCCCAACCAGCTCTGAGTTCGTTATTGGACTTGACAAAAAAAACCTAAACGGTAGGTGTTCATGTGAAAAAACCTAAATGGTAGGAGACTAGCTTGCCTTGTAAAAAAACTAAATAGAAGGGGATTAGGTGTCCGAAGGGAAACTTAAATGGTATGGGACTATGTGTCCGTAGGAAAACCCTAAATGATAGGATATCATGTGAAAAACCTACATGGTTTGGGCCTAGGTGTCCATGTGAAAAAACCAAAATGGTAGGGGTCTTGGTGGTCATGTGAAAAATCTGAATTGTAGGGGAATAGGTTGCCATGTGAAACACCTAAATGGTAGGGGACTAGGGGCCCATAGAAAAAACCTATATTGTAGGGGACCAGGTGTCCGTAGGAAAAACCTAAATGATAGGTTCATGTGAAAAACCTACATGGTTGGGGACTAGGTGTCCATGTGAAAAACCAAAATGGTAGGGGTCCAGGTGTCCATGTGAAAAACCTAAAAGGTAGGGGACTAGGAGTCCTCAGGAAAAACCTAAATGGTAGGGGACTAGGTGTCAGTAGGAAAAACCTAAATGATTGGTTTTCTTTTGAAAAACCTACATGTTTGGGGACTAGGTGCCCATGTGAAAGACCAAAATGGTAGGGGTCTAGGTGTCAATGTGAAAAATCTAAATGGTAGGGGAAGATGTGTCCATGTGAAAAACCTGAATAGTATGTGACTGGGTGACCATGAGACAACCTAAAAGGTAGGGGTCTAGGTGTCAATGTGAAAAATCTAAATGGTAGGGGAATAGGTTTTCATGTGAAAAACCTAAAGGGTAGAAGACTAGGGGTCCGTAGGAAAACCCTAAATGGTAGGGGACTGAGTGTCCGTAGCAGAAACCCTAAATGATAGGTTTTCATGTGAAAATCCTACATTGTTGGGGACTAGGTGTCCATGTGAAAGACCAAAATGGTAAGGGACTAGGTGTCCATGTGAAAAACGTAAAAGGTAGGGGACTAGGTGTCCGTAGGAAAAACCTAAATGGAACGGGACCAGGTATCCATGTGAAAATCCTAATGGTAGGGGACTATGTGTTCGTAGGAAAAACGTGAACGGTAGGGGACTTGGTGTCCGTAGGATTAACTTAAATGCACATGGACACCTAGTCCCCTACCATTTTGGTTTTTCATATGGACACCTAGTCCCCAAGCATATAGGTTTTTCACATGAAAACCTGTCATTTAGGGTTTTTCTTACGGACACCTAGTCCCCTACCATATAGGTTTTAACTACGGACCCCTAGTCCCCTTCCCTCTAGGTTTTTCACTTGGCAACCTATTCCCCTACAATTCAGATTTTTCAAATTGACAGCTAGACGCCTGCCATTTCGGGTTTTCACTTAAACACCTAGTCCCCAAGCATGTAGGTTTTTCACATGACAACCAATCAATTAGGTTTTTGCAACGGACACCTAATCCCCTGCTATTTAGGGTTTTCACAAGGCATGCTAGTCCCCTACCTTTTAGGTCATCTCATGGTCACCTAGTCCAATACCATTCAGGTTTTTCACATCGACACCTAGTTCCCAACCATGTAGGTTTTTCAAAAGAAAACCTACCTTTTAGGTTTTTCACATGGGCACCAAGTCCCCTACCATTTAGGTTTTTCCTACGGACCCCTAGTGCCCTACGCTTTAGGTTTTTCACTTGGCAACCTATTCCCCTACAAATCAGATTTTTCACATTGACACTTAGACCCCTACCATTTTGGTTTTTCACTTTGACACATAGTCCCCAACCATGTATGTTTTTCACATGACAACCTATCATTTAGGTTTTCGCAACGGACACCTCATCCCCTACAATTAATTTTTTATATGGACACCTAGTCCCCTACCTTTGAGGTCATCTCATGGTCACCTAGTCCCATACCATTCAGGTTTTTCACATCGACACCTAGTCCCCTACCATTTAGGTTTTTCCTACGGACTCCTAGTCCCCTACCTTTTAGGTTTTTCACAGGGACACCTAGTCCCCTACCATTTAGGTTTTTCACTTGGACACCTAGACCCCTACCATTTTGGTTTTTCACATGAAACCTATCATTTAGATTTTTCCTACGGACACCTGGTCCCCTACAATATAGGTTTTTCCTATGGGCCCCTACCATTTAGGTTTTTCACATGGCAACCTATTCCCCTACAATTCAGATTTTTCACATGACCACCAAGACCCCTACCATTTTGGTTTTTTCACATGGACACCTAGTCCCAAACTATGTAGGTTTTTCACATGATATCTTATCATTTAGGTTTTTCCTACGGACAAATAGTCCCCTTCCATTTAAGTTTCCCTTCGGACACCTAATCCCCTTCTATTGAGGTTTTTCACAGGGCAAGCTAGTCCCCTACCATTCAGGTTTTTCACATGGACACCTAGTTCCCCGACATTAGGGTTTTTCACATGAACACCTACCGTTTTGGTTTTTTTGTCAAGTCCAATAACGAACTCAGAGGTGGTTAGGAATACGAGTACACATCTACGAGCTAAGAGATGCGACCAACGACCTAAGAGTTGCGACTATCGACCTACGAGTAACGAGCTAAAAGCTGTTTGTTCATTTCAAATAAAAATGAGTAAACATCTGACTGTCGATGTACGACCTACGCCCTTTTAGACCAGGCTCGTACGATGAGTTATTCTCGATATCGACATTAAAAGATAAATCCCGTTTTCCGGATTCCGGAATTTAACATCAGGGGGCCCGGCAAATAGACTGCATATAGCGGGTATTTATTATTATTTTCTTCAACGTTTAAACATGAAAAACGTATAAAAAACATTGCGCTTATATCCTTTCCGCTACCATAGCGCACTAATGCAGACTCGCCGGGATGGCCATTTCGGCCTTCCGTAGTTTTCGATCTAATGGCCCAAATTCGGGAATTATGCTGTCATGGATACACAGGTATCCCGGACTAAAGGATATTACGAGCCCAAGGTCGTGCACAGGTTTTTGGGCCCGCTGGATTCCTTTAAAGAGGGCTTTGAACGTAGATTTTCCAAAACTGAAATTACTGGTCCTACCCGCCATTGCGGTACGATTCCCTGTGGGATTGCATTAAGATTTAGCGCCAAAAAGTTTTTATTTTCCATAGAAGGAATATAAGGCTAGACAATGGGGGTCAGGATCAGTGCCCTAAAGGGGCCCAAATGTAGGCCTATCAAGCTAAGGGTCACCGTTACATCGTCATTTCCGGTGACCTTTAGTCGAAATGATGACAATAATTTCTACTTTCACTTTGGGACAGGTGTGTAGCATCCGGATGTATCGAGTTTTTATCAGTGCTGCAATTCAATAGTGTCTCAGGGACGTGGTATAGTGACCATATGAATTTCTCGTAGCCCCCCCCCCCCCCCCAAAAAAAAAAATCGTGGTAGCGGAAAGGATATAGGAATATAATAACAAGAGTATTGCTGCAGTTGTATTTGATAGGTTTGGTTGTTTAACCTCCCCTAACGGTCTCCAGAGATACGGCATTCTACTAGCCAGCAAATGTATCAACACTCTGCAGTGATGCTGTAAAATCATTATTTTTCGATGGAGTTGATTTTTCGTTGATTTCGTTGTTCAACTCTACCAAAAAATCTAATCCCCACTTTTTATCGACCTTTCAAAAGCATTAATGAGTCATGTTCTATAATCCATGAATTTGCGACCCAACGAAAATGCATTTTTATCAAAATCCACCTAATTAAATACCCACGAAAATATGTAATTTTACAGTACTCCGTAATTATTAAGCATCTACATAACTTACTGGCTTTCTTGCAGAAATACTGATCTCCTGCGGGGAAACATCGTTCGTCACCTTTACAATTGTGGCCATTGCATGGTCCCTGTGAAATAGACGTAAAATGTCAATTACATTGCCTGCAAGTCCCTGTAAAATAGACAAAAAATACCAAACACATTGCCTGTTCCCTGTAAATTAGACGTAAAATACCAAATACATTGCCTGGTCCCTGTAAAATAGACGTAAAATACCAAATACATTGCCTGGTCCCTGTAAAATAGACGTAAAATACTAAATACATTGCCTGGTCCCTGTAAAATACACGTAAAATACCAAATACATTGCCTGGTCCCTGTAAAATAGACAAAAAATACCAAATACATTGCCTGTTCCCTGTAAAATAGACGTAAAATACCAAATACATTGCCTGGTCCCTGTAAAATAGACGTAAAATACCAAATACCTTGCCTGGTCCCTGTAAAATAGACGTAAAATACTAATTAAACCATTGTTATGACGTCACGCTATTGTTCTCATCGTCCAATATATTTAATATTGGACGGCTATCAATGGCTTACTGTCCAATATGTTTACTTAACTGTCCAATATTACTACACAAAAATATTGGACTGCTACAATAAACCAAAAAAAACACGGACATACCAATCAATGACTACTGTGTTTAATAAAGATGCATGATAAATACATATAGATCAAATATATTAAATAACTACATGTTACATCATATTGATAGTCCATCAGCATTCATATTAGTCCATTGTTTAGAATTGCACGCGAAACGAGACACCATTTCCCTGACATTTTACTTCAATTTTGGGTTCATATATAGCACCATGTTGGTATATAATCCTGTACATCGGGGAGTTTGTTGTAACCGGTGTGCTGTACACATAATTGGATCTTAATCATGTAATTTGTCTTTGGTCGAGGATAGAAACCCTGCAAACAATATCCGTTCGTTTATCTGGAATGAAAACAACAACACTCTTTGTATACATGAAAATGGCAAAGAGGCATGTATACATGACAGGGGGGGGGGGGGGGGGGGGCTACAGTACATATGTATAACGGTGGAAGCTAAACGATCCATGGCTACCATGGGCGACTAGATGATTCATGGCTACCATGGGCGACTATATGGTTCATTGCTACCATGGGCGGAGGAGGATTTATGGCTTTCATGGGCGGATGGAGGATTCATGACTACCATAGGCGAAGGGGGATTCATGGCTACCATGGGCGGATAGAGGGTTCATGGCTACGGTGGCTGATAGTGGATTCATGGCTACCAGGGGCGAATAGAGGATTAATGGCTACCAGGGGCGAATAAAGGATTAATGGCTACCATGGGTGGATAGAGGGTCCGGGGCTATCAGCAGATCAGAGGTGGCTAGAGGATTCATGGCTACTAGGGGCGGCTAGTGGATTACTGGCTACTAGGGTCGACTAGAGGATTCATGGCTACCTTTGGGCGGCTACGTGATACATACATAACACGGATAGATGCAGGTTCTATTTGTATTTGAAATTTTAAAAGTTAAACAACGGACTTGATGGCAATTATTTATGAAGTAAAATTACAGTTGATGAACTGATTTAATATCAATTTACGCCGAATGAAAAATAACACCTACCTTTAACTTGCTCAGATGGTTGAAGTAATCCAAAGTCACCTAAAGATTGTGTTAGCGTTACATTAACATCACGGTTGGACGCCTATTTTTTCATTTATATTTCACCATTCACAATGTCAGCAATTAAATCCCATTTAAATTTGAAATTCACATATTCCATATTATTTTGAATGACAAAAAATTCACTTCCAATGTATAAAGACGCCATTTTTGTGAGACAGTTTAGGTGGGTAAATTGAACACCTACACGGCTGGTAAAATCTAGTCATGATTTCAACAGTGTGTGTAAATTCATTGTTGTTGGATTAGTTCGTGAGATCATATTTTCACGTGTCCATTTAATCTGTTAATGGATTGACAAACATGAGGTTAGGGAAGGAATCATTTTGTTGCATTTAAAAGAGGTAATGATGTTGGTTTTGTCTTTTCAGTTCCATTGATATCTATATTTGTGCAGACAACTACTGTAGAAGTAACTATTTGGTTGCAACAAAGCGATTATTAACAATATTCAGTTTGTAAACAATGGTTTAAGTAAGATATACGACTCAAACTGTCAATTATGAAATATATTGAACTATCTTCGGCGCTGGCGCGCCTCAGATAGTCCAATATTTTTCATAATGGACAGTTTTCGTCGTATATCTATTACATACATTGCCTGGTCCTTGTAAAATACACGTAAAATACCAAATACATTGCCTGGTCCCTGTAAAATAACCGTAAAGTACCAAATACATTGCGTGGTCCCTGTAAAATAACCGTAAAGTACCAAATACATTGCGTGGTCCCTGTAAAATAGACGTAAAATGTCCAATACATTGCAAGGGTCCCTGTAAAATAGACGTAAAATGTCCAATACATTGCGTGGTCCCTGTAAAATAGACGTAAAATGTCCAATACATTGCGTGGTCCCTGTAAAATAGACGTAAAATGTCCAATACATTGCAAGGGTCCCTGTAAAATAGACGTAAAATGTCCAATACATTGCGTGGTCCCTGTAAAATAGACGTAAAATGTCCAATACATTGCAAGGGTCCCTGTAAAATAGACGTAAAATGTCCAATACATTGCGTGGTCCCTGTAAAATAGACGTAAAATGTCCAATACATTGCAAGGGTCGCTGTAAAATAGACGTAAAATGTCAAATACATTGCATGTCTCAAAATCTGCATTGTGACTTTTGCTTTGTTAAGATTGTTTTCATTCAATAAACGACATCAAACTGGACTTTTTTTATGTACAATTCTCCGGCTTAGAATTAGAAGGTCGTAAAGACAAAATCAATATTTTGAGAAAACAAGAACAAAATGTCAGTGTACTCACAGAGAAGACTGGGCATACCCGACTGTGTTGCCTCTTTAAATAAAGTCTTTATTATTATTACTATTATTATTATTATTATACTTACGACCTTCTAATTCTACGCCAGCGAATTGTGCAAAACGATAACACACGCATAGTATAGCCAACTTTCATTGAGATAAAATACATGATTGACAAAGTTGTGGCAAAAGATATTCGTGTTGAATTAGAAAAGTAGCTAATTAGTATATACAAATATGAAACTGGAACTGGTTGTTGTAGGAAGGCAATTTTTATACAATTTTTTTTTTTCGTTTGAATTAATAATATACATACCAAATTCAAAGCCGATCTTTCATAGACAGCATCTCCACCGGACTGTCCTAGCAAGTTATGCGTGTCTAGTGTTGACACGTCCCTGAGGTAAATTTTACATGAATAATCTATGCGGTCATACTGAAATGCCTTACAGTCGGGCGATGATCGACACGCCATAACACAGTCGTGTAGCGAGTCTACGTAATATTCAATGCTATGAGAATGATTAACATTTGTGTTTAATCGTGGCGGACCAACGCTCGGGCATGTATCCGATGTGTCCGAAGCCATCACTATGGTACAGACTGTAGCGACTACAACAAACAAAATAGTATTGAATCCCATGATTACAATCTGTTTGATGAGTTAGTCAACACTTAGTCCAATAATCCTGCCTTGCTTAATGCTCAACGGAGTTGCAATAAAAGAGCGTAGAGCCAGAACGATGCGCGCGCATCCTAATTAAGTGACGTCATGGTTACAAGCAGTATGTTCATGTCCAATGTCACTAGCCTGACTACCACGGTATTTATGTGTAAATAGAATTTCATTGGACAGTCGCTAGAAAGTATTTTGCGTCGCACGCAACATCAGAGATTGGGAAATGGGGACCAGACTAGGCTGTCACGTGATCAGAGACACGATCATTCAGTCGAACGATTTCTCACCCAGGAAAATAAAATTAAAAGCATAGGTTAAGCCAGTGTCACATCAGCGCCACATGATAGGGTGGTCGCATGATTTATTATTCCCGAAAATAAAATTAAAATAGCATTCAGATTGCAGGTAAATTCGCACGGGTACCTGTATTCACAGGAATATGGCGTCTGCAAAAGGAGTGAAAAAATATAGTCTATCACTTAGTATTATTGAAAGGAATTTAACAATTGTTAGACTGTCACTGCCATACTTGTTTAGTGACCCTTGGGTCCGTTGCCTATACAAAGCGCTACCGAGCGCTTTTATTATGGTACCTCTTTCCATAAAATAAAGAATACATTTACTAGTATTACCTCCCGGGGAAAGCGCCACGTAACGCTCTGCTTTTAGTTCCCGGTACCTATAATGCATACCCACCGTGCAATAATCAGGAAACCATGTGAAGCGTTCCGAATTGACCCATATGGCTTCCAAGTGAAATTGGGTCTTCATTTTTATCGTGAAACGAATCCGGATAGCAGCGTACATAGGCCGAATTCATTGAAAGTTAGACTTATGTTGTAAGCGTTGCTCTTTCGTGAAATGAATATGTGTTTTAAAAGAATGTAACCGCTTAAATTAACCTAAAAAAGTGAAAATGAAGCGAAACAAGAACGGTTTGAACGATATAGGATTGGAGACTTGGCAAACATATGTGTTTGATGATAAGTGACACCACGAAGTTTAATTAATCGTTAATTAACGTGCGTGGTGACACATTTCATAATATACGTTTTAATAAACTCGGCATTCCTATGCGCATATATAAAATGTATTAATTCGTAGAATGGTATTTCCGGTTTGTCAGATTTTTGTTTTTAACCAATGTACTGTTTAGTCGTGACAGAGTTCTTTACCTTGTGTATAATATTGTATAGGCTTATTGAAGGGAGATAAGTGTGAATATACAACGATTGCCAATCGTGAAAGCTCGGCCATTTCCGTTTATCTCCGGCAAATAAAGCATAAAGGCCGAGGTGATCAGAATGCAACGATTGTCTATGCTTAGAAGTCGCTAGGCTCGTTCTCGATCTTTACAATCTACGCAGTAAAAATGGAATGTAAGATTGGGGAACGGGAACCAGACTAAGAAGTCGCGAGAATATAGTATAAATATTGTGGTAAAGGAAAATCGCAAGAAAAATCGCAGAAACAATCGACATGTCGAGAATTGTGTTAATATTTCGTACAGCAGTCATAGACTGTCTTACGGCAGCCGCGATAAACACAAGCGAGTATCCCATTATGTGCCTCAACAAGTGATCGTAGACAGCACTGGTGTAAGTTCGGCTATTTCCGTTTGTCTCCGGTAAATCAATTACAATACATGAAGGCCGAGGTGATCAGAATGCGGTGTGACGAAGGATTTAGGTCGTGGACAAAATCGCAGACATTATGTGGCGGTGCGATCAGTAATGATGTCGTCTTTGGCCTTCAATAAAACTGTTACATTCTTGTGTATTCGTTTGTAGTCTAGTTACCAGTGATATAACTTCCTTCAGCTGATACACGCCTGATTGAAGGCGGAGCATGATACACGCCTGATTGAAGGCGGAGCATGATACACGCCTGATCGAAGGCGGAGCATGATACACGCCTGATTGAAGGCGGAGCATGATACACGCCTGGTTGAAGGCGGAGCATGATTCACGCCTGATTAAAGGCGGAGCATGATACACACCTGATTGAAGGCGGAGCATGATACACGCCTGGTTGAAGGCGGAGCATGATACACACCTGATTGAAGGCGGAGCATGATACACGCCTGATTGAAGGCGGAGCATGATACACGCCTGATTGAAAGCGGAGCATGATGCACGCCTGGTTGAAGGCGGAGCATGATTCACGCCTGATTGAAGGCGGAGCATGATTCACGCCCGATTTAAGGCGGAGCATGATACACGCCTGATTGAAGGCGAAGCATGATTCACGCCTGGTTGAAGGCGGAGCATGATACACGCCTGATTGAAGGCGGAGCATGATACACACCTTATTGAAGGCGGAGCATGATTCACGCCTGATTGAAGGCGGAGCATGATACACACCTGATTGAAGGCGGAGCATGATTCACGCCTGATTGAAGTCGGAGCATGATACTCGCCTGGTTGAAGGCGGAGCATGATACACGCCTGATTGAAGGCGGAGCAGCAGTGCGTCATCCCTTGATCCATTGGATAGATATTTACACAGTTTCCGGGTCATGCCGGACAGTGTTCAAACGAGGTTGGATCTCATGGCGCTGATCCACAGTGAGATTTGCACTTTCAGACAATACATTCTGGTATTAATTGAGTGTGTTCACTAAGCTCTGAAACTCTTACACAAGACGCTGAAAGGAGCTATGTATACACAATGGCTGACAACATTGGTTGACACTTATCTTGATTGTGACATTTATATGTGGCTGAATCAAGACATGTTATCGTGCAGTCTTCAGATGATGACACTAGTTTCCCTTTGTGCGAGAGAGGCCAACAACATGTGTTTCCCCTTTGTGCGAGAGAGGTCAACAACATGTGTTTCCCCGTTGTGCGAGAGAGGTCAACAACATGTGTTTCCCCATTGTGCGAGAGAGGTCAACAACAGGTGTTTCCCCTTTGTGCAAGAGAGGTCAACAACATGTGTTTCCCCTTTGTGTGAGAGAGGTCAACAACATGTGTTTCCCCTTTGTGCAAGAGAGGTCAACAACATGTGTTTCCCCTTTGTGCGAGAGAGGTCAACAACATATGTTTCCCCATTGTGCGAGAGAGGTCAACAACATGTGTTTCCCCTTTGTGCGAGAGAGGTCAACAACATGTGTTTCCCCTTTGTTCGAGAGAGGTCAACAACATGTGTTTCCCCTTTGTGCAAGAGAGGTCAACAACATGTGTTTCCCCTTTGTGCGAGAGCGGTCAACAACATGTGTTTCCCCTTTGTGCAAGAGAGGTCAACAACATGTGTTTCCCCTTTGTGCGAGAGAGGTCAACAACATATGTTTCCCCTTTGTGTGAGAGAGGTCAACAACATGTGTTTCCCCTTTGTGCAGGAGAGGTCACAACATGTGTTTCCCCTTTGTGCGAGAGAGGTCAACAACATATGTTTCCCCTTTGTGCGAGAGAGGTCAACAACACGTGTTTCCCCTTTGTGCAAGAGAGTTCAATAACATATGTTTCCCCTTTGTGCGAAAGAGGTCAACAACATATGTTTCCCCTTTGTGCAAGAATGGTCAATAACATATGTTTCCCCATTTTACAAGAGAGGTCAATAACATATGTTTCCCATTTGTACAAGAGAGGTCAACAACATGTGTTTCCCCATTGTAAAACAGAGGTCAACAACATGTGTTTCCCCATTGTACAAGAGCAGTCAACAACATGTGTTTCCCCATTGTACAAGAGAGGTCACAACATGTGTTTCCCAATTGTACAAGAGAGGTCAACAATGTGTGTTTCCCCATTGTACTAGAGAGAGGTCAACAATATGTGTTTCCCCATTGTACTAGAGAGGTCAACAATGTGTGTTTCCCAATTGTACAAGAGAGAGAGGTCAACAATGTGTGTTTCCCCTTTGTACAAGAGATGTCAACAATGTGCGTTTCCCATTGTACAAGAGAGGTCAACGACATGTGTTTCCCCATTGTTCTAGACAGGTCAACAACATGTGTTTCCCCTTTGTACAAGAGAGGTCAACAACATGTGTTTCCCCATTGTACAAGAGAGGTCAACGACATTTGTTTCCCCTCTGTACTAGAGAGGTCAACAACATGTGTTCCCCCATTGTACAAGAGAGGTCGACAACATGTGTTTCCCCATTGTACAAGAGAGGTCAACAACATGTTTTCCCCATTGTACAAGAGAGGTCAACAACATGTGTTTCCCCATTGTACTAGAGAGGTCAACAACATGTGTTTCCCCATTGTACAAGAGAGGTCAACAACACGTGTTTCCCCATTGTACAAGAGAGGTCACAACACGTGTTTCCCCATTGTACAAGAGAGGTCAACAACATGCGTTTCCCCATTGTACAAGAGAGAGGTCAACAACATGTGTTCCCCATTGTCCAAGAGAGGTAAACCAAATGTGTTTCCCCATTGTACAAGAGAGGTCAACAACATGTGTTTCCCCATTGTACAAGAGAGAGGTCAACAACATGTGTTCCCCATTGTCCAAGAGAGGTAAACCAAATGTGTTTCTCCTTTGTACAAGAGAGGTCAACAATATGTGTTTTCCATTGTACAAGAGAGGTCAACAATATGTGTTTCCCCATTGTCCAAGAGAGGTAAACCAAATGTGTTTCTCCTTTGTACAAGAGAGGTCAACAATATGTGTTTCCCCATTGTACAAGAGAGGTCAACAACATGTTTGTCCCATTGTACAAGAGAGGTCAACAACATGTTTGTCCCATTGTACAAGAGAGGTCAACAACATGTTTGTCCCATTGTACAAGAGAGGTCAACAACATGTGTTTCCCCATTGTACAAGAGAGGTCAACAATATGTGTTTCCCCATTGTACAAGAGAGGTCAAAAACATGTGTTTCCCCATTGTACAAGAGAGGTCAACAACATGTGTTTCCCCATTGTACAAGAGAGGTCAAAAACATGTGTTTCCCCATTGTACTAGAGAGGTCAACAACATGTGTTTCCCCATTGTACAAGAGAGGTCAACAACACGTGTTTCCCCATTGTACAAGAGAGGTCACAACACGTGTTTCCCCATTGTACAAGAGAGGTCAACAACATGCGTTTCCCCATTGTACAAGAGAGAGGTCAACAACATGTGTTCCCCATTGTCCAAGAGAGGTAAACCAAATGTGTTTCTCCTTTGTACAAGAGAGGTCAACAATATGTGTTTTCCATTGTACAAGAGAGGTCAACAATATGTGTTTCCCCATTGTCCAAGAGAGGTAAACCAAATGTGTTTCTCCTTTGTACAAGAGAGGTCAACAATATGTGTTTCCCCATTGTACAAGAGAGGTCAACAACATGTTTGTCCCATTGTACAAGAGAGGTCAACAACATGTTTGTCCCATTGTACAAGAGAGGTCAACAACATGTTTGTCCCATTGTACAAGAGAGGTCAACAACGTGTGTTTCCCCATTGTACTAGAGAGGTCAACAATATGTGTTTTCCCTTGTACAACAGAGGTCAACAATATGTGTTTTCCCTTGTACAAGAGAGGTCAAAAACATGTGTTTCCCCATTGTACAAGAGAGGTCAACAACATGTGTTTCCCCATTGTACAAGAGAGGTCAACAACATGTGTTTCCCCATTGTACAAGAGAGGTCAAAAACATGTGTTTCCCCATTGTACAAGAGAGAGGTCAACAACATGTGTTTCCCTATTGTACAATAGAGGTCAACAACATGTGTTCCCCATTGTACAAGAGAGAGGTCAACAACATGTGTTTCCCTATTGTACAAGAGAGAGGTCAACAACATGTGTTCCCCATTGTCCAAGAGAGGTAAACCAAATGTGTTTCTCCTTTGTACAAGAGAGGTCAACAACATGTGTTTCCCAATTGTACAAGTGAGGTCAACAACATGCGTTTCCCTATTGTACAAGAGAGGTCAACAATATGTGTTTCCCTATTGTACTAGAGAAGTCAACAATATGTGTTTCCCCATTGTACAAGAGAGGTCAACAACATATGTTTCCCCATTGTCCAAGAGAGGTCAACAACATGTGTTTCCCCATTGTACAAGAGAGGTCAACAACATGTGTTTCCCCATGGTACAAGAGAGGTCAACAACATGTGTTTCCCCATTGTACAAGAGAGGTCAACATCATGTGTTTCCCCATTGTACAAGAGAGGTCAACAACATGCGTTTCCCCATTGTACAAGAGAGTGGTCAACATCATGTATATCCCCATTGTACAAGAGGGTTCAACAACATGTGTTTCCCCATTGTACAAGAGAGTTCGCAACATGTGTTTCCCCATTGTACAAGAGAGAGGTCAACAACATGTGTTTCCCATTGTACTAGAGAGGTCAACAACATGTGTTTCCCCTTTGTAAAAGAGAGGTCAACAACATGTGTTTCCCCTTTGTAAAAGAGAGGTCAACAACTAGTGTTTCCCCTTTGTAAAAGAGAGGTCAACAACATGTGTTTCCCCATTGTACAAGAGAGGTCAACAACATGTGTTTCCCCGTTGTACAAGAGAGGTCAACAACATGTGTTCCCCATTGTACAAGAGAGGTCAACAACATGTGTTTCCCCGTTGTACAAGAGAGGTCAACAACATGTGTTCCCCATTGTCCAAGAGAGGTAAACAACATGTGTTTCCCCATTGTACTAGAGAGGTCAACAACATGTGTTCCCCATTGTCCAAGAGAGGTAAACAACATGTGTTTCCCCATTGTACTAGAGAGGTCAACAACATGTGTTCCCCATAGTACAAGAGCAGTCAACAACATGTGTTTCCCCATTGTACAAGAGAGGTCACAACATGTGTTCTCCATTGTACAAGAGAGGTCACAACATGTGTTTCCCCATTGTATAAGAGAGGTCAACAACATGTGTTCCCCATTGTACAAGAGAGGTCACAACATGTGTTTCCCCATTGTATAAGAGAGGTCAACAACATGTGTTCCCCATTGTAAAAGAGAGGTCAACAACATGTGTTTCCCCATTGTACAAGAGAGAGGTCAACAACATGTGTTTCCCTATTGTACAAGAGAGGTCAACAACATGTGTTCCCCATTGTCCAAGAGAGGTAAACCAAATGTGTTTCTCCTTTGTGCGAGAGAGGTCAACAACATGTGTTTCCCCATTGTAAAAGAGAGGTGAACAACATGTGTTTCCCCATTGTACAAGAGAGAGGTCAACAACATGTGTTTCCCTATTGTAAAAGAGAGGTCAACAACATGTGTTTCCCCATTGTACAAGAGAGAGGTCAACAACATGTGTTTCCCTATTGTAAAAGAGAGGTCAACAACATGTGTTTCCCCATTGTACAAGAGAGAGGTCAACAACATGTGTTTCCCCATTGTAAAAGAGAGGTCAACAACATGTGTTTCCCCATTGTACAAGAGAGGTCAACAACATGTGTTTCCCCATTGTACAAGAGAGGTCAACAACATATGTTTCCCCATTGTACAAGAGAGGTCAACAACATGTGTTTCCCAATTGTACAAGAGAGGTCAACAACATGTGTTTCCCCATTGTACAAGAGAGGTCAACAACATGTGTTTCCCCATTGTACAAGAGAGGTCAACAACATGTGTTTCCCTTTGTACAAGAGAGAGGTCAACAACATGCGTTTCCCCTTTGTACAAGAGAGGTCAACAACATGTGTTCCCCATTGTCCAAGAGAGGTCAACAACATGTGTTTCCCCATTGTACAAGAGAGGTCAACAACATGTGTTTCCCCATTGTACAAGAGAGGTCAACAACATGTGTTTCCCCATTGTACAAGAGAGGTCAACAACATGTGTTTCCCTTTGTACAAGAGAGAGGTCAACAACATGCGTTTCCCCATTGTACAAGAGAGGTCAACAACATGTGTTCCCCATTGTCCAAGAGAGGTCAACAATGTGTGTTTCCCCATTGTACAAGAGAGGTCAACAACATGTGTTCCCCATTGTCCAAGAGAGGTCAACAATGTGTGTTTCCCCATTGTACAAGAGAGGTCAACAACATGCGTTTCCCCATTGTACAAGAGAGGTCAACAATGTGTGTTTCCCCATTGTACAAGAGAGTGGTCAACATCATGTATATCCCCATTGTACAAGAGGGTTCAACAACATGTGTTTCCCATTGTACAAGAGAGGTCAACAACATGTATTCCC
Source organism: Spisula solida (assembly GCA_947247005.1). Taxonomy (NCBI): domain Eukaryota; kingdom Metazoa; phylum Mollusca; class Bivalvia; order Venerida; family Mactridae; genus Spisula; species Spisula solida. The sequence goes on along the minus strand of OX365962.1, from coordinate 19,478,582 downwards.
CAATGTCCAAGAGAGGTAAACCAAATGTGTTTCTCCTTTGTGCGAGAGAGGTTCACCAAATGCGTTTCCCCTTTGTACAAGAGAGGTCAACAACATGTGTTCCCCATTGTACAAGAGATGTCAACAACATGTGTTTCCCCGTTGTACAAGAGAGGTCAACAACATGTATTTCCCCATTGTACAAGAGAGGTCAACAACACGTGTTTCCCCATTGTACAAGAGAGGTCAACAACATGTGTTCCCCATTGTACAAGAGAGGTCAACAACATGTGTTCCCCATTGTACAAAAGAGTTCACAACATGTGTTTCCCCATTGTAAAAGAGAGGTCAACAACATGTGTTTCCCCATTGTAAAAGAGAGGTCAACAACACGTGTTTCCCCATTGTACAAGAGAGGTCAACAACATGTGTTCCCCATTGTACAAGAGATGTCAACAACATGTGTTTCCCCATTGTACAAGAGAGGTCAACAACATGTGTTTCCCCTTTGTACAAGAGAGGTCAACAACATGTGTTTCCCCATTGTACAAGAGAGAGGTCAACAACATGTGTTTCCCATTGTACAAGAGAGGTCAACAACATGCGTTTCCCCATTGTACAAGAGAGGTCAACATCATGTGTTTCCCCATTGTACAAGAGAGAGGTCAACAACATGTGTTTCCCCATTGTACAAGAGAGAGGTCAACAACATGTGTTTCCCATTGTACAAGAGAGGTCAACAACATGTGTTTCCCCATTGTACAAGAGAGGTCAACAACACGTGTTTCCCCATTGTACTAGAGAGGTCAACAACACGTGTTTCCCCATTGTACTAGAGAGGTCAACAACATGTGTTTCCCCATTGTACTAGAGAGGTCAACAACATGTGTTTCCCCTTTGTACAAGAGAGGTCAACAACATGTGTTTCCCCATTGTACTAGAGAGGTCAACAACACGTGTTTCCCCATTGTACTAGAGAGGTCAACAACATGTGTTTCCCCTTTGTACAAGAGAGGTTAACAACATGTGTTTCCCCATTGTACAAGAGAGGTTAACAACATGTGTTTCCCCATTGTACAAGAGAGGTCAACAACACGTGTTTCCCCATTGTACAAGAGAGGTCAACAACATGCGTTTCCCTATTGTACAAGAGAGGTCAACAACATGTGTTCCCCATTGTCCAAGAGAGGTCAACAACATGTGTTTCCCCATTGTACAAGAGAGAGGTCAACAACATGTGTTTCCCCATTGTACAAGAGAGGTCAACAACATGTGTTTCCCCATTGTACAAGAGAGAGGTCAACAACATGTGTTTCCCTATTGTACAAGAGAGGTCAACAACATGTGTTCCCCATTGTCCAAGAGAGGTAAACCAAATGTGTTTCTCATTTGTGCGACAGAGGGCAACAACATGTGTTTTCCCATTGTACTAGAGAGATCAACAATATGTGTTTTCCCTTGTAAAAGAGAGGTCAACAACATGTGTTTCCCCATTGTAGAAGAGAGGTCAACAATATGTCTTTCCCCGTTGTACAAGAGAGGTCAACAATATGTGTTTCCCCATTGTACAAGAGAGGTCAAAAACATGTGTTTACCCATTGTACAAGAGAGGTCAACAACATGGGTTTCCCCATTGTACAAGAGAGAGGTCAACCACATGTGTTTCCCTATTGTACAAGAGAGTTCAACAACATGTGTTCCCCATTGTCCAAGAGAGGTAAACCAAATGTGCTTCTCCTTTGTGCGAGAGAGGGCAACAACATGTGTTTTCCCATTGTACTAGAGAGATCAACAATATGTGTTTCCCTATTGTACTAGAGAGGTCAACAACATGTGTTTCCCCATTGTACAAGAGAGGTCAACAATATGTGTTTCCCCATTGTACAAGAGAGGTAAAAAACATGTGTTTCCCCATTGTACAAGAGAGGTCAACAATATGTGTTTCCCTATTGTACTAGAGAAGTCAACAATATGTGTTTCCCCATTGTACAAGAGAGGTCAACAACATATGTTTCCCCATTGTCCAAGAGATGTCAACAACATGTGTTTCCCCATTGTACAAGAGAGGTCAACAACATGTGTTTCCCCATTGTACAAGAGAGGTCAACAACATATGTTTCCCCATTGTCCAAGAGATGTCAACAATATGTGTTTCCCCATTGTACAAGAGAGGTCAACAACATATGTTTCCCCATTGTCCAAGAGATGTCAACAACATGTGTTTCCCCATTGTACAAGAGATGTCAACAACATGTGTTTCCCCATGGTACAAGAGAGGTCAACAATGTGTGTTTCCCCATTGTCCTAGAGAGGTCAACAACATGTGTTTCCCCATTGTCCTAGAGAGGTCAACAAGATGTGTTCCCCATTGTCCAAGAGAGGTAAACCAAATGAGTTTCCCCATTGTACAAGAGAGGTCAACAACATGTGTTTTCCCATTGTACAAGAGAGGTCAACAACATGTGTTTTCCCAATTGTACAAGAGAGGTCAACAACATGCGTTTCCCTATTGTACAAGAGAGGTCAACAATATGTGTTTCCCTATTGTACTAGAGAAGTCAACAATATGTGTTTCCCCATTGTACAAGAGAGGTCAACAACATATGTTTCCCCATTGTCCAAGAGAGGTCAACAACATGTGTTTCCCCATTGTACAAGAGAGGTCAACAACATGTGTTTCCCCATGGTACAAGAGAGGTCAACAACATGTGTTTCACCTTTGTACTAGAGAAGTCAACAACATGTGTTCCCCAATGTCCAAGAGAGGTAAACCAAATATGTTTCTCCTTTGTGCGAGAGAGGTTCACCAAATGCGTTTCCCCTTTGTACAAGAGAGGTCAACAACATGTGTTCCCCATTGTACAAGAGAGGTCAACAACATGTGTTTCCCCGTTGTACAAGAGAGGTCAACAACATGTATTTCCCCATTGTACAAGAGAGTTCACAACATGTGTTTCCCCATTGTACTTGAGAGGTCAACAACATGCGTTTCCACATTGTACTAGAGAGGTCAACAACATGTGTTTCCCCATTGTACAAGAGAGGTCAACAACATGTGTTTCCCCATTGTACAAGAGAGAGGTCAACAACATGCGTTTCCCCTTTGTACAAGAGAGAGGTCAACAACATGTGTTTCCCCATTGTACAAGAGAGGTCAACAATATGTGTTTCCCCATTGTACTAGAGAGGTCAACAACATGTGTTTCCCCATTGTACAAGAGAGGTCAACAACATGTGTTTCCCCATTGTACAAGAGAGAGGTCAACAACATGTGTTTCCCATTGTAAAAGAGAGGTCAACAACATGTGTTTCCACATTGTACAAGAGAGAGGTCAACAACATGTGTTTCCCATTGTACAAGAGAGGTCAACAACATGTGTTTCCCCATTGTACAAGAGAGAGGTCAACAACATGTGTTTCCCATTGTAAAAGAGAGGTCAACAACATGTGTTTCCCCATTGTACTTGAGAGGTCAACAACATGCGTTTCCACATTGTACTAGAGAGGTCAACAACATGTGTTTCCCCATTGTACAAGAGAGGTCAACAACATGTGTTCCCCATTGTACAAGAGAGGTCAACAATATGTTTTCCCCATTGTACAAGAGAGGTCAACAATATGTTTTCCCCATTGTACAAGAGAGGTCAACAATATGTGTTTTCCATTGTACACGAGAGTTCAACAACCGTTACATTGAAGTCAATCACAACAAGAGTCTTAAGAAGCTGAAGTTTTCCATTAGTTAACGCACGATACCCGAACAACCCACTATGTCAAATCGAACCCACCAGGTTCTGAAAAGATGTCAAAGGACAAAATATCGTTGTCGATTCCTTTGACATGTCATGTATGATAGTTACTAGTAATGTATCAGCACTCATAAGTGGATTCAAAACTTCAATCTCCCACTTCATATTTCTCTAATGTTAGTCAAGTAACGATTCTGTGTCGTCGTTCTTAACGAATAGCCTGGCTGAGAGCTTTCCATTACATTCTCACCTCTGTACTATAGCTATAATTCTTACAATAAAGTCGGTGGTTTCCGTGGTATATGATGAAAACCCGTGGAATACACCGGTATCATTTTTTTTCGCGGTATCCAACCCTTATGCTTATCCAGGTGTTTCCTTTGAGACTGTTAGCTATAGCTAGGTATAGATGTACACTCAATGACTTTAAAAACGCCTCAACTGATTCAAAGCCCAATATCGCTTAAAGTATTCATGTTATTGCAATATAATTTTACATGTGTATTATTTGATCTGTCCTACGTGTAAATCAGTTTAGTTTGTGATAAAATGCTCCTTATTTTATGAGAATCCTGCAAGCACACTCACCCTTGGCAAAAGTGTGGGATTTTCAATACCGGCTTTGGGCGCAATTGAAAATCCCTCAACAATGGGGAAACACATGTTGTGATTTACACGTTGGAAATATCAATTAATACAAATGTAAAGTGTTTATGTAATACCATAAATACTTTGAACGATATTGGGCTTTGAATCAGGTGAGGCGTTTTTAAAGTCCTTCAGTGTATAATGTTAGCAATGCTTAATGTTCTTTGGATTTTTTTTTGCAGATGTCTGAGGGTAAATAACGGCCTCCTGGAGTGGAGGAGCGTCAGCTTCGAGTGCGGCAGGACAAAAATAAAAATGGTACCAGTTTTTCCCTTGCTAGATGTTTAGCATAAACTGGATAATAACTTCAGAAGAAGGGTATGTAAGATTACAAATTAGTGGTAGGTCAGACTGGGGCCTTTATGTAAATGAGATAGTTGGTCTTGGGCGACACAAGTAGCTTAATGCAAATAAGTAATTATTTCGCCGTCCAGATCAGCGAGGTTCGTTAGGGGAATTGATAAATGCATCATATTGTGTTAATCAAGTAAAGTTATGTTCGCAACGTAGAAAAGGTTGAAGAAACATTTAAAACATGTAAGATTCATGCTTTCTCAATTTATAGTTGCAATTAATTAAACAAACTGAACAGCTTTAAATTGATATCTGGTCATGGCTTGGATCCTTAAGTAACACCTTGGTGCAAAGATTTCCCATAGTACTGTTGAACGCATGCGCAGTGATAACAGGAAGTAGAGTCGAAGTTAAATGTAATAGTTTGCTTTGGCAAACGATAATCAAAATACATTAAATTTTAGACCTGATATACGGCAGCTCCGATAAAAAACAAGTTTGTTTTTAAGTTTAATATATAGATAGTAGTTTATTTCAAAATCCAGAAGGTCGTAGACCTATGAGGACAACATATTTACATACAAATATATCTTATTTCTGATGATATAGGATTAGGCAGTAGTTTATTTCAAAATCCAGAAGGTCGTAGACCTATGAGGACAACATATTTACATACAAATATATCTTATTTCTGATGATATAGGATTTGGCAGTAGTTTATTTCAAAATCCAGAAGGTCGTAGACCTATGAGGACAACATATTGACATACAAATATATCTTATTTCTGATGATATAGGATTTGGCAACAACCTTGGCCTATATTAGCCCTCTCCTTGTTTGTTCCCGACGCGTCAATGCTCTTCCGACGTTTCAATTATGCGACCATTGTGTATAGAGCTAGATTTTACTTGTGGGACTATCCGTAATCCAGAAGTGTACTTCTATGTGTGTTATGGATAATTGTCAATATTTGTGAGTATACCTTCATAACAATGTAATAGGGTGTATTTTATATGTTGTATTTTAAGATTAGGAAGAAAGACAACTCTGCCTAATTTGTGTCTTATTGTGATTTGATTACTTCCCTTGGACCATTTGGTTTTATATGTTCATTCAACCATTGTCTTCCCGCTCTTAATGCTTAATCCTTTAATTTGGTCAGCTGACTTCTTTGTGTGAAAGGTATTTCAATCAGTGGACAGAAAGAATTTGAAGAGTGCAGTTGTTTTTGATGAATATTTGGTTTGTCAGCAGAGATTGATTGGATGTTAACCAACACTGAGAAAGATGAGTGTGTAATAAAAGTGTGTGACTAAGAATACAGTCGGAAGAGCCTAATCCACAATTGAAGTTGAGTTGAGACTTGAGTAGAGACTTGTATACGTTGATGATTGTAATAGATAGTATAACTGGAACTTTGTGTTTGATCTTGATTGGGTCCTGAACCTACATATCCATAGTGGTACCACCACAAGGGTATTCTACCACCCGGTACTTCACACTGTCACAACAATATCGTAGATTATTTCGTTAGGTTATCTAAAATAATATTTGAACGTATGCCTAATCATATTGCTGTATATTCATAATTATTATTATGGAATAGTCTTCTAAACTTATGAATAATGAAAGCACTCGTGAATATGATATTTTACTGAAAAATATACATGTACTTGAATTTTAATGAAATTGCATTCCCCAAATTAGAATTTCAGGCCATGTACTCATTTCCCTACATGTTCTTTCAACTAACAACAAAAGAAAAACGCATAATATTTTCAGTAATTTAAAAAAAGTTTTATCTCTAGTATAACGGTTTGCTAGTGCAAGGAGTAATGGCTAAATAATGAAGTATCGATATTTGGACATCCCGGAAGTTGAGGTGTTTATCTGGCGCATGCGCTTAAGAGTCAAGGGAAGACAATTTTCAAGGGAGGTAACCTAGTTTCGGGAAAGGCCTATTGTGGCGCTACAAGCTCTTGCACGACTCATGCCTATTCCTTCATCAACAACAAAAACAGAAATTGTTTCGAGTACAAATTTTATTTTTATCAATGACTATATGCAATCTTTACAAAACAATCAAATTATAAATATATTTAAAAATACGAAATGATTTGGAAGACAAATGGATACTTTGGCAACATACGGAAAATGTACAACATAAATATTACAATATGACAATAACACTAAAACTCTACACTATAACAAAACATTATATTGAACTGGCACAATCCCGATAATGCGCATGCGTATATGATGCCGCGCATGCGTACTAGTATATGACGCCGCGCATGCGTACTAGTATATGACGCCGCGCATGCGTACTAGTATATGACGCCGCGCATGCGTACTAGTGTATGACGCCGCGCATGCGTACTAGTATATGACGCCGCGCATGCGTACTAGTATATGACGCCGCGCATGCGTACAAGTATATGACGCCGCGCATGCGTACTAGTATATGACGCCGCGCATGCGTACTAGTGTATGACGCCGCGCATGCGTACTAGTATATGACGCCGCGCATGCGTACTAGTATATGACGCCGCGCATGCGTACTAGTATATGACACCGCGCATGCGTATAAGAAGCATTCTTACAGAACTCTGAATACTTGTTTTAGTTATGCGTATATTTTTATGAACGTGTAGATTCTATTGATCTTATAATTTTAAAAATAATTCACACACACTCTATCTAAATATTTTATTATATTATTTAGTTAGCTAATGAAGCTGGCGCGGTATATAATACATCATATACACATTGTATACCTAACATGATATCAGTAGTTACTCTATACTGTAACATCATATTTTAAATCATATATTAACTTATATATTAAATACATGTACATAAAGGGTCCATGTGTAACTGTGTCTTTGATAAAGATAGAACAACTTAAAAACAGACATTAATCTACGTATATAGATTGTATTGTTTTATTACAGTAAAACTTCGTTATGACGAATTTCGCTATCATGAGCACCCTGCCTATGTCGAGCACTGTTACAACCCGTTTTGTAATAAAGTTGCAAAGTGTAATAATTATTACAAAACGGGTTGAGAGCTTATTACACTTTGAAAAAATGTTTGCAACCCGTTTTGTAATAAAGTTGCAAAATGTAATAATTATTACAAAACGGGTTGAGAGCTTATTACACTTTGAAAAAAATGTTTGCAACCCGTTTTGTAATAAAGTTGCAAAATGTAATAATTTGTTTTAAAATCACCCCAAAAGTGAGGTATTCAATACAAAACGGGTTAAGAAGTGTTCTTTTGCTTGGAAATGACCTTGCAACCCGTTTTTTTAATAATTTTTCGAAATGTAATACTTTTTTGAAATCACCTCAAAAGTGAGGTATTCAATACAAAACGGGTAAAGCAGTGTTCTTTTGCTTGGAAATGACCTTGCAACCCGTTTTGTAATAATTTTTCGAAATGTAATAATTTTTTGAAATCACCTCAAAAGTGAGGTATTCAATACAAAACGGGTAAAGCAGTGTTCTTTTGCTTGGAAATGACCTTGCAACCCGTTTTGTTATAAATTTTCGAAATGTAATAATTTTTTGAAGTCACCTCAAAAGTGAGGTATTCATTACAAAAAAAGGTTTTGAGGCGTTCTTCTGCTTGGAAATGACCTTGCAACCATATTGTTATAATTTTTCGAAATGTAATATTTTTTTTAAATCACCTCAAAAGTGAGGTATTTATTACAAGACGGGTTGGGAGTGTTATTACACTTTGAAAATAACTTTTCAACCCGTTTTGTAATAAATTTTCGAAATGTAATAATTTTTTGAGATCACCTCAAAAGTGAGGTATTCAATACAAATCGGGTTAAGAAGTGTTCTTTGCTTGGAAATGACCTTGCAACGCGTTTTGTAATAATTTTTCGAAATGTAATAATTTTTTGAAATCCCCTCAAAAGTGAGGTTTCATTAAAAAAAGGGTTTTGAGGTGTTCTTTTGCTTGGAAATGACCTTGCAACCCGTTTTGTAATAATTTTTCGAAATGTTATAAATTTTTGAAATCACCTCAAAAGTAAGGTATTTATTACAAAACGGGTTGAGAAGTGTTATTACACTTTGAAAAAATGATTGCAACCCGTTTTGTAATAAAGTTGCAAAATGTAATAATTATTACAAAACGGGTTGAGAGCTTATTACACTTTGAAAAAATGTTTGTAACCCGTTTTGTAATAAAGTTGCAAAATGTAATAAATTTTTGAAATCACCTCAAAAGTGAGGTATTTATTACAAAACGGGTTGAGAAGTGTTATTACACTTTGAAAATAACCTTGCAACCCGTTTTGTAATAAAGTTGCAAAATGTAATTAATTTTCAAAACGTATCAATTTTCTGCATTTCGTCAATGATTTGACATTTGATATATACCGGATGTCATTTAATTGAAATTTGATATTGGTATTGTAAATATCTAGACTGACATTGAAAGAAACATTACTTTTAAAGAAAAAAATATTGCGGAAAAATTTGGAGCCTTGTCGTAAGCGAAAACAAGCCGATTTACGCACTGCAACTCTTTCGATCAAATGTTCCCTTCTGTTCATTTCACCCCACTGTAAAAAGTTGTGAATGTCAAAAATCATGAAATTGAGTATTTTTTGTGTTACCTATTTGACATAGATCTGCAATAGTGTATATTGTAATAAAGATGACTTCTAAATGTGATGTCTAAGTGCTGATAAGCTCAACCGCACTAAAATGTTTGTGCTGTGTTTTTTTCAAAGTGTAATAACACTTCTCAACCCGTTTTGTAATGAATACCTCACTTTTGAGGTGATTTCAACAATTTATTACATTTTGCAACTTTATTACAAAACGGGTTGCAATGTTTTTTTCAAAGTGTAATAACACTTCGCAACCCGTTTTGTAATAAATACCTAACTTTTGAGGTGATTTTAAAAACTATTACATTTCGAAAAATTATAACAATATGGTTTCAAGGTCATTTCCAAGCAAAAGAACGCCTCAAAACCTTTTTTTGTAATGAATACCTCACTTTTGAGGTGACTTCAAAAAATTATTTCATTTCGAAAAATTATTACAAAACGGGTTGCAAGGTCATTTCCAAGCAAAAGAACACTTCTTAACCCGTTTTGTATTGAATACCTCACTTTTGAGGTGATTTCAAAAAATATTACATTTCGAAAAATTATTACAAAACGGGTTGCAAGGTCATTTCCAAGCAAAAGAACACTTCTTAACCCGTTTTGTTTTGAATACCTCACTTTTGAGGTGATTTCAAAAAATTAATACATTTCGAAAATTTATTACAAAACGGGTTGAAAAGTTATTTTAAAGTGTAATAACACTCCCAGCTTGTTTTGAAATAAATACCTCACTTTTGAGGTGATTTCAAAAATTTATTACATTTTGAAAATTTATTACATTTTGAAAATTTATTACATTTTGAACATATATTACAAAACGGGTTACAAGGTTAGTTTCAAGGTTTAATAACTCTCTCAATCCGTTTTGAAATGAATACCTCACTTTTGAAGTGATTTTAAAAAAAAATATTACATTTTGCAACTTTATTACATAACGGGTTGCAGACATTTTTTCAAAGTGTAATAAGCTCTCAACCCGTTTTGTAATGAATACCTCACTTTGGAGGTGATTTTAAAAAAAATATTACATTTTGCAACTTTATTACAAAACGGGTTGCAAACATTTTTTCAAAGTGTAATAAGCTCTCAACCCGTTTTGTAATAATTATTACATTTTGCAACTTTATTACAAAACGGGTTGCAAACATTTTTTTCAAAGTGTAATAAGCTCTCAACCCGTTTTGTAATAATTATTACACTTTGCAACTTTATTACAAAACGGGTTGTAACAGAGCACCCTGTCTATGTCGAGCAATTTCGAAGTACCGGCGAATTTGCTCTATACTGTATATCACTATTTGTTCAAATGTTTTCATTTTTCTGCTGCTAGAAAACATTTGCTCCCAATGATTAAGGTACATAATAAGAATATATATATACATATTATAATATAATGAATGATACAGAACCACTAAGGTTAAATAATCTGACAAAATTTATAAAAAATATATTAACAATTATTTCAAGCCACCTGGCTAAAACCTCTATACATTGTTATATTCACTGAACCATTTGTATTTTATATACAATGTAACTCAACTCTTATACTGTAACATTGATTCCATCTTATTGTTACCTATTCTAACCACATTGATTCCACTGTTTTATACCCCTAGATACATAGTATATGGGGGCTATATTGGAGTCATGCTTCAGGATGGTTGGTTGGTTGGTCTGTTGGTTGGTGGGTCCGTACAAATTTGTCCGGGCTATTTCTCTGTAACCATTGGTCGAATTTCATCAAAATTTGCATGACTGATCATTACCAAGTCTAGTTGTGCATATCGTTGGCACACATTATTCGGATCAATTATAAGGGAGTTGTGGCCCTTTGTTTTTTACACTTAAAAGTTTTGTCCACGCTATTTCTCTGTTACCAATGGTCGGATTTTAACGTAACTTTGTATGAATGATCAGTACCAAGTGTAGTTGTGCATATTGTCGACACACATTTGTCAGATCAATTTAAGTCTAGTTGTGCATATGTACTATGTGCTGAGAGTATTAAATAAACTGTACATTGATTAACACCTTTATGACGAGTATCATTATTACGAGCACCCGGTTTATCTCGAGCATTTTACCTGTCCCGGTCACTCCTAAATATAACGAAGTTTTACTGTATTCTTTATAAATGACATAGTTATCTGTAATTTATTAAACACACAATATAAATGAAACAAAGAAAGCATAAATTATATAAATTGCACATCAAACACTTTGGCACATATAATAATACTGAAAAATCGAAAAGGCTATGTACATGGCGAAAAAATGGCAATAATTATCATGAAAATGCAATAATTATCATGAAAATGCAATACTTATCATGAAAATGGCAATAATTATCATGAAAATGCAATAATTATCATGAAAATGCAATAATTATCATGAAAATGCAATACTTATCATGAAAATGCAATAAGAACTTTCATAAGAAAGCATTAATTGTCATATAAATAATATAATCAGTATAAAATGACAATAGTTATCATAGAAGTGCAATAAGTATCTTAGAAATGCAATGATTATCATGTAAAGACAATAATTATCATGAAATTCCTTATAAGCGGTTATTTGAGTTAACACGTTTATGTGGTATGCAAAAATATGAACATGTTGGCCTTAACCATGATTGAACACAGAATAGTGGTTTGTGTAAAACATATACAGTGCCCACCAAAAATAAGTATACAGTAAAAAATTGTTGCAAAATTAAATTTGGTTAAATTATTCAATATCTGTTTATCAGACGGTCACAATTATACTAGTTTCTGAAACTACAGTTACTAGATGAGTCAAAATAGAGATAGAAATAAAGATGAAGATGTTCGGAACTATAATAACCATGTGATCAAAAAGGCTGAATTTTTCATCTTTTTGTGACAAAGTTGCCATTCAAGAGGGACAAAGAAACTTTAGATTTTGCACCTAGGGTACCAATTAATGTAAGGCCTTTCCATTTAATAAACAAAAATATTCATTTTCTATAAATATAGTGTTGCTTTACTGTTCTGCTAATAAGTGGGCAAATAACATCTGTATACTTATTTTTGGTGGGCAGTGTATACACTATGTACGTACGAGCTCGTATATATTAGAAAAATATAAAAGTCGTTTGATGACATTGTTTACATAGACGTTCACGCGTTTCTGTGTGAAGTAGCACTCCTTCTATATAGCTCTATTAGGTCACTTACGTCATGGGAATTGTATGATTTCAATACGTAGCTGTTGTATTTCAAACAACTAATCAAACCGGCCTGTTCTTGTCTTGACATCAGTTCTGGTCCGAACGGCAGGTTTTTATTCATTCCCCGACTGTAAACTGTTCTCGTCGTTTGATTGGTCAATCTAATCATGTGTTTAGTGTGAGTCATCTGCGCATGTCATAGCCCGTGTTCTAAAAATAGTGACTCTCTAGTCTGAAAAAGTTCAAACTCATTGTTAGTTACGTAGGTGAAAACATCCAAACGAGACAGCTGAAATTTACGTCCGAGAAACCGGTTTCCACAGTGAATACTTAATCGGTAGCAATACCACGTGACTTTGGGCTACAAGTCCAAGACGAAATTTGCTTCTCTTCGATATATAAATATTCATAAGACTTTTTTAGTACCGTCTGCCGTTTTGCCCAGCAACCTGTGAAACCTTGGAATAGATGAGAATTGAACATGTAGTCCTATCGCATACAGGTTTCACATGGTACTGGAACAAGAGATGTCCACGAACAGCCCGCTCCACTATTTGTAGTGCCATGCTAGGATAGTATAATCATTATTATTCAAAACAAAATGTTTCATAGTAGCAACTTTACCCTTGCTGAGTTTGAGGCTTTATCGAAAAGGGCAGATAAGTAGGCCAATAAAACAGGACAGAGTTACCTACTCTTGTGTAGGTCAAGGGTTCATGACGGTGAACAAGTAAGCAAAGTACCAAAGCAATATGACAATGCACTTATAAGAGGTTAGAGACGTGCTTTTCTAAGTCCAAAGGGGACATAATTTCAAAAAAGATTGACAGGGTTAATACTCCTGTGTAGGATTTGGGGTCATGATGGTGTACGAATATGCAAAGTATCAAAACTATATGACAATGTACTTTGATGATAACCTGTACCTAAACGTTAACATTTGCACTAAGTTGAAAAAGGGGGCATAATTCGAACAGAATGCTTGATAAAGTTACCTACTCCTGAATATGGGTTGGACGCCAACGCGGACGTCAACGCGGACGCCAACGCCGACGCTCGGGTGACTGCAATAGCCCCCCTTATTCTACGAATAGGGGAGCTAAGAAAGTGTCAAATTGCTGAAAAGGATGATTATATTATATTTCGTGGAAAGCAAATGATTTTTCCCTTAGTATGGCGTATATTTAATAGAAATCGATGAAGTAATAAAATACTTATGGCTATTTTTGTCTTCGAAGTGAAACGAATTTCGTTTTGGACCTGTAGCCCAAAGTCACGTGGTATACATATGTTTTACTGCATACATGTATTCTCTATACTTTATATTTATTGCCGAGTCCCAAATGATATATTAAACTATATGAATAAATGTATGCATTAATTTTGTCGAGACTACACGTTAGAGGAATCAACATTCTAGAAGTTTATACCGTGACGTCATTTCTCACTAGGGACACCTTGGACAATTTATCACGTATAAATGCCGAACGGACCGTTCCGACTGGTCATTTCTCTCTTTACGACGTTACGACGTCGTTTGCCACATTTGGACCCAACGTCTCATGACGCGTCACATTCGTATGACTTAATCTCGTTATCTGTCTAAGTATTAAAGATACAATAAAATTTTGTTTATTCGACAAATTGTTCTGAAGTTATAAACTCAACATATGATGCTGTAAAATCACATATTTTCGCGAGTATCAAATTTCGTGGATTTTGATAAAAATGTATTTTCGTGGGGTAGTAAATTCGCGGAAAATTTCATGAATAACAAAACACGTAAGGGTAAACCCATGGTATACATTTAAGAGGTTGGTTTTTCGTAGTGATTGGATTTCGTGTAGAGTGCAACAACGAAATCAATGAAAATTCAACTCTTTGAAAAAATAATGATTTTTCAGTATTTACTTAGAGACTCACCCTCTTAAAACTGACGAGGTCCCTACAGGGGCTGATGTACGTGGTATTGAAACGACTTGATCCTGAGTTCTGAAAAAATACACCAAATATGATAAACACTAAGTAAATTCCATAAAAGATAACTATAGGTAGTAAAAGTCGCAACAATTTAGTTGGCTATCTGTGCGTAGTGTTTACACCGTTTGGTTACTTATTTCAGGCACGGATCTCCCAAAGGATCTCAATTTGAGATAAATCTCATCTCACATACATGTATTGTCATTAATCTTTGAAGTAATTTCCATCGGAGTCTGAACGCTAACTTGGCATCACAAATTATTGGAGTCGCACATTATTCTGAGTATAATAGCAGTACAATATCAAGATCACGAACTTCTGATGTATCTACAATTCATACTCTGATTTGAGCACAATCTCAATTTAAGCTGAGATATCTACTGGAGACGCTTTGAGAGATCGGGACCTAGTTATACACTATACAGGCATACATGGCGATCATTGTATCTAACCAGATTCCCTGGAATTAATTTTTAACCTGTGTTGTTCTTCGTGAGGTAACCTACTAGCTGCTGCTCACACGAAGGATAGAACCATAGCTAATATCATGGAAGAGAACATAAACCTGCCAAAAACCAGGGGTGATATTCAATATTGTTCTTACTTGACTTAAGGATAAGGACAACCAATCAGATCACACCATATTAAACTCTTAATCAGTAACAGGCGATATGATTGGCTATCCTTATTCTCCAATCAAATAAGACCAATATGATCCAGAATGATGAATTTATTACTTCTTTGTTCTGAATGTGTTCAAAATAAAAGATATATTTCAAAATATGATGTGAACGTGATTTGAAATGATAATCCTGGAAGAAAATATAACACCATTTGTTAAAGTTCGTACATTATGTGAACGCTCTGTCTGAAGTAGTTCGTCGATATATACAGAACCTGTGGTAATTGAAGGAGATAACTCATTAGCCTACTCTTTGTCGTGAAATTATTCCCCTTTGCACCCTCAAACATAGAGACTAGATAATCGATAGATATTTTATTCATCCTCCAATTTAGGAGAGCATATATAATATAATACATGTACATACATCAAACAAAACATGACATACAGTACAATACAATGTTTGAGGATCTCATGGGAGATCGTCATTTAATTTAATTGTCAAATGAGTTTTCTCGTAAAATAAAGTATTTATTATTATTATTATTAGTGTGCTTAATATGTACACGCAGTTCGTTTCATACACATCCACTAATATCACACAAAGACACGCGTACGCACGTACACATACGCACACAAAGCCACACACACCCATACAGACACCCCCCCCCCCCCCACACACACACACACGCATACAAGCACGCACACATTGACAAAATATTATCTAGTCGGGTAGCCAGACCATATCTGAAGGTACACAATGAGAAAAGTCCGAAATCATCTGTTTACTGTTTTATCAAAACACTCACGATAATATTAATATTACTCTTAAATTTTAATTCCAAGTTTAACAACTGAAAATTGGTACCGGATTTGAATTGTAGGAGTTCGCTCAGTTCAGTAACTGAATCATAAATAAAGTATTGCTCCATTTACCACACTTTATATTTGTAACCAAATTATAAATAATTTATATTTGATCGTAAGTTTAGGGTTTCCGTAAGTGCTTTGATAAAACAGTACCCTGGTTACTGGCTATTTCTGATTAGTCTCCTTCCTTGGTTCTATAAGCAAACTACCTTGATGTTAACAACCAGTTCATCTCTAGTAGGATGAGAAACACTGAAAGGCGTTTCAGAAATGACAAAGGGACCAGGAGGAGATTCAAACAGGGACCTTTCAATCCGTTGCAAATAGTCGTATAGTATCAACATGACCACCTTGCCCTCCGCCCGTCATCAATGAATTTGTGGTTGTTGTTTACACGCCGAGTGTAAGCGGAGGTTCATGCATGTAAGTATGTAAATACTTTATTTAACGAAGCTACGTGTACACATTTGGTTTCCCAATATTCCATGTGTAAATGCCTTGGCTAATGCAATCAGAATGCAGGGATTTGCTGACCTCGGAATTTGTATTTCATAACGCGTGCCTTCGTAACTCAATGGTTAGCACTTTTACTCACGTTTTACAGGATAGCAGTACACCGTGACTTTTGGCTACAGTTACAAATATAATTTTGTAAACATTGAAACACAAATATAGCCATAAGTATTTTATTTCTTCATCGATTTCTATAAAATATATGCCACGCTAAGGGGAAAGTTATTTGCTTTCCATGAAATATAAGATCCTTTTCATTGATAGCAAATAGTTTTTCCCTAAGCATGGCGTATATTTCATTACAAATTTCTACTTGGACCTGTAGTAAAAAAACACGTGGTATTGCTAAGCCACATTTACAAAAATACATGCTATTTACCTTGCTATACTGTATGGTGGAGGTGGACCGTCACGTGATGTGTATGGTGAGTGTAACCGTGCACCGTGCACGTGGTCACCAATATATGTGAACACACTATTGTTACTGTGATGAAAATCTGTGAACAGAATACAACAGGTGAACGATACTTTATAATATATTTTTTTATAAATTATATACATTTAGACACCACATGTAACTGTATCATTTAGAGTAAAAAATAACTTCTTAATCAATGATACAGTTACCTGTGGTAGACACCGGTAATTTACTGGCTTAGAAATAGAAGGTCGTAAAACGTATGCATATTTGAAATCTGCATCTCATGGCGCTTCTTACGAGCCTATTTTCATGAAAATCGAAAGTGGTCATGATTGACCAAATTAAAGTTTAAAATGCTTGTTTGTCCGTAAGTAAAAAGTAGTTTTCAGACTTTTTTTCTTGTTTTCTCAAAATATTGATTTTGTACTTACGACCTTCTAATTCTAAGCAAGCGATATCTAAGATAACATAAATTTAAAAAGTTACCCGTGCATGAATAGAAATATGTAAATTATAAAGTTTAACAAATAACTTTTTTACCAATTTGATCTGAAAATATTTCGGAAATAATGTGAACTCAATTTGTGCAAACAGCAATCTCATGCAAAATGTGGATGCAATACCGGTATGCGCACAAAATGTGAAATGTAATCGAAATGCGGCTTTCCCATGAAGTTTTAAAGGTGACAGGGGCGTAGCCAAAGATACGGAGGTAAGCACGTGTGTAAAATTAATTTGAAAAGTAAAACATATACTAGTAAATATGGCCAAAAATTGGGGAAAATGGTTATTTAGTTTGACGTGGCCTTGTGTCGGACCTCAACTTAACTTGACGGACGCGGTTCTAGACAATCTTACCTTGTGTTATATGTGAATGTCGAGGTAGATAGACTGGTTGTGTAGGCACGCCTGGTGCTGGTCGACTGTGATGTGAGGTCGAAGTTCTGGAAGATTCTGACGGACGTGTATGATGTCTGTGATTGGCTTGTGACTCGTGTCGATTTGCTGTCTGTATAACAGGAGCAGAAGGTAATGGTCTCTGCGCATGCGCACTGGCTCTATTAACAAGATCACGTGCTTGCTGTAGCGCTGATCCACTAGATGACGTCACACTGACGTAAGTAACGTTATTTCCGTTAGCCGGAAGTCGTGAGTTTTGATTTGCAGGAATTGTTTCGTAGTGATTCGTTTCCATAGTAACATGACTCGTTCTGTTTGATTGAGTGTTGGAAGCGTCTTGTGACCTTGACGGACGGATCACATCTCGGTCACTCACAGACGCTTGGTTTGTTGTATTTATTATAGGACGTATTTGTAAGGTTGTTTGATTTGTAGCACTGTGTGAAGGACCAGCGGAAGCTTGCTGGGTTGTAGGACGTCCAGATGCATTCTGGGTAGTTGTCCTATTGGCAGTCGAGTTATGAATAGCTTCATTATATGAAGGCAGTCTCGCGTTCCTCGCTGATTCAGAATTTGATTCGTTCACACCGATATCTCTTCCCGATGTTGCACCACGTGGTTGACTTCGGCAATTATCGGCATTTTCCGTAACGACCGGGATCCAGGTCCATATTTCGTCGTACGACGTAAATGTAGGGTTAACACCGCCATGTCTTGGGTCACCTTGCGTTGGGAATCTTCGAGAACTGTAATAAAATAATACAAACCGTTTACAAGTGTAGAAAAGCCGTCTTGATTGTTGGGAGTATTGAAATAGAAAAAACTGCCGTGAACAGAACAGAACAGAATTAACTAAAATCGTATACAGAATACAATTCAACATAATACACATAACCAAGTCATGGTATTGCCTGTCACTTTTAACTTGTCATCCATAAATATCCATGCTTATCTGTTGTCCAATCAGAGTTGTTATTATAACTCATCAAAACATTCTTACTGTACAAAAACGAAAACATACGGAGATTAATTACGACAGGTCAAAAGCATTCAACAATACACGTATAACGGAAATCCTAACATATGTTATTAACAATATGTATGGCTCCATTGTATTATTATAATTAGATAACGAAATTATTTATAATTAAATTTTATTTGATGAAATTAAGCAGCCAAAATAAAGTATAACATATAAAGAGAGTACTTATTAGGCATTCTAACACGATCTGCGGATTAATCCATATACGCATAGAGCAAACCTTGGCATGTGTTATTACCGCAATAAAACATACCTCTCAAATTGGCTGTTACTGTTTACGCCCCGTATCACGTGACATATTTATTAATAAAGGAACGTAAACTTTATAGTAAAAAGTTCAACAAGGCAAGTTGCACGAGTATCCAGTGTTACAGCTTTTTTTTTAGAAACTCCAATATACTTTCGAAATTAAGTTTCATAAAAACTTCTGATAATCAATTCATTTATATTTTTCATTTCATGAAATAGATACCCTATACTCGTGTTATTAAAGGTGTTTCAATGTTTAAAATGTGTTACTTCCTTCAGAAAATTACGAAGGTCGTTTTCATTAACGAGGCAGGTAATTGTATCAGCTAATAAGCCACTCAATTTCAGCGTGGAGTTATGTTCAATGTCAAATGGGTGAAAATGGAATGCGCGCAGTTAAATAGTACGGGATATTATCGTATTTAGAATCGAAATAAAAACTATGTTCTTGTATTTCGTCGGTGAATAAAACACAGGCACTCGACGTCAGCTTGTCAATTTCACCCATGAAAAAAATGTGCTCTACGAATATGTGTCGAAGATGAATTGTCGCGTGTTATAGCTTTCATTGGAATAAAATGGATAAATGATTCAAATGTGCGTGTTTTATAAGTCAAAATAAACGTGAGATTTACTATTCAGTTGTAATTTGAATACAAACATAAGTCTTCAGGCGGTAAGTAATCTTGACCTAGTTGGAAACTTTCATGTATTTGTATACAAAAGTGCACCATTTTGGAATTCAAAATAAATAACAAATAAAAAATGAAAGAAAACTAACCGATAAAAGTTAGATATTAAGAAAGAAAAATATAAATTATAAGGCTTTAAATGTATTTATTTATCTAATTATTTTCAGTCAGTCAGTTTTATCTACTTGTAATAAGTTAGGCCTATGTTGGGTGCTGATCTATATTCTTGGGTTAAAAACATCAAGGGTAATTTGAATAAACCGACATAATTGTGTTAATAGTTTTTTGTTGTGACTGTTCAATAGTTCTATATTTTTTTGAATACTTGAGTTTTGGTTGTAATACTTTGGGATGTATTTAGTTCTTGGTACATTGAAAAAAGAGCAAACTAACAAATAATGTTGTTCATGACCTATTTCATTTTTTATCACAGATATTGCATAACTTTTCTTCTGAATCAATTCAACCAGACAGGCCCACCTCCCAGAACAGCCCAGTATAAATGTACCAGAATGGCCCACTTCCAAGAACAGCCTAGTATAAATGTACCAGACAGGCCCAACTCCCAGAACAGCCCAGTATAAATGTACCAGAATGGCCCACTTCCAAGAACAGCCAAGTATAAATGTACCAGAATGGCCCACCTCCCAGAACAGCCCAGTATAAATGTACCAGAAAGGCCTACTTCCAAGAACAGCCCAGTATAAATGTACCAGACAGGCCCACTTCCAAGAACAGCCCAGTATAAATGTACCAGACAGGCCCACCTGCCAGAACAGCCCAGTATAAATGTACCAGAATGGCCCACCTGCCAGAACAGCCCAGTATAAATGTACCAGAATGGCCCACCTGCCAGAACAGCCCAGTATAAATGTACCAGAAAGGCCCACTTCCAAGAACAGCCCAGTATAAATGTACCAGACAGGCCCACCTCCCAGAACAGCCCAGTATAAATGTACCAGAAAGGCCCACTTCCAAGAACAGCCCAGTATAAATGTACCAGACAGGCCCACCTCCCAGAACAGCCCAGTATAAATGTACCAGAAAGGCCCACTTCCAAAAACAGCCAAGTATAAATGTACCAGACAGGCCCACCTCCCAGAACAGCCCAGTATAAATGTACCAGAAAGGCCCACTTCCAAGAACAGCCCAGTATAAATGTACCAGACAGGCCCACCTCCCAGAACAGCCCAGTATAAATATACCAGACAGGCCCACCTCCCAGAACAGCCCAGTATAAATGTACCAGAAAGGCCCACCTCCCAGAACAGCCCAGTATAAATGTACCAGGTAGGCCCACCTCCCAGAGCAGCCCAGTATAAATGTACCAGAAAGGCCCACCTCCCAGAACAGCCCAGTATAAATGTACCAGAAAGGCCCACCTCCCAGAACAGCCCAGTATAAATGTACCAGAAAGGCCCACCTCCCAGAGCAGCCCAGTATAAATGTACCAGAAAGGCCCACCTCCCAGAACAGCCCACACTTGAGTTGTACCTGACGGTATCGGGTCAAAAAGGCCCACTTACCAGAAAGGCCCAGTATAAATGAACCCAAAAGGCCCACAAAGGTGTACCAGAAAGGCCCGCTTAGGTGTACCAGAAAGGCCCATTCGATCTATATAGATACAGATTGATATCAAACTATCGTTCAGTTAACCGACACATGCATTTTCCATGCCACTTTTACAAATGTGTGATTTTGCACGCACATGTCGTGCATATCGATTTTAAGATAAATTGCACATTTGATTTCCTTATCAATTGACACATGAGATAAACGTAGTTTGACTAATTTGTTCTTTACATTTCACAGATAATCTCTAAACTGCAAATTCATGAATTGCATGGTTAACCGCACGTGCGATTTGCACCTCTGGAATTCAAATACATATTTGATATCATAATACTGATACATAAATAATTTATTCAAATTTGAATAAATTATTTATTAGTCAGTATTATGAATTCAAATTACATGTTACTTTTATGAACATGCAACATATGGTCAAATATGTATACTTGGAAATGATAACACACTAAGATCTACTATGTAAAGCATTAGGTTAAAAATGGGCCTTTCTGGGCTTTTTAAGTGGGCCTTTCTGGTCCGGTCCATCGTGGTAACTGGGCCTTTCTTGTAACTGGGCCTTTTTGGCCCTGATTCTACCTGACCGGCCCACTTAAAAAATTGTAACTTACGGACAATAATTACGCAAAAATAATATAACAGACAACGAACTATATATATCACAGGATTTTCCAGTTATACATTATATTTCAATATAAACAAATAAGGGAAAATTCAGGATTTAAAAACCTGAAATCAGAAACAGGCCTGGAAATTACCAGACATGACTGTGCTGGGTAATCGCCACAACAATCCCTCCTCTTTGAATAACAAGGGAGGTTATCAATCTAAAGCTTATATCAACATATTGCAACAGTTACTTCCCTTCGCCCAGAGTTGGGGAAGGAAGACTTCATTTTTGACAATATAGAAATTTGACATTTTTCTATTTGATCCCTTACATTGAATTTATTTATTACGTAAGCATTTGTTTACATACATAATGACATAAAAGTCCATGAATTTAAGTAAAAACTACCACAGTACCATATTACTAAAACCGCGAAATTCAAAAACCGCGAAAAAATTATTTGACAGTCACTTGATATCATACCTTTCTCGATTCCCCTGTCGTTTTTTGTGAGTTTTCAGAATACAGCCAATCATAATAAGAAGAGACATAAGCAGCAAGCCGCCGGCAATCCATAACACTATCAACACTGTCTCCACTTCTCGTTCGTCGGGACTTGCCGTGGGCGTGGGCGTTACGGAAACCTCTTCCGTAAAACTGATTGTT
Organism: Spisula solida; assembly: GCA_947247005.1. Taxonomy (NCBI): domain Eukaryota; kingdom Metazoa; phylum Mollusca; class Bivalvia; order Venerida; family Mactridae; genus Spisula; species Spisula solida. The sequence continues at coordinate 19,455,927 of OX365962.1, read as the reverse complement.
GAATCTAAAATAGATGTAGATCGATTTAACAAAATTATAGTGAACTATGGACATGTTACTATTGTGGTGAGAAGTTCTCCGTTTCAGTTTCTGTTGTAAGAACACGTTAATTTTGGTTAATGCATTTAAGTAATTTACAGACAAACTGGCATACTTGATATTATAAATTCAGCATTTTTTTCAATATGTGCCTGCTTGGACAGAAAAACGGTTGAAAAGTCTGCTTACCTTCAACGTCGGAAGCTATGCACGTCGGTAAAGTACTATTCCATTTTCCCGACGTTCTACATCTTATTGCCGACGGTCCCGACAGGATAGGGTTTGTGCCTGTACATTGAAATTCTACAAACGTTCCAACGAGATTTGATAAAGTTGACGCCACAAGATTGTCATGGAAACTCATCGATAGTAAATGTGGACAACGAACTGAAATAGGAATAAACATAGAACATTATTCTCCTATAGATTCATACAACACATGGTATCTGAAAGTCTTAATTGATCTAATGAACGAACGAACGAACGAACGAACGAACGAACGAACGAACGAACGAACGAACGAACGAACGAACGAACGAACGAACGAACGAACGAACGAACGAACGAACGAACGAACGAACGAACGAACGAACGAACGAACGAACGAACGAACGAACGAACGAACGAACGAACGGACGGACGGACGGACGATCGGACGGACGGACGGACGGACGGACGGACGGACGGACGAAAGAACGAACCGAACCGAACGAACGAACGAAAGAACGAAAATAATTATGAGTAATGGAATTAGTCGCTTTGTTTAAAAACTTTAAATGCATATAATGTATACACCCTTTTCATTATCTAAGTCTTTTAGCACTATATAGTGAACTACATATTTAACCTGTCTCTAAAACAACGACCTCTCTAAAACAGCTAATAAATGTGTGTTTAAATCTCAAAGGTGGTTGCTCTGTAGAGACCAAACTGTATTTAAAGTCACACCTTTTATTGGTCTACGCCACATTACTCCCTGTCCGAATCCAGCCATGATTACAGTATGTTTACAGACGATCACTTATTTGAAATCTTTCAAAATCAGCCACTTTTTTATATCATAAATTCAATATTGTGTCAATATTTTTTTTTAATGATTTACAAAAGTATCAAGTCGTCACTTTTCATAACACCTCAGTATGTATCACTTTTCAATAAAACAAAACAAAACTTTCAGTTTTCACAAAAAAATATCATTCGTCGTCAATTTCCAATATTAGTAAATCCAATTAGTGCTGCACTGTGCAGATTTTTTTCTACTCTGCGTTATATCGGATATGGAGGGGATAAAAAACGGTTCAAATTAATTAACAAATAACATTTCTGTAAATTGTTTCACTAATTAAGTGTCATAAATTTATATTACTCCAGCATTTTAAAGGTGTTTACTAATCACTGCACTATTATTATCCAATTATTTTTATTTTTTATTACACAAACCACGGATATACACAGACGTATGAAAGACGCGCCACTTTATAATGACCCTCTCTATTCATTCCACAATTACACAATATTGTCAAAAAGATAACTTTCCTTTAAAACTGTAAACACGATATTTTACTATATTGTGCGCGCGTGTTTGTCACGTGGAAGTCGTGTGACTTCACTTAAAGTAAGATTTTTTTAAAAGATGCATTTTCGCTCTCGGGTCATGCAATACATTTTTTAATCACCGGTAATTATCAAAAAATGACGTTATAGACAGCAATGCCCTATCAAGCAAATAAAATAAACCAATAAATCAAATAAGTGTGAATTGTATACCGACATCTGTTGCGTAGCCATAGATTGCGTCATCAGATACGCTCACATTTGGGAGTTATCGCCGGTAAAATCAGGAGTTATCTCAACATAGATCTAAACAGTGTCGCCTTATCCTGACAGTAGTCGCTCTTTGTTTTATATTAGCCATCAATATGTGTACACAAGGCGTATGTTAGAATTACGTAATTTAAATGATCGACATCTGTATGATTTGAATCATATAATGACGTTACACATGCGCACTGGAACAGTTTACTATATAGTACATGTAGATTTCATAATTTGTCTGACTTAAAATACAGCCAAACTTACAGAAAGAAACCTGACAGTGAGTTTCTGTTATTACGAGTTCGATCGTAGCAAATTCGATTTCCTGGATCCTTGCTTTTATTTCAATAACTTAGAATTAGGTGTTGAGGTCAGGCTTTATGACAAATTTCTTTATATCGATATAGCGAATCATGAATGCTTTAAGTAACGGAGTCTTGCAAATGAAAGTGTTTGGGGGATAAATGTTCACGTACGAGTGAACGAAGCAATGCACCAACAGAACAACTAAAACTAGATATTTCAGGTTATTTACGGTTGAAACTATAGGTCGGAATTCAGTTTTTATTGCTGAAACTTAGGCTAGGTCATTCAGCAAGGACCGGCATTCAGCTTTTTGGTTGCTGAAACTAGGTTATTCAGCTTTTTGACAGCTGATACTTCAGTTCATTTTCTCTTTCAGTTATGTGTGTTTGGTATTGTGCCGTGTATTTGTGGTATGTATTGTTTGTTATGTGTTCTGTGCTCGGCTAGTTAAGTTGCGTGCTGCCTTCCCTGTCCAACGTTTTATTATCTTTTTTTGTGGGAAGTGAAAAACGCACGGAATATTTTACTTTAAGTAATAATAACGACAATTGAAGTCTTCAGTAGCAAGAATGAAGCGATTTTTCCATTTGCAGCATTAGACACACATTGTATCTGCTCCCGACGACACGCTTGATGTCCTGTGGATGCCAGATGTTCAGTTGGAGACGATAAAAACTTAACCATGTGTGTGAATTTACCGATAACCCATCTTTCTAACGGTGTTCAATCAGGACATGCTGTCTGTTGGAGCCTCATTTAAATACGTGTTTCACATGTTTTTTACAAGCGTGAAATAAATTAAAGCGACCTCTTCAATTATCAAATTTAAAATTATTTTGTAAAATTGTAAAAATATTTCGAATAGAATTTAACATTAATAAATAATGGCATATTTTATCGCAATCAGCGGCTCAATAGCATAATATTTATACATGTACGCGTATCATTATATAACCGACAAGGGGTGTTTAAATACTCTGCGCAAGATCCTTTTTATGTAGGTCTACATTTATTTAATCATTCCAGGTATGAATTCTAGCTAATCTCGCTTTATTATGCCTTGAGATTATCATGCATGTTTCAACCAAAGTTTGTCATTTAAACGCTCTTTTGCAACAAAATCATTCAAAGTTTCAGACATTTCATATTTATGCTGATAGGTCCTCTTGAAGATGTTTAGATGGAACAGTATTCTGTTCTGTTCTTTTCCTGAGACTTCGTACCACGTGACAATTAAGTGTTCTAGCAACAGAAGTTACCATCCCTAGAATATGTAGATTACATATTCGAGTTACAATTGTTATTATCCATAAAATCATGACTTCAATTCAGCTTTATGCAAGACCACCTACAGAAAGAAATAGGCGATCAAATTCCAACATTTACATATTATTTGTTTTCCTTAATTGTTTTGTTTTAACTTAACATTACGCTCGCACGTGCTTTCTAAAACGTTTTACGTAAAAAGGGCTATTAAAATAATTATTTGTTACGTGTAAAATGTCCTAGCAACGCGGCTTACTCTGCAAGTTTATCTGTAATTTCATAAATTAGCAATACAACGAATACTTTAATGATAGTTTTTATAATTGAATATTGGATTAGGTTTTTTTCTGACAATGCATCATACTTGCTTGAATTATATAAATTGATGTAATGTTTTTAATTAAACGTCATAATTATAGGTTTTTGTTTCAAACCAATATCACGTGACGACTGCTTTAATTATAACAATGACAATTATAATTCGCGTGAATTAAAGCACTTTACGAAACAACGCTTTTAACAGTTTCCATCGTGATTAGATGCCGCTGCTAACCAATGAACAGTAATTTTAAAGGAGCCTCCAAATAATGTATACCCGAATTGCCATCTGTCCGAACTTCATGAGGAACTCCGGTCACATTTATTGATTTGTTTTCAGAAGTTCTTTGTATTAACTTAAATGGCGGCTGAAATCAGATACGAAAGGTGTACGTCAGCGATGTAGGGGCCAGCAATAAAATGTCTTTAATTCAAACATCCACACACTACTCAGCTCGTTATTGACTTGGGGATAATTAGGGTTCTAAGGGAGTTGATTGGACCCTTAAAGGAAAATTGCCTTGTTTTATTTATAAGTTCACACGATTAAAAATTAAAGGAAACTTTGACACGTGCATACGAATAATTAAACCACTTAAGCTTAAGGTGCTTGATGTAAAACGGGCAAAATATGTGTTTTTATTCTTTTCTCCCGGGAGGCTCTTCTCACATACGCTTATGGCAATAGATAGCATCAGGAGTAAAGAGTCGAGAGTGAATAATATAACTCGTAGAACAATCTTTTCGCAATCTAACTAACAATAAATAATAGATATATGAAAAAACGAGTCTTTCACTCTGATTTTACATTATGTACTATTGCGACAGATTGCATATTACGAATTCGTATTTTTAGAAAAAAAACTCTTAAATCATTACAAATGATTTTTAAGACTTTCTAACGACTGAATGACTAACTTATTTCACAGCTGACATCATTAAAGTACTTCAATCACCATGCACACCAATAAAAGCATTTTAAATAGTTCGTTAGTAAGCAGGCGAAAATGTCCGAGAGTATCCGAATGATTTAATTTCTCGCTATTTATTCGGCTGACTACATCAGGACATTCACCGTATTTGTCGTACAGCTATAAAACGGTGTTTGCACTTGATGAAGTAAATCGATAGAAGTTTGTCGGTTTAAATTCGGCGATAATTAATGAAAGAATTTAGCGATTGAACTCACTAATGCTGATGTAAAGGGCTGATTTAATCGCACAATTTGTGTCCGTAATAATTTAACTTGACAACGAAGGTCTAATTACTAGTAACAATTTCTGCTGCTGACAACAACATAACAACAGAAATAACTTCAGCTTCATCATCCAAGAACGACAATGGTCAAAACAATATCTTTACACTAAAAGCAGATTAACATTCTGTTTGATTAATCGGGACTATCGCAAAATAAGTATATTTTCAATTTTCGAACGATGACCAGTCTGCTACCCACTGTACTGAGAGTAATACAACGCAAACTAAATATAGAATCATGTAATCAGTCATCGCTTAATAACAAAACTAATCAGTTAATTATACCGTCATCAAAATAGGAATATTGTAATATAAATACTAAAACAAATAGTAAGGGAAATCATTTATAACAAACCACAGCGTCCTTATCTTAATAACGAGTCAACAAATACTTTAATAAAGCCCACTTAGTCATTAGTTTCATTTGTAATTGATCGAAGTACTGCGTTGTCATTGCCTTTAGTTGTTTTCATGCGAAAAAGTAACTCATGTCACGATCTTTTTCGTTTCCGTTGCCTAGCAACGCTTTCCGTAAAATCAATCGTTTGATGATTTGTATTGAAAATTGAACCGACTTGTATGCAATGACTCAATAATAGTAAGCCGTACTGTGACATATTGGATTGATTACGAAATAATGGCGAAACACAAATTTGGAAACCTCATTAATGTACGGCTTTTATTAACCACTTTCTATCTGTGTTTTATATCAAACTCTATACAAGTAACGTTATAGTCCAGTCATGACGTCTGGTCCGGTCAGAATGTCGATGAATTTTTTTAGTAATTATCTTTTACTTGCAGAAAGTAATCAGAAAAACTCCATATGTGACGCGAGTAGCCTGAGAACCACGTGGTTATTCGATCAGATTTCATTTTCCGAACTACCAGGAGTAACGTTATACTTAAACTTGATAACTTATTTCATTTTTATAAAAAAGATTCAATCAGTAACGCACTGTACGTTTTAATTAGTTCACTGTATTGGTGCTGCGATTTTATTCATAAACATTTTAAGACCAAAACGCATGATTTAGTGAGAAAATATTTCTATGACTACAGCGATAGACCATGTCCCATTGTGGATATCTGGCTGGCTAAAACATGACATAGCTCTCAAATCATACATACAATTAGTTCAATAAAAATTATAAAATGATTCCGCCAGTTTGATTCAGTTGCGTGTAAATTTATTTAAGACAACGAAGTGATAGTATTTTTGGGAGGCGTTTAAGCCTCTCATTACTACCATTGCCCATTTCTTAATACAACATTAACCGCCTTTAGGCTGCTATGTGAATCCGCATTCAAGAAGTTCCAGAAACTGTCAACATTCCCAATACTGCTACATATGTTTCTCCAAATTTTTTAACTGATTTAAGCCAATCAGCAACATTTGGTTATTCTAAGATCAAAACTTATTGTGAAACTGTTCGTTAAATCGATATTTTTGCAAACAAATCACTACACCGGCCGATACCGAACTTGTTTCGTGGTACGAAAATGACGTGTTCATCAAATGTCCCGGCTGTAAAGCTATTTTTAGAAACTTCAGACTACGGTCAAGTGATGGTTTTATCAATGAATCGTATACGGTCTGCAAAGTACTGTTATGCAATCATATGGTGTCGCTGTACTAGCTAGCCGCTTTCTATAGACTGTCTCACGCTGTGAGGGAAGTGATTACAAGACGGTACGGTAGAATCTGATAAATAGGCGCGTAGTATTATTTTAAAGCCACTTTTGATATACGCATTCAATACACGTATTACATATAAATTAATATGCACCTTTTAACAATTATTTAGATACCCAACATGCCTTTATAGTCACATAAGCCTATTTTGACATTCAATACAAGATCGGCAGTAAGAAAACGAACATTTAATGTGTAAAGTCGGTTTAAGCTTTAGTAGCAGCAACCAGATCGCCTCTCAATAATACTCTCAGTGCTTTGATCTTTTAGCGTAAGTGTATTCATATTGTTAGTTACTATCAACGGCATCTGACGTCATTTCTGTTTTTAAGGCCTCAGCAACATGTTCGTGAAGTTGGCAGGCTAGCGGCCTAGCGGCCTAACAGCGTGAAGTTGGCGGCCTAGCGGCCTAGCGGCCTAGCAGCGTGAAGTTGGCGGCCTAGCAGCCTAGCGGCCTAGCAGCGTGAAGTTGGCGGCCTAGCAGCCTAGCGGCCTAGCAGCGTGAAGTTGGCAGCCTAGCAGCCTAGCGGCCTAGCAGCGTGAAGTTGGCGGCCTAGCAGCCTAGCGGCCTAGCGGCCTAGCGGCCCAGCGGCCTAGCGGCCTAGCGGCCTAGCGATCCAGCGGCCCAACAAAGTTGGCAGTCCCAAAAAAAAAAAAAAAAAAAAAAAAAATTGTGAAGTTGGCGGCCTAGCGGCCTAGCAGCCTAGCGGCCTAGCGGCCCAGCGGCCTAGCGGCCTAGCGGCCTAGCGATCCAGCGGCCCAACAAAGTTGGCAGTCCAAAAAAAAAAAAAAAAAAAAAAAAAAAAATTGTGAAGTTGGCGGCCTAGCGGCCTAGCAGCCTAGCGGCCTAGCGGCCCAGCGGCCTAGCGGCCTAGCGGCCTAGCGATCCAGCGGCCCAACAAAGTTGGCAGTCCAAAAAAAAAAAAAAAAAAAAAAAAAATTGTGAAGTTGGCGGCCTAGCGGCCTAGCAGCCTAGCGGCCTAGCGGCCCAGCGGCCTAGCGATCCAGCGGCCCAACAAAGTTGGCAGTCCAAAAAAAAAAAAAAAAAAAAAAAAAATTGTGAAGTTGGCGGCCTAGCGGCCTAGCAGCCTAGCGGCCTAGCAGCCAAGCGGCCCAGCGGACTAGCGGCCTAGCGATCCAGCGGCCCAATAAAGTTGGCAGTCCAAAAAAAAAAAAAAAAAAAAAAATTGTGAAGTTGGCGGCCTAGCGGCCTAGCAGCCTAGCGGCCTAGCAGCCTAGCGGCCCAGCGGCCTAGCGGCCTAGCGATCCAGCGGCCCAACAAAGTTGGCAATCCAAAAAAAAAAAAAAAAAAAAAAAAAATTGTGAAGTTGGCGGCCTAGCGGCCTAGCAGCCTAGCGGCCTAGCGGCCCAGCGGCCTAGCGGCCTAGCGATCCAGCGGCCCAACAAAGTTGGCAGTCCAAAAAAAAAAAAAAAAAAAAAAAATTGTGAAGTTGGCGGCCTAGCGGCCTAGCAGCCTAGCGGCCTAGCGGCCCAGCGGCCTAGCGGCCTAGCGATCCAGCGGCCCAACAAAGTTGGCAGTCCAAAAAAAAAAAAAAAAAAAAAAAAAAAAAAAATTGTGAAGTTGGCGGCCTAGCGGCCTAGCAGCCTAGCGGCCTAGCGGCCCAGCGGCCTAGCGGCCTAGCGATCCAGCGGCCCAACAAAGTTGGCAGTCCAAAAAAAAAAAAAAAAATTGTGAAGTTGGCGGCCTAGCGGCCTAGCGTTCTAGCGGCCCAGCGGCCTAGCGGCCTAGCGATCCAGCGGCCTAACAAAGTTGGCAGTCGAAAAAAAATAAATAAATAAAAAAATTGTGAAGTTGGCGGCCTAGCGGCCTAGCGTTCTAGCGGCCCAGCGGCCTAGCAGCCTAGCGATCCAGCGGCCTTACAAAGTTGGCAGTCGAAAAAAAATAAAAAATAAAAAAATTGTGAAGTTGGCGGCCTAGCGGCCTAATGTTGTTGTTGTTTTTGTGCGTCCATGTGTGTGTGTGTGCGTGCTTGCGTGCTTGCGTGCTTGCGTGCTTGTGTGCTTGTGTGCGTGTGTATTGGTGCGTGCGTGCGTGTTTGTTTATTTCGGGTTCAACCTCGAAATCTATGTATTTCACAAAAATGTTTTTGAAGTATTTTGTATACATGCTATGGATATTTTTAACATAACATCCTGTTTTCACTGACTCTTGTAATAGTTTAATATTAATATTTTCCGTGTCTTTATTCTGAATTTCATATTCTCTTCACCTGTCAAGTTTATTTATGCATGTATTTATAATGTATGATGATAATGAGCTGTACAGCTCAAGTCTGAAAATAATGTTCTGTTCTGTTCTGTTCTGATAATTAATCTCGCGTCTGGTCAATAACATGCTGCTGCTGATAATGACCTATCATGCTGAGACCACTCAGATCAAAGGGAGCTCCATTTGGAGCTCTTTCCTGACCACTGTATATATGAGTGTATTGGCCGTGGGAAATTCAACATTTCATCTACGTCATCATTCAATGAGATCTCATTCCTTCATAATTTCTTTATAGGTATTTTTGTAAACAATAAATTGTCACTTTTTATCGTTATGGTAGTGAAACCTGGAAAACAAACAAGAATGTAGAATAAAAACTGCGATGATTTGAGGGAAGATGTCTCAGAAAGATCTTGAGAATACATCGGCTCCAAGTTATATCTAAAAAGGAAGTAACAGAAAGAACTGGAATTGGGGATATAAACACAGAGATAAGACGCAGACGATGGAGATGGGTAGGACATGTCATGAGAATGGACAATACAAGGCATACTGAAACAGCTAGCAGATGGACACCACACGGGCAGAGAAAAAGAGGGAGACCGAAAGGAACATGGAGAAGAACCGTAGAGTCAGAGATGAAAATAATGGGAACGACCTGGGAAAGCAGAGAGGAAAACAGAGAGGAAAGCCCAAAACAGATGTAGGTGGAGAGCAGCTGTGGAAGCCTTATGCACTCAAGAGTGCGAAGATGACTAAGTAAGTAGGTTTGAAACTGAAGTTATAATTTATGTGGAGCCAATTATAAGAGATCTAGGTTTACTTTCCTGTGATGATTATAGTCGGACTGTTATTTCATATAGAGATTGTAGATCCTCCTCGATTTTATTGGGACCTACATCATATATCGTACATCCTGCATTTTAATGCATTTTTTTCAAAGATTCCAGTTCTATTATCACTGTAGACTCGAATCAGCAACTGCGAACCGGCAACCAGCAGCCAATTTACATTTAATTTGAGGATCGAATTTGCAACTGCAAACCGACAGTAGACTAGTAGACTGCGAACAGGCAATCAGCTACCTCGAATCGGCAACTGCTAACCAGCAACCAGCAACCAGCAGTCAATTCAAAATTTATTAGAGGATCGAACTGGTAACTGCCAATCGGAAGCCAGCTTTCAATTATATTTTCACTGTAGATTCGCATCAACTGCTGCGAACTGGCAGCCAGCAGCAAATTCAAATTTCACTAGAGGATCGAATTGGCAAGTGCGAACCGGCCACCAGCAGCCAATTCAAATTTCACTAGAATTTTCTATATACTGTGTGAATTTCGGCTATTTATTTTCGTTATCTATAATTGATAAATAATAAAATTCATAATTTATTTATTTATCAGAGTCTCATCTATAGTTACAACATATATTGCACCCAACATAACACACAAATCATATATAGCCACTCTTATTAAGAGTTATAAGCGACAGTATCTACATTATAATAAAACATCTAATTATCACAAGGTACATGTACCGTATATAAAAATCCGATATTACACATTTTAACATAGTATAATTATGTTTAAAACTGAAATAACAGTTGTTAATCCTTATTAAAATAGAAATTGAAAAATAGAAATTATTAACATACTGAGAGTTATCGTGCACTATAGCGCATATTTAAGAAATGACTTACAAAATCTACTTGGTTCTAATTTGATTAACAACTGTTCTTCAGACGAACTAAGATATTATAATTTAACGTTCGCAATAGTATTGTTTTCACGCGAAAACATCTGCATCATTTGTAAACGAATAACCCTAGCGATCCGTTTAGCAGTTTGAAGAAAAATTAGACACCTCAACAAGACTACGGACGAAGGGATTAGCAATTATTATTAAATATAAATTATTGTTTTATTTTAATTACGAACATTATCCATATTTCCGGCTATCAATAAATGACATTTTCATTATCACGAGTGGTAGTCGGTGTTATGGATTTTTCGCGTACCGCTTATCGCCGAATAGTTAGATTGATTATGCAATAGAGCCATGTTCTCAATATGATTAGATATACTGGTTCAGTACTACGCTATTTGATTACGTAACAGTTTTTGCAGACGAAAAGGCAGTTCAAAGCACAGGTAATAGTTTTGTAAATACAAAAACTATACCTACATATGCGATTTTAAACACTAATGATAGTAACCTTCATATACAAAGTATACAGGTTACCATACAATGGCTTATCAGTCAATGTTTTGTCCACAGTAGAACGTGTGATCATGGCATGCATGTTTTAAGTAGTAATTATGAAATCGGTCTATTAATTGACCAAGAAGTACCCGTATGCAACAGAGACATGTTGATGTTAATTCAGCAAGGCAGTTAACAGAAGTGGAAATTGCTTTGTAAATACTACAAAACACTAGAAATAGGTTTACATTATTTATTGGGATATCTAACTGTCCTGTAGATTGAGAAATAGGAAGTAGCTCTGTAGTTTATATGCTGCAATTGATGAGAACTATTTTGCATGACCGGTCGGTGGTTACGCAATATAACTGACTGACCGATTTACTATTGCAAATGTGGCACCACCTAGCGGCGGCGTAGGAAAAGTACTTTCATCAACTTAAATTGCTTAGTTCATGCGAATAACATCGGTCTTTGTCCCAGTGCAATAGTTTATTTACCGTAGAAGACAGAAACATCCGAAAGCTTACGCAATCTGTCGTTCGAGACCATGTTTCTGTACCTCGAGAGCCACGGGTGTTTGTTGCATAAGCAAAGCCCTTCAGTTGTTACGGTCCTGTCAATGCTAAATATTACATAACATAGCATAACATTAAGTTTATTAACATCCCGTAGATAACATATTGGTATATAACAGATATATAGCAGATAAAGATTGCTCACATTAATTTGACTTTGTCCAATTGTTCGGCACATCCAAATAAATAGAGCATATTTCTTTGTTTAAATTGAATCTAATATACATGTATATCTCATCATGACATTTGTAACATGTTAAATTCATTTTTTTTTCATTTTCACGAGCGCGTTGTTTTTGACATATTTTGAAATTATATTTCGTCGTTGTCGTATAATGATAACATAATAATAATAATGAACGTCGTTAAAAAAATATATATATATATACGGTGGCCGATTCACGATGAGCCCGTTGCCTAACCAAGCCGCTTCCAAAATGCACTACAGAGCGCTTTCCTACGTCTATCCGAGAGCGCTAGCCGGTAGCTAAATGATTTTTTTCCGCTTTGTTCGCTGCGTAGCTTTTTTTAAGCAAGCCGTTTCATAGCAGGGCGCTCGGTAGCGGTTTGGTTAGGTAACGGGCTCCTGTTATATAGAGCAGTGCAGACACGTCTCAGTTTCCGTACATTACAGATTACTACTGAAAAATCTATACAAGTCTATACAAATCTACAAATCGAGACATTCAAACATGTACCATTTATGCAAACATGTACCACAATCACACGAGGATCGGAATGGACCAAAATGCCGTACTAATGTAAATTCAAGTTACATTCTTGTATGTTCGAAATGCATTCGGTCTTCATTCCGGGTGCATTTCATGTATACGTATAGTGGTCATTGAGAATGTGTTCCAAATGCTCTAAACCTAAAACGTGTATTCACTAATATGCTCCAGATCGCCCGACGTCGATATCCTAGTAAATGTCGACTAAAATGTCTAATAAGAGGTGTATTCCTGTGTAATAGAAGTTCATTTTTAAAAGAGTCCGTCTTATTGCGTTTGTATTCGTAGTACATTCAATATATTCCGGCCAATTCTTGCGACCACTTCGAAAGTATATTCTACTTTTATTTGAATTGCATTCCAAGTATTCGAAGTATTCTAACGGCATTTTGACAAGGCTGCAATAATTTTGGTCAATTCGATTTATCATTCGGAATAAGCGCTTTGATTAAACCACACCCATTACTCACTATACCGATGGTTGGCATCGTATCATTGGGTAGTTGGCAGTTTGGAGAAGATTTGTATTTGTAATATATATGCACGATATAGTGAAAATGTATCTGATATTAGAAACCTTGCCACTTGTATTCACCATGCTTTCATCGAAAGAAGACAACTTCATGCCATGTTATCGTAATTGTATTGATAGATCATTCACACGTTTAACAAGTACATATACCGTATCTTAAATTTTTATGTTTGTTTATTGTCATTTGTCGATTAGCATTTATTTTATTGTTATTTTGTCATGTGCATTAATACAATCATGTATTGCATTTTTATTTCAAATATGTTATTTAAATCATTTATAAATGTAACCTTACACCATTAAGTATGCCTTGTATTTCGTTTCGACAAGGTAAACTTATATAATATCAGTACATAAACTATAAATTTTCTAAAAAAAAAAATACCGTCTCTCCCGAATCCGGGCCTAAATTCGTCTCATACATATATACCTCGGTTACATATATAAAAGATTTTTTCTAATTTGGTATAATATCATATCGCATACTTTCCCGTCATATATAACCATGCTATTTATGTAATTGTATTAATGTTGCTTTGTAAAAAGTCCTTTTCAGGACTGAATATGCAAATAAATTATATTCTATTCTATTCTATATTTGTCGTCCATCGTGACCTTGTAATACATGTGGAATCAAGACACCGTTTAATACGACAAGTGTACATTTATGTGAGGTTCAGTGTTAAATGTTTGGTTATAGTCAATCTGTTATTTGCAAAGAATTCCTTAAAAGTCTGAAGACAAGTAGCTTAGATGTACTAGCACTATGCTTTCATTTGACTGTGCTAGATTTAAACCATGACACTAATATCTAAATAGACTGAACATAAAGTTCGTCAGGACTAATCAAGAGCCCAATTTACCATAGGTGCCCGTCATGTAATGACTCCATGTAGACTTCAATAGATATATTTCTCTACGAAATTTATCACACACTTCTCTTCTAGTTTTTGAAAGCAACTTGATATGATATGAACTAAAACAACATTGTATGTAGGGTAACCCGGTTGTAGAGGGTTTTAATGCAATGAAATTTGAGAGGTTGTAGATCTACCTCCATAGTATTGGTATCTTCATATATATACATCCTGTATTTTAATGCAGTTTTTTCAAAGATCTAATTGGTGGTTGCTAACTGGCAGCAAGCTGTATGGTGTAATGCAACAGTCAATTGAAACCACAGCCCGAACGCCGGGGAAGGACGGATATTTTTACGTTTGTCTTTTCAAACCTCTGGTAAAATCCGTGCCCCCAGGGTCTGACAGATAGCAAAATCCCCGCAATTGCCCCGCCTCACGGGTAGAGTCACGGCTATATTTCCCCGCTATTTTTGCGCGAAACAAAAGTCCCGCACTTGCACGGCAGTGCGGGTGCGTCGGAAATGTTAACACATGCGACAATTTCCCCCGCCATCCCCCGCCCTTCACAGGGGTTGGTGGTTGTCATTCAAATCAACTGATGCATAAGTACGATTTCCCGATTTTGGATTTAAGAATTGTTAATTTAGCCGTCACCGGATAAAAGTTGCATCGTAAATAGAATCCTGAACGAAATTGCTATGTCAGTCTAGTGCACATGGTACTAGTATGTCTTGCCGCAGCGACTAAGTCCCGATACAGAAACCCCTGCCAATATTTCTTCCATTTTTAAATCATGCAAGTGTCAGTAGTCAACTATAATAATCATGCAATTTCCTGCAGTTTAAGCTTTTGAACTGAAATAAATTTGTAATGCATCATAATCCGAAAATACCATGGATTACAAAAATATTGAAAAATAATTTATTTTTTCATTCAATTTTCATTTGTCTTACCCTTAAATTTGAATATATCTCACTATGAACTCGTGTAATTTCGTGCACTTTTAGAATCAGATTTGTACTACTTTGGTCACCTTATGTAATAGATTTATGCTGGGTTGGCCATGTGAACATGGATCTTGTTAAAGTTTGCAATAACACCCTCTAATGGTCAGAGATTCATGAATATTGCATTGAACCGATTGTGTCACGTGTGAAGAAAACATACTCTACACTAGTCTATCAGTCTCTAATTACTGTCTATTGCCTATTCTGCGCTTTCACACACAACCGCACTGTCCAACAGCCAAACTAGAAGAGAGCCACCACTCAACTCACCGAATAACATGGCATTTCAGACTTGATAAAACCTGTACCCAGCTGTACTGTACACAGACCGGAATCCCAGAATCACTACACTCCCTCCGACTTTGTCTGAAAGCGCTGGGATTACGACTGAATTAAGATATTTAGTCCCAAATGCTCAAAAAACACTAAACATAGGCAATTTTAAAACTTTAATTTAGATTGCCCCATTCAAAACTTAAAACTGATTCGTTTTTAGACATTATTATCATTATTCACTGACGGGATTTTTCCAGTGTCTATCAGTCCGGCACGTTACAAAAGAGAATTGCCATGTTATTGAGGACTGAAGATTTTTTACATTTTCATTATTCAAACCCAAACAAATTCAATGCCTTCAGCGCTTTGATTTTTGCTGTTGGCAGAGTCTTC
Organism: Spisula solida; assembly: GCA_947247005.1. Classification (NCBI taxonomy): domain Eukaryota; kingdom Metazoa; phylum Mollusca; class Bivalvia; order Venerida; family Mactridae; genus Spisula; species Spisula solida. The sequence goes on along the minus strand of OX365962.1, from coordinate 19,440,421 downwards.
AGTCTACCGGAACTTGGATACTTAATAGCAGTAAATGTTATAGTGTATACAACAATGTCATGTGTTATTACATGTACATTCGAAATAAAGATATAACAATTCTGTGTACAAATGTTGTTATGCTCGCTCAGTCTGTCAATCTTCAAAAAAAATTGTTTTCAATAATGCAATATACACCATACTCATAACAATTCGTTGTAATAAGTTTAGCAGTTAAGATAATGTTCACTATCTACATCCTAATGGCGTCCTATGCGATGCAAAACCTTGCAGATTTCCATATCCGTACGGATATCGTACGGTACTCGCACGAGTAGTTTGTAGCTCGTGCGGTGTCCTCACGGGCCTCGTGAGAGATAATACAGACTTGAAAAATATCTACGAGCTCGTAGACAACTCGGGAGATCGGTTTCACCGAGTCCTCTATGAGTCACAAAAATCCGTGCGGTGCTCGTATGAGTTTCGATATCCATACGAGCTCCGTACGGACGCCGTACGAGTTCGCCAAAATCAACTCGTACTGAGCTCGTAAGGAGCTCGTACGGCAAATGTGACCGTAGCATAAGTAGGAAAATATCACTGTATATTATAAATGATTCAAATCTATCAAGTTTCAATGAGTATCTATATAGATATTCAACATTATGCTAGGGAACATGGGTTGAGCTTATCAGCTGTCCTTTATTGCTAAATCACATAAGACTGCAGGATCTGGTATATACAATCTCAGTGGCTAATGCATTATTAGTTTTATTACAATGAAAGCCATACTGAGATTTTGGCATTATGATATACGTATACTGAACAATTGTTTAAATTATATGACAGAAAATATTCTCCAAACTTGTGAAACATAAAACACTGTCAAAACATAAGCAACATATGTTTCCAGGCAGAGATACTGGTAATTATCAGTCCTTAAAAAGCCTTACATGTTATCAAAGATCTTAAAATGAGATTTAACAAAAACAGGTTATATTGGATTGTCAAAAGTAAAATGACCATGGAGGGGCACGTGACATGTTCTCGATGGTTTACGATTTTAAAAACAATATCCAAAAAAGAAGCACTTTGTAAGAATGTCGTGAACCAGACTAATTCCATTATTCCATGCGGATAGCACCGGTCTTTATCGCATTACAATAGTTTATTTACCAAAGAAACCATTATTCCGAAATTTAAACTGAATACGATTTATATCTCATCATGGCATTTGTTGTTAGATTAATCGGTATTGTCCGATATTACATGTATTGGAACAATTATGACAGAAACATTAATTTAAACTTACACCGGAATAAATTCGAATTACATCCAAACTGCAAAAACCACATTCTAAACGATACAACTAAATTATAACCCACAGGAAACTATTTGACTTGTATATAATTACCTAGTAGGCCCTATTTTACACTATGATGCTGAGGTTTTTGGGGTAAAAATATTTAAATTATACATTGCAAATGTCCTTTGAAAGATACTTTTCGTCAGAAAATCAAAAAACTTGGACGTGTTACAATAACTTGTCATTCTCTGCGATTAAGAATACATTCTTGTTTATCTAGCATCATTTCAACTATAAAAATAATAATAATAAAGACTTTATTTAAAGAGGCAATCCATTCTTCCCTGTGAGCCTCATTAACACATTTACAAATTATGTACAGTAATAACAGAAGATAATAGTAACAAAAGGCCTTTTCGACTGGGCTGTTTCGTGAAGCAAGTTTTATGCGGTAATATTTGACCACATCATTTGTTTTAAATTGTCAACATAATCTAACTATTTTAGCAACGCTTTTCTAAAAAGAACATTCAAAGTATTTTAATACCCAGGGGCTGTTAGGTTGTAAAACGACTATGATAGTCTAAATAATTGTCACTGAAATGTCCACTGGAGACAGGATGCACGCGATAGCATCTTAATAGAATTTTATCATACATTAAAGTCAAGGTAATGATATAATAGGTTCAATATTGGTAAACCCTTTGTTTTTTTAGTAATTATGCAATAATGTTGTAGCCACGTTTTAATTGGCTAACAAAGTATATAACATGCAATTTGATTGGCTAAGAACGTTTTAAGTATTTTGTAATGTGTAATTTGATTGGTCAAAAGCTTTTAAGATTTATTTTCTATTATTTGAAAATAATGTATATTAAGTAAGATTTTTTAATAAAAAGGGGATGAATTAGGACGAAAACAGTCATGATGTAGGTTTTAAAAAGTTAGGAAAAGTGGAGTTCCACTACGCTTAGTTAAGTTACTAACTCTGTGTGTTAAGAAAATAAAACATATTTGTTATTGTTAAAATATTTGGAGAAACGACGAAAATAAAAATAGAAAAACTGACGGTGGATTTCTCATAACTTATTTAGTTGAGACTTTGTTATCATATTTGAAATAGTACTGGAAAAACGCACTGGACACACTACGTTGGCAGAGCTAAACTGACAGCTCACACACAACGCACGGACCAACGGGTTGTTACATACGAGCTAATTCCCAAAACAACAGACATAACACTGTTGTTTAAACAACAAACCGGATGTTCACATTACAACAAGCACCAACAACAAGAACTAGAGATTAAAGTTCTCAGAGAGTTGAGTAATCAGAGCTCATCAACGCATTGGAAAAATGAGTTCAATTTCACACACTGTATCAACGCCCTTCGTTTACGGCATTACACAAGCTTTAGCCTGGTTCCCATCCCCACAATCACAACACTACTATAGTAATGCAACTGTAAAATTAGAACGGGAACAGACTGTAACCTGCTCCACGACACAGCCCAGTCGAAAAGGCCTAATGTCAACTAATGCATGATTTCCGTATTAAAATTGATCCATAGATATCACAAAGGCGTCACCAACCAAAACATTACCACGTGATCAGACGTTTACGAGTAAATATTAGTGTGTAAAACGCTCGAGATCATTCATAAATCACTACAAAAAAGAATCCTGCGACGATAATAATACTATAACCAACTACCACGTGCTCGTCACTGAACATTTTCATGAATGGGTCATATAGGGGTCAACAGCTGCAGTCGGTTTTATTTTGTGGGTTACATAACATAGTCCATTCTCGTTCACCAGAGTATTCTTCGAGTCTGGGAACTTGACTAACCACTGATGAATGAGGATGAACATTGCCTGGTTGGTCAGTTCCACCAACACTATCAAGATTTGATTGGCTGATAAAGCTGGTTAATCGGCGTTCCTAGTAGATTGGCAGATCTGAGGCACGATGACCTATAATGGTCCTTCTATATTTCTGGCTATCAGCAGGAGATCATTATCAGTGTTTATCTAGGGTCATAAAACACAGAAACTGGTCCCGGCTACTGAAAACCAATAGGGTGCTAAGTACTGTATGTACACTAGACAATATGTGTCATATTATCATTTATGTTTGTTTTAAATTGGAATATTAAGATATATTAATTTATTTCTTGTTTCTATCTAGTTTGAGTGTATAACAGCTATTTTCCCTATATGTCAATAAATTTGGCGATTTTATTATTTAAGAGTTATTTGACATAAATTAATAGATATAACATTTTGTACACACTAGAACTAGATACAAATAAAAATAAATATATCTAATAGTTTGAAGATAAATAAAAAATAATAAACTACTCATATAGATCTAGTATATGAATTTAACTTCTCTATTCCAAACAGTTTAACCAAAGTCCTCAATATAACATTTTTGTATCGTTGATTTAAAACATGAATAATATTAAGTCACTTATCTACTCAAGTAATAAGATAAACATGTCAATGTTACTGTGTGTTATAAGTTCGTATTTTAGTTTTCACACTTTTTTATTCATGTGCAGGATTCCACAGTGAGCTTTTAAAAATGCTCCCCATCCACGGTGACCACCTGTTCCAAATATGGTTTCTGTAATTAAACCCGACTCATTCCATGAAATGTACATAGTTATTTGGATGCTTATACATAAATATCCGATGCCCGTATCGCATTTTGTAAAACCCCTTTCACGATTGTCGTGCGACGGACCTGCGACGGGTCTACGGTGTAAATTTGAGGACTATCGTGCGTCCGTCGCACGACGGACTTGAGAAATTTCTGCATCGTGCGACCGTCGTGCGACGGAAAACATAATCGTAGACCCTCGTTGTAGAGTTTTGGACATGTTAAAAAATTCTAAGGAGGGTGACTGTCGTAGGCCCGTCGGACGATGCCCTATGTCGTCGCACGACGGACGTGCGATGGACGCACGATGGACGCACGATGGACGCACGATTTGTTTGAGATTATAAGGTCACTCTAGGCACTTAGAATCATACCACTATCGTGCGATGGACGTACGATGGACGTGCGATGATTGTGCGATTGTCGCACGACAGTCTTGTGAACATCTCCTATCCTACGACTGCCGTGAGACAATCGCACGACCTTCGTACGACAATCGCACGACCGTCGTACGACGCTCGTAAACATATAAAAATTATGTACTTTTTCAAAATGCATACCCTATAGTGCAATTCTTAGATAAATCATATTCTAAGAGAAAATGTGCACTTTGAAAACAATAAAAGCTCTCTATAGCGACACACATTGGGAAACATAACATTATGTTGTTGTATGTAGAGGTTGTTTCTTCTCGAACAACATGTTTATGTTGCTGAAGAGAGGTTGTTGCTCAGTGGAGGGCTGCTCAGAGCCTCTGGAGAGTTTGCATTGTACATAGTTATCACAAATGCATTCAGCTTAAACTAAGATCTAAAAGTTGCCCGAATGTTCTCATACATTCATATCAATAGCATACTTTAATCACTTAGCAGGTTATAAAATATCAACAGTGTATGTTTTTATTATATAATTAGTAACATTAAATGTATACTTAGTAACAATATATCAGTACATCTAAAGACTCTAAACACGTTTTTTAATTCACAAATATTTCCAACATCTTGAAGAAAGCCATAATTTGAATTAGGAATTAACTGTTCTCTCATTTTATAACATGTGGACATCCAAAATATCTCGAAACAAACAGCCTAAACATTATTATTATTGATTATACATACATGTATTTCAGTTTAATATTATATTAAGATTGGAATGATTTAGGTATGACTTCGTAAATATTAGTTTTGTGCTTTTGAATACCCATTATTTGTGTACTTTCTACAGGTAAAAAGATGTGGCGGACGCAATTTATTTGTTTACCGTGTCACACGATAGCACAGGGAACTCCAGATTTCCCGACAATGCAAGGATATGTCATTGTGTGATTGTACACGTAGACAATACACTGTAGAAATAAATAGGGTAGTATACTTATATATTCTGTTAAGGCAACATTTTAAAGTTTATTCACTACATGTACACTCACATAATGACGGTAGCGGATATATTCCGCACAGTAACCTTGTAATATATTCATGCTTAAAGTGGAGGAACACGTCAATTGATTCACACTGATACAGGTCTTAAATGGCACACACCATCGAACGCCAATGATAGCACTAGCATTTGTTTACAAATAAATATGAACATTAAATGCATTTTCAATGTCTATTCTTTGTTCTATCTTGTGTATAATCACTTCTTTAGTACTCTTTCAATCTTCACTGATAACAAGCGGAAGCCGAAGTAAAACCATACTGAAACTCTATTGTTCTAGTCAAACACTTACCTGTAGTGTTGGGACTACGCAATATTTTTTCCTGCCATTAATTTTTGAAATGTACTAATCAATGTGTGTTATTCGGATGAGTAGAAACGACCGGCTTATTAATATACTAGGGAGCGTGTGCTGGGGAATAGTCGGGGAAAATCATCCTTCATCCTCGATTGATTCTGCATAATAAATATAACATGTCTGTAATAAAAACGTCATAACAATACTACTGTCGGTTCAATAAGTAATGCTAATGAGGGAACTGTCCCATTCAAAAGAATATGGGAGGCTTATGTTTTATATAATAAACTAGATACCTTCAACCAATAGTATAATACTTCAAAACGTGTTTTCACGTCGTCTCGTTAGTCGAGTGGGTAAGTATGCCCCTATTATTCAAGTTATTTTGTTCAATCTTACCACTGGTTCGTCACCCATCCAAGTTACTTAAATTTTAAAGTGTTTTGTTATCTTTTTACAAGTACCTTATTTTTTATTTGTAACTAAAACAAAAACATACACGAGTAAGGTATGCAGTACGTAGATTAATGTTTGTGTTATATTTTCATTCTTTATCAAGTCGTATTTCAATTGTTTTATTCTTATATACAGTACAACACTCATACAATCGTTTTTAATATATTCACTACAACGTGAAACTTTGATCACTTTAAAGTATCGATTCATTAAAACAGCAGTATAATATAAGACTTTATAACAAGGATACATGCAATAAAAAGGTTGACCGAAGTGGGGATCGAACCTACAACTCAGAATAAAATAGAAACTTGAAGGACGTGAGGGTTTATCCACTACACTAACGCGCCTTTCGTATAAATTATGGAATGAGATTTGCACACTATTTGATATCGAACCCTTACAAAGTTTACCTTTCGGGCGAGTTTATATTTATAACTGTTCTCATTTGAACGCACTTTAGTATATTGAAAATAATTTATTATTTAGTATGATGTGTTTTATTTCAATCTCTCCAAAATGATGCAGATTTCTTTCTGTTCCGCATCTTAACATTTAACTATATTCAAATCATGCATTGCGTGCAGTGACAGGTTATTAGACAGCATAACGCGTGTAAAAGCGAATTTTCTGGCGCGAAGCATTAAGTCAACGGGTCACGTGGTTTGGTCAGAGTTTGAATTCACTAATGGATCTGAAAATTTGTGTTATAGTTTCGCAGTTACAGAAAGATAATGAAAAATGGCCGCCAATAGAATAACAAAAGTTCCCTAAAATGCGTTATTCTGTAGCTCATAAATTTTCTTTTATATTTTAATGATGTTTAAAAATATTCCAAAAACTCGAGTAGGCCTATCTAGAACACATTTTAAAATAACGTCGGTGCCAATCATAAACCCCGTAACTACATTTTTTCAAAATGTATTTTTTCAGCATTTCCTACTGGTAATACTTTCCCGCGTTAACTGTCGAAGTTTCATGGCAGTCGTCCAATCAGATCTCTCGGAATCGCAAAATGAACCCGTGAGGAAACCTGTAACTACGATGTTTTTATATAAATGTACATGTTTTTCTGCACTTACGGGCTTTCCTCCAGAAGTTACGGATTTTCCTCCTTTTTTTTTGTCGCACACATTGGGGGAAATCCCGTAAAAACGAGATTTCGTTGTCCTGTGCTCGGTTTATTGCATTCACTGTCCAACTTTTGATGGTTGTTTTCTTACCCTTTTTTATCGTTATGGGCAAATCAACAGCATTTTTCATCGTTTATGTTTATCGTAAAGCAGTTTTTACCTTCTCCTGAAAAGTTGTGATTTTGTAGTTACGGGGTTTAGGTTTGGCACCGACGATAAGGGAGATAAATGCTCAGTTGCTTAGTATAGCACTTTGATCGACCGCCATCTTGGAATAGGAACGCTTGGAAGAGAAAGCACTGGACGTGACAGCTTGCCAGTTACTGATCAACTGATTACACCATGAAAGTACTTGTTTTAAACAAGGAAAGTCGTATTTTTATAGACATAATCAACGTAGTTATACAGAACAATGAACTTAAAAATGAAAGCAGGTTCATACTCGTACTGTATCGTCCTTCGTTACTTCGTACCCAAAAATGTCACAAATTTTCTACTGACTGTACATTTATGAATCATACATGTATGATAGCAATCATTCTGTCCTGGATGATCATGTTACTTTTTCTGGCGTTTTTGAACCTCAACAAATTGCTATCGTACAGTACATGTGGAATCAACTTGCCTAGTGTAAATGATATAGCTAAGCTGTTCTTTAATAGTTAAGATATAATTCGCTAAAATAGGCTGTGCCTTAGTTCATATTAATTCAACACCTACTGACTTACGTTCACATTACATGTATATGAATTTTCGAGTTTTTAACTTCAAGAAACTTATAGATCTACTTTATACAGTATATGTAAACCCGCAATCAAGCGATAACTTCGAGTACAAATTCACACAATCAGCCTGCCAATAATGGCAAGGCATACAAGGGATTTACTTTGCCACATATATTGGCAAAATAACTAAATGATCTTCCATTATGTAGTTCAACAATTACCCAGTCAGAAATAGCCGAAAACAGAGACAGTTCTCTGACGAAACTAAAAATATTGCCAAATCAAGATTTAGGTTGACGGTGTAGAATGTGAATCTGAGTATCTTCAGACTTCCGAGTCACTTGGATTGGCCTAACTGTTATATTGACTGCTTGGGGTGTGCCATGTCCGTGGTTGTGATCAGGATCGGGAATCGCCATAAAAATAAATAAAAAATCTGGATATGTATCCACCATATATGCAACAGTCACACACGGCATTATGAAAAAACAAGTTTCCATCTACTGTTTTAATCCCAGCCTAATCAAATGTCTTGTCTTGTTTATTATTCTTTTACATAAACATGCATGGTACAAAATGTATGCCAATATCTTCATACTAAATTGTAACAAAAACCTTCGAGATCTTGATTAAATATAATTATATAGTCCAATACTAGTATTTGCCTATAAAGACCATCCATTTGGAAACTGCAAATAGTGATATTTAATGAAAGGTATGTCCCTCTCAAGAGGTACAGGTTAATATCATTGAAAATGGTCTGATGAGAAGATGACATTATTTTTTTGAATATATTGTTATATAGTGGTTTTTGTTTGCAGGTTGTATTTAACAGCGGTTTTCTCAAATTTTGTATTATTAAGTATGCTTACCAGGATGCATAATTGCATAATGGTGCATCTGACTAGTGTACATAAATATTTTCCAAAAACTGTGCAACAATTTCATTTGGACCGAGTGACCTGTGCTATGTAAATGAAAAACTACGTGAATATAATTTTTAACATCTTTAAAGGGTTTTACTAGGTAATGCTACGGTCACATTTGCACTACGAGCTCCTAACGAGCTCCGTACGAGTTGATTTTGGCGAACTCGCACGGCGTCCGTACGGAGCCCGTACGGATATCGAAAATCGTACGAGCATCGTACGGATTTTCGTGACTCGTAGAGGACTCGGTGAAAATGTTTCACCGAGCTCCCGAGCTGTCTACGAGCCCGTTGATATTTTTCAAGTCTGTATACTCTCGCACGAGGCTCGTGCGGACACCACACGAGCTACGAAATACTCGTGCGAGTATCGTACGATATCCTTACGGATATGGAAATTTGCAAGGTTTTGCATCGCATGGGACGCCATTAAGATGTAGATAATGAACATTATCTCAACTGCTTTACTTATGACAATGAATAGTTATGAGTATGGTGTATATTGAAATATTGAAAAATTAAAATTTTGGAAGACAGACAGACTGTGCGAGTATAACAACATTTGTACACAGACTTTTAATATCTTTATTTCGAATGTACATGTAATGACATTGTTGTACACACTATGACATTGTTGTACACACTATAACATTCACTGCTATTATGTTGATACTGCAACTGTATCATTTTCACCGAGCTCCCGAGTCCTCTACGAGTTACAAAAATCCGTACGATGCCCTTACGAGTTTACGATGTCCGTACGGACTCCGTACGAACTTGCTAAAATTTGACTCGCACGGAGCTCGTACGATCAATGTGACCAGGGTCTTAAAAAAGATAATTTAAAATTCGCTGAATATATCCATTATTGTCGCACGAACACCATACGGCCATCGTGCGATCACCGTACGGACACCGTACGAGTGATCTACGAGCACCGTGCGATGTACGGCCGGGCTCTTTGCGAGCCCCGTACGGTGTCCGTATGGATATTACGATGTCCGTTCGGATATCGTACGATTGCATCTCTATAAATCGTACGAGGTTCGTACGAGCTGTGACCAGACCCTACGAATGAAAAAGTACCGTTAGGATTTCAAACATTCAGGACTCGTTCGAGTTGGTAAATTCGTACGGATATCGTACGAGCTTTGTGACCGTAGCATAACAAACTAACAAACTCGCTTAAGAAAATCTTAAGGAGTGTTTTGGCTTACATTCCAGTCCTTTCACAACAAACTTTCCAATAAAATTTGTTGGAGAAAAATGCAAAAATTTGTCTACGAGTAATTTCTCAACTAAGTCTGCTATTTTTTTAAATCTATTTTATGACCATAATTATAATCGTGTGCTGTAGAATTATTTCCGGCAGAAACTGTGTATTTACGACTACAGTCTCTGGTATTTATTGCTAAATTTATTATGGTAGGCGATTCTGTATGAAATGTACATCTATCATGTTATAATAGACTGACGTTTTTATTTTCTGTAAAAACATATTTATTTATTTTCTCTATCAAATACATGTAGACATGTTCATTGTCAGTCGGAGATACTGTAGGTACATACTTTAAGTACCGTCAACGATACCAATTTATACAGTGAATGCATATGCAAAGTGCTATGGCTATAGAACTATTTTCCCGGTGAATCGTGACCACTGATGTATGTCAAACACCTACATCTAAAAACAAATGTCTACCTACCTATCCTATTGTTCACCAATGTTTCCTGAACCACACATATGTTTTATTTAGCCGAAGTGAAAGTTATTCATTTCATGCCAATTTATTTTAGGTCGATTGTTTCACAATAAATACATTTTAATTGTTGTTTTTTAACTTTGCCAAAGTCTAAAATAAAAGTTCGTTTGAAGAATAAACATTAAATGCTTCGGCTTTTTGTGGACGATGCATTAAAATGACTTTCAGATGATAAAAGTCGAAATATACTTCCCGGATGCAAAATTGTCTATATATATACCTTGTTGTGAATTTTCTCGGGTTTTAAAACCGCTATAAATGTTAATATGTAATGATTGTCAAACATAGTTGGTGTGTTTCATTCTTTAGAAACAGACCTGTTAATTCATTCAGATGTCATCCAAACATAGTCACTGACAAAAAAAGTTATATGTGTTACCATGTTTTGTAGATCAAAAATGACTAATAAAATGGTTTATTTAAAACGTGATAAAATATTAATATCTCTTGTATCTTCAAATTGTTTGGTGCCTTCTTATACTGCAAAAATAGACCTTTCGCGTGAAACCACTGTCGATTAGATATATACACAAACTAAAGAGTTATAGGCGTAGCAGTGATTTCAAAACCAATGTTTCCTCTATAACCTATATCTCGACCAAGGTTTACATCGTGTAGCGGTCTAGCGATAACACGCTCTGGTTGGATCAACGAGATTAAGTGGGTGGAGTCGGCGTCTGGTCAATTGATACGAATGACCCATTATAAATGACCACCACATTTTGATTGACAGGTGACGTTAGCGGAATAGTGTATTTCTCGGCCCTATGCTATTTTAACCAAGAACAAAGGATTGATTCTACGGCGTGGAGGGGGGGGGGGGGGTTAATTTTGTAATTTATTGACGAATTTTAAAATGTTGATATGAAATTAAAGATTACGCTCTGAAGTTTCTAAATATAAAAAATTGAAATTATGCCCATGTAAATATGAATTATAATGGTTCAAACACAGACTATTTTTCGAGAAAAAAATCTACACATTTTTGTGTTCGTATTCCACGGCCGTAGTAGTTTATTTTTTTATTTATTAACATATTTTCATATAAATTATATCAAAATAAAAAAGAAGCTCTCTTGTTTTAAAATATACAAACATATTGAAATAAAATAACGGCTAATTGAATATACCGGTATACACAATTTTCTCGGCGTGAAATTATATTTTTAATGTGTTCGAATTCCACGGCCGTACCAGTTTTTTTATGATTCACTCCATTTCTATTGTTTTATATCGTTATGAAGCTCTTTAGTTTTTAAATATGTAACAATATTGAGAATTATCAATAACGCAAATATTTATAAAATGACAATGATTAGAAAATTGTGGTATTTCACGGCCGTGATTTTTTTGTCAATATTTGTGACGAAGATTAACACCAAACCGTATAATCATAGTAACGTACGATCATAGACATTGAAAGTGTTTCGAAAAAGAAAGGTTTATTGTTTTATTAATATGTTATACATGTTTTGGAAATTTCATGGTTAGTAAAATAAGATCATTTAATTGTGAAACTATTGTTTTTCATTAACCCTTTCTTATAAACGGTCGTATTCATGAGTGTCCTCAAATATTTTATGTCGTTCGGTAGTGTCCTCAAATAATTCATCCTTTTTAAAAATACTGTGACTTTTACATTGGATGCTCATTGGTTGCAATGTGTAAATATATGTGATTGTACATAAGTTGAGTCTCTTATAATTAATTCTATATCGAATGGTTATATGCATGTTTTATTTGTGATATAATAAGTGTTATTTTGTAATAATTAGACATGGATGAGACTGAAATACAGTCTAATTTTACAGTTATTGCCTCCGAATCTATACGGAGAAATTCAACAACGCATATGTATTAGAATTTTCACAGAACAAAACGGAACTTTATTTATCACAGGCATCTATGCAACATGGGTACAGTGATATATAAATGTTACAGTATAAATACATTGGGATAAACACTATGGGCCATATTCACATCCTCTCCTCCACTCTCACTCACTGAGTTAATCCAAATTTAATTGTTTTTTCGTCCGTGCGTTTGAGTGTGAACTCGACCTAACCTGAAATTGGTATTCACAACGGTAAGTGTAGCTGGAGTTGACTCGATTGAGTGAGGAATTTTCGAGGGAGCGAAACGTCGACTTCAGCGTGACTCCAACCAAACTCAATGGAATGTTAGTGAATACCAAAGTTAGTCACTAACTAAAATGGACAATCCATTCGAGGTAGAAGAATTTAAGGATATGATTTTACCTTTTAGAAATGTCCCGGATAGAAGAAAATCCTTAGAAAGCATGGATAATGTGAATTTTTTGGCAAAGTTCCCCAGCTACACTCAAATGTGTGGTTACGTGCATACCGATTTAGCGCACGAATGTTGGACTAATAAAAGTTATTGTAGTTTCAAATTAAACTACACAACAAATTCATATGATCGTGTGGGTTGATAAATATACAACCATAAATATAATTTTATATATTATACCTCACCCAAATTTCATTCAACTGTTTCTTTGTTATTCTAATCGGTCCATATATCCAGAGATAGACTGACTGATTTGCATGTTCCAAATACAACAGCCGGTCAATATTATAAAAATATGGACCGGCAAAATAATATTGACCGGCAGCTGAAATAAACGTATTGTTTATTGCATGACGTCATGGATACTGTGACGCTACCATAGAGCGTGACGTTGCGCGAACTTTTCTTTTTGTATCGTTTTTTTTGTTTAAATTAGATTTATGTCCTGCCGACAGTAATTGCATGGATCAACTCATGTGCGTTTATGATACAAAGTTCAATATAAGCTCCAAAGACGCATTAGTTTGCATAAAAATGAAAAAAAAGTCGAAATTCCAGTGATGGAGATTATACTTGAAACAACTTAAAAGTTGTCTATAGATTTATTATAGCAACACGGGTTTTCACATTTCTGCGTTATTTCGGTGGATATGCAAACAGACCAAAATAGATGTAAGGTCTCCCTATAATGATATGTAGTTCTGTAGCACATAAACAACTTAAACCCAAATGTATGTAATGTTTTCTTATTAGTATCTAGATCTAGTTACAAAAGTAGGCCTATAATATCGATATTAAATGTTCGGTATAATATAAGAAATAGTTCACATCACTTCGGGCCCAATGACATTATATGGACTGGCTAGTCAGCCCGCGTTGTGTATATGGACCTCAGCTTCGCTTCGGTCCATATACACAACTTGGGCTGACTAGCCAGTACATATAATGCCATAGGGCCCTCAGTGATGTGAACTATTTCTTAATTATAATTTGTTATCTAAAAGTATATTATTTGGACAAATAAAGTTACTGTAATAAGTGTATGAAGTATCTGGAATTAAAATTTAGTCATATTACTGCGATGTTAATTAAATACATGGTATTTATATATAGAGCATAACTATTGAAATTATAACGTTATTGTTTTCATTCTTTGCCATATTATTATTTTTAATCCCACCCAGTGTTGATATGAAGATGACTAAAATATTTGAATGAATAAAAACGTGCAAACTAGCAACAAATACTGATGATGTGCATTGCAATCATTCATGTGTCAATGTGCCGCCTCGATAGCCTACTGTTAGAGCGTCCGCTTCGAGTGCGGGACGCCCAGGTTCGATCCGGGGTCACTTCATGCTAAAAACGAAATGGTATCAGTATTTCCCTTGCAAGATGTCCAGCATAATAAGCGAAAGGTGGCTTCTCTTCTCTTACGTATTGTATTATATATTGTGACGATGGATAAATTCGGGCATGATGTGTCGAGAATGGTTAATATTTGTTCAAGGTTGTACCAACTTGTTTCATAATCAACCTAAAACCAAGAAGTTCATGCATCAGCTATCTTATGTACTATTATTTTTAAACATGTCGCACATTAAATGACATTCCAGGAATTATAGCTTTCTAGCTGTCGGGCTTCCCCGGAACGGTATGTACGATGTATGTGTTGTAATTAACAACATCATATGACAGTGATGCTGCTTATAAAAGTAAACTGAGTCCATTTCCTCCGACTTCTAAATTATTAACATGACATTACCTGCTTGACGGTCGGTGGAATTCATATTGACGTGATATGATATTTAATATTGAGTCCACGGCGAAAACATAAGGCATACGGTACGATTTGTCTTCTTCGATATGCGCATCCTTTATTTATTTTAAATGCGTAGGCATTGCCTTGCATAATTGTTTTGTTGGAATATATCAATGTAAATCATTATATACATTTGTACGTTCATTCAATGTTAATTACATCGAAGTTTTATGTTAACTGATCCACTATAATCTTTGCAATAATCATACCGACCAATTCAATAATAAAGCACAGATTGTATGTACAGTGTAATATCCTACCATTTATTATAACGGTCACACACTCAGGAAAGTCGAGGACGAGTTACCCATGTGAATACCAAATCTCCACTCGACCTACACTAACTCGACCGTCACTCTAGCTACACTTGAGGCTACCTTAGGTTAGTGTAAGTCGAGTTGGAGTGGAGGACCGACTATTTTTTTTTAGGCTGCCAAATATTTAGTTTTTCGGCTGCCAACTTTGTTAGGCCGCTGGATCGCTAGGGCGCTAGGCCGCCAACTTCACATTTTTTTATATTTTTTTTCGACTGCCAACTTTGTTAGGCCGCTGGATCGCTAGGCCGCTAGGCCGCTAGGCGGCTAGGCCGCTAAGCCGCTAGGCCGCTAGGCCGCCAACTTCCCATTTTTTTTTTTCGACTGCCGCTGGATCGCTAGGCCGCTAGGCCGCTGGGCCGCTAGGCCGCTAGGCCGCTAGGCCGCTAGGCTGCTAGGCCGCTAGGCCGCCAACTTCACAATTTCTTTTTTTTTTTTTTTTTTTTTGGACTGCCAACTTTGTTGGGCCGCTGGATCGCTAGGCCGCTAGGCCGCTGGGCCGCTAGGCCGCTAGGCTGCTAGGCCGCTAGGCCGCCAACTTCACAATTTTTTTTTATTTTTTTTTTTTTTTTGGACTGCCAACTTTGTTGGGCCGCTGGATCGCTAGGCCGCTAGGCCGCTGGGCCGCTAGGCCGCTAGGCTGCTAGGCCGCTAGGCCGCCAACTTCACAATTTTTTTTTTTTTTTTTTTTTTGGATTGCCAACTTTGTTGGGCCGCTGGATCGCTAGGCCGCTAGGCCGCTGGGCCGCTAGGCCGCTAGGCCGCTAGGCTGCTAGGCCGCTAGGCCGCCAACTTCACAATTTTTTTTTTTTTTTTTTTTTTTTTTGGACTGCCAACTTTATTGGGCCGCTGGATCGCTAGGCCGCTGGGCCGCTGGGCCGCTAGGCCGCTAGGCTGCTAGGCCGCTAGGCCGCCAACTTCACATTTTTTTTTTTTTTTTTTTTTTTGGACTGCCAACTTTGTTGGGCCGCTGGATCGCTAGGCCGCTAGGCCGCTGGGCCGCTAGGCCGCTAGGCCGCTAGGCTGCTAGGCTGCTAGGCTGCTAGGCCGCTAGGCCGCCAACTTCACAATTTTTTTTTTTTTTTTTTTTTTTTTTGGACTGCCAACTTTATTGGGCCGCTGGATCGCTAGGCCGCTGGGCCGCTGGGCCGCTAGGCCGCTAGGCTGCTAGGCCGCTAGGCCGCCAACTTCACATTTTTTTTTTTTGGACTGCCAACTTTGTTGGGCCGCTGGATCGCTAGGCCGCTAGGCCGCTGGGCCGCTAGGCCGCTAGGCTGCTAGGCCGCTAGGCCGCCAACTTCACAATTTTTTTTTTTTTTTTTTTTTTTTTTTTTGGATTGCCAACTTTGTTGGGCCGCTGGATCGCTAGGCCGCTAGGCCGCTGGGCCGCTAGGCCGCTAGGCCGCTAGGCTGCTAGGCCGCTAGGCCGCCAACTTCACAATTTTTTTTTTTTTTTTTTTTGGACTGCCAACTTTATTGGGCCGCTGGATCGCTAGGCCGCTGGGCCGCTGGGCCGCTAGGCCGCTAGGCTGCTAGGCCGCTAGGCCGCCAACTTCACATTTTTTTTTTTTTTTTTTTTTTTTTGGACTGCGAACTTTGTTGGGCCGCTAGATCGCTAGGCCGCTAGGCCGCTGGGCCGCTAGGCCGCTAGGCTGCTAGGCCGCTAGGCCGCTAGGCCGCCAACTTCACAATTTTTTTTTTTTTTTTTTTTGGACTGCCAACTTTGTTGGGCCGCTGGATCGCTAGGCCGCTAGGCCGCTGGGCCGCTAGGCCGCTACGCTGCTAGGCCGCTAGGCCGCCAACTTCACAATTTTTTTTTTTTTTTTTTTTTTTTTTGGACTGCCAACTTTGTTGGGCCGCTGGATCGCTAGGCCGCTAGGCCGCTGGGCCGCTAGGCCGCTAGGCCGCTAGGCTGCTAGGCCGCTAGGCCGCCAACTTCACAATTTTTTTTTTTTTTTTTTTTTTTTTTGGACTGCCAACTTTATTGGGCCGCTGGATCGCTAGGCCGCTGGGCCGCTGGGCCGCTAGGCCGCTAGGCTGCTAGGCCGCTAGGCCGCCAACTTCACATTTTTTTTTTTTTTTTTTTTGGACTGCCAACTTTATTGGGCCGCTGGATCGCTAGGCCGCTGGGCCGCTGGGCCGCTAGGCCGCTAGGCTGCTAGGCCGCTAGGCCGCCAACTTCACATTTTTTTTTTTTTTTTTTTTTTTTTGGACTGCCAACTTTGTTGGGCCGCTAGATCGCTAGGCCGCTAGGCCGCTGGGCCGCTAGGCCGCTAGGCTGCTAGGCCGCTAGGCCGCTAGGCCGCCAACTTCACAATTTTTTTTTTTTTTTTTTTTGGACTGCCAACTTTGTTGGGCCGCTGGATCGCTAGGCCGCTAGGCCGCTGGGCCGCTAGGCCGCTACGCTGCTAGGCCGCCAACTTCACAATTTTTTTTTTTTTTTTTTTTTTTTTTGGACTGCCAACTTTGTTGGGCCGCTGGATCGCTAGGCCGCTAGGCCGCTAGGCCGCTGGGCCGCTAGGCCGCTAGGCCGCTAGGCTGCTAGGCCGCCAACTTCACGCTGCTAGGCCGCTAGGCTGCTAGGCTGCCAACTTCACGCTGCTAGGCCGCTAGGCTGCTAGGCCGCCAACTTCACGCTGCTAGGCCGCTAGGCTGCTAGGCCGCCAACTTCACGCTGCTAGGCCGCTAGGCCGCCAACTTCACGCTGCTAGGCCGCTAGGCTGCTAGGCCGCCAACTTCACGCTGCTAGGCCGCTAGGCTGCTAGGCCGCCAACTTCACGCTGCTAGGCCGCTAGGCCGCTAGGCCGCCAACTTCACGCTGTTAGGCCGCTAGGCCGCTAGCCTGCCAACTTCACGAACATCTCAGCAACTTAATATAATCTAGGCCAAATCCAAAATGACAGAATCAAGTATAAATATGAGTTTATGACCGAATATTTCTGATTATTATCGTTTCTGCGTTTGACATTTCGGAACAAAGCGCGTGCATTAGTTGTTCACCCGTTCACCCGTGGAATCGACATTTTGTCATCTAGGGATCAGCAATAAAAGTTGTCGAGTCATTCCCGAGAGGGGGACTAGTCATTGAATAAACTAACAGACCGCTAATCACTGACATTTTCAGCGGGTAACTGAACAATATCAAAGACAATGTCGATATTCACGGCAGAGTTATTCTCACGGGACACCAAACTACATTGGCTCGTGACAGTTCGTAAGTTTCCGGCAAATTACCCGAAGGCGCTCGGAGCAAAAAATCAATGATAACTTACAATAGAAACTCATTAATTCAATGCATTTTCAGCCCTTTATTATTCCACGGTATCAAAGCTAAATGTTAATTCTACAGGACAAGCACCCGCATCGAAATTAAGTACATTTTAAACGACCAGGAAAAGTTTCGCCAGATGGCACTATACGGTGTCGTCTGTTCAGGGCAGCAGATTCTGGTACTTTGAAGTTATAAATTTGTATAAATGAGCGTTAAAATTGAATTATCGCAACAACAATATTGACAACCAGATGCACTCTTTTCTATAACTATGTTAGTGTTTTACAATCAACTGTCGTCTGCTTGAATGAAATAAAGAAATCGAAACGATGTAGCGTGATAGCCGCCATTGAAATAATATTAAAGTTTTCCTTAAAATTATACAAAACTTTTTCTTTTTATTGAATTTAGTCGGTCTGACATTGTGAATGGTTTAAATGACAATGTTTTGTTAACTAGCCCTTGAGTTGCAGTCCTTTGACAGCCGATGCAAAATTTAAATTTGCGTAAAATTATTGAGGGTAATCTTTATCGCATAAAAGTGAGGGTTTCGTTGCTCTTTTGGATTCTTGTATACATGGAAACATGTGTAACCTACGACTACAAACAGTGTATTACCTAAAACATGCATACAATTACACTTCACCTAATATAAAGAGCACCTCGATAATTAGACCGTATTAAAATAAAGACCACACTTTGTAGGTCAATTTTCAATTGTTTTGCTCTTTATTAAATTTATTTAAGCCAATTTATTTAGGACTTTTTTAAACTTAATATTAAGACAAACTCCCTAGTATAGGTTCTACTATTGATTTGTTTGGTTTAAACTCAACAGAATAAAATGCTAATAGTAACACGGCTTGTCTGAAACATTTAACTGCAGCAGTCATGCATGTTTCCTTATTAACAAATGGTGTTGATTTATTTATAAATCGTTAAACAACATGAGCCCCCCCCCCCCCATACATTGAGGACAAATTCCAAAAAGTCCATATTCGCCATCTCAGATCCTCTGAGTGTCAGGAGAATTTCTATGTTAAAAAACCAAGGCTAGAATTCTGTAAAAATGATGTGTATTGCTTTACAAAGAATATCTGTAATTGTGAACCTTGTTCTTGATGGCTTTTGCACATTGTATATAATAACATTCTGCTATCATGTATTGTGTTGTTATGTACATACATCTGTAAATGTTGATTATTGTCAAGAGGCTCACAGGGAAGATTGGGCAATTGCCTAACTGTGTTGCCTCTATAAATAAAGTGTTTATTATTATTATTATTATACCATTATTGTTATGGCCCAGTGAGTTAAGTCAGACTGAGTTTTATTTATTGACGCAACGCACAAAATCTAAAAGTTTGACGTAAAACGTCCTGTTAACTATCTTAACCATCAGTATTTTAACACCGGATTACTGTCGGATATTTACATAAATAATTACACTGTTCGAACGCTAATCGTTTATAAGAACGGAACAAAGTACATTTGTATGCAAATTGCTGTGTGATATTGTTCGATATTAACTGTACAGATGGTTAAGCGGTGTTTGATTTCGCGATTGTAAGACGTGAAATTGGACACAAAGACATTGGTTAAGTTGTTTTAGTTGTTTTGTCAAAACGTATTGAAAAGAAGCAGACATTTTGCTTTTAAATGGTATCCTGGAATTACGAGGATGCGTTCGAGGAGGGGGTCCGGACCACGGCTGTGATTTTGATTTTGGCAAACAATGCGGACATCCTATATAATATAATTACTACTAGATTGGAACAACAGGGCTTAAGAGTCTGGTCGGGAACCCCTTTTGAGAACCATAGCTGACCGGAACCCCATAAGCAAAACAGCAGGTCGTACCCTTTTTTGTGAATAAACTGTACAACTGGTCTACCCCCCCTCCCCCCCATACAGATAAGTTCCCTGGTTTAACAAAGTTGTTTGAGCACGGAAATTGAAGTCGCTACAAGCATATACTTGTTCATACTATTTAAGTATTTGAATTTGATATATTTATAAGCTAGTTTACTGTACTCAGGTTTGTGATGTATAGTATTGTATAACCACGCGTATTACAACCACACACGGATTCACAGCGTATAAACCTAATCACAGTATGACTTATTGCGAGCAAAAGCATCTGTGATTTCCAGTTACTGTATGACTTATTGTGAGACTCTACAATTCAACTTGCATGACTTATTGCGTGCAAAAGCATCTATAATTTCCGGTCACTGTATGACTTATTGTGAGACTCTACAATTCAACTTGCATGACTTATTGCGTGCAAAAGCATCTATAATTTCCGGTCACTGTATGACTTATTGTGAGACTCTACAATTCAACTTGCATGACTTATTGCGTGCAAAAGCATCTCTAATTTCCGGTCACTGTATGACTTATTGTGAGACTCTACAATTCAACGTGTATGACTTATTGCGATAACCGGAAGATAACTCGTGCGGTTGTATATTCGGTGTATCTAAAACATATTACATTGTATATTCTATATTATAGAATTTATATGAATGTTACATATAACAACACAGAATATATAACTCACCAGGTGTTTCGGTTTCCATTTCGTTTTTGACGATGATGAACTGGATACTCAATGAATATACATAATATTTATTAGGAAGTAGTAACAACTCTTTTGATTAAGAACACGGCGTACTTCAGACACTTCACACCACCAGGGTTCGTCCCGCTAATCCCCGTACTTTTATTTACAGAATTACTTAAACTCGACTAAAGTCCGTATTTCCGGGATCCGTCTCCTTCAACTTACTGATGCAAGTTGTTCCCTCTTATGAGATTAATTCATCCGACACATATGGTAAATCTACCCACAACGTTCACTCTAGGTTATGACACTGGATCAATAAATTGTGATTATATGTTTCTCTAGAGACTGCAATGCGAAAATATCCAATGGTTAATTCATATAGAACATCTTAGCACTGTGACACCGATGGCTTATGTTGTATTCTATGAAATATTCATGTAAAATACTATTAGTGAAATCATTTCCAAAGCGATGACACGAGTGATAATTTAATTTTAGCACTTTTTCTGCAAAATAAAATTGTCACCACAGTTATATTTAATGTTATTACATGTTTAAACGCGCGAGAGTCGGTCTAATAACAAGAAATAACCCACTTTATTGAGTCGATAATTAATTTAAGCACTTTTTCTGCAAAAATAAAATTGTCCTTAACGTTTTATTTTATGTTATTACATGTTTCAACGCGCGAGATGCAGTCTCATAGTAAAAAATAACCCTCTTTCTTGAGTCGATATCAAATATTCGACAGCCCACACATGTACATATTCACTCTTAATTACCCCGTTTGATGTCTTATAAATAGTTAGCGTTAATTAATATACAGAGGGTATTATTATTGATTATGATAATGATGTGTACATGTGTGTTACATATTTTTATCCAATGTTTCGCCTACAATTCACCTGTCAACGACAGCTACCATATATTGTGACGTAATTTATTGAGCTCGTTTGTCAGACAATAAAGACCGAGTCAACATATCTAGTTCACAGTATTGCGTTAATGTTATTCAACTATGATTGCAATAATACCTAATTACGAGTATATATTAAACGTTATTTTTTATACACAATAACAAATTATATTAGAGAGTAATATATAATAACCTCAAAAATGATATATAGATCATATATAAATCTCGTATAAGCTTTGGACGCGAAACCACACGATAACGCGTCAAATCGCGATTTATATTAAAACGAGTTATTTTTACAAAATCCGTCTATACACTATAATCAAGCTCAGCATATGACAATACCAATCTATTCCCTCTCAACTCTAGAATCACAATTTACAATCATTTATATTGGCCTCGTGTCGCTTGCCTCAGCAGCCGGATTATTGTCATGTGACAGTCACGTGACTAAAACATCTCGGCATCTGATTGGCTGAGAGAGTTAAAATGGCCGCGCAATATGAACAAAGATAGAAATTAGCGATTAAAAACGCGCCATGGTTGAATGGTTGAACGCAGCTGAGTTAATACATAGTGGTAGCTTGTATCATTAGATTAGCTTAGATTTATTAATAACTTGTTAACGCCTGATGTCAACATCTGGTCACCATGTAAACTTTATATTTAAACACAGATCTGTTATTAAGATTGTGGCTGTGCTTTAAAGATTTTATTTATGACTGAAGTTCAGTGCCCCGTTTTTATTTATTTATTACAGTGTCATCTATATAAAAATATATATATATATATATACCACATAATATTATATTGCACATAACATAAAACAAAATATTATGTATAGCCACTCTTACTAAGAGTTATAAGAGACATTATCTACATTATAATAACACATCGACTTATCACAACGTACCATGTACATTTGTATATAAGATTCTGATATTACACATTGTTACGTAATTTTCTTACATAATACATGTTTAATGCCACATATATGCAAATAAAATTGAAAAAACAGTTGTTAATCATTATTAAAATATAATGCACTTATCAATGTTTTCGCCTAGAGGGGGGGGGGGGTGCACGGGGATGCACGGGTAATGGGGGAAAATAGTAAATTATCCCCCCTTACTACTCTCTAAAACTCCACCGGTCCTATCATGCGGATTACTCTGCTTTTATCCCTGTTTTGTTTGTTGCACATGGTAGTAATTAGGCTAAAATATTTGCAACATTAATTATCAGATCAAATAATAAATTTGGCTACATGCTGTTTACACACCATGGTATATAAATTTTTATGGCCCTAACATATTAGGTAATACAGAAGTGAGAAATTTCATATCTAAAATCAATGATATTTCAGTTAAAAACAAAGATAAAGTCAGAGGATCTCAACTAGTTAGGACCGGTATGCTAATTGGTCTACCTCGGGCTTTATCTTACAAGGGAGATAATTTATATGTCACTTATGTCTCTCATTAGACATAAAGACTTTCCCGATGCACGGGAATGTGATCACTATCGCCACATGTAGCGGGAAATAGGCTTGGTCCGTATTATATGGACCGGGGACGGGAATAAGAGAACAACAACATCACAGGGAATTAGACTGGACTATCCGCACATGGGAGGGAAATTTGATAATCAATTTCCAAAAAGTCTAATTCCCCTATATTATTCCGTCGCCCCCCGCCTCTGGGGGAAAACATTGATAAGTGCATACATTAAAAAGACACGATTATTAAGATGATAGTTAACGTGCTCTATAGTGATCACTGTTGTACCGTATATGGTTCTTCCCGAGTATATGGCTCATATGTAAGCTCTATTCGTAGGGTGAAAAAAAGATCGTACAAACCACTTCACAACTGAATACTTCAATGTTCTGCAACTACCCATTCATTATACCGGAATGATTGACTCAAAAACATAGATTTACTTTTTATCATTATGGTATACATGTACTTCTTTAAACTAGATGGAAGAATTTTGATGGGATTTTGCATCAAAGTACATGTAGTTATTATAATGGATTCATAGAGATATCTTAAAGGAATTTTTTTTTTTGCCAATTTTGTTGAAATATATACTCTAAGCAAGTATCTATCTATGTTAAAAGAGTTTAATCGATGATCTAAACCTGATAATGTGAGTGAAATAAGTTCTAGATAAGCTATATTCATCTTTAAGCACTTCCTTAAAGTGAGTGATGTAGTCGACAAGTCTACAACAGGGCCTCCTGGTACCGCGTTTTTTGGTCGATGACACACTATTTATGAGTATGCACAGCTTTTGAACCATAACAAAATTCAAATACTCTGTAGATGATTACACATTATACCGCACATGACAATATAGCGCCAAATTTTTACAATGTTACTTCACACCTTAGACAATGACGTTAAAATGACAGCTCCTATTCTTAAAATAAAAGACTGAAACATTTAGTCAAACATCTGCTAGATTCCTTTATCATTTTCGCCTGTTTTACAATATTTCATCTCCACAAAAGACGGTCCATTTTCGTCTTCAAGACGTTCGTTTAAGTGTATCCTTTTCTATGCCTAGTTTATATCCGACATTTTGTCAAATTATGATAATTTTCGGCGATCTTGTCTCGCGACGGTTTATGTTACGGAAACACTCGAGGTTTCATTGTTGAATTTATAGCGTCTCATTAGTGAACAATACATCTGTCAATGTTAAGACGACAATCAGGGTAGGAGACGGGTGCACGGTATTAAAGACACGCCTCGTTAACCACCGGGAGACGGGAGCACCAACCAATCGAAACGGTCCGTAAGGCATTTATCGCTACTGACGTTACGCCGTAGAAATGGCCGAGAAGTTCCGAGTGACCATCAACCTCTATGTTGAAATTTCCCCTGGTTCTCGAACGGAAAAGGTAGCTTGCTGCAGCCAGACGAGTTCTAATTGTCTCTGGTAATTAGGTGATTTCTTAAATTTTTGGATTGAAAATATTCAGGGTTATTGCTCGAAAGTAACCCCATTTATTTTAGCGAGTTAAATATTATCTAGATAATTATGCCTATTTTGTTGTCCTGTGCGTGAAGTTAGCAGCCAGTTGCCAGTTGCCAGTAGCCGATTCAAAGTTTTGAATCGCGAATTGGCAAATGGCAGCTAACTTCGCAACCAAGCTGCCAATTCGATTTTTGCTATCGAATCGGCAACTGCGAACTGGCAGCCAGCAGCCAATTCAAATTTTAATACAGGATCGAATTGGCAACTGCGAACTTGAAGCCAGCTGCCAATTCGGTTTTCCTAGTGGCCACGAATTGGCAACTGACAACTGGCAGCCAGCAGCCGATTCAAATGTTTCTCAAAAAAGCGGATTGGCAACTGGCAGCCAGCAGCCGATTCAAATGTTTCTCAAATAAGCGGATTGGCAACTGGCAGCCAGCAGCCGATTCAAATTTTCTAAAAAAAATCGAATTGGCAACTGGCAGCCAGCAGCCGATTCAATTCTTTTTCAAAAAAAATAGTTTTACACAGAAAAATCGAATTGGCAACTGGCAACTGGCAACTGGCAGCCGATTCAAATTTTTCTAAAAAAAATCGAATTGGCAACTGGCAGCCAATAGCCGATTCAATTCTTTTTTCAAAAAAAATAGTTTTACACAGAAAAATCGAATTGGCAACTGGCAACTGGCAGCCGATTCAAATTTTTCTAAAAAAAATCGAATTGGCAACTGGCAACTGGCAGCCAGCAGCCGATTCAAATATTTCTCAAAAAATATGTTTACTCATAAACTGAATCGAATTGGCAACTGGCAGCCAGCAGTCTGTTCAATTTTTATCAAAAACATCGAATTGGCAACTGGCAGCCAGCAGCCGGTTCAAATTTTTCTCAAAAAATTGAATTGGCAACTGGCAACTGGCGGCCAGCAGCAGATTCAATTTTTTTGAGAACACGTATTTTTCTCAAAAATAAATCGAATTGGCAACTGGCGACTGGCAGCCGCCAGCAGCCGATTCAAATTTTTTCTCAAAAAATAGTTTTACTCAGAAAAATCGAATTGGCAACTGGCAACGGGCAGCCAGCAGCCGATTCAAATTGTTCTCAAAATATATTTTAACTCAGAAAAATCGAATTGGCAACTGCGAACCGGCAGCCAGCTGCGTTCGTCATTCGAAGAAAAAACAATATAAGGCGAACAGTTTTTGAGCCTTGGATTTAGCGAAAACAAGCCGAAATACGCAGGGCAACAACACCTAAAAAGGATGCACAATTTACCAGAATCAATGTGACTACACCACACAATTCTTAGAATCGGTTGATATACACTGACTTGATGTACGATGTAACATGTTACGACCGTAACACACAGAAATAAGGCAGTTGTTACCTAGGTACACGAGTGGTAAGAGCGCCCGCCGTGGAAGCGGGAGATCGAATGTTCGAATCCCGGCGAAAGCTGGGTTTGAACGGATGCCGTCGGTTGGTGAGCCGCCAGCTAGTTATAGAATGGTTACCGTAGGCTCATCTCTGCCAGGCGCCCGACAATACGAGAAGGGGTTCGGGAGGTACTGTGCGCACGAAATATAGGTGTCTCAGAAGTCAAATGGGTTGGCCCTTTCAACAGTTGCCAATTCGATATTTTTGAGAAAATTTGAATCGGTTGCTGGCTGCCAGTTGCCAATTCGAGCTTTTTGAGAAAAATCTGAATCGGCTGCTGGCTGCTAGTTGCCAATTCTATTTTTCTGAGTAAAAATATTTTTTAGAAAAATTTGATTTAACGACGAGGGTCCGGCTAACGTAACGAAAATGATCCGGCTAAAAATGGTCGATATCACAATAATCAGCAGTTGAGTGTAACATGTTTGCGTAAATTGTATCGTTATCCTTGAATTCTGAAGACAGGAATATTCTTACGAAATGCCCACGTTTGTCCTTCATGCTCGTAGCTACTTGGTTTTGTCTTGCATCAATGCATATGCACGTAATGACAACATAAAGACAACCATTTTTAGCCGGATCATTTCCGTTCCGTTAGCCGGAACCGCGTCGTTAAACCGGACCCATTGCGTTTTGCCGGTACGGTGTGGAATTTCTTCAGAGTGACATCCCTCGAATTGAAGCCATGTTCATCAACAGCGGAAATCACACATATTCGCGACGCATGTGTACATAATAATTTTAATACAACTGAAACTTAAGACATAATACGATACGGGTACCATACGGGTTCATCCACTTTTAGTTGAGTTTTGATAAAAAATACGTTTTGTCGCTATGACATTTTACAAACGAAACGGACTTGTCCCTAACGAAGTTTGGCTAAAGAACAGTATATCCTGATTCAAACGAAATTGAAATTGTTTTCCCTTTAAGGCTGTACGTGAGTGTACTTCTCGGATTATCATGATGTATAGTTTATACTCATTAAAACGTTCACGAGGTTCGATTGTGAAGTCAGCTGATGTTTATACTAATTTATTTAATGTAGATTGTGAAACAAGTTTTTTCAACTTAATATATATATCACTCTCGACACCTCATTCCTGGTATTATCCATCACGACGAGGGTATTAGTGAAGAGAAGCTTTTTTTCTGAGCGTCTAGCAAGGGAATTACTGGTAGCATTGTTATTTCATATTTGGTATGGCGTGGCCTGGGATTGAACCCGAGGCCTTCCGTACACGAAGCAGAGACACTCAACCACTAGGCTATCAAGGAGGCGGTTAAGCAAGCTGACAGACGCTTGAAAAAGACTAACCCATGATTAATTGGAGCCTTCGAATGTCATACATTCTTTTATCATGACTGTGTTGAATATCTCTAGTTCCTACGTTCAAAAGATGAAAGAAACATAAATATTAAATCGGCAAGGGAAAACAACACTCTGCAGGAACAACGGATCTCAGAGAAGGACAATAATGAACGGCTGGATGAAATAAAACATTGACAACAGTACGACTTGATACTATGGGTGGACAAGCGGTCCAGTGGTAAGAGCTACTGACTACTGATCCGAAGGTTTAGGGTTCGATCCCTCCTCCAAACGGATAAAATAGAAATGTTTTTCAGTGTTTCCCACCCAACATAACTAAACATACCAACAGTCTTTCGGACGAGACGTTTAGCGAGGTCCCGTGTATGATGCTTTACATCGGCACGTAAAAGAACCAGGGATGCTTCTGGATCAGGGGCATCTTCTATTCTGTATCATGCACTACCCCCCCCCCCCCCCCCCCCAAGAACTTAAGTTAACCTCAAATAAACCAGATTTGATACTCCGCCAAACTTTCACACCAGTCAGTCAATCAAACGGTAAAAAATGACCAGGACAGCCACTTATCAGAGGGACATCCACCCCTAAAAATGAAGTAACAAAAAACTTTTTTGAAAACAACTTAATTGATTAAACGTCTGAAAAATGCAACACAGTTGGTATGACGGCAACGTTACGTCTTCATTGCGTGGTGCTTTGACTGACTCCGCTATGTTCAGAAAATAGAAAGACATCTTAAACCAGCACGTACCTGTTGCGTTCCGATGCATAGTTTAAGCGCATACTAAATAGGCCCAAAATAGGCCCGTGTCACTCAACGTAGTATAACAAAATAGGCACAAAATAGGCCCGCGGCACTCAACGTAGTATAACAAAATAGGCCCAAAATAGGCCTGTGGCACTTGGGGGGTTAAAGCCCCATTACGCCCTAAAACGGCTATTTTCAAAAAACAATAATTTGGTAATCTATCTGTAGAATGATGCATTTTGAGCACTTTAGTTGAGCCATAAAGGTGGAAAACACCACAAGATGGAAGAAAACCAAATACAGCATCCAGTTGGTTTGTTGACAAAATAAGGAATTGTAAACAATAAATGTATGATTTATAGTCTAAGGGAAGCAACTCTTGCAAATAAGTAGGCTTACTTTGTCTTCCATACATTTTACTTAAATGTGATTTTTGACATACTATTTCGACAGTTATAGTTTTCATTCTGTTGTCAATTATTGGTCATTTATGCAAATTATCCAAATTCCTTGTAATTAGTCTATTTACTGGATGATCGGAAAAAAAGGTCTTGGGGGAGCTTATGTGACTTTAAATGTGATTTTTGGCATACTAGTTCGACAAATATAGTAACATTCGGTCGGCAATTATTGGTCATTTGTGAAAAACATCACAATTGTTTTGTATTTATTGGATAATCTGAAAAAAGTTTTGGGAGAAATAATGGGGCTTTAACTAGCAGGGATCAGTATTTGATATTTCTAACCCGTTTGTATTTCACTTTATGATTTATTATCGTTTCTAAAACATGTGCGCCAGTGTAACCCAAAGCTCGAAACCATGTTGAGTTAATTATGTTGACTTAGTTGCTTTAATTTCAAAATTAATCATTTTAACTGAGTAAGAATTCATAAATTACATCGTAGCTGTCAAAGTTACAAATCTCCGAAAGCCACAAATGGATCAACACTAACTCCTTTTCATTGGTGTAAATTCTTTACTCAATTTGTAAACAATTAATTATGTAGCTAAGTGGGTAACGCATATTTGCATCACTGTCCGCGCGCTACATGAACTACAATCATTTTTAAGATGATTGTTTAAATCTAGTCTGTGTAGCTGTGATACGCCGACAAACCCTTGAGTAATTACTCATACTTGTAGAACACACCCAGTCTCTGCTTAAAACATGGGGGCAAAATGAACTCAAAAACGAAAACAATGCAACGCAAACACGTTGAATAAGTACACAAAATATTTAACATTTTGAAATATTTTTCTCATGGAAGCTGATAAATATCTGCGATTAATCCGGGTGGTTGGTTTTATTCTTTAAACTTTATTATAAAGGCACACGGATAAGGCAACATGGAGAGAGTGATATTATTGTACATATTGATATTAAACGGTTTGAATTCGTGGATTATGCTTACAACGAAGGTATGTTTACATTATTTCAAATTGTCAATATTTTTTTATCTCTGCTCATTATAGGGCGTAAACGAGTATTGAGCCGTGATCACTATTAATTAAGTTGGAGATTCTATATAGTATATACCAAAAGGTTACGACTCCGAGGTCAGTTTCTATCTATAGTGCTGGTTTTATAAATTTCTAGCATTTTTGAAACATGTTCAGTACCCATTGTATTAACTATTAAATTAAATAGCGTGAATGTAGCTTATACGATCAGTGGCTTTTCAGGTCACTTGTAACACAACACTTTGGCATGTGCGGCGTACGAACGCGCTCTCACGGAAGTGACTATGTGGGGTTTTCTTGAGTTCCTTTTTTATCACATCCCTAGAGCAACGTTTGTATCCCGTAAACAAGGGAATGAAGGGACATGTTGCATATTGTTCCGAACAGCTCAACTACATATTACTGACAGACGGACGTACAAGGGCTAACTTATATGCTCCTTTGTACCTTTGGTGCACAGATGCAAGCTACAACATCAACTTTGGCTATAAAGGCCTATTATGTTTCTGTTTATTATGACATAACATCCCCAACTATTTTAACCATCCGATATTGGAAAACTGATAGCCGTTTACATATAGAAGTAAGAAGGCTATAATTAAATAAATCGCTGTAACTTTCTTTATCTTTAACGTATAAAATGTGTTACACACCTAGTAGGCCTTGTGTCTTGCACCTGTGTTTTGGTGTGGCATTAAAACAATACCGTCACATGTAATCAGGCGTGGTAGTGTTCGATTCTTGGGGTAGCCAGGTTATGATCATCCGTGACTTTAACTACAGTCATGTCCTCCACATGTGGAGAAGTTGTCAGTCCTTGTGGAAGCGTTAAGCTAACTCCCGGAAGACCTGCTAGACAGATTGCCTGCCGTCAAACCAAAGAAAACAATCCCCTAAGACACCAAGTAGTTACTAATGGAAGGTATTTTCAACGATTGTTTAATTTAATGTGATGTGTGCTGTCTGGACCGTGTGGTTTGTTGCCGCCGTCGTGGGTTCGAATCTCATCCACCCAGCAGGCGATGGTTCTCAAACGACTGTGAAAACAACATAATATTATATAAGTTCCGGTTTTGATTTAGGCAGCTGAAAAATTGTCAAATATTCGCGTTATTTTGGTATTGTTGCTCATAAACAAGCATGTTGACATTTAACATAACTTGCCAAACATCGGCATTTTGTAGTTAGTTAGTATTTTTACATCCAAAATTATATTGGGTTTTATTACATATTGAGCTAACACTGCTATCACTTTAAGTGCCTGCCATTTGTTCACAATCGTTGAAAACGAATAACAATACTAACCGAATACCGAATTGATGTTGACGCTGTAGTTTGTTTATGTTGACGTAACGACAAAAGTTGCGACCCATAAGCGTAACACTCTACGCGTAACGTCAACATTTTGCGAAATTCTATAGTTTGTACACGATTAAAGGGGTCACTTAAATATATAATATATAATTATAATTTTACACCAGGCATAATTACAAGCACTCACGTGAGAATCACATAATTCAATTAAATTGTATGAAAGAAACCCACAACTTTTAAGCCAACTTGAAAACATATGACGTCATAGTAGTCGAGTATTTTGGGTTTGGCCAATTACGACAGCACTTGTGTCGTTTTTTTTAACATAAATTATTTTTTAATATGAAAAATATCATTCTGCGGTTTGTTTTGAACTTATGATGATAAAATTAATCTAAGAGTTGTGTAGCCTACTTAACATGTAAAACATGATGGGCGTGGTTTAAATGATACCACAGCATAGATTGTTGTACCTCTTTATTCCCATTATTGATGTTATATCTGGGTGTGCTGTGGTATGTTGTTGACAACTTAATCTTCAGTTGAAAAGGATTATCGACAAGTTTAAGATTTAAACGATAAGTGTAGGTGTTTATGTTAAGAGTATTCTACTTAAACTTAGTTTTTGTTTTTCAAATTAGCATGTAACTTATTCCAGGGCAGGTTTCAATTTTTTGTTTAAATTATTACGGTGCCTCCGTAGCTCAGTGGTTAGAGCTATTGTCGTCTAATCTGGTGACCCGGGTTCAAATCCGGATGGAGGCACTCAAATGCCTGCAATATTTCAGCAGAAAGCCGACTGGCAGATAATGCTATGCTCGGCATAAGTTATATGAATTACGTACACTGTTTATAATTTATACATAGTTTGATAAAACAAATTATTGGGAAAATGTTTCCCATTATCTCACAAGTAACAGTTAAGTTGTTGGGATATTGTTGCCTCATTTCGCAATAAACAACCTTAAATTGTTGGGATATTGTTGCCTCATCTTGCAATAAACGACCTTAAATTGTTGGGATATTGTTGCCTCATCTCGCAATAAACGACCTTAAGTTGTTGGGATATTGTTGCCTCATCTCGCAATAAACGACCTTAAATTGTTGGGATATTGTTGCCTCATTTCGCAATAAACGACCTTAAATTGTTGGGATATTGTTGCCTCATCTCGCAATAAACGACCTTAAATTGTTGGGATATTGTTGCCTCATTTCGCAATAAACGACCTTAAGTTGTTGGGATATTGTTGCCTCATTTCGCAATAAACGACCTTAAATTGTTGGGGTATTGTTGCCTCATTTCACAATAAACGACCTTAAATTGTTGGGATATTGTTGCCTCATTTCGCAATAAACGACCTTAAGTTGTTGGGACATTGTTGCCTCATTTCACAATAAACGACCTTAAATTGTTGGGACATTGTTGTCTCATTTCACAATAAACGACCTTAAATTGTTGGAACATTGTTGCCTCATTTCGCAATAAACGACCTTAAGTTGTTGGGACATTGTTGCCTCATCTCGCAATAAACGACCTTAAGTTGTTGGGATATTGTTGCCTCATTTCGCAATAAACGACCTTAAGTTGTTGGGATATTGTTGCTCATCTCGCAATAATAGATAAGACAGGGAAGCAGCACTCAACTTAAACAGCCGAGCTCAGAAAACACATAAAAACACCACATATCACAAATACACGGCAAAGTGCTTTGAATAAGTAGACCGGGTACCAGTATAAATTATGCTTGTGCTTTTATCAAGTACATCGGAAACCAGCATACTGGTACGTTCTTTTGTGATGATCTAATGTGAAGTTGTTTAATGGTGATGTAATGGTATTTAATGAGAGAATGTATTAACAACGGTAGTATTATCAAATATGTGTTACAATACTAGTCAGGATGACGTCACTACTCGGTCTTATCACAGGAACTTGCATTTATAATTTGAAAAAAAAAATTGAAATATATTTTAATAGTACAGTAGACCTAGTGAAAAAAATATTTATTTTTTTTCATTTTTTTTTCAAATTATAAATGCAAGTTCATGTGGTCTTATTTACCCACGCTACTTCTGCATTGTACAACCTCTCTAGAACAACACCCGTTAACTCTTCGCTCGAACCACAGGAACTTGCATTTATAATTTGAACAAAAAAATGATTTTTTTTTTTTCACTAGGCCTACTGTACTATTAAAATATAGACAGGAGTGCAATGCGATTGTATCCCACGAACTATTCTAATACAAATATTTTCTCTATACCAACTTGACAGTTAAAACACATGATCTAGGCAGTTAAAGGGGCTAATAACAATACAGAATACATCCACACCTCAACCGATCGGTACCGATAATCGTCTAATATCGGCTTTTAAGCCAATATTTGTGGAATTTTGATTTGGCGTCGACTCCATTGAGCGTCCGCAATTATAAATGCTCAAACACTATCTCATTATTGAAACCGTCACACAATCAATACTACGAGTTTTAAGTCTACGGTGACTGTCTCAATATTGAGTCGACACCAATACTTTCATAAGACGTGGGTCCCAATGCTGGTCCTTTTCTTACGGTGTAAATATAAAGACCCTTGGTGTAACAGGGGAACTAAATCAGCTTCAGAATAGTATCCAATACATCGAGTGAAACAACGAAATCAACGAAAATTAAACTCCCTCGAAAAATAATGATTTTACAGTATATACATGTAGTACAACCTCTCTAGAGCAACAACTGTTTTTGCTGAACAGTAGAGACTAGAGAGCTTAAGTTAGTTGTAAATGATTACTAATGGATGTGCGTGAAGTTAGCAGCCAGTTGCCAGTAGCCGATTTAAAGTTTTGAATCGGGAATTGGCAAATGGCAGCTAACTTCACAACCTAGCTGACAATTCGAATTTTTCTATCGAATCGGCAACTGCGAACTGGCAGCCAGCAGCCAATTCAAATTTTAATATAGGATCGAATTGGCAACTGCGAACTGGAAACCAGCTGCCAATTCGATGTTCCTAGTGGTCACGAATTGGCAACTGGCAACTGGCAGCTAGCAGCCGATTCAAATTTTTCTCAAAACAATATTTTAACTCAGAAAAATCGAATTGGCAACTGGCAGCCAGCAGCCGATTCAAATTTTTCTCAGAAAATTCGAATTGGCAACTGGCAACTGGCAGCCAGCAGCCGATTCAAAAAATTTCTCAAAAAAATATTTTAACTCAGCAAAATCGAATTGGCAACTGGCAACTGGCAACTGGCTGCTAACTTCACGCACATTACTAATGGATCAAAATGATAATGTTACTAAACAGAGGTTGCTGCTCAAGGGAGGGCCTATCTGAAGAAGTGATGTTGCACTGTATAGAAGAACTATCAGGAGAAGATGTACATGTACTTGTTCCTGACCGTTATAACTACACAAATATAAAATCTAAATTTGAGCTTAACTGAGCTTAACTTGTTTTCTGAATTTGAAACAGAACACATTTGAGCTTGAGTCTGGTACTGAAAACTTAGTTTTTGTGAACTCGGTATCTGTTGACAAGAATGAACGGTCGGGTAGCAGAACAAACTACCCGCTGGGTTGGGAGGATGATTAAGCATATATGTTATTGACCTGAATATATATCATAATTTAACAATACTTTCTTTACTAAACCTGTTTGAGCTTAACTTGTTTTTTTTTGTTTTTGAAACAGAACAATTCTGAGGTTGAGTCTGATCGTGAAAACTTATTTCCTTATGGACACTGTGCATGTTGTGAGGTGAACAAGTTAGTTGACGAGAATGAAAGGTCGGGATGGGTAGGGGGGGGGGGGGGCAGAACAAACTACTTGGGAGGATAATTAATCATGTCTATTATTGGCTTAGATGTTGAATAATTTAGCAATACAAGTACTTTCTTTACTAAACCGCGCCATCTTATATTTTAGGGTATGGAGTCACAAGCCGGAAGTGACACCGGAAGTATGAGCACGACTATCGTAAAACGGCGGGAACTAGTCACGCATGCGCAGTGTGATGTTGACGAATATGGACCGAATTGTACTCACTGCGTACCACAAGACAATTGTAATACCGGTTACTATACCTGTGATAAAACAACCGGAAGTAAAGTGTGCTACCCTGGTTACCTTGGAAACAATTGTTTGAGCACGTTGGTGCAGGGAACCACAGACTATCACGTGACATGTCCGGACAACGATTGTCGTAATGGCGGAGTGTGTCAGGCTGGTCGATGTTGTTGTGGACGAGGTTTTGCTGGGGTTCTGTGCGAGGTCGAGATTATTGAGTGCCGCAATGATTCATGTCAAAATGGCGGTAAGCTTTAACTACAGAACACCTCAAGGGAAACTTAGAATTTTCTTGAAATCTTAAAATTTCCTTAAGTGTATCAGCCTGACAGGAAAAACAAGATTATAATTTTTTACATAGATGTAGTTTAGAAACATTATGTAAAGAGCAACAATAATCACAAAGAAACATGGGTTCTTTTTTTTCTTAATTAAATGGAGTGCTCGATAATTCGATGCCCGAAACTTTTTTTGAGAAAAAAAATTGATGTCTGTTTTCTACCATTTAAATTGAGTACATATTCGGCATTTGTCTGATAAACAACATTGTAGTACAAATATCTTCATAATTTTCTTTTCGATGTGCTGTCGCCATTCTGTACTATAACACTGGACGACTTTTAGACGTTAATAAAGGTTAGAGCCAACGTCTAACTCGGTATGATCATCTAAAATTTAATTATTTCTTCATAATTATATTTTTTGTAGGTGTATGTAAAGATATGGTTGGTGATTTTGAGTGTATATGTAAGTCACCTTACACGGGCGAGTATTGTGAAATAGAAGCAGACACGCATGCGCAAACTACACCATCGCTAGGAGCAACATGTAAGACGGTCCGTTGTCAAAATGGCGGCACTTGTTTTGAGGACATGTACTTTACGTACTGTTTGTGTCCCACGTACTATACCGGACTGGTCTGTGAGTCAGACAGTCGAACTAAACCAGCTCATGTAAGTTTTGAATTTACAGTTTAATACACGCCCAATACAGGTCACTTGACTTTTATGCTACGGTCGCAAAGCTCGTACGATATTCGTACGATATTATCAACTCGTAAGGGTTCACAATCTTTAAAATTCTAACGGATTTTGTATGTTCGTAGCGTCTGGTCACAGCTCGTACGGACCCCGAAAGATCCGTATAGAGATGCACTCGTACGATATCAGTACGATGCTCGTACGAGTTAAGAAAACCCGTACGATGCTCGTACGAGTCTTCGGTGTCTGTGCGGACGCCGTGCGAGTTTGCCAAAATAAACTCGCACGGAGCTCGTAAGGAGCTCATGGAGCAAATGTGACCTAAGCATAAGAAACCCTAATTGTTAAATATATAGGTCCAAGATTCCCAACGTTCCGAAACTAAGCTTGTGTAAATAAAGAAATTATCAAATACAATTATACAAATTATGCAATATAAATAGGAACAATATAGAACCTAAATGAAATAACTGGTACATGTATTTATTTTCTTGCAGTTGCCATGACTTTGTAAATATTCTGAGAGAAGGCTTCAATAATGTTGAAATAACTTGTCTCAATCCCACAGGTAACTGTATCATTGAAAAAGAGTATTTAAACATTGTTTTACTCTTTATCAATAAAATAGTTACCTGTGCCCAATACCTGTGTGTATCTCAAATACAATACAATAATATTTAACTATCAAAGAAGAATATCAATGAAAACAGTATTATACAAACCAAATATTAAAACCGAATATTGCAACGCATTACACGCCACGTATATCACATTATGTGTTTTGTACAGTTATGACAATTATCATTTCAGATTTATGATTGCCCGCCAAATTTCTACGGTGCAGACTGTAACACATATTGTCATCCACAGAACGACTGTCATGGTCATTACATATGTGAGCAGTCTACCGGAAGTAAGATTTGCTTGAGTGGTTGGCATGGTAACAAATGTGACACAAGAGTTCTACCACAGAGCGTAGACCCAGCATGTCCGACAGACACTGGGTGTAAAAACGATGGACAGTGCGTTGGCAACCAATGTTGCTGTCGCCATAACTACACTGGCACATTTTGCCAGATTGAATCGATCGGTTGTCTTAGCAACCCGTGTATGAACAATGCCACGTGTTTCAATGTTGGAAACGCTTTCATGTGCGCTTGTGTTGGCAATTACACCGGACAAATGTGTGATCATGAAATAGTATATATTCCAACAACAACAACAACAACAACAAAATCTCCCATTACGACATCAACAACAACAACAAAATCTCCCAGTACGACGTCAACAAACAACACTACAAACATATCCCCGTCTAACGTAACAAAAAGTTTGACCATTGACAATAACGTATCAACGCATACTCACACACGTAGCATTTCTTATAGCTCTCTAGTAATCACCTCATCATCAATATTCGATTTATCAGCAGTTGATCATTCGTCAGTATCCAGATTGTCATCAGACAGTTCGTCCACAGAACCAACTTCTTCAGTAACTTTACCTGT
The DNA here is from genome assembly GCA_947247005.1 of Spisula solida. Taxonomy (NCBI): domain Eukaryota; kingdom Metazoa; phylum Mollusca; class Bivalvia; order Venerida; family Mactridae; genus Spisula; species Spisula solida. The sequence continues at coordinate 19,402,691 of OX365962.1, read as the reverse complement.
TTCTATTATCGCTTCATCTTCTTCGATTAGCCCCTCGCCATCTGAATCATCATTTTCTTCAAACACTCTAGCAGTTTCCAAAACGTATTCTTCAGTTCCGTCTCTAACACCTTCCATTAGCTCATCAGCCAACGTTGACTCTGTAACACCATCTAATTCTAATTCAGGTTCATCAGGTACTCTATTGAACCCGTCCATGTCTGAAATCGCGGTTTCTATGACAACAAACACTCCTTTTATCTCATCCCTTACGTCTTCAGCTTTATCAACAGAGGTTACACGTTCACCATCAAGTGGTCTTTTGTTTTCCAACTCAGCATCTTTAACAACTTCCACAGACTCACCTGTTTTATCTGCAACGTCTGTTAGCTCTCGTTTGTCAGACGGTTCGATTGTTAGCACGTTCGCCCCTTCATTATCATCGCCCTTACCAACCACCCGACCATCAGACGTCTCAACAACGTTAGCTACCAGTTACATGGAAACGTCAAATTCGAACACTGAACTTTCAAGTTCCATGACAAATTTCGATTCGTCATCAAATAATTTCGAACCAAGCGTAACTTCCTCATTTATGACCAACCCGGACGGGCAATCAACTAATTCAATCATCACAAAGTCGGACATTGAAACCTCTTCGAAACAAACAGATAAAATAATGTCATCATCTAGACAAACTCATACAGTTGACACTACAAAACGAACAATTTTGAGTACAAAAACAAGTGTAGCGTCTGTGACTCATGAAAGTATGACCGTCCATGACAATCATAATAACGTTGGATTTCCTACGATGACTACAGTTCAGCACACAGGAAGTGACGTCATTTCAAACGTATCCATAGATCATGCTCCAAATTCCGAGCAAGGGATTTCAACGGTAACACATGTACACTGTAGCATACATATAGTCCAAGTAAATTAACCTTGTCATCAACCTTACTTTATAAATAAATCTATATCAGCTTCTAACGGCTCAGATCATTCTAGAGTGTTCATTGCTAGCGTGGATATTTCTAATTGTCTAACAGGTTGATTTAAAATCAAAATCACCGTTTCGTAATACTCTTTGCAAAGACCGAAATTAAATTTACAGTGAAGATGGCAAGATCTGTTAAATCATGCTCGATGACCAGTTTAATTTGCTCGCACGGTATTAATTGTACGAAGTTCTGTTATAGATATTTATGTCTATTGATAGTTTTACAAAATGATCACTATGCGCTTAATTGGTAACATTTGTCAAACCCTAGCTTAAGTAATGATTCAGTGGTAGTGAAAAAAAATAGTTCGATCATTTGTCGTTAAAGTCGGACGTCGGACAACATGCATTACAATGTACTGCCCGAATTCATGATTGTGTTCAATGTATATTTGATAAAATCATGCATTTTGTTGCCATGGAAATTACGTTTTTCTAAACAAACACGATGTAGAGAGTTTCATATTCACAGCAATTGTTCTTTATTACAGAACTAGCAATATTGTGTTGCATGTACGTTTGGTATAATGCACTCCACTCCCATAGAAATAAGTAGGTACCTAAAAGATAAAAATGATAAAAACGATTTCATAATTCACAGCAAATAATTATTGTTTTAATTACAGAACTAGAAACACCGTATAATATGTAAATGTGGTATAAGTCACTCCGTCGCCATAGAGATAAAGTTACACATGATTAAAATACATTAAAATTTACAGCAAAATTTCTTTATTTCAGAACTGGAAGATCGCTCTGATCGTGCTCGGGTGTGTGTTACTGTTGTTATTGTTGTTGATATTAATTGTTGTATTAACTGTCCGGCAACGGTAAGTCATAGGTTTGTAGTAGTAGTCGTTGTTGTTGTTGTTACATTATCAGTGGTCCCGTCTAGAGGTAGGGTGTGCGCTTTGGAATCGATAGGTCCCGGGTTCGATCTTTTCTGCGCCACTGCTTAATTTCTCTGAGCAAGGATCATCCACAATGCTCTATCCGACCAAGGTGAGAATTGGTATCTGTGAGCACATACGTATTTATGGCATAACTGTTTAACTACTTGACCAATTTCGATGGGATTTCGCATGAAAGTAGTTATAGTCATGTTTTTTACGAATATAATTACTTTATGAAGATATCGAAAGCCAATTCTTGTTTTTGATACCTGGTCAATTCATGGAAATACACCTTGTATAAGAGTTCTAAATTTAACAAAATATTTTTTTAATTTATTTTAATTTTAATTTTTTTAGGTACTGTTTATTAATGATACACTTACCTGTGTCTGTGAGGGCGATGTCTGAACATGTTCGATAATCTTGGGTGACGCATCTCGATGTCGATTGCAAATAAATCAGGAGAGAAATAGTATACACAGAGAGACTCGAACGCAGGTTCTTATACCATTCAGACTATTATCTCTCGACCGCTTCGAGTGAGGTATGAGAGAGAAACAAAGTTGCACCCTTTTATGTTTACAGTTATAGTTTAATTGGTATAAAATTGGTGCAAAACTAGCGTCAAGCAAGTTTGTATTACTGGGACCATCTTTCATTCTGCTGCGGTATGACGCGGACTGTGTTTGGCTTGGCATGGACAAGTAATTGTACTAAAACAATGCGTGTTTCAAAAGCCAAAGTGTGAGATTCTTTTTTAATAATGATGTGGGTTCGACACCAATCTGACTAAAGTACAAAGATCTTCCGCTACTACGGTAGCAAAGCAGGTTTATGAGATGATTGTAATCAGATTGGGTTACACCACAGGTAAATGTATCATTGACGAAGAATTATTTTTACAGAAATTGAATACATGTATATACAAATGTAGATTAATCTGTTACCTGTGGGAGTTACCTTTGGGAGTTACCTGTGGGTTAAACCTAAGGAACCTGATATTTTAATATGTATGGCCCAAAACGTTATCCAGCACCTATTTTATTTCTCTAAAGGGTACTGGTCAGTAACGGGGGGGGGGGGGGGCATGGATAGTGTTTTGGGCCATATTTATAAAAAATATCAGGTACCTGTGGGCCAGGCACAATAATAATTAAACTCTCAAAACTATTATTTTTTACTTAATTTCAGGAAAAAAGATTCGATGTACATAAGTCAGTCACCAGCAGAACTTCACGGTTTCTCTAAAGAACATTTCTCTGCACAACCAAACATTAAAAATCCATCATTTGACGTTAATAATGACTCTGATGACGATTCCGTGAAACATGATATGTACATTGTGAATGAGTGATTAACACGATACACAGATCTTACGCTGATCACCGTCTGCGAATATGTACGGTTTTGAAGGGATTTTAAAGAAAATTCATGTTTCAAGTTTTCAAGTTGTTTACTGTTTTTAGGGGGCGCTAGCCTCTCTATACCACAATTGCCAATTTCTTAATGCAACCTGAACCGCCTTTAGGCTGTTATGTGAATCCGCATTCAAGTAGTTCCAGAAACTGTCAACATTCCCAATACTGCTACATATGTTTCTCCAAATTTTTAAACTGATTTATTCAATCAGCAACATTTGTTTATTCTAAGATCAATAATTATTGTGAAACTGTTCTTTAAATCGATATTTTTGCAGATAATCACTCCGCCGAGGCGATATCGAACTTGTTTCGTAATATGAAAACAAGTCAAATAGTTTTCTGCGGGCAGATGATTTAGTTGTATTGTTTAGGATATGTTTTTTTCAGTTTGAATGCTGATCGAATTTATTCCGGCGTATGTCTAAATGTATCTGTCCAAATAATTCAAATACATGACTTGTAATATCGGACAATTCCGATTGATCTAACATAACCAACTATAATATGTAACAGTAATTTTGAACTTTATCACAACAAAGGTCATGATGAGATATAAATCGTATTCAAATATCCTCTAATTATTTGGTTTTGTTATGTGCCGAACGAATGAATAACAAATAATTTGAAAAACATTTATCATGTATCAATATACCATGCTTTTGTTAATCTAGCAATGTGTTCTCTACGGGATGTACTCCATTGCTCACTATATTCATCATTGACCGGGAAGCGATTTGCTTATGCAGCTGCAGACACCTGCTGTTTAGATACATGGTCTCAATTGCCTAGCGCTCACAGTGAAATTTCGGACAGTTCTGATTTCTTCGGTAAATAAACTATTGCAATGTTGCAAAGACCGATTTTATCCGCATGGAATAATGAAATTAGTCTGGTTCACGACATTCTTACAAAATGCTTCATTTTTTGGATTTTTTTGAAATCGTTAACCATCGAGAACAGGTCACGTGCGCCTCCATGGACTTTTCACTTTGAGCATTCCAATATACCTGCGGCCTCATGGCCTGTTCATCAAATGTCCCGGCTGTATAGCTATTTTTAGAAACTTCAGACCAGGGTATATAACGTGATGGTTTTATCAATGAATCGTATACCGTTCGAAAGTACTGTTATGCAATCATATGGTGTGGCTATACTAGCCGCTTTCTATAGACTGTCTCACGCTGTGAGGGAAGTGATTACAAGACGGTACTGTAGAGACTGATAAATAGGCGCGTAGTATTATTTTAAAGCCACTTTTGAAATACGCATTCAATGCACGTACATGCATTACATATAAATCAATATGCCCCTTTTTACAATTATTTATATACCAAACATGCCTATATAGTCACATATGCCTATTTTGACATTCAAGACAATATCGGCAGTAAGAAAACGAACATTAAACATGTAAAGTCGGTTTAAGCTTTAGTAGCAGCAACCAGATCACCTCCCATCAGCACTCTCAGTGCTTTGATTTAACTGTTAATTGTTAACCTGCGGCCTTGAGCCGCAGGTTATATTGGATTGCCAAAATAAAATGACCATGGAGGGGCACGTGACATGTTCTTGATGGTTTATGATTTCAAAAAAAATATCCAAAAAAATTCCATTATTCCATGCGGATAACATCGGTCTTTATCGCATTACAATAGTTTATTTACCAAAGAAAGCAGAACTATTCCGAAATTTCACTTTGAACGCGAGACCACGAATCTAAACAGCAGGTGTCTGCAGCTGCATAAGATTCCCAGTCAGTAATAAATATAGTGGGCAATGGACTACATCCCGTAGAGAACACATCGCTAGATTAACAGAAGCATGGTATTGATACATGATGATTTTTTTTCTAAATCTTTTGAATTTGTTCATTTGTTCGGCACATACATTTAACACAACCAAATAATTGGAAGATAATCGGTATTGTCCGATTTTACATGTATTGGAATTATTTTGCCAGAAACATTAATTTAATTTAAACTTACACCGGAATAAATTCGAATTGCATCCAAACTGCAAAAACCACATCCTTAACAATACAACTAAATTACAAGGCCGCAGGTATACTCACCCGCAGGAAACTATTTGACTTGTTATGTTGTTACATTCATACCGTCAGGGTGAGATCGACCCAGAACGGTCCAGTAACTAAATAATGTTATGATGTATTCCTACGGAATCAATGAACTGAACACTACTGCTGCATAGTTCGTTGTCTGTACTTAACAGCTTAAATATTTATATTATTTGAGCGTAATTGTTGTGTGTAAACTCCGATTTTTGACATTTGGCTGTTTAGGTACACCTCAGGTGTTGGCCGTTCTGGTTCATTTATACTGAGCCGTTCTTGTAAGTGGACCGTCTTGATAAGAATAAAAACTTGAAACTTGAGAAAATCCTGTGTGTCTATGTGTGCGATAGTTATTTCATGTTCGATAACCCAATTTTCTTAAATTTTAGAAGACAGCAAGGGTTATCCTTCTTAATGATTCATAGTGCAAAATATCCCATTTATAAATTGTATTAAAGATTGGTACATGGAAACAGTACCATGTCAGATACAGAATTATACCAAGGCAATCACCGTGCTTGTTAAAGGAGTGGTTGTACCCTTGAAACTGGGTTTTCTTCGATTTTGTGTATCAAAGGGAAAGTAACTTCTGAACGACCATGGTGAACTATGTATTATCTTGTTTCTACCATGTCACTGCGTCCATATGAAGGCCCGTAGCCACGCGGAGACACACCGATACACTTTCCTCGGTGAATATTTGAGATTTTATCAAAATTAACATGTTTTTGAGGGAAAAACACCCAAAATATATTCTAGAAAATATTGCCTTGGCTGTTTTTTGTCTCTGAGTACGGATACGTTATGTTTTGTATACATGTGCTTATTCATCATTTTCTAAGACTTGGGTTTGAATGGTTCCATCATTGATATTACAGCTACGTTATATTTGAATATAAAATTTTATAATTTTGCAATAAAATTGTTATAAAACAAAAGGCTTATTTTCTTTAAACGTTGAACCATTTTCAGCTATACCGGTATAACCAACCCCTTCCCCTGATCGAGTTGTTAAACCCAACTACCTTTAGAGTGGAACATCTGTCCACTTCCCCTGATCGAGTTGTTAAACCCAACTACCTTTAGAGTGGAACATCTGTCCACTTCCCCTGATCGAGTTGTTAAACCCAACTACCTTTAGAGCGGAACGTCTGTCCACTTCCCCTGATCGAGTTGTTAAACCCAACTACCTTTAGAGTGGAACATCTGTCCACTTCCCCTGATCGAGTTGTTAAACCCAACTACCTTTAGAGTGGAACATCTGTCCACTTCCCCTGATCGAGTTGTTAAACCCAACTACCTTTAGAGTGGAACATCTGTCCACTTCCCCTGATCGAGTTGTTAAACCCAACTACCTTTAGAGCGGAACGTCTGTCCACTTCCCCTGATCGAGTTGTTAAACCCAACTACCTTTAGAGCGGACGTCTGTCCACTTCCCCTGGTCGAGTTGTTCAACCCAACTACCTTTAGAGCGGAACGTCTGTCCACTTCCCCTGATCGAGTTGTTAAACCCAACTACCTTTAGAGCGGAACGTCTGTCCACTTCCCTGATCGAGTTGTTAAACCCAACTACCTTTAGAGCGGAACGTCTGTCCACTTCCCCTGATCGAGTTGTTAAACCCAACTACCTTTAGAGCGGAACGTCTGTCCACTTCCCCTGATCGAGTTGTTAAACCCAACTACCTTTAGAGCGGAACGTCTGTCCACTTTCCTGATCGAGTTGTTAAACCCAACTACCTTTAGAGTGGAACGTCTGTCCACTTCCCTGATCGAGTTGTTAAACCCAACTACCTTTAGAGCGGAACGTCTGTCCACTCCCCTGATCGAGTTGTTAAACCCAACTACCTTTAGAGCGGAACGTCTGTCCACTTCCCCTGATCGAGTTGTTAAACCCAACTACCTTTAGAGCGGAACGTCTGTCCACTTCCCTTGATCGAGTTGTTAAACCCAACTACCTTTAGAGCGGAACGTCTGTCCACTTTCCTGATCGAGTTGTTAAACCCAACTACCTTTAGAGTGGAACGTCTGTCCACTTCCCTGATCGAGTTGTTAAACCCAACTACCTTTAGAGTGGAACGTCTGTCCACTTCCCCTGATCGAGTTGTTAAGCCCAACTACCTTTAGAGCGGGACGTCTGTCCACTCCCCTTATCGAGTTGTTAAACCCAACTACCTTTAGAGCGGAACGTCTGTCCACTTCCCCTGATCGAGTTGTTAAGCCCAACTACCTTTAGAGCGGGACGTCTGTCCACTCCCCTGATCGAGTTGTTAAACCCAACTACCTTTAGAGCGGAACGTCTGTCCACTTCCCCTGATCGAGTTGTTAAACCCAACTACCTTTAGAGCGGAACGTCTGTCCACTTCCCCTGATCGAGTTGTTAAGCCCAACTACCTTTTGAGCGGGACGTCTGTCCACTTCCCCTGATCGAGTTGTTAAGCCCAACTACCTTTAGAGCGGGACGTCTGTCCACTTCCCTGATCGAGTTGTTAAACCCAACTACCTTTAGAGCGGAACGTCTGTCCACTCCCCTGATCGAGTTGTTAAACCCAACTACCTTTAGAGCGGAACGTCTGTCCACTTCCCCTGATCGAGTTGTTAAGCCCAACTACCTTTAGAGCGGGACGTCTGTCCACTTCCCTGATCGAGTTGTTAAGCCCAACTACCTTTAGAGCGGGACGTCTGTCCACTTCCCTGATCGAGTTGTTAAGCCCAACTACCTTTAGAGCGGGACGTCTGTCCACTTCCCTGATCGAGTTGTTGAGTCCAACTACCTTTAGAGCGGGACGTCTGTCCACTTCCCTGATCGAGTTGTTAAGCCCAACTACTTTTAGAGCGGGACGTCTTTCCACTTCCTTGATCGAGTTGTTGAGCCCAACTACCTTTAGAGCGGAACGTCTGTCCACTTCCCTGATCAAGTTGTTGAGCCCAAATACCTTTAGAGCGGAACGTCTGTCCACTTCCCCTGATCGAGTTGTTTAACCCAAATACCTTTAGAGCGGGACGTCTGTCCACTTCCCTGATCGAGTTGTTAAGCCCAACTACCTTTAGAGCGGGACGTCTGTCCACTTCCCTGATCGAGTTGTTGAGCCCAACTACCTTTAGAGCGGGACGTCTGTCCACTTCCCTGATCGAGTTGTTAAGCCCAACTACCTTTAGAGCGGGACGTCTTTCCACTTCCCTGATCGAGTTGTTGAGCCCAACTACCTTTAAAGCGGAACGTCTGTCCACTTCCCTGATCAAGTTGTTGAGCCCAAATACCTTTAGAGCGGAACGTCTGTCCACTTCCCCTGATCGAGTTGTTGAGCCCAACTACCTTTAGAGCGGGACGTCTGTCCACTTCCCTGATCGAGTTGTTGAGCCCAACTACCTTTAGAGCGGAACGTCTGTCCACTTCCCTGATCGAGTTGTTGAGCCCAACTACCTTTAGAGCGGAACGTCTGTCCACTTCCCCTGATCGAGTTGTTAAACCCAACTACCTTTAGAGCGGGACGTCTGTCCACTTCCCCTGATCGAGTTGTGTATCAACTAAACATCACAATCAAGATTGTTGCTGACACAGTTTATGTATTATGTAGAGAGCTACTATAATCACTAAGAAAACATTGATTATTCTTCAATTATGGACAATATGCATATCGCAAATTTGTGACTGAAGTTCAACTGTTAACGTTTTCCACCAAGATGCTTTGTGAATACCAGCCATGCTGTCTGAACGTCGAGTCAAACATTGTTCGTCTATCTAATACTGGACTAGTTTATTTGGTTAAACCAGTGTTTTATATTTTCAATGACGCTGTGCCACTCTTTGAAATATACGAGGGTTGTCTGCAAAACTGCAGTAAGTGCTTAAGTAATAAGCAGTCTCGCGGACAACCCTAATACTAGTACATGTATTGCGTCAGTCTCACTCGGTGAAATAACATTCGATCTTGGACCGAAAAATCACAAATATCCTGTGTACAGTACAGTATATAATATTCAAATATCCATTTGCGTTGTACAATATTCCCTCTAGAGAGGTTGTACACCCATCGGGAATAACTTTTGTTCGATATATAATTTAGTACATTAGATATGATGCACTCATTTTATATAAAATCAGATCTCGATACAACGACGGTACATGTGTTCACAAAAACGTACTGTTCGTCGTCGGCTTAAATTCGTTATTTATAATGTTGTTTTGACTCGGTAACGATGGTAATGTGATAAAAAGAATTCGTCATTCGTTGCCTTTGAGATCAACACTTCTTAAACTTTCGTCACAAAAACAAAGTATGAAGCGAGCCTTTAGACTCGCTTGTGAAATGTTAATCTCCAAAGACAACTATTGACAGATCCTATATAGCTGGTGTCGTTATATCGAGACCTGACTTTAAAAATAAAGAGTATACACTGTATAATTATGTAATTTGGGATTATTTCGAACAACACTAGACACAGTAAAGTTCCACTAATAAGAATAAATAATTTATTTTATTTGTACATGCATCACACAACCATCGATTAAACAAAGGGAAGTTACTCGTGATTGATTGTATATCATGGATTATCCTAGTTTTCTCCCTTAGTTTATTGTCTACATTTTCACATTTTTGGGAGGCGTTTACGCCTCTCATTACTACCATTGCCCATTTCTTAATACAAAATTAACCGCCTTAAGGCTGCTATGTGAATCCGCATTCAAGTAGTTCCAGAAACCGTCAACATTCCCAAAACTGCTACATATGTTTCTCCAAATTTTTTAACTGATTTAAGCCAATCAGCAACGTTTGTTTATTCTAAGATCAAAACTTATTGTGAAACTGTTCGTTAAAGCGATATTTTTGCAAAAAAATCACTACACCGGCCGATACCGAACTTGTTTCATAATACGAAAATGACGTGTTCATCAAATGTCCCGGCTGTAAAGCTATTTTTAGAAACTTCAGACTACGGTCAAGTGATGGTTTTATCAATGAATCGTATACGGTCTGCAAAGTACTGTTATGCAATCATATGGTGTCGCTGTACTAGCTAGCCGCTTTCTATAGTCTCACGCTATGAGGGAAGTGATTACAAGACGGTACTGTAGAATCTGATAAATAGACGCGTAGTATTATTTTAAAGCCACTTTTGATATACGCATTCAATACACGTATTACATATAAATTAATATGCACCTTTTAACAATTATTTAAATACCCAACATGCCTATATAGTCACATATGCCTATTTTGACATTCAAGACAAGATCGGCAGTGAGAAAACGAACATTTAACGTGTAAAGTCGGTTTAAGCTTTAGTAGCAGCAACCAGATCGCCTCCCAATAGTACTCTCAGTGCTTTGATTACTTACCGCTTAGTACGCTTAAGGACCGTGCTGCGTGCGTGATTTTAGTATGAGGCTACGTCCGCTACGTTTTTCCGAAAAAAGTGGAAAGGAAGTACGGAAGAAGTGTGTCGCACGATTGTTCCGATCGCCTTTACTCAGTTACCTCCCGGTCAAGAAAATATATTGGACGTGTAAAGCTCTACGAAGTGCTTTGCTAGATTGACAGCCCACTAGTACTGAGACCAGATTTTTTTGTCCTAATTAAAGTCACATTATCTCTCCCAAAATGTTTTCCCCGATCATCCAGTAAATAGACTAAATACAAAGAATAAGGATGTTTTCCACAAATGACCTATAATTGACAACATAATGTCAGCTATATCTGTCAAAATAGTATACCGAAAATCACATTTAATTAAATGTATGGATGACAAAATACTAATTTTGCAAGAGTTGCTCCCCTTAGACTCTAAATTATGCATTTATTGTTTACATTTCGCTCTTTTGTTTACAAACAAACTGGAGGCTTTATTTCGTTTTCTTCCATCTTATGGTGTTTTCCGCCTTTGGGGCTCAACTAATGTGCTCAAAATGCATCAATATGCAGATAGGTTACCAAGTTATTGCTTTTTGAAATTTAAGGCATAATGGGACTTTAATGGGACCGTTCGTTCATTTGTTCGGCTCATAACTAGTGCTCGATTTATAGCTTTTGCTTATTCTCATATTAACACAGCCAATAAATAGAGGATATGTAGATTGAATCGTGATAAAATGTTATTTGCAAAAACTGCGATAAATGCCTTCTCATCAGATTTATTATTTAAACATTCATCCAAATATATATATTTAGAAATGGTTCAAATTAGTTCATAAAATTATGCTATGATACTGATACTTCATACTGTAATCCAAACATTTATTTCGCGCGATTTAAGTTCGCGAAATTCGCGAGTGGTATAATTCGCGAAATTAAATATCCAAAGATGTTCCAAATATGAAAAACACGAACATGTCTCGTTCATGGTAGTATGAACACGTGAACATTTGTAGCCGCGAATATGCATGCAATCGGTAAAACGCGAAAATTTGTATACGCGAACTTAAGTTGGTTTATAGTAATGTACATGTACTTAGTATTACTGGTATAAAGTATTAAATCCACGCTTATATTATCTATATAAAATCTCATTATCACGCATTCACGTTTTTGATGATCTAATCAAGCAATTCGTGACTAACGGATGCCTAAGCAGAAAAGCTCATTTTTCACTTTTCTAATTTACCAACCATAGTCCTTCACTCTTTGGCTTATTTTACTATTGTATGACCTCAGGAGCATACCCTGGCCCTGATCTCCCGAAGCATCTCAATCTGAGTTGAGATAAATCTCAAATACTTCATGTGTCTTTGAGAGAATTTCCATGGGAGCCCAGACTCAAAGTTGGCACCACAAAACATATACATTGTTCTGAGTTTATTACATTAAAAATATTTGAGCACAAACTTTAGAATAATCTCAAATGTATACTCTTGACTTGAGCAATATCTCAATTTGAGTTGATATTTCTACTTGAGATGCTTCGGGAGATCGGGGCCTGTTTTTTTTGTGCTATCAGTGCTTTGATTTAATTATCGCTACAACGTTCACTCCCTACCCACGGTGTTATTATCATGTTAGCGGGACTGGGTGTGTCTGTAAAAAGTCTATCTACACTGAGTACATTAAGAAACGCTAACATAACATGTTCAGGGTTACCTGTTAGCCTATAGCTTTCTTCAAAGGGAGATAATCTGTATTTGAGTCTCATCAATGTACATTCATACAATATTTACATTACATAATTCGACAATAATTAAGAGTACTTTGCCGCTCCACACTGAAGTTATAAGAGACTAGATAAGTTTATGTATACACATCAATAAAATATAACTCTTATCTTGCAAGGGAAAATAGTCGTACAAAGCGCAGTCTGCAAAACCATAAAACAGAATGCCACATAGAATTATGAGTTTGGTTTGTTTGATTGTTAACATATTAAAGTTATTGCGGTATCTAGTCTGTTTCAACACTTTCCCTTTTCAGCCAAAAATTCTAGGAAGAAATAACTAAATGATTTTTTTCCCAGAAAATACTATTTTAACAAATTGCATTTTAAAACCCGCAAAACATTGAAATCATAGTCATATCACAGTGAATATAGTATAAGATACCTGGAAAAAGTAGACACAAAATGACTTATATACATATTACATGAAGTAAATAGCAGACTGACCAAAAATGACCGCTTGAACATCATGTAACAATACGGAGAAAATGTAACATGTGCGTTTCTTTGTATACAGAGTGTAGTATGTATAATTAACACGTATAACAAATGTACTTTTACTACCTTCAGTTTCGTAAACAGCAACAACAACAACAATAGAAATCAGTCAACGCACCTTTATTATAGAACAAAAATGTACTATAGCATACATTATGTACTTTATGTAGTAAAAGTTATGTAATATTCCTTATTTGGTAAGTTACACCGCCTCCACAGCTATTTTATCTACATGAAATGTATTAACGAGTAGTGAAAATTATTGTGTTCAAATGTTAGCGACCATTTAGTATGAATACAAACAGAGAACAGTAAATGTTAAATGTTTAGCCTAGTCATTGTACTTATTGTCCAAGCTGTTTATTAGTGTATTGTATAACACCACGTGATTTCATTCTTACTCCCACGACGTTGTTTGCTTCCCGTCCCCAATTTTACATTACATTAGACATGTACTGCGAAGATTGTAAAGACCAGGAACCAGACTACCCGCGATATTAGGCCTTTTCGACTGGGCTGTTTCGTGGAGCAGGTTACAGTCTGGTTTCCGTTCTAAATTTACAGTTGTATTACTGTAGTAGTGCTGTAATTGTGGGGACGGGACCCAAAACTTGCTTCACGAAACAGCCCAGTCGAAAAGGCCTATTGTTTGCACCGTAAAGAAAAAAGATAATAACAATCGCACAGGGACGGTAGCATACTCATCAGAAACAGCAGAGTGCGAAATACTCAACTGCTACAAAAACACGACATATCACTCCGACAACCTGCTAGTTACGACCTTATAAGACTCAGGAGAATGCACCGTTACAATAACAAATGCACCGTCAAAATAAATTCGACTGGGAGGGGACACATCTCCCGCCCCCACCGCTCTTGATCCCACAGGAAAACATTCCTGGATACGGCCCTGCTCATACATATTTGAAATATGCATCACAAGGCGTCTCTTATAAGCCAATTTCATGAAAATCGGAGCTGGTCATGTTGACCAAATCGAAGTTGAAAAATCTTGTTTTTCCATAAACATAAAGAGTAGTTTTCAGAAAGATTTTTCTTGTTTTCTCAAAATATTGCATTTGTATATTAACCACACATGTGAATAAGATTTTGCTAATACGTCAGCTCGCACTGCAGAGCCGATCATCGTGTCTCTTGACTCTGTTGATGACGTATTGATTAATCACTACATCATGAAATAATGACTAAAAGCCGTTCGACGTGACGATTACTTATGAACGCGGTGAGGATTTGCTAGTCGTACGTAATAGTACATCTAGACACCGCCCATGGTTTTTCATGATATAAGCAGCGTCTGCCAGCACAGAAATAAATTCTAAAAAAAAAATGTTTTCTAATGACAGTCACATATCTTTCATTTGTATGTATACAAACGATATAAAACCATTTACCATTATTCTATTTATTTTATCATAAGTTTAATTAAGTTATTGCTTAACATTTACGCCGTCTTGTTTGTTATGGACTACTTTTTGCGCGGACTCATACATAACACAAGTTTACGCATGTTGTGGCATTTGTTCCGGTTCCCGCTTGCATTCGAATGTCAGTATGATTGGCATAATATGCCGGAAACCAATCATGCAAATATCTTGAGATGTATGCATATCTATAGACTAGTGGCACATGTGCCCCTAGTCCAAAAAACCGAGGTTCCGTGAATGACGCTTTACTGCAGACACTATTACATGATTGGATTATGGCACATGTTATAGATAATGATGAGGCTTCCAAGAACTTTCCTGTTAGCAATGAGGTCAAACAGGGCAGTGTCCTAGCACCGACACTGTTCTCCATAAAGTTCTCTGCAATGCTCACAGATGCCTTCACTTCAGAAGATCATGGTTTGGAAATCCGATACAGAACTGACGGCAAACTGTACAACCCGAGACGACTGAAAGCACAGACGGGAGTATGCCAATCTACCATTCGTGACCTACTGTTTGCTGATGATTGTGCTTTGAATGCCAACAAGCTCAGATGCAACACAGCATGGACAAGTTCTCTGCTGCGTGTGACGATTTTGGTCTTACCATAAGCACCAAGAAGACTGAAGTAATGTACCAACCCTCGCCAGGCTCTGTCTACAAGGAACCCAAAATCAACATAAAGGGCACATCACTTCAGGCAGTGGACAAGTTCACGTACCTTGGCAGTACTTTATCACGTTGTGTGCACATCAATGTTGAACTGAGCAGTAGAATTGCCAAAGCCAGTGCAGCGTTCGGAAGATTGCGCCCCACTGTCTGGGAAAGAAGAGGCATCTCACTGGCAACTAAACTCAAAGTTTATAAAGCGGTTGTTATCACCACTCTCCTATATGCAAATGAAACATGGACTGTGTATAGTAGACATACCCGCAAACTTCAGCACTTTCACACGACTATCATTCGCAAGATCCTTACAATCAGCTGAAGGGACAACGTTCCTGACACACAGAAGTATTGGATAGAGCTTACCTACCCTCAATCCATACACTTCTTCAGCTACGATGGGTTGGACATGTGTACAGGATGCCCGACACCAGGATCCCAAAACAGCTTCTCTATGTTGAGCCAACGTCTGGAAAGAGAGCTGTAGGTGGGCAGAGGAAAAGATTTAAGGACAACCTCAAATCTGTCGTCAAAGCAATTAACATCGATTGGGGAAACTGGGAAATCTCTGCTCTTGATCGTCCTTACTGGCGCCATCTCATTAAGTGTTGGATTAAAGAGCTCAGAAAAATCACGCCTACAGACTGCGAAAGAGAAACGTGCCATCCGCAAAGACAGTTCAGCCAGCACCTCAACAGAACCATCTACTGAACACAAGTGTGACACCTGTAACCGATATTTCCGTGCCCGGATCGGACTCATCAGCCATCTCCGGACGCACAGAACTCAGTGAACTGCATAGAAGGAAGTCATGGTCCTCATTATACTCTGATGGATCAACAACACTGCAGACACTATAAATAACTAAGAATGCGTCTAGAACTGGGGCATATTCTGTATCAAACAATATACCACAAAAAACTAAAATGACTAACTTCTTCTGTTGGCTTAACCCATATGGGTCGCCCGGCTGCATTGATAAAAAAAGGCATAGTCATATAGAAGTATAATTTGAGGCCTGAATTCGATTAAACTTGAAATTAAAGTGATAATAATACATAAAATGTACCCACAAAATGGCACACAATGCACTCGATTCAGTTACTGTAACGTTTCTAATATTAGATCAGACACAAAGATAATTGACGTAATCTGTCCTAACAGCGGACCGTTTTTTCTGTTTTAATAGCATACATCCGCATTACACATGTATTTCAAAATACCGTAAGGTCACTTATTTTCGTGGGTATTAAATTTCGTGGATTTAGATGAAAACACATTTTCGTGGGGTCGTAAATCCGTGGATTACAAAATATGGAAGGGTGGTCCTATGTTCAATATTTGGAAGGTCGATTATCTGTGGGGATTATATTTCGTGGCTGAGTTCAACAATGAAATCAACGGAAATTTAACTTCCTCGAAAAAAATTGTTTTACAATATTATATTCTCCAGAGACCTCGTAAGAGAATATAGATAAATTCTACGGAAACGGCTCATAGACGTGTTAACTACGTAAACCAAAGTGCTTCAAATAACGTGAAGTGTTTGAGCGTTTTGTTTTATGTCCATGTGAGGGTTACATTGTATAGAAATAGATGTAACGCTTTGGTGTTAGCTTTTGAATACATTAGACCTTTAAGCATTGATATACTTGTAATTTGGCATGTAAGAAATCACACAGTGTAGTTTATTTTGGATTGTGCAAGGACGCCAAAAAACCCAGGCCGGCCGTACATACCATTAAACCCGCCCAGTCGCAGGTGTCTTTATCGACTCCTCCGTCGCTCATTTACTAATAATATTATAAACAAGGGAGGTCCCAAAACCGGCACCAATTTTACAAACAGCCCGTGTAACTTTTACCATTTTTTTAAAATAGAAGTTAAATGTAAAGTGACAATTGTCAGCTCCAGATTATATCATGTTAAAGTCAATGGCCAGTTGACAGACCTATATCATTGAAAAGCAGTATGTTTCAGCTACACAAGAAGACTAAAAAACAGGGGGTCGTGTTTAATATAAAAAGGATTTCGTTCGTCAAAGGCGGTCGACAGATTTTTTACACACCGATCCAACGTGGGTTTTACCCTACTGGACTTTCGCTTTGTCAAATATGCCAAAATCTCAAAATATTCAAGATGAAACACATTCACTCATTCAACTACATGTATACAATACCTTTAAACTCAATAAGATGATCCTAGTTCCATTCGGTCAAGGCATATCACCATTTCCAGGCAAACAGAAGTTTCCGTAAGGACTATTTGAGTCGATCCGATTTTGGTTAGCGTATGCATTTAGTGGTTTACAACCTTGAGTGAGAGGCCATGGAGTCGATACAGAACTTAATGACACGTGATAGTATTCGATTACTGTAAAATCATTATTTTTCGAGGGAGTTAAATTTTCGTTGATTTTGTTGTTGAACTCGCGATATAATCCTCACAGTTAATAGACATTCCAAATATTGAGCATAGGACTACCCTTGCATATTTTGTAATCCACGAATTTACGACCCCACGAAAATGTGTTTTTATCTAAATCCTCGAACTTTAAAATATAATACCCACGAAAATATGTGATTTTACGGTACTTAGCACGAGCTGCTGGAATAATACCCAATGTCAAATCGAACACCCTGGGGCGAGTTCAGGTGGAAACTCTAGGTTAGTGTATGCTTTTACTGGAATGATGTTTACTCCCACCAATACATGTCTCTAAATTTATCAACCAATCAAAAGCTTGGCCCTGGTAATATCTTAAACAGCTTTTGTCCCGCTCGTTTCGCGTACCGTAACTGAGAATCAGTAAACCCTAACAGGAGTCGGTGTTCCTGGAGTTCGACTCTTCAGTGATGAAGGCACAAAAGTGTAGAAAAGAAGTGCGTTCGAATGGAACTCGAGTCTACGTAGATCGAACTCGCGCCCCGTCCGAACTCGCCCTTAGTGGAGTTCGACTCTTCAGTGGTCAAGGCACAAAAAGTGTAGAAACCAAATGCATTCAGTTGGAACCCGAGTCTACATAGACCGAACACGCGTTCCATGTGAACTGGCCCCAAGAGTAATCGAAAACCGTCATTGAAATTGACTGTTGACATTTGTAGACAGACAAGCCTGTATAAACCTATCCATTTACAGAAAAGTTTCGAAATAAGACGCAAGACAACCATTTATGCTTTTAATTAGTACTGTATTATATTTCACTTAATAACTCTCTCTCACTTTGTATATGTGTATATGTGTTCATTGAATAACTACAATTACAGTAGGAGTGTATGTACCATACTTTTAAACCAATTATTTTGTATGCTAAAGTAAAAATATACAAATTGATTATATTGTTTATTATTATATGACTATATTTGATAAGATTAGAACTGAATATGCTAATAATGTCACAATTAACCATTGTAAAATATGTGAAATTGTATATACGTGTAGAATGATAGGCATATTTGCCTTTTTCTTGAATAAACTACATTTTTTGTACGGGTATATATATTAACTATGTCCACGCATGTTAATTAAATTAACATGCGTGCTATGTCCTATTAAGTAAATCGGACACAATGCACTTACAAACAACCTTTAATATGTCAACGACTTCATATACTCTAAACAGGATATTTTTTCAAACTATCCAAACACAAACTAAAGTACGAATTCTCTGGCCCAGATACCAAGGACACATGGAGCGTTAAATAATAATAACTTATCATATTTCAACATCGATATTTCATGATAATAGATGAAATTTATTGACAAAATGTAGGCCAGAATAGAGGTAGGGTTGGCTCTAATGACAGTAAATGTCATTGATCAGTGTATTTGTATAACACCTCTCATTTTATTCACACATTAAACGAGAAGGCTTTTGTGTCATCATTCAAGTTCCACTGGGGAAAATGTGACCTGGATTCATGCACTTGTATGATTAAAAATTCAGTGACAAGACCGAATTTTGTCGATATAGATCACTGTTGCATCAATAGGTTATTGTATTCACAGTGTATACACGAGCCAACTTCCGGTTATCGCAATAAGTCATACTCATTGAAATGTATAGTCTCCCAAAAAGGCATACACTGACTGGAAATCATAGATACTTTTGCTCACAATTAGTCATACTGGTTGAATTGTATAGTCTCCCAATAAGTCATGCAATGAGCGGAAGTCACAGATGCTTTTGTTCGCAATTAGTCATACAAGTTGAATTGTATAGTCTCCCAATAAGTCATGCAATGACCGGAAATCAGAGGTGCTTTTGCTCGCAATCAGTCATACAAGTTGAATTGTACAGTCTCCCAATAGTTCATGCAATGACCGGAAATCACAGGTGCTTTTGCTCGCAATCAGAGAAACAAGTTGAATTGTATAGCCTTCCAAAAAGTCATATAATGACCAGCTTTTGCTCGCAAAAAGTGATACAATTTGAATTGTATAGCCTCACAAAATGTCGTTCAGTGATTAAGTTTATATTATTTGTGCAACCTTGTATTTGGGGGGCGGGGTGTTGTGATAGCCGAGTGGCCTAATTACATTCCGACTTCACATTGCTAGGAGTTGGCGACCAACAGTACGGGTTCGACTCCCACTGTAGCTACATTAACCATTAATTTCTTCATCGATTTCTATGTAATTTACGCCACGCTAAGGGAACAATTATTTGCTTTCCATGAAATATAAAATATTTTTCAGCGGCTGTGCCGTTTTGTCCACTACCTTGTGAAACCGTTGAACGTGTAGGTTTCACAGGGTAATGGAAAAATCGGTAAAACTGCTGAAAAAGATATTATGTTTCACGGAAAGCAAATACTTTTCCCCATAGCGTGGCGTATATTTCATAGAAATCGGTGAAGAAATAAAATACTTATGGCTATATTTGTGTTCCAATGTTTACAAATTTCTACTTGTAACTGTAGTCAAAAGCCACGTGGTATTGCTACCCTGGAATATAGATCAATGTTGCATCATAAGTTTACAATAGATAGCGAGAACGAGGGGTGGGGAGGGTAATCATACATTATTCTACTTTTACGGCTAACAACCGTGACATTGCAAAAATATTAATCGGCTACCGCCATCGAAGTTTTTTTCGATTGTCTCATTATAATAATGTTTTTGATTGTCAATTTATATTCATTCTGTAGATAAGGCTAGCGTAATACATACCCTTATAAACAGATTATAATAAATCAGGCAGAAAAGGCTGCACTAATAAAAAACAACGGAGCACGACGAATGACACGGAAAAGTACAGTGTACAAATTTAACTTTCTGAACCAAACTGTAGCCCCGGTCTTTTTGGACCTTTTCCATAGGTATGTTAGACTTCAACGGACAACTCGCATGCTATCCTGGCGGTACCAAGTCTTAATCATTTTACATTTCGACTCATAGAAATATTTGCAAAAGAAAATTTTAAAATTAATATTTTTCATAATCTATGGTTCGACACCTTTAAGGATAACGCAGCATTTTTGAAATTTAAGACGATCGTACATCATGTTTGTCAATGGAAGATACAAGTTATTGGTTGTACAGATATTATGGTGGCTGATTTATGCCATGTCGTATTTTCGCTTTTTCGCCACAACAAAGCGAAAAGTCGACTTTGTCGTGTTTTCGCATTGTTACATTTTCGCATTGTTACATTTTCGTCACGACAAAGCAAACATACGACAGATGTTAGGCGAAAACATGACACAATTTTAATGTCGTATTGTGGCCCGTCATCTGTCGTATTTTCGCTTTTTCGCCACAACAATGCGAGAATGCAACAATGTAAAGATACGACACAGTTGACTTTTTCGCATTGTTACATTTTCACATTTTCGCTTTGTTGTGGCGTTAAAGCGAAAATACGTCATGACATAAATCAGCCACCTTACAGTTATAAATCACGCAAACACACAAACGTACTCTTTTCCTATAAAAATATATTTGATACTGTAATCCTTTCATACAAAGTACATTAAAAACGTAACCTTCTTTCCTGTTCAGAAGAAGAGTATAGGTAAATTTCCAACTTGGGTAGCTAAACGGGGTGATTAACTGTATAAACTCTATGGTTAAAGTACATAAATATGCATAACCTAGAAATACACCTATAGGTTTAATTGTGTTAAACTTGGTATCAATGACCGATATGTGTTGACAATATATTTTTCAGTCAAAGGTCATCGTATAACTCGTTTAATCAGGTCAGTCACCTGTTTACATAATATTCATTGACTTCATTTTTACGCCAAAACGTTTGTAACGTTTTTTACGCCAAACGTAACGTCATCTTTTATGACGTCATAACCCATGACGTTGTTTATTTCTTTGTTGTTTATTTTTATTATTCCTGATGAAGACAATACAGTCGAAACGTTGAGCAATCCTGGAGTTTGTCTTGATTTACTTTATTTACATAATATTGTAATATTGCCATTGCTCGTATCAATTTATAAATTTAACAGATAGTGTACAGGGTAGTAATACCACGTTGCTTTTGGCTACAGTTACAAGTAGAAATTTGTAAACATTGGAACACAAATATAGCCATAAGTATTTTATTTCCTCATCGATTTCTATAAAATATAAGCCACGCTAAGGGGAAAAGTACTTGCTTTCCGTGAAATATAAGATCTTTTTCAGCAGTTTTACCGATTTATCCATTACCCTGTGAAACCTACACGTTCCACGGTTTCACAAGGTAATGGACAAAACGGCACAGCCGCTGAAAAGACTTTATATTTCATGAATAGCAAATAATGTTCCCCTTAGCGTGGCGTATATTTCATCGAAATCCATGAAGAAATAAAATACTTATGACTTTTTTATTTTCCAATGTTTACAAATTTCTTCTTGTAACTGTAGTCAAAAGTCACGTGGTATTGCTACATTGGTGTATGTAGGAGTATAGGACTTGGTGCATTGTTGAACCGAATATTCACCGAATATATCTCGCAAACATAGGCAAGCGGTATCCATGATTGGCGGACAACACAAGCAGGTCTTTTTGAAAAGCTTTCAATTGCCACCGATTGTATGTTTCCTAAAAACAAGATCAA
Source organism: Spisula solida (assembly GCA_947247005.1). Taxonomy (NCBI): domain Eukaryota; kingdom Metazoa; phylum Mollusca; class Bivalvia; order Venerida; family Mactridae; genus Spisula; species Spisula solida. Next base: position 19,380,511 of record OX365962.1, on the reverse strand, counting down.
CTGTCCATCACGCATAATATCATCATAAGAAAATCGAATCCTTAGTAAACCGTGCCATCGTACTTGGCCTGTACTTATTGTTTGAAAAAGAATGGCTGACATTTTAAAAAAAATATTTATATTAAACATAATTATAAAGATATCTAGATCTATGTAATACATTCAGTACCTTAGTTCATCCGGGACCTCCTGCATTGGCCGACTTTCATCCGCCGACTTTGTGTCTAATACTGTAAAATCACATATTTTCGTGGGTATTAAATGTCGTGGATTTTGAAAACAGAATACATTTCCGTGGGGTCGTAAATTCGTTGAGTACAGAACATAAAAGAGTAAAACCCATGTTATGTCTGAATATGAGAGGTTAATCCATCGTGGGGATTAGATTTCGTGGTCGAGTCTAACAACGAAATCCACGAAAATTCAACTCCCTGGAAAAATAAGGATTTTACAGTACTTGCATTTAGATAGAAGAAGAGAGATACGGAATGGTTTGTTGTTATATAGACCTAGGTACGTTTATTCACGAACCATTAATCAAATGAAATCAATGACACGTGACCCGCTTCTACAGGACCATGGTTCACAATTAATGTAAGCTACTTACATCCGTCGGTTATAAAAACACAAACTGCAACGGCGTTAAAAGTATCGTAAAATATTATGTTAATTGATTTTATTACTTCTGTCTACGAGTTACCTAAGTGGAACAACTAGTAGAATATTCTGTATACTATTTTATCACATAACCTGCGGTCCAGCAGTGCCGAAAAGCCATGCCGTAAATATCGTTCGGCACTCCCAGAGCGTGCAATAAATATTATTTTGTCCACTCGTTTAATAAAACTCGTATGTAATGAGCAATCATGCAAGATCCTCTATATAACAACAGTCATATCGCTGGCTTTGGTTGAGAAGGTCGTAAGTGCGACTTACACCCTTATATGACACATACATATTTGAAATCTGCATCTCAATGCGCTCATATGAGCCTATTGTCATGAAAATTGGAAGTGGTCATGTTGACCACACTGAAGTTGAAAAAGCTTGTTTTTCCATAAATAAAGTCTAGTTTTCAGACAGATTTTTTCTTGTTTTCTCAAAATATTGATTTAGTATTTACGACCTTCTAATTATAAGCCAGCGAATTGAAACGTGCTTGATGCTCTATTCTGTTCAGTTCTGTGATTTGAAAAAACTTTGTTCTAGAATTGCCACAATGGCGCACTCGCAGTCGGCTAATTTAAATATTTATTGCACATTTTGACAAGGCGATATTTCCTGTACGGGTTTACGGCCCCGCTTGACCACAAGTTATCCGTGCCACCGTTTTGACGTCCTTTTCTTTTTAAAACGTAGTTCAATACTTCTTATAAAACGTTATTCAATAAGTATGTATATTAGAACGAAGCTCTATGTGTGCTCTTTCCGTCAAAATAGAGGTATTGAAAGTAGTTCGTTATTTACATCATTTAGACATACTAATTCCAGGCATTACATTCGATTGATCGAATAGTCACCAGTATCGTGCTTAATGTCATAGTTGTATCGTGATTACCACTAATTATTGAGGCTTATACCAGTGTGGCAATATTCGACGCATACATACAATGATGAACCGGCAAATTGCGAGTATTGTATAGACCCTCGTCTTTAAGGCGAGTGACCTTATGGACGAGTGCACACTGTATACAAATACTACTCAGTAACGGTAAGGCAAGACTTAACTATTAGTCAATTCTAAATAGTGGACTATTTTTTTTGCTCTAAATTCAAGACTTTGTAACTTTACAACCATTTACATTTACATAATGTATTTAGTAATTACCACCGCATGATTTCAAAATGATTTAAGTAGAAATATTAGTGTAACTTTAAAGTACAGTATCATATATACGACAGATAGTATTAGGCTATATTGTGTCAAGAACAAGGACGCGTTGGCGATCTAAAGTACATAAAGACCGAAATGTGAGAATCTGGTTAGAGTTACCCAATCTACCTGTATACCAAACATTACATTGATATTTTGCTGGAAGTCACCGCCGATCAATGATAATCGAATGCATAAAATCAATACAATAATTTAGAACCTAAGTTTTTAATACTTTCTTAACTATAAATTCGGTTTTTTAAACTTGTGTTAATAGAAAAACTATAGTTTAGTTATTTTGGCCTAATTTAGCACATGTATATATACGTGGGCGGTAGTTTTTCAACCTTTGTTGGATATTTGACCGGTATATTCGAATTACTACATTGTTATCAGTCAGTATACTGAACTATAACCTTATTTGTAGATTAATAAACGCCTCATTGTAAACTTATTTTGCAACGGTGGCCGATATCCACGTCTATATTCGAACTTCTTTGGTCTGTCCGCAAGAAGACTTACCCGAGGTAAAAATGTATTTTTGAAAAGTGCAATTCGTATGATTCACTGCATAAATGATGATATATAATTATATTAAAATCTATATGTATACATAAACATCTGCATATTATACCACGTCATGCTTCGAAATGTTTATAAAATTGCATTGTATACTCTTGTGTTGTTAATATACCAACCTATTGAGTAAATAAAGTTATGTTATGTTCACCATTTTTCAAGAATTACATGCATTCGTATATTATGTTAATGAAACCACGTCCCCATCCCCGGGGAAGGGCGGTGATACGCGGCGGGGAATTGCCCCGTGTTTTTAACTTTCCGGTGTCCCCGCACTGCCGTGTGAGTACGGTGCGTTTGTTTCGCGTCATTTCATAAAATTTATAGCAAGATAGCTAAGCTTTTCCGACAGAAACACGAAACTACTCTTTTCTTATAAGAATCAAAGCACTGAGAGTGCTGTTGGGAGGCGATCTGGTTGCTGCTACTAAAGCTTAAACCGACTTTTCACGTTTAATTTTCTTTTTCTTTCTGCCGATCTTGTCTTGAATGTCAAAATAGGCATATGTGACTATATATAGGCATGTTGGGTATCTAAATAATTGTAAAAAGGGGCATAGTAATCTATATGTAATACGTGTATTGAATGCGTATTTCAAAAGTGGCTTTAAAATAATACTACGCGCCTATTCATCAGATTATACAGTACCGTCTTGTTATCACTTCCCTCACAGCGTGAGGCATCTATAGAAAGCGGCTAGTATAGCCTCACCATATGATTGCATAACAGGACTTTTAGACGATATACGATTATTTGCTAAAACCATCACTTGACCCTGGTCTGAAGTTTCTATAAATAGCTATACAGCCGGGACATTTGATGAACACGTCATTTTCATATTACGAAACAAGTTCGACCCGGCGGAGTGATTATCTGCAAAAATATCGATTTAACGAACAGTTTCACAATAATTTTTGATCTTAGAATAAACAAATGTTGCTGATTGAATTAAATCAGTTGAAAAATTTGAGGAAACATATGTAGCAGTATTGGGAATGTTGAGGTTGACAGTTTCTGGTACTACTTGAATGCGGATTCATATAGCAGCATAAAGGCGGTTTAGGTTGCATTAAGAAATGGGCAATGATAGTATTAAGAGGCTGATGCCTCCCAAAAACATCTGATTGCCGAGCATCTCTTATATTATATATAGTCTAAGGACGTCAAGTCACAGTTTTGTTACACTATTTTGTATAACGCATGGGTTGAACATTAACCGAGTGACTAAGCGCTCTCGACTACCAATCCGAGGTCCCTGGTTCGAATCACGACTGGGTCACCCGAAATTTCACAAACGCTTTTCAGTGTTTCCCACCAAATAATAATAATAGTAAAAACACGTTATTTTACAACTGTTAGAACTTATTGGACAATATGAAGACACATTTTAATATCCAGGGAGAAGGCTTCAATACAATACCACGTGGCGAGTGACGTCATTTTTGATAAAAAGCGCTAGTAAAAATGTGTAAATAAAAAGTTATAAACAACCTTAAGTATTTTATTCTTCGTACGATTTTAACAAGACGTCCTTAACGTTCAAGCTAAGAATGAGCACTCTCAACACAAGGTGACAGATTTCTACTTGCGTTCTTAGCCAAAAATAAACGCCAAATACCACATGGTATTTTTACACTGAATAGTGTATAATCCCATTGCGTATATCAAATGACCGTGTGGACTGCAAAGTATCTGGGTAAAGGTGCCAGGAAACTGTATCGGCACACCAATGAACCAGACTGTCTGTTCGAAATAAGAGCTAGGCACTCCTGCATGCAGCGCTTGACATGTCTGTATCAGATGTCTCTCTCGCCCTTCGGCTTTCTTTTCAGTCTAACACTCTGGTCAGAGCATTCTGTATCTACACTTGTAGACACAGCGCCCTTGTGGCTACAATGCTTTTGAACGTGTGTTGGCATGAAAAAGGTGTTATACAAATCCGGTATATTTTAAAGGGTCAGGTGGTCAACTATTTTAGACTACAAAGTAAAGTATATCCAGAAATATGACCTTGTTATTACAACTGTTTCTATTTTAGTTATGTATCATTAATCATTATATATTTGTGACCTGTCAGGTACACTTTATTTAACACTAACGGAAACCATAACGTTACGCCTATATTCAAAATGTGTATACTTAATTAACATATTTAAATTTTTTGATGAAGGTTTCAGTTAATCATGAAACTCCTATCTAAACATATTTATTTCGAAATTATATTTTTTTTAAAAGTAAAAAGAAACTAAATCAGACGGTGTGTAATTACAATGTTTATCCCAAATAGTAGTACATTATGAAGATATCTTAAGCAAATTCGTGGTTAAGATACTTTGAGTACTTTGTGAAAATGTAGCTCTTAAACTATAAATCCATTTCTGTAAACTAATCTTCACCAACGACACATTTACCTGTGTTACTACCGTGATATCAAAGCACTGACGGAAATTGTAACATTAAAAGCGCATTAAAACGTTCGTGAACATTAATTTCGTGCATTTTGGTTCAGTACAAATTCGTTGTGTCGTAAATTCGGGGATTAAACATGCCCTTGATCGTGTAGATTAGATTTAGCGGGCGAGTTCATCCTCAAAACCAACGGAATAATGTCATTATTTAATATCATATATAAGCGGATTTAGCTCAGTGGTAACGCACTGGGCTGTCAATCCAGAGGTCGTGGGTTCAATCCCTGGCATCGGAACTTGACATTTCTGAAATATTTATAATATTTCCCGCTATATCTGGCCGTATGGTCTGCAAAGTATCTGGAAGTGCCAGGAAGCTGTGTATCGGTGCTATACACCGGGCACATTACAGAACCAGGCTGTCTATTCTAAATAAGAGCTAGGCGCACTTCTGCAGCTCCGGACATACCTGTATCTAATGTCTCTCTCTCCCTTCAGGGGCTTTCTCTCAGTCTGTCCCTCTGGTCAGATCATGCTGTATCTGCACTGGTAGAGGATGCACATGCGCCCTTGTGGCTGCAACATGGGTAAAGTGCCTTTGAACGTGCGTTCGCATGAAAAGGGCGCTATATAAATCTGGTATATATATTATTTTATAGTAATTTAGAAGACCAGCTTAACGTCATCGTTTACCAGTAGTAACTAAACAACAAACATAATACGTAATAGAATCTAATTTCTGGGTCGTAACCTTTGGGTATCAACTACATTTGTATATAAAGTATATAGCTAAAAGTGCAGTCACGGCTCAGTACTTGTTTTTGATCAACAAAAGTACATTTCCTTTATAAATAATAAACATATTTATAGTACATAACAGTTGACCAGCTCCTAATAATTATTCTTCGCGTGTTTTTGTGAAAGTGCAGTCACGGCTCAATACTTGTTTTTGATCAACAAAAGTACATTTCTTTTATAAATAATAAAACATATTTATTGTACATAACCTTTGACCAGGTGCTAATAATTATTCTTCGTGTGTTTTCGTTATTTCGTTATTGTACTGTAATCTGATTAGACGATGGATAAGCTGGTTTATTCTAAGGAGTCATATAAAATGTTACGAGCTATATTATGGAAAATAGCAACGTCATCAGTTATTTTCTACTACTAGTAGTTATATAGACTTTATTTATAGAGAAAGCTTATTTAGCATAATATAAGACAACGCTAATCTACCATAAGGTCCTCATAAAACAATAAAACTGAACAAGATATTAAAACAAGACACAGTTATGACCAGCGATCCAGAAAACAAACTCCTGTCGCATTAATTTTTATATGTTTGAGAGAAAAACTCTGTAATTAGAGAAAAATTCGCCTCACCCAAACCTTTTCAAGGTCCGATATTTAAAGTTATACCAATCATCTGATTAATATATATTTGTAATGGGGAAAAATAGTAAATTATCACCCCTTACTACTCTCTAAAACTCCACCGGTCCTATCATGCGGATTACTCTGTTTTTATCCCTGTTTTGTTTGTTGTACATGGTAGTAATTAGGCTGAACTATTTGCAACATTAATTATCAGATCAAATAATACATTTGGCTACATGTTGTTTACACACCATGGTATATAAATTTTTATGGCCCTAACATATTAGGTAATACAGAAGTGAGAAATTTCATATCTAAAATCAATGATATTTCAGTTAAAAACAAGGATAAAGTCCGAGGATCTCAACTAGTTAGGACCTGTATGCTAATTGGTCTACCTCGGGCTTTATCTTACAAGGGAGATAATTTATATGTCACTTATGTCTCTCATTGTAAGCATCTCCAAGATCGGTTCTGCAATACATGTGTATTCTTGAACACTACCAGTGCTGTGAACTTGCAATTGTTGTTTTGTTAGACTTGTTCATGTGATATGCGATTTAGATTTTGACCCCTTTTGTGTATTGCAGCTTTTGAAGTATTTTATAATTCTTCTCAGGCCAAATTACAAGTATATCAATGCTTAGGTCTAATGTATTCAAAAGCTAAGCCCAAAGCGTTACATCTATTTCTATACAATGTAACCCTCACATGGACATAAAACAAAACGCTCAAACACTTCACGTTCATTGAAGCACTATGTTTTACGCACTTTCATGAGCCGTTTCCGTAGAATTTATTTATATTCTCTTACGAGGTCTCTGGAGAATATAATATTGTAAAATAATTATTTTTCGAGGGAGTAAAATTTCCGTTGACTTCGTTGTTGAACTCAGCCACGAAATATAATCCCCACAGATAATCGACCTTCCAAATATTGAACATAATATATACAAAATTATTAATAAGTTTATTTGATAATTAATCACTGTGATAGGTACATAGTGCCTAGTAGTTTATTGCATCAAAAATAAATTGCTAGAATATTGCGCTGAACGAGAGTCTTTTTGGGCTAAAATATTACAAAATATAAACGAAAAGTGTGAATTTTGGGAATCTGTTGATTATTTTGGATTTTTTACCCCATAAAAAATACAGCACACTATGGAACTTGATTTCAGCATTGTATGAGACATCCATAACACTACATGCTCCAACAAAATTGCTTTCTGTCTATTGTATTTCCCTTTTTTGTAAATGTGGCACTTCCATGGGGGCCTGTGCTAATTAATTGACGTCATCATGTATTACTGTGTTTACGCGACGTAAATAGCGTCATTTCAATCGTCATGTCTAATTTTCATCATGTCAGAGCATGTCAATAAGTTGGACAATTTTGAAAAGGTATATTTTTTTAGAAACCTTAAACATTAAACTACACAATTCTATCAACATTCAAAGAGGTGAAATTTTGACCTCAGGTTGGAAAACCCACAGCAGAGCTCAAATAATTATGCATTATAAAATAATGTTCTACTAACTAGAGACAAGAATTGTTTAATACGAGATAGCAAAAAACAAATAGGTATTGCACTTTTTCAAGACATTTTTAACTTAATTGTTCCATGAAAGCGTGTTGTCAATAGTTACACCTAGTATATTTTCTGATGAACTTACATCAATTTTCGAGTCCTGGAATTTTATACATAGGCATAGCTGAGTTAAGTGGTGGATGCTTTTTTTGTTGTTAAAATAACCATAAACTTAGACTTTGAAATATTTAGTGCCATTCGGTTGTTATTACAACAGGTATTTACATTTTTGAGATCATCAGAGAGGAAATCTAACAAGTCCGTTACATTAGAATTGTAAGCTGAAAGAGTTGAATCAACTGCAAATATGTACCATTGATATAGAGAAGAAACAGTGTCGGCCCTAGCACAGATCCTTGAGTAACACCAGTACAAACCACAGGTAACTGTATCATTGATAATGAAATCAATGATATTTTCACTCCCATACATATGAGATTTGCAAGCTAACCAAAACGGTTTATTGAGCTGTGTTTCGGAGTAAAATGCTCTGGTAAAGTCATCAATGACCTAAGTATTCACCTGACATATAAGTCGGTTGACTTCTGTCTTTGAGATATGATTTGATCCAGTTTAATTTTAAATTGTGTGTGCATATGCGTCAAGTTTATTTAACAGAATGGAATGATTGACCAGGTCAAAATGATCAGAGACTATAGATATAATGTTACCTATAGTGTCAGGCATGACGGTGTATTTACGTACCTAAAATCAGAATCAATATAGACACATTCCTATTTATCGATTCCAGTACAACCAAAGGTACCGGCAACAAGTACTTTATCATCATTATTATTTTGCACCGTAAATTAAAGGTTCGTCTCCGTACAGTAAACACGTATATAATAAAAATGGCGCTATTTCGAGGACAATAATAAAGTACAAACCCAAAGTGTCCCATTGCTGTTTTATTATTCGGTATTTATGGAAACCTGAAAGTTTTTTTCTAATTAAATTAAGAGTTTATCACGTGCGCTTTTAGTACGCATCAAATCGATTTGAACGGAAGGAGGTTGCACGTATGAAGTGCTTAATAGTGTTGACAATAATATCGGTAAAACAAGCTAACCAATCTATATAATAGACCAAGTACTGAAAGAGTCTGCAACAAGTGTTATTTGCGTTGTTTTTGTTTTTACGGCACTCAATTAATTGTATAAATTTTGTAGTTACGGCAAATAAAACAGTGCAATAACAGCAGTAAGTACTGCACCAGACGATAGAGTGATAAGTACTGTACTGTGTGGTACGTAATATCACCATACACACGACTCTATATGCGCTTGTTTATCATCGCTCCCGTAAATCCGTATGGGTAAGGCCCCCAGAAGAGGTTAGTCACTTTAGTTTTTGGGAATAGTGCATGATACAGAAGATGCCCCAATTTCCAGAAGCATCCCATGTTCTTTTACAAAGCATCACACACACGATCTCGCTTAACGTCTCGTCCGAAAGACTAAATCATACACGGGACCTCGCTTAACGTCTCGTCCGAAAGACTGGATCATACACGGGACCTCGCTTAACGTCTCGTCCGAAAGACTGGATCATACATGGGACCTCGCTTAACGTCTCGTCCGAAAGACTGGATCATACATGGGACCTCGCTTAACGTCTCGTCCGAAAGACTGGATCATACACGGGACCTCGCTTAACGTCTCGTCCGAAAGACTGGATCATACACGGGACCTCGCATAACGTCTCGTCCGAAAGACTGAATCATACACGAGACCTCGCTTAACGGCTCGTCCGAAAGACGTAGTAATTTTTAGTTTTGTTAGGTGGGAAACACTGAAAAGTATGGATCGAATCAACACTATTCGGATCAGCAGTGAGTAGCTCTTACCACTGGACCACGTGTCCACCTAGGAAAATAACACATATATCAGTTCTTTATAATTATATAACGAAATCAATCGTGAAAGCTCGGCCATTTCCGTTTGTCTCCGGTAAATGCATACAGACCGATGTACACCGTGTGCAACTATAATGGAGTCAAGCAAGTGCATGAGAACTTATAAAACCTTATAAAACCTATACTCGCACACACTGGTTATCATCGACGCCTCAGTGTCATTCAATGTTAAAATCTCTTCACACAAAGTTTCTAATCGGTAATATATATACTACTCATATTTTGATAGGGGTCAAGAAATAATAAAGCATGTCCGTCTTACATTAACTATACAAAACTGATTTCGAACACACTGCGCAAAAAATTAAAATATCTTCTAATTTGCTGCTAAATTTCGAATTATTCATGTGTTGCGTTTGGTATGCATTGTCATAATGTCGTCATTTTTCAGGTAACTGATAAGCCCTTATAATTGGCAGGGGCATAAGTGGCAAGGGTAACTCTATTCTATTCCCGTATTGTGTAAGAAACTGACCGTATTCTTTATCAAAGAGACTTAAACGCAGCACTAATATTTTAGTGAGGTTTTGGTTATCAGCAGTTAGACATCAAATTTTGAACAATTTTTATTCTTTTACAATTTTGCAGTTGTAAAGTTATGTTTCTGAAAGTTCCATCAGCCCATCTTTTTCAATTAGCTAAATATCTACAAGCAAAATTTGTTGACTCTTATCAAATTTTGAGTAGTATATAATAAAGTACAGTTCAAGCAAGATAGTACTGACAGTATAAATAAGTAGAGCAATATTATAGTACGGGGAATTTGACTTAAACACCGACCTTCTATTAGCATAATTTAACAGCTGATATATTGGCTATTGTTATTACCCCGAGTATATGTTTCATTATCGGGGCGTATCACGAAGATGCTCGAGATGTAATCGTGACAAACTCTTACTATGTATCTAAAGGACCGTTATTGCACGATTTGTTGGCAGAAATTGATTTATCACATGTTTGACGTCGCGTTAGCGTAATAAAGCCATTATTTATTTTTGATAATACACTAGTGTAATAAAGCCTTGACGTGACGTCATTCAAAGTATAGGCGACGTCGTCAAAGTTGCGCGTTTATTATAGTGAAAAATAAGTAGCTATTTTTTGTTATGGCCGGAAAAGGCTAAGCAGAGCCTCGCATTTTATTATTTTATTCAACTCGTTTAATGAATTCAATATGAAAAGACACTCATGTAATATCCTCTATATATTTCACATAAGAGCCATATAATATATTCATTCATAAAGGTCAGGATCAGGTCAAAATCCCAGTACTATATGGTATATCACATCTATGTCAACATTCATAGTGAGTGATACTTAAGGTCGTTCATAAAAAGTGATATCTAAGGTTATCCATAGCAAGTGATATTTTAGGTCACTCATAACAAGTGATATTTAAGGTCATTTACTTATTCATTGCTGAGATTCATCGCCCTAGAAGATCTATTCGTAGGGTAAACAATATTGCCCCGAATATGGCTCGCGGCGAGTCTTATTCGTTGAGAGTGCCTCATCCCCGAATATGGCTGGCCATATACGCTAACCATATTCGGGGCTAGCCCTTATTCGGTTCAACAATAGTTGCCACAACCACACTACAGTCAGAACTCGATATAACGACATTCGATATACTGACAAATTCATTATACTGACATCATATTTTGGGACAAAAGTATTAAAATGCTCTTTGTATCAATTCAGTATACTGACATATTCGTTACAACGACATTTTTCTTGGAAACGAACAGCGTCGTTGTATCGAGTTCTGACTGTATCACTTTGTTTTAGCCTAATTGACCTTTCTGGGGACTTGGCATATATCTGATACATAGAAACAGTGCAAGATAAGCCTAGTTTAATATGACGCAATTATCTATAAAATATCGGACAATTTTCACATACACTTTAAATTTGTACTTTTATATATACTAGTATAGCACGGAGAATTTAACGTGATCTTGACCTTTATGTACGAATATATATTTCAAGGTTCTTGCGTTGAATATATATATTTCCACGAACAAATCGTACAATATCGGATCTTTAGATTAGTGTTGGTATTACACCTCGAGCGTCTTATTGTGATACGTCCGCTTAAGAAAACATACAATCGGGGTTATAAATATAGACAATATATCAGCTGTTAAATTATGCTAATAGAAGGTTGAGACTCGTGTCAAACTACCCGTACTATTGGTGTTTATCAGTATGTATACTGTACATACAGGTATAATGTTTTGTACGAGTGAATGAAATGCATGTAACAACTTTATACACAAAAACTCACAGCAGTATCGACGATATATACCGACATAATTATAACTTACAGTCTACGTAAAAAGGTTTCGTTACTCGATAGAACGGATCTCGTCTGGCAAGGATTGTGTACATACAGGGTGTTTCAAAATATATGAGCCGTTCTCCAGAAGATCTTCTCATATGTTACAGTATCGTAGGTTAATAACATTCTTATTAATGCAATATTTAAAATAGCATATTACATTAATTAAGAAATTTGTTAACACGCAAAACTGAACATATATTTTGACACACCCTGTACGTGTACTATAAACGCAAATCAACAGAGAAGATTTGTCCTCCATCGGATGTCCCTTTATGCTTTCCGGTAACTTGTGATGTACTGTACCTTTAAATATAGAATTGACATTGAGCCCACTTCCCTTTCCACAAGGTTAACCAAACACGGTTTACATTAATTTATTGTGTGTGAAAATACAGCGTCATATTAAAGTGCTGTATTGGAAATTCGTATTGAAACTCTTTTTGAAAAGTACAGTTTTAGAACTATATAATATTACCCATTATTACCTTTCAATGAACTAGTTGTTGACAAATATCGATTCTACATTCATTGATAGCTCGTCTAGGTAGGTTATAGTACATTGGTCCAGTTCACACAGGGACGCGTAACCTTGTACAGTCTTTCATTTAGCGAAATTTATTTATTTATACTTTTTTAGTCAACCGAACAGTCAAGTTGTTTCAATTGGTTCTACGATGCTTTTTTCGATCGTTTTTATTTGTCATTCTTATACGCGGTTATGTGTTTTCCAGCCAACTTGAGATGGACTGGTTGGTAGTCTCGTGTGTGTCTGTAATGTTCACCGGTCATGTTAAAGAACCAATGGAGTGTATGCGGAAAGAGCTAGGACAGCGCGCCCGGATTTGTTGTATCACACAAATATCAATATCTTGTTCCGTTTTATTGTTTTATGAGGACCTTATGGTAGATTAGCATTGTATTGTATGCTAAATAAGCATTCTCTATAAAGTAAGTCTATATAAACGTTCTGTCTCTTCCCTCAAAGCCGGGTATCAATGGTCAAATCAGCTAGGAATTAAACAGAATGGCCACGCACGAATAAAACGCGATTGACAAAACCTGTGTTCCGGGATTGAAGTATCGATCATGGACCATTTCACCAATATTTACAAACTCTAACCCAGACATCCACTTTAAATTTGATTTTTTTTAATTTACGGAAATTTCTTTTAAACTGAAATCAAAGAAATGAGTATTTTACCCTTCACACACTTATGCACAATCTGCTAATAAGACTTAGACTATAGATCTCAGTAGCTAGCCAATCAGCATGGAGAAAAAGTGTTGAATAAATCCGTATACAACACTTTGCTGTGGTATATATAACAATAGATTGCTATATACTATAGTAGGCCAAGCAAAATAATTGAGCATAGCTATAATAATGTAAACATGCATTTAGCACAGAAAATGTGGATGCCAAACATTTTTTATACCAAGCTTAGTTTAGTCTATATTATAATAATACTATATTTTAAACAAGTAACTAATTGGACTTATTAGAATACATGTACATGTATATCAAACCTTTCTACATTTGTTCATTATTACTGTCATAATCTGAGACAACAATATTGATAGATAATTAACCAATTAAGGTATTGCCAACATCTCTGCTGAGTGCTGACAACATTATCAGTAGAGGGTGAATGCCGTGGTAGCTTCTATGACTACAGTACGATCTCTCTAGGGGGACATATGTAGTGCAACAAATAACAAAACCTTCAAAGTAACTTGAAGTTATTACATGTATATACTTTTGTAAATTCTGTAGGGCAACAACTTCTGAACAATGACCAATATTTGCAGCCCACAAAGGGTCTCACTCTACAGATGTTGTTCTGTACTATTGTGTCTTCAATAATTACGTGCAGATTACCTCTGTCTTCTAAGACATCATTTTCACAGAGTAGAACTTAAAACCAACTAAACGATTAAAACAAATTGTAGGGGTTCCAATGGTGTCTGGTGATTGAAGTAAATGACTTTCATACTATCACAACCCATAATTTACAAATGAAGACCTCACCTTCAAGACCACCTTAAAATAAAGACCACTACTTTCTGTCCACTGACTTACACATTATTCAACCTCAAATTCACAGTGAAATTGCACCTATATGAAGACCACCTCTTTAAAAAGATTGGCTCAGAATTAACCATTTTTCGTTCCCTTTTTTATCTGTTTGCTCTTTGATAGAATGATGCAATCACTCAACATTATTGAGATAAGTTTTTACAGTCCCAAGAAGGAGTTTCATTATTGAGGTTTTACTGTAAATAGCTTAATTTTGCCACTTAGATCTATATATGCATCATGCAACACTTAAAATATTACACTAGCACTTAAATGGTTTATCATACATTATGTACTGGTCGATTTATAGGCAAAGTGTACCTGATAAACAAAGATTATTTATCGATAGTCTAAGTCAGATAGAACGGCTCGTAGGTGTTGATATGGGATTATAATCCTCGTTTCACTCGGAGTTATAAATCCCTTATACAACACCTACTCATGTTCTATCCTATACTACTTTTGACCAGGATCACGTGATCAAGCTGACTTTTATGAATGGACGGATGACTGCATGGACTGTTACGTTATCATATAACGTGACATTGACCCAGATTTATACTATCTTTCTCTTGACGTGTTTAGCTTCGGAGTCCAGCTGTGAGGTCATGATTTACGAGCGTAATGTAACATCTGGCTAAAAGGCGCTTATAATTGTTTTAGTGCCACTTTTGGTATACGCATTTAATACATGTATGCCAAATAATATGCCCCTTTTTACATCATTTTTGTATTTTATTAAAAACACATATTAAATCAACCTGTTAAGAGAGATCACCTGTCTATAAAGACCAATTTCAACCACACAATCTAACAAAGATAAATTAAAAACACTCGGGTTATTGCTGTTTACCTATCATATCAGGATCTTTTAATACAATATTTTAAAAGTCAATATTTACTTTTTTGTATTATTTGTCATTTTATTGATGCTTTTGAATGTTTGTATATATTTTTGCTTGTTTTGTTAGATGACCCCACGGGTGATAAGCCCTAGGCTTAATGGGTATATCATCGGAAAATAAAGTTATTATTATTATTATTACACAGTTTTGACTGTATTTTAATCATGTTCTTATATTAACTCCCTGGTGACAAATCAGACCGTTTTCAATGATACTTCACCTGTTGAGAGACGATCTGTCTCCATTTCTACAGCATTTAAATCACTTTAGTTATATGTTTAAAGGACAGAAAAACAGACATTTTCAATTATATTTAACCTGTGAAAAGAGACCATCTCTCTATAAACACTATTACAACATCTATTAGTGCTTATCTTGTATCAACATTTATTCTTTTCATCAAGTTTTCCTGACGTTAAACGCATACTTTTGTGACCAATTTCAGTAACATGACGTTGGCTTATAATTTTTTTTATTTTATACAAAACGTGTGTTATACACAATCCTATGTTAGAATTGATGCGATATCTAGATATATAGGAATAGAGAGGTTGCTATGCGAACGTATACGAGGACGTGTACGCGTAGATACCCGTATATGTGTAAGTACATATTGCATGTAATATTGGCTTGCGAAACACAACGTGTGCGTGTAACTACACATGACAGTTGTAACGCGATTTCTTCGTGAATCGATAATTAGTGTTTATATAAACTCAATAGACCTTTTCGACTGGGCTGTTTCGTGAAGCAAGTTTTAGCCTGGTTCCTGTCCCCACAATTACAGCACTACTACAGTAATACAACTGTAGAATTAGAACGGGAACCAGACTGTAACCTGCTTCATGAAACAGCCCAGTCGAAAAGGCCTAATGAAACACCCGGCGATGAAATATCGGGTTTCCCGTGCATACGCATACCTGAATGGCATAGTACACATTATATTTTCGTCTGTCACACGTCCGTTACTTGTAGAAACTACACATACCTGGATGACGAAATACGCAAAAATAGTTTTAACGTACACGTATAGCCCGTTTGCAGCGAAAACAATCGTCTAAATTTTGAATGGTTTAAAATCTATTCATCAGATGTTCATAAAAATTTACGTAGAATCATAATTACTTTCTACCTACTCCCATTTTAAATTTCAAAAATTTTAATTACTTATTTAAACAAGTTTATTCTTTATTGTATAATGCTATTACTTGCATTTGAACACTTTAACGCAGGGAGGAAATCTGGTATTCCATTGATGTTTAACTGTCTTTTTATTAACTGTTATAATCCTTGATCAGCGAGATTAACATTGCTGTGATGAAAGCGAAATTTATGAGGCCCATATAAGTCCATTTACTTAGGTATGTCGCTTGTGTGTATACAGAGTATGTATAAAACATGTAATATCACAGACAAGCAGTGAAAACCAAACCCTTATTCACTAAGCTACATAAGCTATGTATATACTCATACATGGACATACACGTATATAATAATGTTAAATTATGTACTTAATAAAAGCATTGTAATGTTTATGTGCGCAATGACATGTAGTCTTATGACTGAACCAGTCCTAAATAATTGAGTAATATACATAAAACTTATACCCAAAACTTTAGGATTAGTCTGAAATAGACATTCATGGACACGTTTGTAGAATGTCTAATATTAAGCAGTCAAAATTGTTTAAAGACGCTGTAAAATCCGTGTTTTTATAGTTCGAGAAGGAGGCTGCTAAACGCAAGCCATTTTTACGTTTAGACCCGAAAATATAATACACATAGACAGTACAGATATACAGACGGGCCTCGTATATGGTATATTAAATAGGTTACAAATACGTAAATCTACTTTTTTCACACATGTCCGATGTTGCTTAGATTTAATTGTATATTCGGTAGGTACATTCCATTCACTCGTGCAAAATCTCATAATTGTAGGTGCAGTAAATACTGAGAAATCTTCATTTTAGACGATTTTATTCGCCGCAAACGGACTATACATGTTACACGTTGCCTTTCGTAAACTCTCTAATTTTACACAAAACCGTCACGTACTCCTGTGTGTTATTATAGACGAGTGAGTGGTGATACCAACATGAACGGCACGAATATATCACCTTCAATTAAATATTGATTTTAATCATAAACGTCGATATAAAAGTAGGCGATACCCGGTTTCTACATTTAATTCCTAGATTGACACCAGACTGACGGTTTTCTTGCATCGACGAAATCCAAATTGGATTTAATTTTTGACGAAATCCATGAATTGGATTTAATTCTTGACGAAATCCATAAATTGGATTAATTCATTTATTCATTGAAGATTTGCTTCTGTAACATTAAAGACATCTTTAAAAATAATATTTTAAATCTGAAAACTGCTGAGACTTGATATTTTCTAGAGTTAATATTAAAACTGGTGTGGGTGTTGTTGTTTTTTTAAAAAGAAGAAGAAATAAATCAATTTAGAGACTATCCCGAACGGATGCAGTCTTGTTTGTCAAGAAAGCGGAACGACAACAAAAATCGAATTTCACACATTTGTCAGTGACATCTTGAAGATTTGTTTTTTTAAAATTGTTGGGTGTTTTTATGACGTTAATATTCTGCATTTGTTCGACGAGATTCCTTCTTGGGATTAAAATACAAACTCTCACAGGACACGTAAGAAGTGTACAATCTCGATTAATGTTTAAAATTTGAATCTAGATGCAAGCGCAACGACGTGACTCGAGTTCAAATTGAACTTTGGAATTATTCAGCAAACGTCTGCTATAACCTAGACAACAACGCACTGTGCGTTGAATTCAACTTTCGGCGAAACATTTTAACACCAACAAACACACACGACTTAAGTTCTGATTGAACTGCAAATACAAAAACAACACTAAAACAACAGAAGAAGCAACAACTGAAGCAACAACTACACCACAAAGACGCGCATCCAAACAACAACGACCATCGCTTGCTGATGATCAGCAGATGAATATTAACATTGCGTTTACGTGATCCTGTGATCCTGTGCGCGAAAGAATCAACAAGAAACAACACTCTGTTGTTTTGCAATTAGAGAGATAACAACAATACAACTTATAACTAACGACGAAGATCACCCTCTTTTGACGTCACGATATATGCATATTTTATGTTGCATATCACACAAAACGGGTGAGTGTTACTGTTCCTAATACATAAATGAGCTTTTTGTAGGGATCCAGCAGTTTTGGGAAGATGATGCTGATCAATTTTTGGGAGGCGTAGCCTCTCAAAGGTTGCATTGCATATTTCTTTATATTAAGTTGGCGACTTTATGCAAAACAATGAGTATCTGCATTCAATTAGTTCCAGAAATTGTCAACAGTATTAATACTTCTTAGAGTTAAGTTCTACATATGTTTCTTTTAACTGGTTTACTTAATCAGCAACATTCGTTTATTTTAAGATCAACAAACATCAAATAAAATGAATATTTTTACGGAAAATCACTCCGATGGAGCTATATTTCTCATGTTTCGTATTGTTCAATGCATAGTTGTTCGCGACATCTATCGGACGTTCTTCGAATGTCGCAGATGAAGCTAGGTTAGGACATCTTAGTAGTTCTACACGGAGCGAAGTAGTTCTACATGTCATATCAACGTATTACATCAACTACCTCATTGATGACACTTATAACGTTCATATCAAAACACTGTGTTAATTCTGACTAAACGTAATTTACACTGATACATTCTTTTGATAAAATAACAGTTAATAATTTAACAAAAACTATTTATCGAGACCATGATGTACAGAGTCACGTGATCAATTAGCTATTATGAATGAAGGGTATCGTCTGTCAGGACTGTTATAGTAAAGACACTTATTACCTGCGGGCCTTGAGCGAGCAGGTATACTGGATATCATAAAGTAAAAAGTCCATGGAGGGGCACGTGACCTGTTCTCGATGGTTTACGATTTCAAAAAAAAAATCAAAAAAAGATGCATTTTGTAAGAATGTCATGAACCAGACTAATTCCATTATTCCATGCGGATAACATCGGTCTTTGTCGCATTGCAATAGTTTATTTACCGAAGAAATCAGAACTGTCCGAAATTTCAGTGAGCGCTAGGCAATATTGAGACCATGGATCTAAACAGCAGGTGACTGCAGCTGCATAAGCACAGCGCTTCCCAATGAGTACATCCCGTAGAGAACACATTGTTCTTGTACGAAAATAATTGATAAAATTAACAACATATACAGTTTCTTTTGGTCTCCAGAGTCATAGAAGGAGAATTAACATTCAGAGTTAATGTCTATTCAGAGACTTAAAAGTCTAAATGTCTCTTGTCTATTGTCATGGAATTATCGGAATTGGTTTAATATGATCTTTGATATTGCTGAACACTGAAAACATGTCTTATGATAATACCTTTTAATGAACTGATACGAGGTTTTATTAATAAGCATATAAATATTATATGGAACAAGGGAGTCATAATATGCAATTAAGTGTCTTGACAATTGGTTTGTTATACATGAAATTATTTAACAATTTGTTGATAAATTATGTATGTCAAATTATCGTGCATAGTTTTCGCAATTTGATAGCTACCGGCCTATCGCGCTTATTTTTTCTGTCACAATTTTGAGATTGTCATGCTTAATTTTAAACACATCAGCTGTTGAATTATGCAGATAGAAGGTCGAGGATCCTGTCAATTCTCTGTAAAATGAAGTCGGTACATCATCTGCTTGCAGGAACTATTTGACTTGTAATTATTTGAGTGCCACTTTTGATATACGCATTTAATACAAGTGTGATGCACGGTTTTCCAGCATTCACTGTTGTTGGAATAAAGTAGAACTAACGACTGTTCAGATGTCCAAACTTTGTATTTTGCGCGTGAGAATTCTCACAAGTCCACAATCCACAATAATATAATAACAAGATATAGTCAGTGTTGGTAAAATCCAAACAAATATAATATTAACTGCGTAATTGATTTCTAATGGAAAACCATTGATACGTTCAACTTGGAGAACCAAGTTCGAATACTTCAAAAACCTCTACAGAACGTCCACTACAGTGTGTGGCTTCAGATTTAGCCAATCAAATCATTTCATACAGATTATGCAAATTTAAATCAACCAATCATATGTCAGTACTTTACACACATAATTCAAATTAACATGAACCGCGAGCAAATAATGACAAAATGGCTTCATGATTACTTATTGATACAAAATCCGACTTAGCGGCTACAGAAGAGATTGGTCAATCAACACTTTTATCACCTTCTATTGTTTAATGACTTACAAGTCACAACGCCGTCCGTTTCAATCGGACAAAAATGCAAGGATTAACATGTCAACTATTTTGCGTCGATACCCATTATCTTAATCTGACTTAAATATTACCGGTAATCAAGACATAAAACTGAAATGACTAAAACTTATTAATATGTACATCGGCCTATACGCTTGCTCAAAAATAAACTCACTTATGCGCCGCACAACACAAGTCAACGATGCCAAATAATATGCCCGTGTTTTTACAATTATTTAGATATGCCACATGCTAATTAAGTCACACATTAATTAAGCCTATTTTGACATTTACCCGGCAGTTAGAAAACGAACATACATAATCAACATGCACAACGTGTAAAGATCTTAAATAGCAGTAACCAGTTCGCCTCCCAACAGTACTCTCAGTGCTTGATTTAATATGCAACGGTATAACAATCAATCCATTATATTTTAAAAAAAATCAATTTGACGTCAAATCCCGTTTTAGAGCTCTTTTCTTCGAAGTAATTGTCTGGAAATGATTGCGATACAGACCCAATTCCGATGACAATGTTGCAAAATGCATCAAATATATAATAACATACGAAACATGCGTTTGTTTGTTTTCCGTATTCTTTGATACGTAGCCACTTGAAGACGAATGCCGACTGCAATATCTTGTAAATTACAAATTGCATATAAGTTGCAAAGGCGAAGTTTTGATTTCCTGTTGAGGTGTCACTGTATGTTGTTGGTTTTCTATGGGGCTTTGAACAAATATATCATTGGAGTTGACGTTATTATATTTGTAGTTATTAATTTATGATTCATATCAATCTATTCTGACCGATTTTCTGTAATATTGGTCACATAACCAAAATATCAGACCATTTTCCCGCGTATTTGTTGATAAGCACTCGTACACCGTATAGTGGGTTAATTCTGCGGATTTTTATATCTGCTTTTTACTGTGGTCCCAGACAGACCCGCAGAAATAAACTCCGCACTTTGCGATAAGTCATGCACAGTTAATCACACAATAAAGGGTATGAATTGATGTATTCCAATTGATGATAAAATATTATGCTTTAAAAAAACTGAGAGAGATCATTGCGATCGCCAGAAAGACTTTTGTGTATTTCACGGACCCGAAACCTCCAATCAGCGGTCCAGAAACTGTATTTAATTGGCCTGAAATCTTCGAGCAGCGGTCTAGAAAGTGTATTTCACGGACCCCTGAAACCTGCAAGCAGCGGTCCAGAAAGTGTATTTCACGGACCCCTGAAACTTTCGAGCAGCGGTCCAGAAACTGTATTTCACGGACCCCTGAAATCTTCGAGCAGCGGTCCAGAAACTGTATTTCACGGACCCCTGAAACCTTCAAGCAGCGGTCCAGAAAGCATATTTCACGGACCCCTGAAACCTTCAAGCAGCGGTCCAGAAAGTATATTTCACGGACCCCTGAAACCTTCAAGCAGCGGTCCAGAAAGTGTATATAACGGACCTGAAACCTTCAAGCAGCGGTCCAGAAAGTATATTTCACGGACCCCTGAAACCTTCAAGCAGTGGTCCAGAAAGTGTATATAACGGACCTGAAATCTTCAAGCAGCCCTCCAGAAAGTGTTAGTAACGGACATGAATTACCGTGGTTCAGAACGATACCGTCAGAAAGTGTATTTAGCGGCCCTGTAACCATCTAGTCGCGGTCCAGAAAGAGTATTCAGCGGCCCTGTAACCATCTAGTCGCGGTCCAGAAAGTGTATTCAGCGGACATGTAACCATCTAGTCGCGGTCCAAAAAGTGTATTTAGCGGCACAGTAAACATTGAGTCGCGGTCCAGAAAGTGTATTTAGCGGCCCTGTAACCATCTAGTCGCGGTCCAGAAAGTGTATTCAGCGGCCCTGTAACCATCTAGTCACGGTCAAAAAAGTTTATTCAGCGGCCCCGTAACCATCTAGTCACGGTCCAGAAAGTGTATTCAGCGGCTCTGTAACCATCTAGTCGCGGTCCAGAAAGTGTATTCAGCGGACATGTGACCATCTAGTCGCGGTCGAAAAAGTGTATTCAGCGGCAGACATGTTACCATCTAGTCGCGGTCCAGAAAGTGTATTTAGCGGACATGTGACCATCTAGTCACGGTCCAGTAAGTGTATTCAGCGGCCCTGTAACCATCTAATCGCGGTCCAAAAAGTGTATTCAGCGGACAACATATCTTATTGCAGAAAGTTTACGTGACAATCATGATGTTTCGTCCTTCAAACTGAAGTAAAGTCATATCGACCATGGTGCAATTATCGACAATGACGACTTGCTATAACAGTACAACATACAGACATGCAATAAACATTAGAATACGAAACTTCAATCATAACAAACAAAATAACAAATAAACTTTATTGCATATCGGCAAACACATTTAATGCAGTTGTAAATTGCGATAATCTATTTTAACTCCTCTCGGTGTACTCTTATTATCCGTTCATATCATTTTACACGGCGAACGTTGAACTGTGATACATTTATATGGACATTTTAAAGTACATAGTGAGATTTGAGGAGCCTATTGACGTCATTAGCCATATGACTGGCAATTGACATTCTTAAACCAGTTTTTCGTGGAATGCATGTCAAACATAAATTATTAATAGCAACAAACAATAAAAATCATATCTTTCATGGCTAAGGAGAAATATGATATATACTGACTTAAGCTTTAAATATTGACTGTATTCGGAGTCATGCAGTTCGTTATATAATGGGTAAATGGCTTAACACTGCCTGGAGTTTAATGCCTCATGGTAATACACTCATATCGCCTCCTCGATGGCCTAGTGGTAGACCTCCGCTTCGAGTGCGGAAGGTCCCGGGTTTTATCCTAGGCCGCGTCATACCAAAGACAAAATAAAAATGTTACCAGTATTTCCCTTGCTAGACGCTCAGCGCTAGCTTAAACTGGAGACTGGCTTCTCTTCTCTCATACCCTCGTGGCGATGGAAAACATCAGGAATGAGGTGTCAAGAGTGATTAATATAAGTTTGAAAAACTTGTTTCACAATCGACCTAAAACAAGTTAAATAAACTTAATAGACGGTATAACCCGTCTAGTCCCAAACAGCCAGTTAGCACACATATCATTCTCTGGCTCCTTAAATTAGCTGGCTTCTCTGTTTAATAAAAATGAATTTGACATAAAAATCATAAATTGGGACAGTGTAATATTGTAAACCAACTTATTTTCGCGAATTCAAATTTTCGCGTTTTGCCGATTGTTGTCATAAACGCGGCGTATTATGTATACCACAATCACTGCTATAACATGTGGTTGCTTAATTAGATAGATCAGTACCAATCAGGAGGTCTCTGGTTCAAATCTTGACTGGGGCAATGGAAATTTCAGAAACACTTTTTAGTACTTCCAACACAACTAGATATGAACGGGTTGGTAACCCAGAGGTAGTCTCGCGTGTATCGGTGCTATCAATCGGACACATAAGATAAAAAAGAGTCAATTCTGAAATAGCTATAGTAGCGCACCCGAACTTGGTATCACGCAAACGTGTGTCTTTTCCCTCGAAACCGGAAGTTATTCTATAGTTTGCAATAGTATTCTTAAACAATTTACCCTGATAGTTTCTGACAGAAATAATGGATCATTTCTGTTAATATGCCATGTATCCTATGCCTGGTAGTTGTCATGCGCTTTCTAAAGACATAAAAAAGTTTTAAACGTTTATGGAAGTTAAATTCAATTTTGCTATGCGAGATACGATTAAATACAAATGTTCGTAATTTCCCGGTACAATCCACGAATGAGTACCGGTCATTTATAAGGGTTGCTTCATCGAGCGACATGTCGTGATTATTCAACATTTTTCCAAGTCAAGCATAATTGATTCTGTCATCTATCTCACATTGAACTGATTTCCGAAAAAATACAACAAGTACTACCGTTTATGAAGTAAACAAAATTTTTGGCTGGTGTCCGGTCGCTACATTATGGATAACACGAATCGCGGGTACCAGATCCGGAACGGTACGATTACGGGAATTCATACAAATTTATACGTAACTTGGGATAAACATGGATGCTGCCAAAGCTCCTCTATTCTTCAGTACCCGAGTCGATCAGTGACTAGGGCAAATCTTTAATTTACGGCGAGCTGAAACCAAATCCCTGTTGAAGCGAGATCACACAACACAAAGTGCCGTCCTTCATCCAGTTCACCTAGATTATGTCATAGATTCAAACTAGAAATAAAATGACAAAACGATTGCCAGACAAGATTTAAAAATAGTAACAATAGTTTACGAATAGGTTACGAGTGATTTCTGCACGCAATCTGCACATTATTCATTATGCATAAATTACACGCGACACCGGAATGTATAAAAAAAACCCGCGTGATCGTGGTCGGTGACGGTACGGACGGATTACTACTTGACTTCTTGGTACAATTACGTAACTTTATTTTCTGTTGGTGAAAATGGACAATTTTGCTCGTGTTGTGTAAGTTAGAGAACCCCATGCAGCTCCTCGCGTAGCGCAAAGAAGCGGCTTGCTACACGAAAGCACTGTCCACAGGCAGCATTCCTTATTTTGCAATCATCTAAGGTTTTATGTATCGCAATGTTAGCGTCGCAAGATAGCCACAACGTAAGCGATTGGGAAGTTATTTTGAGGAGCTTAATTATAACAAGTCAAATAGTTTTCTGCGGGCAGATGATTTAGTTGTATTGTTTAGGATGTGTTTCTTGCAGTTTGGATGCTGATCGAATTTTCCGGTATATGTTTAAATATATCTGTCCAAATAATTCAAATACATGACTTGTAATATCGGACAATTCCGATTAATCTAACATAACCAACTATAATATGTAACAGTAATTTTGAACTTTATCACAACAAATGTCATGATGAGATATAAATCGTATTCAGTTTAAACAAACATTAGATCAGCATCCAAACTGCAAGAAACACATCCTAAACAATACAACTAAATCATCTGCCCGCAGAAAACTATTTGGCTTGTTTGGTTTTGTTATGTGCCGAGGGAATGAACAACAAAGAATTTGAAAAACATTTATCATGTATCAATATACAATGCTTCTGTTAATCTAGCAATGTGTTCTCTACGGGATGTACTCTATTGCTCACTATATTTGACCGAGACGCTTTGCTTGTGCAGCTGCAGACACCTGCTGTTTAGAAACATGGTCTCAATTGCCTAGCGCTCACAGTGAAATTTCGGACAGTTCTGATTTCTTCGGTTAATAACTATTGCAATGCGACAAGACCGGTGTTATCCGCATGGAATAATGGAATTAGTCTGGTTCACGACTCTTACAAAATGCTTCTTTTTTGGATTTTTTTTTGAAATCGTAAACCATCGAGAACAGATCACGTGCCCCTCCATAGACTTTTTACTTTGAGCATACCAATAGACCTGCGGGCTCAAGCCCGCAGGAAATCAATCGTTTGACTTAATACTCGTAAGTTTGATGTGACGTATGCTTATATGACTGACATTAATCTGGTTCCCGTTCCCAAATATTGCAGTACTTTACTGTTCTACTATTAGGCCTGTTCGACTGGGCTGTTTCGTGGAGCACGTTACAGTCTGGTTCCCGTTCTAATTTTACGGTTGTATTACTGTAGTAGTGCTGTAATTGTGGGGACGGGAACCAGGCTAAAACCTGCTCCACGAGACAGCCCAGTAGAAAATACAAAATATATCGGTACGTGAACCCTACTGAAGCATGCTTGGCATTAATCTTATCTTACAATCAAACAACTTGAAGATGAACTGTTGCCAAAATCAAACAATTTATTTCAATGCAACTGGATATAGACCAATAATACTTAACATTTAATTAAACATCTATAAACTGCAACAAATCTATAAATAACTCAATTACACTCTTTGATATCGTAATACTTGATACCAGAGTTTAAAGGGACTGCCTCACATATTGATGTATTGCAAAAATAAATTAAACTTGTCAAATATTAGCCTAATTTTGGTATAGTTGCCTGTGCATGTATATCCCATAAACAACTACATTTTGTACATTGACATCTAAAATAACTTGAGAACTTTTGGCATTTTGTAGTTAAATAGTCCTTTTACATCAAAAATGCCACAGGGTATTAATTCCCTATGGAATTTACAAGTTATTATTACTTAAATTGCCTGAAATGTGTTCGCATTTGATGAAAAAGAATCGAAAAACGAACCAAATACCACACTGATGTTAACGCTGTAGTTTGTTGATGTTACAGTTCGATCACGTGTGAATTACATACTCCACAAAGCATATTGAAAGGAAATTTAGCGCTCTTTTTCAAGAAAAAAAACTAAATGGACGATATCGAGAGTGGTTAAAATTGCTTATTTGCACCAAATCTTTCATATAGCAAAAGTCAATGGCTTTATATTACACCAATACTTGGTTAGGTTGGAAAATCACGATATACAATGATCTCAGCCCAATCTGTGAGGCAGCACCTTTAAGGCGTTATGACATAATTTAAGCGTGGTCTTTGCGTGCGAATAAATAACCAATAGGATTTTTGTCCAAATTTATTTAAAGTTATATTACATGTACTATCATTGGGTCATTTACCCGGGTATCGGAATTTAGAACACGTTGTATTAACTGAGCACGCGCGGTAGCGGATCACACGAAATATTGGTGCCAAATACACGCAATGTATGTTTATCAAATAAAAAGTAACATAAAAACCAAAGTTAAAGGTATATTTTTACTCATACGTCCGTGCAACCGCCTGTACTTTATCCCCATCCCGCTGATTACATTGACGTTAGTTACATTTTTAACGTAATATTCATGGCGTAATTATAAGGATCCATGAATATGTAGTATCATGCACTGAAGTTATTGTACTCTCCTTTGTTTCATCCAAGACCTAATGAGACATTAGAGAGGTTGCGAAAGTCAACGTGTAACGTGTACGTGAATACTGTTTTGCGGTATTTCGTCATTCAGGTATGTGTAGTTTCTACAAGTAACGGACGTGTAATAGACGAAAATATAATGTGTACTATGTCACACAGGTATGCGTATGCACGGGAAACACAATATTTCATCGCCCGTGGTGTCATTGAGCTTATGTAAACACTCATTATCGATCCACGAAGAAATCGTGTTACAACTGCCCTGTGATTATACACACACACGTTGGGTTTCGCAAGCCAATTTTAATTGCGACGTGTACGTATACACGTACGGGTAGCTACACGTACACGTAGTCGTACACGTTCGCACCACAACCTGTCTATTATGTCACGGCACTTAACTAGCTAAACACTAGCTACAGACTGGCTACTGATTCACGAGCATTTCGATGTATAGTTTTTTGAATGACATTTCATTGATATAAACATCTTGTATAAGTCAATTTCATTGGTAGAATTTTGCTGGTTCTTCAATTTAAAATCAACCATTTAAGTATTGGAAATGCTAATTAACATAGACACGCCCTATAGACCATGTGATTGGATCGACGCATATAAGCGGATAGCAAACTCGGGTGTCTTATTTTGTCTCTGCCCTCGAAACATAAGACAACCTCGCTCTTTCGTTCTCTATCTCTAACATTTCGGTACTGCACGAAACAACATGCAACAGTCGATTGGCGTCTCCGTGATTCATTCGTTTAAACTTCGATTTGTTACGGTTTGATAGATCAAAGGGACGGTGTTAGGGTGAATAAATGCACGTGTGAAGTATCTTGCCTTTGAATATGTATCTTTTTATCAAAATTAATACTTGTCACCGTTGTTATCAACTAAGCAATAAATTGGTGGTTAAGATACATTGTACTTTGAAAATATACCTTTTAACTATATGCCAATTTCTTTACAAAAAATCTTTGTCAATGATACTGTGTTAGAAAGTAGTTTATTTTACTGTTACATGGCTCTATATTATATGGCGGGACTTTGACTAAACAGTTGGCCTATTTTCTATATTCATGATGATGATATGAAAATATATGCTTAACAGTATTGCAATGTCACCACCACGTGCCTACTGGAGAAAACTTAAACTCGTGATAAAGAGTGTTCGTTTAGAATCTAGTAAGACGTTGGCATTAAGATCTTTATTAAATTTTCGTTGTGTGTCTTTCTTAATTTGTTCAGAGAAGTCCTGGCACCCGGGTATTGACGTCATCATAAGAGCGCGTGACGTAGTTCTAAAGTATGTCTTCTTATTGTCTAGGGAAGAATAAGAATATGTTGCGCTCCATAATCCAATCACGTTCTCTTTACATCAACAGCATTAATAATCAAGTGTAAAAATCTGTCACAATAATTGCGTTAATCCAAGCAAATAAGACATATTACATCGGTCGGTCCTGCAGAGTAGCGCCATATGTGTTTCTAAAAATAGAATCCAATACGTCACTTTCTCGTGTGGGCTATGTCAGAACAGTGCGGGATTATATCATAGACGTTCCGCTTTAATTAGAGTCTCTGTACTCCTGATGCGTGATGTACTTGAATAGGAATGTCACGTGATAAAACATACCAGTAAGTGAATGCCAGATGAGTGTCCAATGTATGAATGAACGAATGAATGAATAAAGCAACGACTCATCCCCGATCCTTGATGTCGGATGTCTGTGAACGTATACACCTCGTAAAAATCGCGCACACCGCTAGGGGGTGTTTTAATGGAAAGAAACGGAAGTGATAAATTCATCTAATGGGGATTGTAGAGAATCCTTTAAGTAATAGAAGAAGCGTGTAGATAAAACGCAGTTCCCTCTTAGGGAATTGACATGACACTACTGAAGGCGCCTGGAATTATAGTATGCCGCTGAAGTGGTTAGAATTTCACTCTTGTGTTGAGAGCGGCAATAAAGCATAGAACACTCCTTCATCTACCGGTTACAACCTTACAGAGGTTTATTCCAGAAACCTATTCATGAAACTTAAGGTGCGGCTGAAACAAGAAACAAGAAACAGTTTCATTGCCCCCCCCCCCCCCCACGTGTATTACGGACACTGATTTATATAATATACAGGGTGTCTCGACCTAGGTTAAACATTTGTAACTTTGTCTCTTTTATCAATAACGCATTGTCAATATGACAAAACATCAAGGGATAAACACAGTCCAAAATACCAGCATCATAATTGTGATTATTTGGTCCAATACTCAGAGTTACCTCCCTTGTTTTCATGTGTTTCAGTATATTCGTATATACTATATACTGAACAAGGAATTTCAGCGTCTTCATAGAGATATATTTACTTGCTGACTCAAATTGACATCTCATATGTGCCATATTCAAGGATAATAGATCTGCATACACTAATGTTCATCATCAATGTCAGCACTTACTTGCGAACGCATCATGTTTTTGCTGCTGATTTGTTGTAGTAAGTGGTTTCTGCTTTCTTATAAATGCTGATACACTAAATGACTCTGATATGTATTGATGAGCTGTTGATTTGGTTAAAGTTCACCTTAATACATTTGGCTTCTTACTAAGCATTCTTTTTGATTGTTCTGAAAAATAAATATTAATATTTATGTTTGGCTTCTTGTGGATTGTTATTGAATATTTTGAAGGTTGCATGCCTCCCTTTTATTTTGTAAACTCACCACTTTCTCCCAGTTTTTATCATTTTATTGCAAAGTTATTCATTTTTTACAAGATTTTCATCATCTCTGTGACTTTAAAACCTTGTTTTCTCAAAATGAATGCTGAGACAACAATGTCTTATCAAAAGATGACATTTTCAACGTAAGTCACCAAAGAAAACAAAAGAACAGTCAAATTCATTGAAAATTAAATAAGTTATAAAGGTTTTAGGTAGGTCCCGTTTTTTGGGACACCCTGTAGATCTATACATGGCGCTGTGATCTACAATGCCAACTTCGGACACTTCTTTTATTTGCGTCCTTGAATTGGTATATAGATTGCGCTGTGAACTATTATACAATGTACTGACAACGCTTTATCCGGAATATTTAAACTTCTGGGGGGTGGTTATTTGCGTTCTTGAATTTATTTGTATAGATGGCGCTGTGAATAACTTACAACGCAACATTCGTAATACTTCTTTAAATAAAATCTAATTAATTATCATGGTAGTAAATAGAAGCCATGATTGCCACATGCTGAGTATTGGTTAACAACCTGTTAAATTATGCCTTTATAGTACTTTAGAGTTATTTTTAATCTAACGGTACCACATACT
The DNA here is from genome assembly GCA_947247005.1 of Spisula solida. Classification (NCBI taxonomy): domain Eukaryota; kingdom Metazoa; phylum Mollusca; class Bivalvia; order Venerida; family Mactridae; genus Spisula; species Spisula solida. Next base: position 19,349,922 of record OX365962.1, on the reverse strand, counting down.
GATTGTTGCTATAAATATTTCTAACTCCGTTGCAACCCCGCATAGGGTGACAGATTCGTCATAATTATCACGGAACCAAGGAACATGAGCATTGCCATAGACACTATGTTTCCTCATTGTGTGAGTGTATCCTATATATAGAGAGAAGATTGTGAAACAGCCATTTTTCATAAAACATGTAACGAGGTATACGCTTCTAATAAGTTTAAATACATGCGTTTAATCCCAATTATTTAAAGAGTCAACCAATTAAAAATTATTTGCCTTATGAGACCAATATGCCTGTGGAGCAGGTTAAAGTCTGGTTCCCGTTCTCAATATTACAGTACTTTACAGTACACTACATTAGTAATGGCGACGGGAACCAGGCTACAACCTGCTCCTCGAAACAGTCCAGTCGAAAGCACAATTGTTGAACTAGTTTTAGGGACAGTATACGGTAATTTAAAACGATTAAGTACTTTTTGGTTAAACAGTAACCGTCCTCTCAACCTTGTATGTAAGATAACAATACAGTATGTACTATACATAGAGTGCATGTTCGTTAGATATGTATGTACTATAGTACGGAGAATTTGACACGTTTCTCGTCCCGCTATTAGCTGATTGCCTTTTCAACTGGGCTGTTTCGCAGAGCAGGCTATAGTCTTGTTTCAGTCCACAATATCACAGTTGTAGAACTATAGTAATGCCGTAAGCTTGGGATGGGAGGCAGCCTATACCCTGCTCCATGACACAGCCCAGTCGAAAATGTCAATCTATAATCCTGGGTGTAAGTTTTCATAAGCGGGAAGTATCACGAAGACGCACAAGATGTACATGTAATAACAAAAAAAAAACACAAATCTAAAGGATCGATATTGCACGATTCGCTCGCGTAAATTTATTTATTAAGTAATATGTTCATCCATTAAGTTCATGATCAAGTCAAATTCTCCGTGCTATATATACATGTACTATAACCGGGTTGTTAAGCAAATGACTACCAAGGTACGCTATTTGATTTAGGCGTTACCCTTCAAAGTACGGGTATTTAACATACGTCAAGCACCCGAACTTTTCCATAAACGTTCATATTATCTTAAAATATATTCCACTACACCGACATGACCGGCTGTTTAATCTAGAACGAAAGATATACTAGTAGAATAAAATGTGGGCTAAGTATACTGTACGACCCACTGTTTAGCTATAGTGTACTTTTAAAACAGTGATGCAATAAACCGAGATAAAAACTCTCGCCAATGTTAACTCAGTCACGACATTCTCTGTACTAACTTCCTGGTTTGAAGGACAAACTTTTATCAAAGTAAATTCCATGACTTCTTAATATTACAAGTTCGGTCATTGTATCCTTCTCGCGCTAAGGTCGGCCGGGTCATTTAAATGTGTCAAAATCGTGTCGATCAGTTATAAATGTATAGTCCGCAGATGATAACACTTACTAGTCCAGCCTTTGTTTACAAATAAAGCTTAAAAATGAATGCATTTCCGATGTCAATTTTTGTTGCATCTTGAGCATAAATTTTGTGAGAAATACACGCACGTGGGTCATCCAAGATGGCGTCCAAGCATGCGCAGACTCATGGGGCGGAAGTAGCGCACGTCAAATGACGTCCTTCGCATATTTAATGCACAATGTGCATTATCGTTGTACATTACGAGTTTTATGGCTCTGTAGAAAAGTGCACAGGTGTGTAATACAAATATGATCAACATTTCTTTAAAGAATGTCGACTTTCAAGCAAAAAGGGTAGGAACCATCTTGAGAGCTCTGTAATGATGAAACAGTTGATACTACAGTTTATGTACTTGTACTAACCCTAAATGACATAGTTTATGACTGGTCGCAGTGGTGTACATTTATACTCCAACGATAAGGTAAAGTACGGATATATTGACGTGACCCTATACCTTAATGTATGAATAAATGACAAGGTTCTTGCGTTGAATTTTATAGTCAAATTCTCCGGACTATACCTATACTCCACTGATAAGGTACTCCAGCCTAGTGTGATAATTTCATGTTACAAATCACGATGTATTGTTTTAAAGTACATTCATTAGACCACCTTGAAACGCGGGAATTAATTAAGCTTATTAACGTCATGGGTGTGGATTATTAATTTAATAAAACTCGTATGTAATGAGCGCTCTTGTAAGATCCTCTATCTAACTTATTTAAAGCCGTTCACCGACTATCGAATTTGCATTTGAAGCATCCAATAGGGAAAGTAAAATCGATTCAGAAAAACATGAGCCGAGCCCGATTTAAGGTTTATCTCCATTGTGACCTAGATTATATTTGACCTCTTACACGCATACCTCTGATCTCTACATGAAAGCCATTTGCAAGTGCAGATAAAGCTTTGCCTAACCATAGTTATATTACATTTATAAACAAACGATTTTAATGACGCGAATTTAATGTAAAAAACATGGAACTTATCAAATGTCTAACTTCCTGGCAATAGTTACGTAATCCGAATTTATTTCTAGGAAGTCAAAATATGATACACATGTAATAAAGATCTCGAACAATGAGTTCTCAGCTAGAGCTGCCACTATGTTATAACACATAGTGAGATATTTCTTTCCTACCGTTGTTTATTTAATGGAACGATGACGTCATTGTGCTTTCCTATGACGTCAGCGAGTATGTTATTTTTTTAGAAGGAAAGATAAGCCTACATGCCTTACTACAATATTATTTCTTGTAAATTATTAACCTACAAATTATTCTGATCGTTAATTAATACAAATTATACATATAGACCATCTCGCTGGCTATGAATAAGAAAGTCGTAAGTAGAAAATCAATATTTTGAGAAAACAAGAAAAAACTGTCTGAAAACTACTCTTTTCTTTAAAAAAAACTTTTTAAACTTCAGTTTGAGATGCAGATTTCTTACATGCATGAGTCTTAAGCCAGCGATTTAAAGGTACCACCCATTACCATTAAGTGGAAAAGGCTAACACCGACGTTGGGTACTTACAGCACGAACGCTATCAAACACGGGCGTTAAGTATACACAACGAGTTCAATGCACTAAACTATTTTTCACTAACTCGCTCACCAGCCTTGAACTTCAATAAGTACTTTTAAAATATCGCAAGTCACGGTAACACTTTGATCTTAGAGCACAGATAACCACGACTGTCATTTTATGCGCGATTAACGTTAAAGTTTACCGTATTTTGCGGCATGTAATAACGTAACTTAACAAATGCTCGCGATTTCCGCAGTCATGGTGTTTGCTTGTGGTTAGGATGGATGGTGTTTTTGATTGTAGGTGGTATTATCTACATCCTGATCATCTACCAAGGATAAACATGAATGCTCGGTACGATGATGATTTGTTCAATGATGACAATATAATTACACGTATAACATCAAATGAACATGAATCTGACTACATGTATATATTAGTCCTTGTGTGTACAGATATATAACCGTTGTTGTTGTTGCCGCTCTTGTTGTTGCTGCTGTAGTTGTTGTCGTTGCTGTTGTTGTTGTTGCTGCTGCTGCTGCTGTTGTTGTCGTTGTTGCTGTTGCTGCTGTTGTTGTTACCGCTGTTGTTGTTGTTGTTGCTGTTGTTGCTGCTGTTGTCGTTGCTGCTGTTGTTGTTGTTGCTGCTGTTGTTGCTGCTGCTGCTGCTGCTGCTGTTGTTTTAGTTGCTGTTGCTGCTGTTGTTGTGTTCGTTGCTGCTGTTGTTGCCGCTATTGTTGTTGCCGCTGTTGTCGTTGCTGCTGTTGTTGTTGCTGCTGCTGCTGTTGCTGCTGCTGTTGTTTTAGTTGCTGTTGCTGCTGTTGTTGTGTTCGTCGTCCCAGTTATTGTTGTAATATAAATATCTATTCCAAACCCAATTTTCAGATTCAGAAATGGACATCGTCAGATGCCCTGTGACATTCACGCGTACACCCACGTCACTCACCCTTTTTTTATTTCAACACACAACTAGTGGCTCATTAGTTCAAGACCGTACCCTGGCTCTTTGAATATGAACAAACCATTACCATGTTGAGCGGATCGGATTTTGCACAAAAGTACATAACTTTATGTACTTTAATTCCCATCGATTTAAAGACCGGATCCGTGATATAGAGAATCACTTACCGGCAGGCAATTAACATAATTACACATTGATTCCGCTTATTAAACAGCTGATATAAGTACGTAACGTCTGTGACGTCAGATCAACAAATGACGTCATTTGTATATTTAAGGTGGAACCAGTGGATTAAAAAATGTCGGAGTCTATATACAAATTTGGTATCATTGTAAAATCGAAGTTATTTCCAATTTAAAATTGAACGTTAATCTTCCGTTTTTTAGATAATGACGTTGCTATGACGTCGTGAAGTTGCTATGTTACGCACGTTTTTACGTTACGGCGCGTCAAGCCTTACACGTAGTAAAACGCCGGTGAAAATCGTAATAATAACGTCAGTAATGTCAAACCTATGGCATTCGACTCATCTGATGAATGCGCGTCCGTACATACATGATTATTACACATTAATTTCAAAACGCGCCGACAAAACCCTTAAAACAAACGACGTCGTTGACGTTTTTGTTTTGCCAAAATTTCGCAAAGTGCATTAATGTTTGCTAAAGTACTTTTATATACAGAGTGCACATTGAACCTTTTCTCTATTTCAGAGACATGTAGATTTACAATCGAATGACATCCAAGGACATCAAATTAGCAACTCTGAAATCTGCGAATATACACCCTTCGAAGAGGAGTGGACTAAAAGTTGATTATTCGTACAATAAATCTTGAATGACGACACCATTGTCTATATCGGTCTTCCTCACAGAGAGTGCTGATGTACTTCAGAAAGGTATATAAGGTTCTGCTTACTACGAGCGAAACATTTCATTCATAAACTTAGGTATACATAGTAGACCTACGATAGTTGCACATAACGTTTTAAGCGCAATCCGTTTTTTACTACGATTATTATTTTGTGGTTGGATGGAAATTTGAATAATCGTACTACGCGAAATACGCATGCTGTTTATGTGGTATAGATTCTATTGTATTTTATTATACAACTGTCGAGCTGACTTAGTGAACTGTATAATATCGAGGCAGTGTTCAAATTTATTTATTTGTGTTAGATAAAATTATTTGACGGAAACTGGAAGATCGCAGAATTATTGTGACAGACACTGAAAAATCGCACACTTCGTTTGACGGAAACTGAAGAACGCAGAAGTATCTTAGTGAAAATCCTTTTAGTGCTAGAATCGGATTTTAGGAGCTGTTTGTTGTCAAGCAGGAACCTTGAGAGACAGATATATAAAGATCATGTTCAGCTATTTATCGGTGAACCCATGGTTGTTGGCGCTGTTTGTGGGAATGGTAGTAACATATATATACACGTATGTACCATAATTTGTGATATTCTTATTTGTTTATTTTTCTGTTGTTTTATTTGTACGTAGGAATACCATACATACCGTTACAATTCTTTCCGAATGATGGCTTTCTGTCGTTTATAGGTTGTCATCATCATCATTATTGTCATCATTATAGTTTTCGTCATCGTCGTCGTCATCATCATCGTCGTCGTCGGCATCAAATTCGACGTCGACGTCGTCGGCATTATCATCATCGTCATCATTCCATCATGGTAGTCATCAGCATCATTATCGTCCTCGTCGTAGGCATTATCCTTATCCTCATCGTCGTCGTCGGAATCATCACCACCCTTATCGTCATCGTCGGCATTTTCATCATCCCTCATCATCGTCGTCGTCAGCACCATCGTCGTCGGTATCATCATAGTCGTCGTCGGCGGCATCTTAAATATCGTCCTCGGCGGCATCTTTAATATCGTCGTCGGCGGCACCTTTAATAGCGTCGTCGGCGGCATCTTAAATATCGTCGTCGGCGGCACCTTTAATATCGTCGTCGGCGGCATCTCTAATATTATACACTAGTAATAAGTCTCTGTAATAACCATACTATAAGATCGTAATTTTAAAATTATAAAGACTTAGTGAGATTGTAAATACATAGTAATTTGCAACATCATTGTAGATGTTTATACGGTTGTTATGCGGGTAAGAACCGGTATGTGTGACGAGCCAAAGGGTCACGTGACGTCATACTATCCTATATAGTACTCATACTATTATACTACATTCAACTGCTATTACATGAACCTCTTATCACATTTAATCCATTGAACGAGTTAAATCTGATGATAAACAGCCAGGCTATGTCGACCATTTTACTCAACGAGCGGAAAGTCACCAATTAACACATGACAGCTTTTCCGATCGGAACATAACAACTGATATACTTTTTAGACATTTCGAAACAAGTCAGTTTGACGGACATCTCCTTATTTTAATGATAGCTGCTGCAATATAGCAGTGGTAACATACTGGGCTGTCAACCCAGAGGTCGCGGGTTCAATGCCCGGCATGGAAACTGGACATTTCAGAAATGCTATTCGTCGTATTTCCCGCTATATCTGATCGTGTGGGCTGCAAAGTATCTGGTTAAAGGTGCCAGGAAACTGTATCGGTGCTATACACCAGACCGTCTGTTCGTAATAAGAGGTAGGCACACTCCTGCAGCACCGGAATTGCCTGTATCTAATATCCCTCTCTCGCTTCAGGGGCTTTCCCCAGTCTGTCCCTCTAGTCAGATCATAATGAAAATTGTTTTGCCAATTAGGTTATCCATAGAAAATAAAGACGTTATTATTATCATTATTATTACATTGTATTATCATGCTGTATCTGCACTGGTAGAGGATGCACCTGCGCCCGTGTGGCTGCAACACTATAATGTAAAGCGCCTTTGAATGTGTGTGTGTCGCATGAAAGGACGATATATAAATCGTTTATTAATTTTTTAAAAAAAACAATCTTGTAATGCCATCTATCCCTGATTCATGGTCCTGAAAATATACTCAAATTTATGATTTCCTGATATATTTCACTTCATATAAAATATTAAGTAAACCTAATCATTTAACAAACAGGCCTAAAAAATCGTTATAAATAATTTACATATGTTTATTGCACGCTTTTATCATCCGCCCACGACACTGCACCAAAACTTAAAATGACAACACGATAAGAAGTTTATATGTTCTATGAATAAATTAACTGACAAAATATATCGAGAAATATTTATTGGGGATATAAAATTTACTATATAGCAACATTTACACTAAATGGTCCGCTTTTAGTTTGTGATAATTTGTTGTAGGTCAATGGTGAAACCAGTTTTACCAAATTCTATTAATAACTCTCGACACCTCATTCTTGATGTTATCCATCGTCACGAGGGTATGAGAGAAGAGAAGCCAGATTCCCTCTTATACTGAGTGTCTAGCAAGGGAATTACTGGTAGCATTTTTATTTTGTCTTTGGTATGACGCGGCCTGTGATCAAACCCGGGACTTTCCGCACCCGAAGCGGACGCTTTGCCACTAGGATATCAAGGAACTGTATGATATGACAGGATGGACAGGGTGGACCATCAGTTATCATGATTTATAGAAGTAGTTTTGACGACCTTAAGATACACTTCGTGTCATTGAAATGCATTATATAAAGTTGATAGACACAGTATGGTATTCTATACTTGTTGTATCATAGTAACAAAGTCATTGTCTACCATCTGTTTCTTTAAAAAAATAAGCTGCTGTTGGAGAATATACATAGATAAATATACCTGCTTTATACAGCCCCATTTTTCATGCGAACACACGTTCAAAGATGCTTTACATATAGTGTTGCAGTCACAAGGACGCAGGTGCATCCTCTAACAGCGTGATCAGACCGGAGGGACAGACTGAGAGAAAGCCCCTGAAGGGAGAGAGGGACATTAGATGCAGGCATGTCCGGCGCTGCAGAAATGCGCCTAGCTCTTATTTAGAATAGACAGTCACGTTCTTTAATGTGCTCCGTGTATAGCACCGATACTAACACATCTTCCTAACATCTTACCCAGATACTTTGCAGTGACACACGGTCAGTTGGGTGGGAAACCCTGAAAAGCGTTTCAGAAATGACCAAGTGCCTGGGCCGAGATTCGAATCAGGGACCTCTCGATCAGTTGTCAAGAGCATTAGCCACTCGCCCACTACGCCACCACAATATCATACCGTACCGAAATATACCGAACCGTAAGAAATGTTAACGGTACATATCATATGGTGTGGTGAGTGAATCGTTACACCCCTACTTTACATGTATTACCATCCCAGAAATTCAAAATAAACCGAAAGCTGTGAGTACGTTGTTAGCAGTTTAATGTTGTCAAGGTAAATATGGAATTCTGTTTTTCGCACCGTCAGCAACAGCAACAGCAACAATCAACAGTCAACAACAACACTACTTTGAGGATCTCATGGAATATTGCCATTTAATATAATTGTCAAATGAGTTTCCTCGTAAAATAAAGTATTTATTATTATTATTATTATCTTCGTAGAAAATTAGTTATAAGAGTGCAATATGACTGCTATGTACCTATATCAAGTGAATGTCAATATTACAAGTAGATGTCTGTACGAGAAATTGATAGTCTATATCATTGTCATGGTCTATATCATTCTCATGGCCTTTATCTTTCTTATGGTCTATATCATTATCATGGTCTATATCATTCTCATGGTCTATGTGATTTTCATGGTCTATGCCATTTATGGTTTATGTCATTTTATGGCCTATATCATTTTCATGGTTTATATCATTTTCATTGATAAGCTATGTCATCACGTGGTCTGTCACTGTGTCATCCATCACGTGTTTAAATCAGCCTCATACATCAGTGGTTAGTCAAGTTCCCAGACTATGTTTCGGACGGAGAATACTCTGGTGAACGAGAATGGTGTTTAATGTGATCATGAGGCTTTTGTCATATAATATCTGTGTGTCGATTATATCACGTAGGCCGTGTTATATGGTACATAATAGTTCACCATATTTTAATGGTTTCATATTATAAAAGTACACACGTAACAGTACATTTGTCAACACATTCCGTCATGCATTTAGGGCGGTTTGTTCATGCACTTTTACACCTACCTAAATAAACTACAATTATGTAGAGAAACGCATAAAGTACAATCATTCTGCTTACCTCGGTCTTTATGCTTTGCAATAGTATATTTGCCGGAGACAAACGGAAATGGCCGAGCTGTCACGATAGAAAGTACAATAAGTAACGCACTGGACCACTTTAATTATTTTACAGTGGTGTAATAGAGAATTATAGAGAGTTAAAATATTTAAAGTACACCTGACTAAGTGACAAGCACCTTTTCGACGATTTCTCTGTTTTAGGAATAGAAAATTAAATTAAGTTTTGAAGTTGGCCGGGTTAGCACAATATTACCGCCTCCTTGATAGCCTAGTGGTTGAGCGTTCGCTTCGAATGCGGGAGGTCATGGTTTCGATCCCTGGCCGCGTCATACCAAAGACAAAAAAATGGTACCAGAAATTCCCTTACTAGACGTTCAGCATAAAAAGGAAACTGGCTTCTCTTCTCTCATACCCTCATGGCGATGGATAACATCAAGAATGAGGTGTCGATAGTGATAAATATAAGTTTGAAAAACTTGTTTCACAATCGACCTTAAATAAATTAGAATATTTATAACGTTTTAGACGTTCGGACTGACATTCGGTCAGTTAGCGCATCCGGTCGAACTGACATCCAGACAGTTAGCTCAGTTGGTAAACTTTCGGATTGACATCCGATCGGTTGGACATACAGTCGGTTAGCATAATTGTACACGGTCGAATTATCATCCGGTCAGTTAGCCCAGTTGATAGACGGTCGGACTGACATCCGGTCGGTTAGCGTGGAATCCGGTCGGACTGATTCTGATAAGCCGGTTGTCGTCTTCAGGTTCACGTCTCTATGACAACGGCTTCCGTTACGTTCCGCCAAAAGTATAAATGTACTCAGCTAGTTGTTATGGAGAAAAGCATATAACATGCACGTAGCACTGTTTGATGAATAATTACAGGAAGCTTGGTTCTCTCATTATATAACATCATAAGAAATAAAATTATAGTATACTGTATAATATTAACCCGAATTAGCCATAGGGCCAGAGTTCTTTGATATTTCTTCACTCAGACCCTCCTGTCCAATGAGTTGTCATTTTAAAAAAGAAATTTGAAAAACTTGAAAAAGAATTGCGTAATTGTTTTGATGATAATGTACCTGTCTTGTTCTGTTATTTCATTATTTTGATAATGATAAGATGGTACATTTGTATCATAAAGATTCCGTGCATTGTACTAGGCTTAAGATACATTGGCTGTTTTCTTGAAAACTACCAATGTTGTTGAATGCTTTAAATCGGACAGTCCTTGACTAGTCCACCATCAACAACATGATAGCTATATTTTTGGGATTTTTTATTTTTATTAGTTTCCTCCTCCTGCGGACATTTCTTTCACCAAAGTCTGAGTGATAAAAATATATATAAAAACTCTGGCCTAACTCAGACAAACATGTTAATGTAATGTGTAGATTAAAAGTATGAATGAAATAATTATGGTAATTTCTGCCACGGCTGTGAGTTGTGAACAGGTTGTCAATGAATTGCATGTAACTAGGTCACAGTATGTTGTAAATCTTGATATAAAATGCTAAATGTCGTTTTTCTTGTTCACAACCATAGCCTTCGTGCGGTTCGATGGCCTAACTTGGTCTTCAACTCGGCGTATTAACCGTGATACCACTAACACACATTATCAAGGAATTTCTATTTTTAAAATTTAGAATACTTTAGATAAGTACATCATTAAGCCATAAACGGCTATTTTTAAAAAGCAATAACTTGGTAACCTATCAGAAGAATGATGAATTGTGAGCACTTGAGTTCAGTCTCAAAGGTGGAAAATACCATAAGATGGAAGGAATCGAAATACAGCCTCCAGTTTGTTTGTTTACAAAATTATGAATAATTAAACAATAAATGGAGGATTTACAGTCTAAGGGAAGCAACTCTTGCAGAATTTGTATTTTGTCTTCCATACATTTTACTAAAATGTGATTTTTGGCATACGTGTACTATTTCGTCCGATATTATTTTTCATTATGTCGTCAATTATTGGTCATTTGTGAACAACATCTTAATTCCTCGTATTTACTGGATGATCGAAAAACAGTTTTGAGTGAGATACATACAAACGCGGAAAGTCATTAATTTCTCGTTCATCATCATCAACTATAACTCAAACTGTGTCACGTGCCCGAATTTTCGCTTCATAACAAACGGTGAAATCAGAAAATTTCGCGAGGGTTTCTTTTATTCGCTTTATTTGTCAGTTGGATTAATTCCGTATTTGTTTTGCTCAGGATCACTTTTACTGAGCCCATCTCATTTCTGAAATTTGAAAATCGCGAACATTTAATTCCGCGAACGGCCATACTTCAGTATAACAAATTCGCTAAATTTCAACCTTGTGAAAATATCTTATTTTACAGGCAAGCCCATTTAATAAAAAGGACAGCAAGTTATACATGTTAAACATTTGTCTTGATACCAGTGCACGTGCACCATTTGTCATCTGTATTGAAAAACAGGAAATCAAGTCTATTTACAGTAACACATCAATTATAAAAAAGTAATTATAGTCACTTATTAATTCTATACGTTTTAAAGTTAAGAAATAATGAATAATTATGTACCTGAGTTTTATCGTAGATTTTTAGCACAGTCGCGAGTTCGGATGCGTTAAAGAGTGATTTTATGAACGCATCCGAAACAGTGAATGTGCTTTATTATAGATAAAACACACGTATAGATTCAATATTTCGATTCCAATATAGCCAATATTCCGCATTTGACAACATAGCAATACATTATCCGCTGCACTATTTTCTTCCTCGGAAGCTTATTTGCAGTTTGAAGTTTTTCAGCCGTACTTGTGTTTTATCGGCAGCTTATGCACACCATGATTTCCTGTATATAACTGAAACCACTGGTTGTGTTAGAATTTATAATTTGTTCTATGTTATAGGTACATGCGACATACATATACAGTACTGGAGAAGTTAGGGATCACTGGCCCCAAACCTGTGTGGGTGTTTGGTAACGTGCTGGAATTCAAGAACAAAGTATGTTATTATTCTATTACTTCTTGTAAAACAATGATTACCTCCCTTATTATACGATAACATAATGATAAATTAAGGATAACGTCCCTTAGTTCACACAGACATGTTGTTATCTTCCTTAGTTTATGATAAAAGAGGGGTTATCTCCCTTGTTTTTGAAGTGAAGCAAATTTCGTCTTGGACCTGTAGCCACGTTTAAATTGAAATCGTTCCTTTTTTCAGAATGTGTTATCAGTTTTTGATGAGTGGAAAAAACAATACGGTGGAGTATATGGGTAAGTGTCTAACTTTTATTTAAGTTTTATTATTTCTTTGTTGCTATGGTTACGATAACTAATTGATAATGTAAACATGATACGGGGGTCAGGCGGCTTGTTTGAATGATATTTTGTGAATTCATAGGCTTTACAAATCGTCGCCCTAGAACCAAAGTGTCCTATCGTCATTTTTGCAAAAAATGAGTATTATATACCGTTGAAAGCTCTCGGTGAGAGCTATGTCACAGTGACCTTGTCCTCTTTCGTGGACATTTTCATATTTAGATATCAACATATTCATTTTGTTCTATCTGCAATTTTAACGTTTTTCTTGAGAACCAAATTGTTCTATCTGCGTTTGTGACCAATGGATTGCTCCAATCGAGTCACGTGATGAAAACTAAATTGGTTGTTTAATGTTCTATCTGCAGTAGACCGATTTCAAGTGCGGTATGTTTGAATACGATTCTTCATGATATTTGGAAGTGTTCATGAGATCTATATAAATAAAACACATACCAATTTCTGTTAGATTTCGTCCACAAACAAGCCCTGAATCTTAAAACTTGATTTTCTCGAAAACAAGAAAAAGACACGTAGAACAGTATGGTTCTAGGACGACGAAATTGTGAAAACGGCAATATGGCGACGTCAATATGGCGACGTCAATATGGCGATGTCAATATGGCGACGTCATTATGGCGACATCAATATGGCGACGTCAATATGGCGACGTAAGCAATAAGGGCGATGGTGGCTTGTTTCAAGTATAATTTCGTGTGCATAGGCTTTTTAAAATGTTATTATATAGTACATGTATGTGTAAAACACAGGTAACTGTATCAATGATTAAGTGTAACAAAGATATCTAAGATAACATATATTTTATAGAAAAAAGAAACGTTACTCTAGATTTATCAATGATACAGTTACCTGTGGTGTAAAAGGGCAATATATTAAGGTCGCATCAGCTGTTTTGAAACAAAGTTAGTAAGTAAACATTGTTTGTCAGCTAAGCATACACATGTAAAGTTGCAAGGATGTTGTTATTAAACATGATAAAACTACATTAAATACTTTAGATGGTTGTTGCTAAAGAGAGGTTACCTTTATAGTAAATATAGGCTTACGGAAATTTTGAAGGAGTTGTTATAGACAGGTAGTTGCTCTACAGAGGGCCGCTCTGGAGAGGTTGTACTAAAAATAAAACAAAATATTGTGTATTTTTATTGCAGATTTTACGAAGGTTTCCGTGCTGGTATTGTAGTCAATGATGTCGACTTCGCTAAAGATATTTTAAATCGTCACTTTAATCATTTTCATACTCGGACGGTAAGTCAGTTAAGTCTTTATTCGATAATACAACCTTTCTTCATATTATATCTTGAACTTTTAAAATTATTGCGATTATTTTTCCAATTCTTTGACGCTCACTTAGACCCAAGGGAAGAAACTCTGTGCATGATAGATATTATGATTTGAGTATGACTTGTCTCCCTTGTACGAATGATCTCCTCGGTCTATATGCGTATATTATCGGAGACAAACGGAAATGGCCGAGCTTTCAGGATTGGCACATAAATGTTGATAAGGTTCTGTATAATTGATATGCATTATAATTTCGCACATTTCCATATTAACAATTTAATCGTGAACTTTGACACAGCTTTAATAAATTTGCATAGGACATTATTCGACCTTCTCAGTATGTGCTTAAACATATAGTTAATAACAAGCTAATGCATTTTGATTTCCTTAAATAAAATTGATCAAAAGTACTGTAAAATCCCTTCTTTTCGTGGGCATTAAATTTCGTGAATTGCACAACATGGAAGGATGAAACCTTGTTCTGTTATTGGGAGGTCGATTAATCGTGGGGATTAAATTTAGTGGTAGAGTTTAACCACGAAATCAACAATAATTTAACCCCCCACAAAAAATATTGACCTTACAGTATGTTATTTTATATTTGATATTTCAGAGTTACCGCCCCTTTGTGTATGGACCGGACAGTCTGCGACTGATTGCAATAAATGGTGAGGATTGGAAACATCAACGAGCGATGGTGAACAAAATGTTGAGATGTTCAGGCAATGTTAAACAGGTAGTGTAAAATCACATGTTTTCGTGGGTATTAAATTTCGCGAATTTTGATAAAAATGCATTTTTGTGGGGTCGTAAATTCGTGGATTACAGAACATGAAAGTGTAAACCACGGACATACACATGTATTCTTTGGGTAAAACCATGTCTTAATTTGAAATGTCGATTAACCGTGGGGATAATACTTCGTAGTGGACGGTTCAACGAAACCAACGAAAATTCAACTCAATGATAGTATGTAGTGTCATACATTAGTTGTTTGTAAAGCACAATATAATTACTGTAAAATCACATATTTTCGTGGGTATTATATATCGCGAATTTTGATCAAAATGCATTTTCATGGGGTCGTGGATAACAGAACATGAAATGGTAAACCCATGTCTGAACAAAATGTTGATATGCACAGGCAATGTTAAACAGGTATAATCACATTTCAATTTTTTTTATTGCTGAAACAAATGCAGTCAGCTCTTTTATGGCTGAAATTAGGTATTTCATCTTTTTGCCAACTGGGACATAAGTTCATTTTCTCATTTAGTTGTGTGTAAGGGATTTTGTCGAGTAATTGTAGTCTGTGTTGCTTTTATGTTTTCTGTGCTCGGCTGTTTGAGTTAAGTGCTGCCTTCCCTGTCTGATTTTTAACTAAACTGTCTTTTGTTGCATTAAGTACAATTTATTGATTTTATTTTCCCCTTATAATTTTTAACTACTTATTTGTCTCGTTAACCGACAAACCTCTTGGGTTGTATGAATGCCAGTGACAGCAGTTATCCATTAACTATACAGAAGTCGCATATGATCCCTCAACTTGTGAGTAGGGTTCGAACCCATAACCCAAATGTTTTCTAATCGACCATTACGACGCACCCGGTCTATATACCGACAAATTGGGAGTTTACCCGTCCTGTACTAAAGCGTATATATATACAAATGTACATTATATGTGTTTAAACAACTTGTTTTACGTATTTATTTCAGATATCCGAGAAAATGATAACTGCGACCAAAAATATGAGCGCATCAATTGAACTAAATCGACAAACTTCTCCTGAGGAAATGAATTTGAGAGAGTAAGTACAGTTCACTGCTTGATTTTGATCGGTTATCTGAGACACTCCTTCTTTTTGATTGGCTACCAGAAACACACCTTCACTTTGATTGGTTATCAGAAACAGGCTTTTAGTTATGTTTTGTAGAAATGGCTTACAGAGTACATCTACAAATCAATGCATATTGTAACTATTTTTAAACCATTAACTGATTTCAGGTATGTAAACAGTTACGTCATAGAGGGCGTGTGCAGGGTGGTATTAAACATGGACGACTCGGAGATCAACCAATACAAGGATGAAATACATGAATATATTCTACTAAGTGATTGGTCTGCTGCTGCTGACAACGAGGCTGCGGGGTTAGCAAGTAAGTGTTTAGTCTAGCTACACAATATATTACTAGAATATATACTCAGTACATTTAAAAACGCACAAACTCTCATACTGAATGTGTGCAAAGTATTATTTCATTGTGTTCTAAAAGTTTATGAAATTACATGAAATACAGAATACCAGCTGCACAAATGTTATACAGAAGAATGTTAAGTCCATTTGAAGTAGTTTTATGCTAGGCATGACCAATCGAAAGAAAATCGTTAGTGTGCGTTTCAAATGTACTGAGAATATCTATAAATTTATTATTTTCCTAGTTTCGGTTTTTAGCTAGATTTCTAGATTTCATTGATGGGTCTACCACGTCAGCTAGTGTGTTGGGGATATGATCCCTGTATTTAAATACAACCAGCTCTTCCCAGGCATCCGGAACCCTGATGTAACGGTCTACTGTTTTGCGATCTATCTAACCTACCATAAACCATCACTTAGAAGGCGACCCCGAGTATAAGACGCACCGTATGATGTATAGGCAAACTGGCACATTTTGCATAGGCCAGCGTATACGTCGGTTCGCATTATTAACTGTGACGTACGATAGTCGGCGGCTTTGTTATTTCATGATCATTATAGTTTGAATCATTTTGTCATGGAATCCATGAACATTCGTCCTTATCAGTCGTCCAATCAGATGTGTAATTTCAACCAGACAACACATTCTTATGGTACAATAACGAAAACACACGAGGATTAATTATCGCCTGGTCAAATGTTTACAAATTTACTGTAAAATCACATATTTTCCTTTGTATTAAATTTCGTGGATTTGATAAAAATGCATTTTCGTTTTGGTCGTAAATTCGTGGCGTACAAAACATGTAAGGGTAAACACATGTGCTATATTTGGGAGGTCAATTAATTGTGGGGATTGAGTGCAACAACGAAATCAATGAAAATTCAACTCCCTCGATAAATAATGATTTTACAGTACATAACATTTGTGTTTAAATGTACATTATATAAATATGTATAAAAATTCATTTCTTTTTATTTTAGGATTATTTCCTTCACTGACACCATTAATGAAGTTAGCAGATAGGGAGCATAAGAAAGCTTTTGAAAACATCGTAAAATTACTTCGGAAATTCCTAGATTCAACATTACACGGACAGGTATGTGTGCTCTACATGTACTCTACATTTCGCTGGCTCAGAAGAGTAAGACCCATGCATATTTGAAATCTGCATCGCAGGGCGCTTTTTATTAACCAATTTTAATGAAAATCGGAACAGGTCATGTCGGCAAAACAGTAGCAGAAAATGCTTGTTTTTCCTTGAGTAAAGAGTAATGTTCAAAAATGTTTTTCTCTTTTTCTCAAAATAACAATTTTGTACTTTCTTCTTCTTTATATAAGCCATCAATTTGTATCATAGAAAAATATGAAAGAAATTTTAGATGTTTTATATTTTTATTCACAGAATGGCAACATAATAAAAGCAGATGATCATTCGAGTCTTCTATCGTTCCTTCTCTCATCCAATGTTCTAGACCGAGATATTGACGGAAGTCTCATGAGACGAGATTTGACAACAGACGAGATTATCGCTCACGTGATATCGTTACTAAACGAGATGTATTCTACGACGACGGCCGCAATCCAATTTATCCTATATGAATTAGCATTGCACCCCGACATACAGAGTCAGTTATATGACGAAATATGTAGACATTGTGGCAAGGTAGGTGTACATAATTTTAATAAGTAAATTTTTAAGGATCAAAAAGGACGGAGCTAATGAGAGCAGCTGATAGTCCATTGGGCATTTTACCATCGAGTTTCAATTTTGTATGGGTTTGGACAAATTAAAATTGGGTATTTAATAAAACTCATAGGGTAAATGATCTTTTATGTACTATTTTTCACTATAACATCATTTTCTATTTGGATATTTCAGATTGTCTTTGCCTTTTCTTACTCCATCCTCGTAAAATATATTGGGTTTTTAAGAAAATTAGTTTGGTAGTTACCCCCAATACGCAGCTTATCTGAAGCTCTGCGGCAGGTTCTTTTTTAGTTAAACTGAGAATGTAACATCCAGCAATTTGAGTGAATTAATATAAGTTGGAAAAAACTTGTTTCATAGTTTGACCTAAAATAAATTAGTACAAACTGTTTATTTTATTCCAGGGTGAATATTTTACGTTATCTGAGTCACAGAACATGGAATATTTGGACATGATTTTATATGAAACACTACGTATTCATCCCATAGCTCCAGGGTAAGTGTTGCTGCTTATATTCGCATCTGTGACCACCATAGGCACACGGTTTTAAAGTATCTGAGAGTACCCTATATACACAGAAGGTAGTGCAGCGGCCATGTTTAAATTAGCTGCAACGAATATGACGTTACGAAAGATGGTCCCAAGTTTTTCTACAGTTGTCACTGCAAACACGGATACCAGTTCCTACGACGTCATATCCGTTGCGGCTAAACATGGCCGATGCACTAACTTCTTTCTATATAGGGGCAGCTCTTCACTCAGATTATATAAATGAATATAGAGTGTCGAGGGCGGTGTACAATCCCCATTATAACTTCAAATTTTTTCCCGATCATCCATAAATAAATGGCATAAGGGTGTTTTTCACAAATTAGTAAAGTGTATAGATAGCAAAATACTAATTGGGCAAGAGTTGTTTCCCTTGGACTATAAATCATGCAATTTGTTATTTTGTCAAAAAAACCAACTAGGCTGTATTTCGTTTCTTCTATCGTATGGTGTTTACAACCTTTGAGACTCAACTATATCGGCTCAAAATGCATCATTCTGCAGAGAGATTACCAATTTATTTCGTTGTTAATAAAAGGCATTTATGGCTTAATGGAGCTTTAAATATACTACTTTTGTTGTTTACTTCCATCTTATGGTGTTTACAACCTTTGAGACTCAACTATAGTGCTCAAAATGCATCATTCTGCAGAGAGGTTAC
Source organism: Spisula solida (assembly GCA_947247005.1). Classification (NCBI taxonomy): domain Eukaryota; kingdom Metazoa; phylum Mollusca; class Bivalvia; order Venerida; family Mactridae; genus Spisula; species Spisula solida. Next base: position 19,331,063 of record OX365962.1, on the reverse strand, counting down.
CAATTTATTCCTTTGTTAAAAGAATAGCCGTCTATGGCTTAATGAGGCTTTAAATATGCTACTTATGTTTTTCAGGGTGTCCCGTGTATGTACAGAGACATGTAAGATACGTAATGTCACATTTAAAGAAGGAATGGTAGTCCGAGTGATGACGAGTACACTGTACAGAGACGAAAAATATTATCCAAATCCAGACGTCTTTGATCCAGAAAGGTATTAACATACGTTACGATAATATATAGATTTTTTTTTTCTTTTTTTTTAAATGCCGAGCATAGCCTTTATTTGCCAGTCAGCTTTATGCTGAAATATGGCAGGCATATACGTGTGCCCCCACCCGGATTTGAACCCGGATCGCCAGATTAGACGGCAAGCGCGCTAACCATTGAGCTACGGAGGCCACATCTAGCCATCCCACATTCATAGAATATTCCTAACAAATATGCCAATTGTTTATTGTTAGACATAATTTTTTATAGTTAGAGATACTATAACTAAATGGTCTTTTATTTACACCAGTCCAATTGTTTGGGTGTCAATGATTATTTTGTTGAAAACTTTAGGTTTCAAAGAACAAACGGCTCTTTGACGATGAAATGTGAATGATCATCGTCAAAGACTTTGAACTTACTTTGTATTGCTCATAATAAACAAATGTCAAATAGATGTATAATGTGCTACATATTCTAAAGCTTTAAAGAAATCATTTTTACCTTGATATACATCTAGATCAATGTGAAGGCCTACGAATTCAAATGTATGCATCACCTTATTTCTTTAAACTGCGAAATGGCGAACATTTTTAAATCGCAATTGATACACGTGACTAAGGTATGACGTCATGACGTCAGATGATTACATATTGACGTCAAATAAGAACGAGTTGACGCCACATGATTTGATGACGACGTCATATGATAACGGTCTGACGTCACATGACTTGGTGATGACGTCAGATGAGAACGGGTTGATGTCACATGATTTGATAATGACGTCTGATGAGTAAAGTTTACTAAATAATGGCGTCATAGTGAAACTTAGTGAAGTTTTAATGACTGAAGTGTTCGTCATGAATATTTTTGTCATTTTGTGATAGATCTACATTTTCTTATATATTTATATTTCATTTTTAGATTTTCAAAGGACAAAAGAGAAGCAAGAAATCAGTATTCATTTTTACCTTTTGGCCAAGGTCCACGTATGTGTCCGGGTCAGAAGATGGCTATGATTGGAGTCAAATATGCCGTCGTTAACATCATCAAATCATATGTCATTTCTACCAGTAAAAATACAGAGGTATGAACAATGAAGTCTATAAGTTATAATAAAATTAATAATATAGATCTATCTATATTATACATGTAGTCTAGTTTCTATATGTTTTATATAGATCTATACATTTTAAGTAATATCTTCGATTTTCATGAAAACACGTCAGATTAGGTCAGTTTATATTACTCGTGGCGACGGATAACATCAGGAATGAGGTGCCGAGAGTGATTAATTTAAGTTGGAAAAACTTGTTTTACAATCGACCTTAAATAAAATAGTATTTATAAACTACATGTATATTACTGACGGCCAATTTGTGTAATACATTTTAACTCATTTATAAAGCGACACATCGACACATTAAGACCCGTTGTTTGTGTTTATTGTTTAAAATCTAAATCTATGCATCTATATTGATAGACATTATTTTATTTGTAGATTCCATTGAAAGAAGCATTACGCCCGTCATTGACTCCAGCTAACGGTGTGACAGTTACATTGATGCCACGCAGCTAAACATTGACTCTAGCTAACGGCGTGACAGTTACATTGATGCCACGCAGCTAAACATTGACTCTAGCTAACGGCGTGACAGTTACATTGATGCCCGCAGCTAAACATTGACTCTAGCTAACGGCGTGACAGTTACATTGATGTCACGCAGCTAAACATTGACTCTAGCTAACGGTGTGACAGTAACATTGATTTCACGCAGCTAAACATTGACTCTAGCTAACGGCGTGACAGTTACATTGATGCCACGCAGCTAAACATTGACTCTAGCTAACGGTGTGACAGTAACATTGATTTCACGCAGCTAAACATTGACTCTAGCTAACGGCGTGACAGTTACATTGATGTCACGCAACTTAAGTATTTAACCACGTGGGGTATCCACACCTGATATGGCGTTCCATCTGACATGTGACCAAATCATGACGTCATATATCACTAAATGGTGACGTCAGATGACGAAACAGTTACAATCAGTTACGTCATATGATTATAAAGTATGACATCATACGATTAAAATGTGACGTTTAATGTGATACATGCTAAGGACACCGGCCAATACGCATATATAGATCTACACAGGGCTACATAATTATATAATTGATGTACAAACAGTGGGGGTCTGGAACGGCATCATTACACAGATCAAAACAATTGTCAATGTAACATCGGCGAAATTTTGGAAGTGTCCTATTTAAATATACAAAACTACATACTCAAGTGGAACTCCATACTTTTATGCTGTTTTCTGATTGGCTGTACTTTATACCATTGTCCAGTCAAATCAATTGTTACAAAACTGCATATTGAAAGTGTCACACCATAAATGTTTGTTGTTTTCTGATTGGCTGTACTTTTTACCATTGACCAATCAAATGAATTGTAAAAAAACTTCATTTTCAAGTGACAAAAGTGATTAACTGTACTATATACCATTGGTCAATCAACTGGAGTTGCACTGTTAATGATATACAGTATAAATGTATGCCATGTTCTGATTGGCTGGACTGAACTTCATTGACCAATCAAATAAGTTGTTACAAAATGACATGTCTTATATCTAGCTTCTGCTATAATTGTGACACGTCATAAAATAATGCTTTTTTCGTATGCTTTAAGCTGGCATGATTTGTTTCATTTGACTAATTGCTTTATACGGGTATGAATGTATATATAGCACGGAGAATTTGACTTGCTCCTGACCTGTATGCATGTTCTTGTGTTGAATGTATAAATTTCCGCGAGCAAATCGTGCAATATCGGTCCTTTATATGTGTGTTGGTATTGCACATCAAGTGTCTTCGTGATACATCCCGCAAATGAAAACATACTACCGAGATTACAAATATAGACAATATATCAGCTGTTGGAGTATGCTAATAGAAGATAGGGAATCGTGTCAAAGTTTCCGTACTAGCGGTATATTAAAAGCCGGACTAGGATCTTGATTACGTTACCAATCTTTCAACATGATAAGGTTTAGGGTCTTATAGCCTGTTTATATCTATATAAGAATTGCATTATTAAATTCGGTCCAAAATGTAGTTATCTAGAACATTTTGTGATTTTTTGGTTATAATTTAAAATATAAAACAACATCGAGAGGTCGTAAAATATTCGAGTTATATGAACTTCGACTTAAGCGTGCTCGAAATAACCGGAGTCGACTACAAAACGTATTAAATTGTGTATGTATATGTGAACTTTGCGATACGATTAGTATTATGTATATTCATGAAATGTATATTCATGAAATGTATGTTTATGAAATGTGTATTTATGAAATGTGTATTTATGAAATGTATGTTTATGAAATGTATATTCATGAAATGTATGTTTATGAAATGTATATTCATGGAATGTATGTTTATGAAATGTATATTCATGAAATGTATGTTCATGAAATGTATATTCATGAAATGTGTATTCATGAAATGTATGTTTATGAAATGTGTATTCATGAAATGTATGTTTATGAAATGTGTATTCATGAAATGTATGTTCATGAAATGTATGTTCATGAAATGTATATTTATGAAATGTATATTCATGAAATGTGTATTTATGAAATGTGTATTTATGACTCGTGAATTTATGACTTGTGTATTTATGAAATGTGTGAAATTCTGTGATATTATGTATACATGTATAATATATAAATTGAACACAATAATTTACCTGTTGTTGATTGTATATGAATAAAATTTAAATATCTAACAAGTTTTGTCTCGTGTTTCATTTGGTGATTGTTTGAGTGCCCAACTCGGGGATGAATGATGAGGGTTCAGACCTCACTGTAATATACCTCCAGGAGGAGAGGTTGGCTATATTGGTTCTCTGGTACCACACATTGTTATGCTGAGTACCAACTGAGAGAATCAGCAACTGCAAAATTGAGACTTATATATATCTGCCAAGTTTGTAAGACAGCCCTGTCTAAATTATCTCCTCTATTAAACATCAGTCATGGAAGTGGTAAGTACGCTTGGTTTGCGGCATGTTATACCTCTCCCATTCTTCACCTGTGATATCTATCCACTGATGTATTCTTCACCTGTAATATCTATCCACTGATGTATTCTTCACCTGTGATATCTATCCACTGATATATTCTTCACCTGTGATATATCCACTGACATATTCTTCACCTGTGATATATATCCACTGATGTATTCTTCATCTGTGATATATATCTACTGATGTATTCTTCACCTGTGATATATATCCACTGATGTATTCTTCACCTGTGATATATATCCACTGATGTATTCTTCACCTGTGATATATATCCACTGATGTATTCTTCACCTGTGATATATATCCACTGATGTATTCTTCACCTGTGATATATATCCACTGATGTATTCTTCACCTGTGATATATATCCACTGATGTATTCCTCACCTGTGATATATATCCACTGATGTATTCTTCACCTGTGATATATATCCACTGATGTATTCTTCACCTGTGATATCTATCCACTGATGTATTCTTCACCTGTAATATCTATCCACTGATGTATTCTTCACCTGTGATATCTATCCACTGATGTATTCTTCACCTGTGATATATATCCACTGATGTATTCTTCACCTGTGTCAGTGATATCTATCCACTGATGTATTCTTCACCTGTGATATCTATCCACTGATGTATTCTTCACCTGTGATATCTATCCACTGATGTATTCTTCACCTGTGATATATATCCACTGATGTATTCTTCACCTGTGATATATATCCACTGATGTATTCTTCACCTGTGTCAGTGATATCTATCCACTGATGTATTCTTCACCTGTGATATCTATCTACTGATGTATTCTTCACCTGTGATATCTATCCACTGATGTATTCTTCACCTGTGATATCTGTCCACTGATGTATTCTTCACCTGTGATATCTATCTACTGATGTATTCTTCACCTATGATATATACACTGATGTATTCTTCACCTGTGATATATATCCACTAATGTATTCTTCACCTGTGATATCTATCCACTAATGTATTCTTCACCTGTGATATCTATCCACTGATGTATTCTTCACCTGTGATATCTATCCACTGATGTATTCTTCACCTGTGATATCTGTCCACTGATGTATTCTTCACCTGTGATATCTATCTACTGATGTATTCTTCACCTGTGATATATCCACTGATGTATTCTTCACCTGTGATATACATCCACTAATGTATTCTTCACCTGTGATATATATCCACTGATGTATTCTTCACCTGTGATATTCATCCACTGATGGATTCTTCACCTTTGATATATATCCACTGATGTATTCTTCACCTGTGATATCTATCCACTGATGTATTCTTCACCTGTGATATATATCCACTGATGTATTCTTCACCTGTGATATCTATCCACTGATGTTTTCTTCACCTGTGATATATATACACTGATGTATTCTTCACCTGTGATATATATACACTGATGTATTCTTCACCTGTGATATATATCCACTGATGTATTCTTCACCTGTGATATCTATCCACTGATGTATTCTTCACCTGTGATATATATCCACTGATGTTTTCTTCACCTGTGATATATATACACTGATGTATTCTTCACCTGTGATATATATCCACTGATGTATTCTTCACCTGTGATATCTATCCACTGATGTATTCTTCACCTGTGATATCTATCCACTGATGTATTCTTCACCTGTGATATATATCCACTGATGTATTCTTCACCTGTGATATATATCCACTGATGTATTCTTCACCTGTGATATCTATCCACTGATGTATTCTTCACCTGTGATATCTATCCACTGATGTATTCTTCACCTGTGTCAGTGATATATATCCACTGATGTATTCTTCACCTGTGATATATATCCACTGATGTATTCTTCACCTGTGATATCTATCCGCCGATGTATTCTTCACCTGTGATATATATCCACTGATGTATTCTTCACCTGTGATATATATCCACTGATGTATGAGGATGTACCTCTCCATGAATACTAATTGAATGGACATCAATGTCGTGTTTTCTCTACATTGGAGAAGTTGCTGAGTCATTGGACAATAATAAGTTGATACTGTCTAGAATACTGTCCTGGAAAATTGGTCAGGAGAGTTGAACCCCGTATAGAACTTAAACATTGTTGAAAAACGGCGTAAAACCAAAAATGAATATGAAAATACTTATACCGGCATAATTGTTTGCACATATAGTGGGATCTTTAAAAAATGCCGAGCATAGTCTTTATTCGCCAGTCAGCTCATTGCTGAAACATGATGGGCATAAGACTCGTGTGGGTCCAGCCGGATTTGAACCCGGGTCGCCAGATTAGATGGCAAGCGTGCTAACCATTGAGTCCCTATAGTGGGATTCGAACATGTATGAAATTCTTTGAGTACTCAGAGTAGGCGACTGTTGCATACATGTTTGAATAGCACTATATGAGCAGCCTGCTTTAATGGTTGTTGGTGTCTAATAAACAAAATTGACTGGTCGTTTAAAAATGTCAAGTAAAGACTTTATTTAACGAGGCTACATATTCGGTCTCCCAATCTTCCACGTGGGCCTCAAGACAGTATAACAAACAAACGATTTACTTTCTTTATTGTTACGATCTGAGTTAACTTTAATACGTATCAGAATATCACCGCTGGTTGGTCGTTACTCTATCAGATGACACTAGACCTCCGCTAAAAGAAGACGTTGCATTATGGTCTACATACTGCCAACCACCACACGACAAATCTATGACGTCACCAACGTCCAAATGTACGTACGTCGACGCTGTAGCGGACTTGTATTCGCCGACGGACGTCGTAAGAGCGTAAACTAGAATCTTATTATTCCGTCGGATGAAGCATTGGGTGGTGGAGTTGGTCGTTACAAACGTGGTAATAAACTGATACACTCCCGCAACCGACGCCGTAAATGTTCCTGGGAAAAAAAATACCATCAAAATAATATTAAAACATTAAACATGTACTAATTTAAAAATCGGCCTCTTGTACCTTTATCCATACTGCACGGCGCCATCGTCTAGCAATGTGTAATTCGTAACTACGGACACATTAGACTACTGTTGTGCCGAATATTTGTTACGCCGAATATGGCTGATATATTTACAAGCTCTATTCGTAAGGTGAAACAAATATGGCGCCGAAAATGGCTCACGTGCTAGTTTGACGCTCAACAAGATCACAACTGGTCAATTACCCGGTGTCAGGATAGAGTAACATGATCGTCTCCATACGACTACAAAACTGTTGACAAGGTGGACATAAAACACTTTAATTTTATAACTCTCGTTATTTTTTTCATTTCTTACTCTAGACCATAAACCTACAAATTAAAATTATATTGGACGACAGAAACAAAGTTATCTTAAAGGGACTGCCTCACATACAAAAATTATTGGTGTATTGCAAAACTAAAATAAAATTGTCAAATATTCGCCTAATTTTGGTATAAACAACCACACTGACATCTAAAATAACTTGAGAAACTTCAGCATTTTGTAGTTATTAAGTAGTTTTACATCAAAAATTCTATAGGGTAATAATACCCTATAGAATTAACACTACTATTACCTGAATTGCCTGAAATGTGTACGCATTTGACGAAAACGAACCAAATACCTCACTGATGTTTATGCTGTAGTTTGTTGATGTTACAGTATGATCACATGTGAATTATATAATTCACAAAGCATGTTGGAAGGAAACTTAGAGCTTTTTTTCAAGAAAAATACTCAGTGGGCGATATCATGAGTGGTTAAAATTGCTTATTTGGACCAAATCTTTCATAAAGCAACCGCCAGTGGCTTTCTATAATATCAATACTTGGTTAGGTTTGAAAATCACAATAAACAAAAAAATTAGCCCGATCTGTGAGGCAGCACCTTTAAACAAACTGTACAAAATACGCTACTTGTATCATTGTCAATGTGTATACTTATGGTACAAGTGTCATTTGATAATATCTTGTTTTATTACCTGTTGATATATTGTAGTCACCTCCCATGTTCATGACAACATTTGAAAACACTGGTATATGTTGACTATACATGTGTCCCGTCGGTGTGTTCACAGAAAAATATACCTGCTTCGTGGATTCTGAAACTATATAAAGTTTCCATGTGTAGGTCAAGTGATTTTCGAACTCACATTGAACTGTCCCATTGCCAGGCAATCTGAAGTACTAATAAATCCGGCTATTGCAACAACTCCTAAAATCGATTGGGCAAATAACCACCAAATATATCAATGTGACAACATTACATCACATCGGTAACCCGTCCATATAGATAACAACACAATTTCAAGCTTCTTTGACCCTCAACAAATATGATTACACATCAGACACGATCATAAGCACTTGGTTTCAGATCTGAGTCAAACTTTATCTGAGTGTATCTTATATAGCGAGAAGGTTAGGCAGCGGCCATGTTTAGCCGCAACGGCTACATTCGTATAATTTTGACTCAGATCATTTGAAACCAAGTGCCTATGGACACGATGTTTTAAGTAATGCTAAATTGCTAATTAATTTGAAACAAGTTCTACAATTTCTACACATGTTATGTTAGTTATGTCGGTATTTTTATGTAGTGGTTATTTATGTGATCGTTATTTATATCACTCAAGGTTTATGCACTAACATATTTGTAGGTATTTAGCATACATTGCATTCTGAAAATCAAGGGACCTAATCGACGTTCAATCAAAGGAGACAACATAAATATGAAGCTATTATTGCTGCTGCTGCTGCTGCTTTATTTGTTGCTATTAGTTACGTTACTGTAAAAGGAATAAACAAAAGTGTTCGGAGTCACTCACCACTGCACGCTGTACGGACACATGATGCATAGTCCACGTTGTTGCCTACACAAGATTTCCCCAGCATAGAGGGCGCTGGGTTCGTACATGTGCGATCACGTGACTTTATTCCGTTATTGCACGTTGCCGAGCAACCGCCCCATGCAGACCACGACGTCCAGCCACCATCTGTTTGTAAATAAATGTAAACAGTACAGTCATCATATCACGTGGCTTTAACAAAATGTGGGAGATTCGTGGAATCCAAATTAAGTAAATAATAAGAATGCAAAAAAAATGCAAATTCACAAACAAAACAGTACCATGACATTTAATGCTTAGAGCGCTTTGATTTTTACATTGCAATTGATCAAACTACATGTATCTAGATGTGAATTTTATGAATGTGCATTTTTTACAAGGTCACTAACACCACCGATATTGTATAACTCGTTCAATCAGGTATGTCACCTGTTTACATAACATTGTGTATTATAAACATTGCAAATTCTCGTATTAATGTATTATTGTGATATATATGTCCTGCGGCTTAGTGAATAAGATATTGGTTTTCACTGCCTTTTTCTCAAATTAGACTGTTTAAAACAGTTTTTTTTAAATACAATAATATGATATTGCAACATTTGTATACAAGTGACAGACCTGATTAAACGGGTTATAACTCAGTGGCGAAGCGGCATAAATAAAGCAGGTACATACCGACGCATGCCGGGTTCATACATATTCGGTTCTCAAAAGCGTCTCCAAAGCAATGATTACCACCATACTCTGGTACTGGACTAGAGCAGTAACGATCTCGACGCTGGAGTCCCACACCACACGACTGACTGCATGATGACCAGGCTTGCCAGTTGTTCCATCCGCCAGCCACTGAAATAGTATTATATTATGTTTACCGTACATACCCGTCTATAAGACGACCTGTCTCATTTAAGTGTAATATCCAGAAAACCATTTTCCGGTCTATAGTCTGAGTCTGGTCTTATAATCCACGTCGTCTTATATCTGGGTATATATGGTATTGTTTTTGTATTTCGACCAAGCCATAGATAGAGAACGCAAACGCGAAGTTGTCTTATTCTGTCGAGGACGTTTTAATTACCCGAGACTAAATATTTTAGGCAACCATGCGTCATAGCCGCCAATCTTCTTCTTCTTTTCGTGCATTGTCTACACTACCACCACGGGCATAGCGATAATGGAAACAGTCCACTTGAGGTCATCCTTCTTGCCATTGAGCTTTCTTATCTAAGATATGGTTGGATATGGTCATTTACGTGTTCTTGTAAGTTCACACAGGTGACACTGCTGGAGTATGTGCTCTGTTTTCTGGTCTGTCACACCACATGAGCACTTTGCAATAACTTCAGTGCATGATACATGTATAAATATCATACACTGTATTTGTTGCACTCATTTCTTTGAAAATTAAAGACACGCCCATCAAATATTAGGCCACACCTCTACGGTTAACATCAATGTAAATAAATTATTGTCGTAACTAGTGTGTTATATTTGTGACTTGTTCTTACAGTTTACACTGGTATTAGGACAATTCAATATTTTGATCTTAGATTGTTATGTGTTATGTCTCTTTTCAAGCGGAAGAATATGTTACGTTTGCCAATGGTTCTATGTCTTTTTTCAAGCGGAACAATATGTTACGTTTGTCAATGGATGTTAAACTTTGACCTACCAGGACAGGGACTGAATGAACAGTTCTCATACTCGGTACTATGACCGATACAATACAAGCCTCCGTGTGCTGGTGCAGGATTGTCACAAACTCGAACACGGACCTTCTGGCTCTCCCCACATGTCTTCCCACACATTGACCACTCTCCCCACATACCCCAAAATCCATCCACTGAAATACAGTAAGTGGATCACTACATGTAGTACATTTCTGCCAATATCAAGGAATATTAAGATATTCATTCTTAAAGTCCCTTAACGAATATTTTCAAAACACCTTGAGCACCTCGTTTGAGTCCGAAAGGTGGAAAGTACCATAATATGAAATAAAACGAAATACAGCCTCAAATTGTAAATAATAAAATTTAATGGAGGATGTATAGTCTAATGGAAGCAACTTTTGAAAATCAGTAATTTTATCTTCCATACATTTTACTTAAATGCGATTACTTTTTCGAAAGATATTGTAACTTTCTGTCGTCAATAATTGGTCATTTGTGAAAAATCACCATAATTCCTGGTAATTACTGGATGGTCGGAAGAACTGTTTTGGGAGAGAGAATGGGGTATTTAATCTTTTGAAAGGTAGTGTATAGTTATTAGAAATATAGAACAGATTGATAGGAGCATACATTTCGGTTTTGTAACTGTTACAAGTCATTCTGTTGGCTACCAAATCAAGCCATCCGTAAATCATGTCATTTCATACCTTATTAATATTCATTAGCAATTCAGCAACTTCATTTGGCTAAGAGCATATCACGTGATATTCATACACAGCATCACGTGATGTTTATATTCTATATTACATGTATAACCTTTTTTTAAGAAAAGTGTCCTAAATTTTAAATAACCACTTATCCAATTTCGCTAAGTCAGCCAATAGAATTTTCTGGAGACGAAAGTTCTCCAAGTCAAATAACTACTTACCTAAGTCACAAAGTCCACAGAATTTCCTACACACAGTTTTAGCATGATGTGTGTCGCGGCAAATGTCAAAGAACGAGGTGGTGTATTCACAATTAAATTCCTTATTGTCCGTACATGTTGGAGAGGATGTGGCAACTACTATAAAAGAAATATAGTCGTCTCTAGTTAGCATCACCCCGTTTAACCGGACAAGCCGTGTTAACCTGCATACTGACGTGTTAGCCTGCGACAAAAATGTCGACACTATAATTGTATATGTTTAGTAATTATGCATGTTTTGTGTTTAGTTGTGTGTAGGTTTATATGTGGCCGATTTGCCAAAATAATTGAATTTTGAACTTGAAAATCGGGAGGTAAGGTTTATAGTGCCTGTTTCATTTATTTCGTGTGTAGGCTACACCAGTAATATGAAGAAAGTGCCGACTGCTTTCCTAAAAGTTAGTTGGTATTTGTTGCAGCTATATGAAACATCGTTATAAAAAATTAACCTTACATACGCGCAACATACATACTGAATCAAATACTAGTTATCACTACACAAATAGATAGACCAGGAAATCTGGTGAAATCTGGTGAAATCAGTCGACCGCCGTATGCTATTATGAATGAAATACATTGTATATTTGAAAATGCCGTGATTCCCAATGTGCGTGAAGTTAGCAGCCTAGCAGCGTAAAGTTGACAGCCTAGCACATAGCAGCCTAGCAGCGGGAAGTTTGCAACCAAGCATCATTACTAAAACAATCGAACAAACAAGACTGGTAAAACAGAACTTTTAAAATGCGTACCTTCACTATAATGACTGCATAACTTTTTGTTACAATAATCCACAGAGCAACATTGATTACACGGGGTCTCTGCTGCTCGACCAACAGGTTGACCGGGAATACCGCCGTGTTCTCCGTCACTTAAACATTGCTGGTAAATAAAATACATTAAAACATTGACTACACGGCGTCTCTGCTGCTTGACCAACATGTTGACCGGGAATACCGCCATGTTCGCCGTCACATAAATATTGCTGGTAAAATACATTAAAACATCGATTACATGGCGTCTCTGCTGCTCGACCAACAGGTTGCCCGGGAATACCGCCATGTTCGCCGTCACATAAACATTGCTCATATTGTTAATTTCTTAAAATTTGCATAAAAATCGATAATTTGGATATTAGCTCAATAAAAGGTTGCTCCAACCTGTTTCTGTATGTTACAAACAAAATAAATGAATATAGATACGGGAAGACATTTTGCACATATTCATCCTACAAAAAAGCTAAAACTTAAGCTTTGGTGCTAAAACAGAGTAAGTTTGTAAGTTTTAGATGATTCAAAATGGTCAATGTTAAGGAGTAGAAGTCAGACGGGTGATATTTGGTAGGTTTTAGCGGCAGTCGCTTATCCCTGTTATCTAAAGTATAGTCTGATTTCGCGTCATTTTATTACCTGCGAGCTTGAGCGAGCAGGTATATTGGATAGCCTTAAGTAAAAAGTCCATGGAGCACGTGACCTGTTCTCGATGGTTTACGATTTCAAAAAAAAATCCAAAAAAGATACATTTTGTAAGAATGTGGTGAACCAGACTAATCAAACCGGTCGTTACAAGATTTCAAATGAACGAAGATAGGTTATCTTACGCAAAAAGATGGCTGACGTATGTCGGCCCGGGCAAGTCGAAATTCTTAGAAAGAACTACAAAATTATCCTTAAAACCCGTCCCTACGATAACAAATATACACGCAACTCGATTTAAAAGAGTATAAAACACGAGTTTAGATCGTTTTATCGTTGGATAAAGTCTTCGCTAACGTTTCATACTCAACAATTTCGTACGACTCCTGAATATTTTCTTTCGTACTCAACACAATTCGTACCCGGCAATTCGCTCCGTAAATTATTTTTCGGTTTTTTTTAGGATCAGCTGGTAAAATAAGTGCTGGTTGTTTCCCTTGATAAAATCAACAACATAATACAGTTTCTTTAGGTCTCCAGAGTCATATAAGGAGAATTACCATTCAGTGTTAATGTCTATTCAGAGACTTAAAATTCTAAATGTCTATTGTCATGGAATTATCGGAATTGGTTTATGATCTTTGATATTGTTGAACTCTGAAAACGTGTCTTATGATAATACCTTTAATGGACTGATACGAGGTTATATTTATAAGTAATAAATATTATATGGAACAAGGGAGTCATAATTTGCAATTATGTGTCTTGAAAATTGGTTTGTTATACATGAAATTATTTAACAATTTGTTGATAAATTTCGTATGTCAAATTATCGTGCATATAGTTTTCCCAATTTGACAGCTACCTGCCTATCGCGCTTATTTTTTTCACAATTTTGAGATTTGCATGCCTAATTTTATACACATTAGCTGTTGAATTATGCAGATAGAAGGTCGAGGATCCTGTCGATTCTCTGTTACACAGTAAAATGAAGTCGGTACGTCATTTGCTCGCAGGAACTATCTGACTTGTTATCTATATTCTGGATACCTATTTATGACTGTTGTCCCAAAAATGCCTTAATGTTACAGAAAATCTAATCGTAAGGATTAAGTGCGAGTGCATGCTTGGTCACGTGGTATAGAGTGCTAGATTATGAACCGGAAGTTCCTTGTTAAAATCAAGTTCAGCTTACGTTCTCCCAAGATATTGTCAGATACGTATGTTAATCATAGTACTGACTAGGCCTGGTAATTAGCAGTTATTCTCTGGCCTGAAAATCCCAGTTTCAAAGTCTAAAATTCTATTTTTCAATATACACAAAGAAGGATAATTCAGGATTCAAAAACCTGAAATCAGGCATGGGTCTGAAAAATACCAGGCCTGCAGACTGACAAGCATTTCCATGAAATTGGATTACGTCAACAAATTATTCCCTGTCGGAAGAATGACCAAATATTGTTGAGGACATAAAAAAGATCAATGTGACTTGTTTATGTAAACGATGTTCCAGTTGAAGCATAGCTCGAAGCTTAGGTTAAATATTAGTTCACAAAAAAGTACGCAAATACGAAATGTAAGGTTCGCCATGATAACACTAGCCTTTGTTTACAAATAAAAATGACAATTCAATGCATTCCCGGTGTCCATCTTTGCTCGATCTTGTCATCGTTCACTTTTGATGCATCTACTCTTTCAATGCACCGTAAAACAAGCGACCGGTCACCAGTGCATTGTTGATGTTTTCCATGTTTATTTATTGATAAGTCTAGAGTTATCTCCGGCCAGCTATACGTCAATAGAACGAAACATAACATTTATAGTTTGGAAATGAGTTATGAGCCGTGACTGCACCTTTAATGTCAGAAATTTTATGTTTTTGACTTCTTTATGATGTTCTACTGAATAATGCGTTAATTCAGGGGTTTGTTCAACTTTATTTCTGCGGCTTTTATTTCGTCGACATATATATTTATACCAGAACATAAAGAATTAACTTCTACGGTTTCCATTAAATTGTTTGACCCGATAATTGGCCGATACGTTATAAGTTCCTTCGGGAAGGGCCAGTTATAAGCCCTGTTTGTTAATGTGTGTCTCCGTAGCTCAATGGTGTCTAATCTGGCGACCGTGGAGGCACTCAATATAATGCCTGTCATATTTGAGCAGAAAGCTGACTGACAAATAAAGGCTATGCTCGACAATAACACATGGCAATCCTTGCTTTTTTCATGATACTGTTGCACTTTATATACTATCATTATCAGCTGCCCCTCCCTGTTCAATTTCATCAGTTTCACTTCGTAAACATAATTCTAGTGATGGGATTGTTAGCGAACGAGTGCTAATGTACTCTTCCAGGTGATATTTATTGCCCTTTCTAGACGTAATTACGTTATGTGGGTAAATATCGCAATGTGTCCATATTGTAGACCAATATATGAATGAATTGACCTCTTATACATTTCCGACTGATGCCCCGCGCTCACGAAACCTTTTTCCAAGGTACACTTTCAGTATCAGCTAAGATTGAAATTGTGACTCAAATGAGACTGAGCTCAAATTGGTTTTCACAAAACGTTTCAAGTTCAGTCGCAGTTGAACTGAATTTCGGATTTATGTTGACCCTTTGCCAAGAAATTGCCAAAATGATGAACTCCGTAATTTTTTTATAACTGAATCTAAACATGTCATTTGGTGGATCATTTTCTTAGTTAGACCATTTCCTACAAGGTGGTGTATGATTTGATGCAAAATTCTAAAAAAAATAGTTTTCAAATATTTACCAATTGAAAATAAGTATCCAATGGCCAAAAACGGATACGCATACAAGTGTATGTTTGGTACTGCAAGAGGCTGTTGTTAGTGCGTGGTCAGTTGTGTTTTGACCAATGACCTTCGACGGAAGAGAAGTTGTGTGGCACGGGGTATCTAGGTTCGATGCCCTAGCTCTACCCAAATGGACTTCTTGGTTCGTTAACATGCTCAGTGAACAACACTGATACACGCATGGCAACGCCCCTCGTGAAAATATCGATTACTGTGATCACTCGGTGTAATAAAATTTGATCTTACACCAAAATCAACAAATATCCTCTATTTAATTGAAAAATTAGTATTTTATAATTATGAAATAAATGATGTAACTTCAATGATGTTATACATACTTGGGTTGATTTGCAGCCAAGGTTATACGTTGCTGTATTCAATATGTCCGTCACTTCCGTATAGCATAACTAGAAGTAAATATACATTACAACAAAACCAGTGCCTATGAAAAGTACCGTAAATAATCGCCTATAAGATCATTCTGATCATAAGTCGCACAATGCGCATTTATATATATCTACATGTATGTACATTTATACTGGTAGACACTCGTATAAACCAGAGTATTGTTTTATCAAAGCACTTACGGAAATCGTAAACTTACTTTCCAATTTTATTATTTTTGTAATTCATTAATAGCTGCAAATTTCATTGATCTAGATACGAATATAAGAATACAAGAACTAAAAAAAATCAAACCTCGTTTTGAGAGCATGTTTTGGTCACGTGACAAACTGATGAATTGTGGGCGTTGGTACAGGAGAGACATTCGAGAGCATCAACAGCCGCTGTAGACAATACATATAATGTAAAATCACATATTTTCGTGGCTTTTGATAAAATTCATTTTCGTGGGGTCGTAAACATGAAGGGATAAACCCATGTTCGATTTTTTGGGAGGTCGACTAATCGTGAGAATGATAATGCGAGTGCAACAACGAATTAAACGAAAATTTACTGATCATAACTGTTGCATAGTGTTTATCTCAAAGATGTATTGTATAGGTATTAACGAATACTGTAAAGTCATTGATTTTCGCGGGTATCAAAATTTCGCGGATTATGGTCAAATTGTAATTTGATTTCTTAAATTTGTGGATTTTAGATCTTGAAAGAAAAAAAAAACCCGTTACGTTTTTTAGATCAATTAGTCGAAGGGATTTAATTTCGCGATCTAGTTCAACCGCGAAATCAACGAAAAGTAATTCACCGCGAATATTAATACCTTTACAGTAATACGATAATCTTACCATATAGTAGACCGAACACGACCAGCTTCAGGCATAGAGCGATTACTGTGGTGTCTGAAATATATACTTTTGTTCTTGTATTTGAACTTATACCTACAATGCGCATCTGAGAAAAAAGTGATTCGAACCATTGAAAGGGAATTACATCTGAAAAAAAGTGATTCACTATGTCGCATGATTACGTGCAAAAGTTATTTCTTAATTTATTTGTGTTTTGTCAACAAAAGTGAGCATAACAGATCTAATAGTATAAGTTCAAACTTTATTAAATACTACTACATATATACTTACATTTTAGATACATGGCGTCAAGTAGATAAGACACAATATGTCCCAGTATATGTCAGTATGATTATAACTATTGTGAATATATATAGATATACGAAAGTATAAGATCACGTGACGTATATGAGATCACGTGACATTCCGAAATGCCCGTCAGGATTATGACCTTCATTTTGAACCGGAAGTTAACTAAGTATAATAATCAGCGCTTTTATCTTCGTTCTGAAGAAAAAAAAGTTTATGAGTGAACGTGACGTTTCAAAATGTCCGTCAATGATATGATCTTCATTTGAACCGGAAGTAAAGACAATAACAAGCGTTTTTATCTCTTCAACTGATGAACAAGCACCATGGTAACTGATGTTCGCAGATTTCATGCTACAGAGTGATTCATAATATTGGTCACACTTTTACGTTACTCCCATTTCTCGAAAGATAACGTGGCTTAAAGGCTGGCCTTTCTGTGTTGTCAACTGCATGCTATTGGCTATGTTAGAATAAAAATCATGAATATGTATCTGTGTTCCATCTACATGTATAATAAATCCCAGTCACGTGTTTGGATGGGTACATTAAATCACTCGTGCGTAAAACACAGGAACATATTCATTATTTCTTAAATAATAAAAATGTGAAACTGGGACAGAGCTTAATTAAGAACCACCTTGTACCTATTATGGCCACATTTATGCATTTTCAGCATTTAAAATGTTCGTCACAGTCTGCATAATATGAATTTGATTTTTTCTGGTGCAAACCCAGAAACCGGGATGGTTTCCAATATGGCCGTCATTTTGTACTCGGAGTAACCTGAGTGTATTGTATTGTTTGAATAAGTGGTGCGTTTTCAAATTCCGTAAGTGCAAGGGTGGTTAGATGTTGCTACATTTAAATACTGAGAAATCAGTACACGTATGGTTATATAATGGCTGGGTTAGGGCCCTAACTGTAGTCTGGTGTGGTTATATAATGGCTGGGTTAGGGCCCTAACTGTAGTCTGGTGTGGTTATATAATGGCTGGGTTAGGGCGCTAACTGTAGTCTGATGTGGCTATATAATGGCTGGGTTAGGGCCCTAACTGTAGTCTGGTTTGGTTCGATTATCGGAACATGTCTGTTTTATCCAGACACCCAAACCTATATTTTGCGTTCATGTAGTTTCAAGATGGCGCAGACTAAATTAACTAAGAGTAAAATTGACCTGGTGTTGGTTAGACCGTATGTTACTCACTAGAAGTTTTGGCGGTTTCTTGTTAAAGTATGGTGACTAGGGTTAGCGCCGAAACCCAGCCAATAGATTGGGTAAAAAATATCCAGTATAGTCAAGGTCATTCTCAAGGTCAAATTGAAGGTAAAAAAGGTCGAAACTTGATGTGTCTGAGTGAAAGTCAACCATGGCTATGTCATTGAGTAAACAAGGTAGTGAAGCCGAGGTTAAAGGCTCATTACAGCTTGTGTTGCATATTTGTTGACCGACTCTGTAAATAAAATGTACTTGACGGTGTTTTTGGCTGTGTTGTCACACTTATGACATGAAAACTTTATATGCAACTTTTGATTGTGTATATATAAACGACAGCAACAGTGATTTTTTATTCTTTTATTTTATTTTTTACAAAATATATAAACGTATGACATTGGTGGCACTGTATAACTACACCTGTATGCTACCACATATTAAGCTTGTTTAACTAACTAGTTAACTAGTTCCGCTACATTATAAGTTGTAGAACTTATTTTGTGTAGACCAGTCGACCGAAATATATAAGTACAAAACAAAAATGTTAGGAAAAATATCGATAGTAAAGACGTGTATCATAATTTTATTAATTTATAATGTAGAAAAACCTCAATAACAAGATCACACTTACTACCCTTGAAATCTGGCATCATGAAGGAATTGACCATGATATAAATATTGAGATGAATTGTTATAGTAGAAGAATGGAACTACATTCATTCACGATGTAAACACGTAAACTATTACCAAGTTAAAGTCATTTTTTGTGTTGTTTTCAGAAACAAACAAGTGTTGGTCAAATGCTTATAGCTTTTGTTATACCGAGAAATTGTTCTAAATGTCACTATATATAATAAATATCAATATCAATAAAACGGGAAAAAAATACCTTAAACAACGTTTTAGAATATGCGCTGAAATGTACGCACAAACAACTGTGGTATTCGTTCTTACTGTCTTTTTCCGTTCAACCGACTGTACATTTACTCCCCTATCATTGAGCAGCAAGTCGGCTATTACACTCGTACTGAGTCTACTGACGTAATGAATGATGGAAACATACATACTAGCTACCATTATTTGCACGTCATTGTTTCAACAACCCTCAGATAAATATGGCTGGGTCAAAATAACTACATAATTATATACAAATTCTCCATAAGAGGGTGTGGTGATTGTTGGCTCTTTCCGCTCACATCGCTCTTTCCGCTACAGTCATCATGGACTGTTGGTAATCTTGGTGCCAGTCCGTCGGACACTGAGTTAGTTGACGTGAGGCACACAAGGCACATCATAGGTCTTCTCAGTAAATAATACAGTTATAGGTTATGGTATCATAGAACGTGGCAGCCCATCGGCGGTAGGTAAGTATAACTTTACCTTATGCATTGTGTATTGTCACGCGGAACACAGAAGGCCTGACTTCTCCTTAAGGACAACTTATACGAAGAAAAACATTCTGTAATAATACTATGATATGTGGTCAGATTCTTACCATGACTGGCGAGTTGTTTTGTTATAGATAGATAAATTTATTAAACATGAAATGAACATTTACATGGCAATCATAATAATAAAACATAAACAGACAGTAAGAAATAGTATTATGTGTAAGCATGGATCAGTAAAACAGCCACCATGTCACATACTAGAATCTTGTAAGGTCTTTATCTTATCTTTATTGTATCTAACAATATTTTACAACAATCGTTCAGTCACGTATTGTGGTCACTAATCAGTAAACAGTTCACCGAACCATCTTTCTAGGAACCAGTTATCAGTAAGTTATTCCCTCAAAGTCCGGAAACATTGGCTAATCTGGCAGGGCAAAACGAATGGTTGACCATGACCTTACGACCGTCTCAAACAAGAACATCACTATGTACTCACTGACTCTTCTGGAAGCAATTAACAGAGCCAGTGACATAGATGGACATAACTATACCCTTGTAGAGATGTCTACCGTCAGGAATGAGATGTCAGAACTAACAAAGGACACGTGGCCGATGTCACAGAGGGACATAACTATACCCTGTTGTGACGATGTCCATTATTAGGAATAAGATGTCAGGAGTGAATTATATAGGTAACTAAGTTGTAGAACATGCTTCACAACCAAGTTATAATTGTTTAAGTCATGATCGTATGTGAAATGATCAAAATACTGTAAAATCACAAATTTTCGTGGGTATTAAATTTTGTGGATTTAATAAACAGCATTTTCATAGAGTTGTAAATTTGTGGATTCCAAAATCATTGTTTTAAATTTGGGAGTGAGCATAAATCAACGAAAATTCTACAAAAATAATTATTTACTGTACATTGTTCATATTGTTTAAATATTGATGTAAAAATGTTGTAAAAATCTAGAAATATTGTAAATTTATTGTAGTACTCGTATATGTCGACTTACGTACGAAGCTAAAGGTGAGCATCTTCTAACATGTATGTTATACATTGTATAACATGTTCTCTATCCTATGCTGTATTATAATACGGCAATACATACGTTTTATAAAAAGATAATAGAAAATCGGACAGGGAAGGCAGCACCCAACCTAAACAGCCGAACATATAAAAACATTACATACCACAATTGCACGGCACAATGTCTGACACAGAACTGATCGAGAAAATGAACTTAACAGCTGAAAGTCCAAGCTGAAAGTCCAAGTTTCAGCTGTCAAAAAGTTGGAAGTCCAAGTCCCGGCTTTAAAAAAGCTGAATGACGTAGTTCCAGCTGTAGAAAATCTGAATTACCAAGTTTCAGCTGTAGAAAATCTGAATTATAATGTAACCTAGTGTCAGCTGTAGAAAAGCTGAATGACCTAGTGACAGCTGTCGAAAAGATGAATGACTTAGTTTCATATATAAAAAGCAGAATGACTTAGTTTCAGCTGTAAACAAGACTGCGTTCAATAATGTGGAGAGTGTTCATATACAACATCCATGCAAGTTTGGAAGCTTTGTAGCAAGCCATAATGATACTAGAAGAAACGGTCAATTTGGGTTAACCAGGACGGACGAACGGACGAACGGACGGACAGGATAATCACTATATGCCTCCCGATCTATCGATACGGGGGCATAAAAAGCTGAATGACGTTGTTTCATATATAAAAAGCAGTATAACCTAGTTTCATCTATAAAAAGCAGTATGACCTAGTTTCAGCTGTAAAAAAGGCTGAAATACATAGTTTTAACTGTCAAAGAGTCTTAAAAAGATTAAGAATAACAGCAAATGGTAAATCCCTGGAACCGCACAAATACTTTTTTGATGGCAGTAAACACCATTTGCAGTAACTGTTGTTCTCAGTTCTCGTCTGTTGTGACTACATTCTGTTCGAACGCGTTCATGTGTTTATATTTATCGTCTGCTGTTGTTACACTTTGAGCGTACAGGTTTAATGTTTTACTCCCGGCATCCTGACGCTGCCATTGTTTGGAGATATCCTCTATTGTTCTATTTTTGGTTTCCGGGACATATTTGTATGTGAAGATAAGGAACACACCCAGACAGAAGGTGAATGGTAGGAATGAGAAATCTCCTAAACCAGACTGAAAATACAACGATAATCAATCAATCAGTCAATCAGTCAATCAATCAATCAATCAATCAATCAATCAATCAATCAATCAATCAATCAATCAATCAATTTTAGCTCTTTACGAATAGACTCATTGGTTCTTTAATGTTCCCGATGTTAACACAAATACACGCGAAACTACCTCTAGGTTTCCAACCAGGGACCTCGTGATCGGTTGAGGTGAGCAATAACCAATCGACTACGGTTCCCACAAAATATTACAATTCACGTAAATACAGTCCAGTGAGAGTGACGTTGCCGTTTCGTGACCACAAAATAATACAATCATTGTCTGAACAGGTAGAGCATGTATGTTATTTTAGCATTGAAATTATAGCTGTATAATTGGTTTTGCACTATAATAGTGGGCTCGACCGCTGTGTCACTATATTCTTACCCTGATCGGACTATAGTATTATATAAAGTACCTGCATATACGGAAAGCAGTACCCCACAGTGAAATTAGCTAACCAGTTAATGAGTACAGATACAGACATGGCTGCCGGCCGTGGTCCTTGTGAGAATAATTCCGATACAATTAACCATGGAATGGAACCTGAAAAAAAGGTTGAAAATCTTGATAAAAATATTTCTATTACTACATGTATGAACATGTATAATTTTAACTCAAATGCATCCTTTAATGTTGGGATCAGTGGCCTAGAGATAGGGCGCGCCCTTTAGGATCGAAAAGTCCCGGGTTCGACCCCTTTCTGTGCCACTGCTTAATTTCTCTGGCCAAGAATAACCCACAATGTTCCACTCGACCAAGGAATGATTTCGTATCTGCGAGGGCGTTGTTTGCACATTTTCCATATTCGTAGGCGCCGTATATTTTGCACACAAGTCAGGAGTGAAATAGTCTCCCTAGGGAGACTCGAACGCATGTTTCTAAGATAGCCCAATGACCAGACAATATGGTCGCAACTAGGGATAAGATAATCTTAAAAAAGATGTTCAGATATTTAACTTACCCGGGCCGACAGCGAAGAAGACGACGTAAAGAAGAGAGACAACAATGTTAACAATCTTAAACCAGTCTGCGAGATACTGAAATATAAATTGTTCGAACTATACAAGAAAACAATGATTCATAATATCCAACTGGTGCCGCAAAGTAAGACAACAATGTTTACAATCTTAAACCAGTCTGCGAGATACTGAAATATAAATTGTTCGAATTATACAAGAAACCAATGATTCAAAGTATCCAACTGGTGCTGCAAAGTTATAATAATGTACGTCGCCTACCATCAGGCTTGTGAAGTAGGTCGCAAGGTCGACGACCTTTAACCGGGCGATCCGGTTTCAATACTGTAGTCGGTCAGGTAACCAGTTTGTTATGTGGCTTTAGCTATATTATATCCTCCACATATACAGGGTGTGAAAAAAGTTCGTTCTCAAAATTTTATTTCAATATTTTATTTTTCTGACCTCAGAAAAATGTGTAACTTTCAGGTTGTAATTTGCTTACTGATGAAAAGTTACAGATGCTACTTATACAAAAATACCAGGTAGGTACTCCAACTACGGGTGAGTTATCAGTTGCTTTAGATGGCCGAATGTATGAAACTCCTGTGATGACTTCATAGTTCATTGCTAGGCGACGGCGCTATGTGGTGTAGGTTCGAATACTACTAAAGGTACAGGTGACATGTTTATCATTTACAAATAAATAAGTTTAAACAAGTCAAACTAGTCTACAAGGTGTTTTCTACATTTTGACTTTAATAGCAAGTCTTCATCAGGAATTTAATAAGTGGATACACAACGCCATAATTTATGAGTTATGACGTCATAATTAATGACGTCATAATTTACAACTGACTTACCGTGAGGCTGAGTGATAGAGTAATGAATATGCTGAAGAAAAACATTCCACCTAAACCGAGTAAATGAAGAGTCCTTCTTCCTAATCTATCCATCAATGGTATAGTCACTATCGTCATGACGATCATTGTACCACCAACACCGGATGTTGCGTGCGCAGCTGTTGATTTCTCTAGACCAGATTGTGTGAAGAGATTGTACGAATAATAAAAAATCTGTAAAATAAACAGGTTGGTTTATGTAATTGTCTCATATGAATGGAAGCCACAAAATGGAGACGCACGTTAAAGCACAGGAGCTTGCATTTATAATTTGAAAAAAAAATGAAAAAAAAAATTTTTTTTTCACTAGGCCTACTGTACTATTAAAATATATTTTGGTAGTAAGGTAGGCCTAGTGAAAAAAATTTTTTTTTCATTTTACTTTCATTTTTTTTTCAAATTATAAATGCATGTTCCTGTGGTTAAAGACATACTAGTAACGTATGTCAAAAGTTGTGTTTTCTTAAAGCCCCATTAAGCCATTAACGGCTTTTTTCAAACAAAGCAAAAACTTGCTAACCTGTTTGCAGAATGATGCATTTTGAGCACTTCAGTTCGGTCCGAAAGGTGGAAAACATCATTGGTTTACAAAATTACGAATTGTAAAGAATAAATGGACGATTTATAGTCTAAGGGAAGCAACTCTTGCGAAATAAGTATTTTTTGCCTTACATACATTTTACTTAAATGAGGTTTTGGCATACTATTTCGCCAGATAAAATTAACATTCTGTCGTCAAGAATTGGTCATTTGTGAAAAACGTTAAAATTCCTTGTATGTACTGGATGCTCGGGAAAATGTTTTGGGAGAGATAATAGGGGACCCTTTAAAAACTATTACATACAAGTATACGTACAGCATTTATGCCTGAGAATTGTTGAGATAGTTGCATGACGATACTGATGATCAATGGTTTCTGTAAAGATTTCTTCCTGAATAAACCAATTATACTCACCTGAAAATGAAATACAATCAGACATAGTCATCCACGTACATTAAGCCACAGGTAACTGCATCATTGATAAATCTACGTATATTTAGCCACAGGGAACTGTATCATTGATAAAGAGTAAAAAATGTCTTTTTTATAAAATTGTAATCTTAAATATCAAAGATAACATAAATTTTATAAAAAAAATGTTTTACTCTTTATCAATGATACAGAAAACTGTTACCTGTGCATTCAGCATAAATTATCTGTAACATCCTACTTGACCATTGTTATACAGACGGTATATAAAAAAGTTTAGTTAACAGTTTTATAGGGCCGCTTTCAGCCGTTAAGCCACCGTTTGACATTGTAACTTCATTGGGCTACCTAAGGAAACCTGCGTTCAAGTCTCCCTGGGAGACTATTTCTCTCCTGGTTTGTGTGCAGCCAACTTAGAGATACGGCGCCCAGAATATCGAGCATGTACAGACACCGCCCTCAGAGGTTCCAATTCACTCATTGGTCGAGGTGAGCATTGGAGTGTGTTATTTGCTCAGAGAAATTAAGCAGTGGCACAGACGGGGAAAGTATCCGGAACCTCTCATTCTCGAAGCATGCACCCTACCTCTTGGCCAAAGCTCCGCTTCGACTTACAACAATATCAACTTTTATCAACATAATGTATAATCATTATTGTTCGAGGGAGTTGATTTTTCGTTGATTTCGTTGTGGAACTCGACCACGAAATCTAATCCACACAAATTATCGACCTCTCAAATTCATACATGATTTTATCATTTCATGTTTTTGTAATCCACGAATTTATGACTCTACGAACATATTGTTCATCAATAATCCACGAAATTTAATACCCACGAAAATATGTGATTTTACAGTATGAATATACTTACGGAATCGTCATTTTGTTGAGATCTACTTTCTGATTTTAATTCTTCCAAGTCATGATCAACGTTAGTAACACCCCGTAACTTCTGAAGTGCTGCAAAGGTAACAACATTACTTTCAGAACTTAACGTGTGTTGAGCTTTTCAAAGACCCTAATAAGCGAAACTATGAAACGAATTAAGAATTTGGTCGATAGTTGTTTTGAAATGTTGCGCATGTTTTCATTCGCTTAATAATCTTCGACAAAAATCCTTCGACAAACATAATTGGCCGTGGCGTTCCATTCGATGTTGTTTTGGCCATGTATCGCGCTGACTGATTTACTGTCAATGGAAATAAATCGGGGAAATATTTGTATAATGTTACCATGCGTTGCCTGTGTCTCTCTGTTCTTTGTTAGTAGAAGATATCGTGGACTCTCTGGACACAGTGGCATAGTAAACAACTGTATAACACACGGTACAAGACCTATGCCTAGAAATAAAATACAAACAAAACCTCAATAATAAGTCACATAGATCTAGTTTATTTTCAAAACACCAAAAGGTCATTGACACATGACGATACTTTATGTACAAGTAGTTGGAAAAATTTGTTTCACAATCGACCTTACATCAAGTAAAGCTCTCCCGCGGATATACCTCTAGCCTTATCCATAAACAACACTGGACAATATCAACACTGCATGGTCGATTGACCTCTTGTTTGTTATCACTGTAGATTGAAAGAACAGACTGCAGCGAACACATTTGTCCAACATGTGGGAAGTATTTCCGTGCCCGGATTGGCCTAACAAGTCATCTCCGGACACACAGAACCCAGTCACCTAACTAGATCAAGTCATGGTCATCTTCGACTACTCGATGGACGAACATCAGATTGAAAGAGTTAATTGCGAAATCTTCAAACTTAATGGACACACAATAGGTTTTTGGCTTCTGGAGAAACTAGACATGCGCAGATAATCAACCAATATCAGACTATAGTTAGTGTCAAGACATAACCACGTTTATTGTAAGACCCAGGCCCCGATCTCTCGAAGCATCTCAAGTAGAAATATCATCTCAAATAGAGATCATGCACAATTCACAGTCTGAATTTTAGATAAATTTGAAGTTTGAGGGTGTTAAATTTTACTGTTATAAACTGAGAATAATGCTTTCTGTTTTGGGATGGGAATTTTGACTGCAGCCTCCCATTGACATTATCTGAAAGGTACATGACAATATTTGAGATGAGATTTGGCTCAGATTGAGATGTTTCAGAAGATCGGGGCCTGTTTTGACTCACATTAAAGGTACATGACAATATATGAGATGGGATTTAGCTCAGATTGAGATGTTTCGGGAGATCGGGGCCTGGTTTGACTAACCTAAAAGAAGATTCCAATAATCATGGTTGCCGCATATTTCCGGGAATCCCAGAATTTGTGACGTCAACAAACCGATGACCACGCCCAGTTGGTGCACTACACCGAGAGCTCCCCGTATTCGTGATGTGGATATCTCCGACAAGTACATAGGCGTCAGACCAGTAAAAAGACCTGTAAGTAAAACAATGAATAAATCATAGGCATGTGTATATAGGCGTCAGACCAGTAAAAAACCTGTAAGTTAAACATTGAATAAATCATAGTCATGTGTATATAGGCGTCAGACCAGTAAAAAGACCTGTAAGTAAAACAATGAATAAACCATAGGCATGTGTATATAGGCGTCAGACCAGTAAAAATACCTGTAAGTAAAACAATGAATAAATCATAGGCATGTGTATAATTATAGGTGTCAGACCAGTAAAAAGACCTGTAAGTAAAACAATGAATAAATCATAGGCATGTGTATATAGGCGTCAGACCAGTAAAAAACCTGTAAGTTAAACAATGAATAAATCATAGTCATGTATATATAGGCGTCAGACCAGTAAAAAGACCTGTAAGTTAAACAATGAATAAATCATAGTCATGTGTATACAGGCGTCAGACCAGTAAAAAGACCTGTAAGTTAAACAATGAATAAATCATAGGCATGTGTATATAGGCGTCAGACCAGTAAAAACCTGTAGGTAAAACAATGAATAAATCATTGGCATGTGTATATAGGCGTCAGACCAGTAAAAACCAGTAAGTTAAACAATGAATAAATGATTATCTTCGACAAGTACATAGGCGTCAGACCAGTATCTAACAATGAATAACTCAAAAGCATGACAAATAATCTTATTAGAAAAACTATTTCCTAATTGGTAGTGAAAAACATTGTTCCTGTATTAATTATGCGTGGCATCATTGAAAATTGCCAGTTCCATATGTAATATTTATTTCACGCGTTTCGTTAGTATAGCGTGAAATATTTGTCTTAACGCGTAACGGATTATATAGAGTGATGTATTGGTCAGTTGATTATTGCACGGGTTTTTCTGTGTAGGATAATGTGTATTGATATGTAAAGTTTTGTCATTCTACCAGACGGTTTCAGTCAGGTCACGTCTTGTTTAAATTATATGTGTTATATATGAGTATATGCTCGAAAGTATCGACGCATGTTAATACAAAACAAATCGTTAGAATTTAGTAATATGATTTTACATCATTGTTTGTGTTCGAGGAGAGGATGTGGTCCAACATCTGGCGATACGACCCACATTTGTTTTTACATTTGTAAGCGACAAACGGATACAGGTTTCCAGAGTACTCTGGTTTTTCCTGGGCGAGTTGAATCGCAGTATCTCCTTTCATGCTGGTTGCCGTTCAGCTATACGCATTGAAACTTTACCAAAGATAGTTATGAAATAGTGTTTCATATTAATGATTACTATAAACATTTAACATAATGTGTGTACATGTATGACATTTATTTGGTACGCTATTTATTATGTCATAGGTTCGTAATACAACGACAGCTTACGTTATGTAATTTCATAAACTTATATTCATGCTATCTGTATTAACTTGTCTTCACCCAGCTGACTGAATAAACGCAGGTCTGGTCAAGCAAATAGTGTTTTGTTTTATTATTTGAGTGTAGCATAGACGGGTAGGTATTAGTTAAGTATTGGTTAAGGGTACAGTCCAGTAAAACTGGTTTAGTGAATCGGCTCCCGTACTTAATTGTTTGACTGGAAAATTGTTGAGAAACGGCGTTAAGGCGTTTAAACAATCTGACATGAACTCATGGTTACCAAACGGTAAAACCATCTCGTATTTCAAGAAAAAATACAGCAAAGCAAACATAGACGGATACAAGGCGCGAAACAGTATTTGACTTGCATACTTTTGTAAAACGTAAATTTACGCTAAAAGTATCTCCTTTTGTAATTATTACTCGAAAAATAAAAACATACATACAAATTTACGCTAAACTTATGAATAAGATTTATAAATGATTAAAATGAGTTCGCTACAGTGTCTTGTATGAGAGATGTGTTAAACATTCCATTTGGCCGAACTTAAAATATTCTTTGTTCCCCATCCCGACCCAAGCAGATTTAGAATGGGTAGGAAGGTAGGTAAACTATTTTTGGGGAATTGTTTCCGAATTATAGTTATTGGTTAACATGCAAATAATGAAATTTAGTTATAACTCTAAGGTGAAAACCAACTGTCTTAAATTTAATCTAAATCCAAATTAGATAGTAAGAAACAAGCCCGTATACAAAAAGCAACAACATTTTAATCCCCCATTAATAAAAAAAATATATTATTTCAATTTGGGCAATAAAATATATTGGGGTGGGTACATTAGAGCCGTTTTTATCGGGCAGGTAGTGGAAGGGAAAACAAACAATATCTTATTTTAGGTCTTATAGATTGTTTTTCACCCCCTGTTCCCAACTCACCGCATGATACTCCAACAAGGAAACGTCCGACAATGATCATCTCAAACGAGAAGGCTGTTCTACTCATGTACATCAATACACACGCTGATATACCGATAATATTGTTGATCAACATACCAAACTTTCTGTACAAGAAAAAGTAGTGTGTTTAATTTAAATCTATCTATATATTTATATTTTGCAAATATAGTTCGCTCACAAATAGATAACACATAAACCCAAACAGACAGCCAAAAACTATCTGGATTCCACACAAAATGCCTTCGCAAAATCTGTAAAATCTACTGGCCCATATTAATTTCCAACAACGATTTATACCAAAGAACTGGACAAACAAATATTACAACACAAATTAAACGACGACGATTCAGATGGCTAGGACATGTAATAAGGAAAGACAGGAATAACATTACTAAGACAGCTCTAAAATGGACCACTTCAGACGGAAAAAGACACAGAGGTAGACCAAAAGAAACATGACGCCGGACAATCAACAGCGAAATAAAGACAATGGGAAAGACACAAGGAGAAATAGAGAAGATTGCGAAAGACAGACAGCAATGGAAAGACCTGATTGCAGCCTTATGTGCCAGCGGGCACGAATAGGATAGGTAGGTAGGTAAACTTTCAAAATACAGTTTTCGTTACTAGAGTCTAGTACATGTTTATTTCATAGATATTGAAACTACTCTATCCTTTATATTTGATAATCATGTCGTATATATGTTTGTTTCTTTTTGGTGTGTAAAGGCCACAAAACATGGCTAAACCTATATACATGTATTACTTTATTATACTTTAAGCTAAATAAATGTTGTTATTGTTTATTTATTATAACATGGTAACTTAATTAAACATGGTCAGCCAGTTAGGCTTATAAGACACATAGTTCATTTTATTGTACAAAACTATTAACCAATTAATCCTTGTGTGGGTTTTCTTTTTTCAGAAAAACGCTCAGAGTTAAAGTATCATGGAATAAAATCGTAATACACCTTTTTTAAGAAGAACTTTAAAGAAAGTATGATGACTGACAAAATGAAACTAAAGGTGACAACTGTTTGCTAAAACGGGGCTCTTGTTGACATTCGTAAGATGTCGGTCTTTTCTAACCTCCAATGTGGTGCTTTCAATGAGCCAACAAAGTGCTTGGTCATGCAAGGTTGTCCAAGGAAATACCCGCTATATGCAGCGCATTTGTTCACATTAATGTTTTGACTGTTTAAAATAAGGAATATCCTATGTTATCAAGGTAAATAGATTAAACACTATTGCAGTAATCATAGAAATAGTAATAATAAAAACTTTATTAAATAAAAAAATATTTTAAGAAGACAACGTATTTGAAAATTTAAATTTGACAATCTTCCATATGATCCTCAAACTGAAAAGTGTGGGGGCATTAGCTGTGAGCAATTCATCAAGTAGTGTACAATTTACATTTTTATATTTATCAAACCCTCGTCACTAAAACTGGGACGGGATATAACAAATGGCACAAGAGCTCTAATATATATGTACATGTTCTAATAGTTTGTTGAACAAGTTGTAGGACGGAACATGTATGTTGATCATAAAACAATTATTATAATAAACACATGTGGTTAACAAAACAGGTAACTGTATCATTGATAAAGGTAAAAAAATAAAAACAAAAATAAACAATGATTTGTTTACTCTTTATCGGTGGTTAACATATTACACATTATACACACAGGGAAGAGTATCAAAGAATACTTAATACCAAAATATATTTTTTTTTAAATTCTTAACAATTTTCTTTCTGCTTTAAACATGTTTTTTATTCTTTATCAATGAAACACTTGTCAGTGATTGTAGCTTATCAATGATCGAAACCTGTGTAGCTGTATACGGGTACTGTTTTATCAAAGCACTTACGGAAATCTTAAATTTACGTTCAAATTTAAATTCATTATAAATCTTTAACAAATACAAATTGATGTTAATGGATCTGCAATATCCACAGTGATTCAGTGATGCACTCGTACACAATCATACCAGTCCCCAATTTGTAGTTGTAAAATCAGTATAAGGAATTAAAATTTACGCGCAAGTTTACGATTTCCTTATGTGCTTTGATAAAACAGTTCCACGGTCCATAATCTTTCAATATACTGGTACATACTAGGTATTGGTAATGTAGAATAGTGTGCACAAACTGGCCAGTGGCTACACTCAGTATATCATTGAGGAAACATCAATACGGTCGTGGTTTGCCGTTGCAAGGCATTTAAAATTTGATTTCCTATTTTTTCAACCACGTGATTTTACCTTCCAAAAAAATCTGCCCACCATCCTGCTGCTAATCCTCCCAGTACCCCACCCACAGCAAAGATGGCGACGATAAGAGCGTAAAGGGAGGTAATTGTTGCATCTGTCATTGCACTTCCGGTACGTCTGTACTGCGTCTCATTCAGGAATAACTTTATATCCTGAAATCCAGAGAAGCGTTAGATCTTTTTATCCTTCTCCATCTTCTTCCATTTATTTGCAGGGCCCACTCTGGGGCATTGTCGCAAATATCAACTTTTTTTGTTTTGTCTGACAAGGGCAGACTTATATTAACGGAGAGACAGAGGTGTGATACAAGGAATCCGGGTGCGTTACCCTAGCTCGTTTCGAATAGACTCCTTGGTTCTTTAACGTGTCCTGTGTATAGCACCGATACAGGCGAGACTACCTGGGTTTCCAACCAGTTCATCTCTAATTGGGTGGGAAACACTGAAAAGCGTTTCAGAAATGACCAAATGCCCCGGCTGAGATTCGAACCAGGGACCTCTCGATCAGTAGTCGAGAGCGTTATCAACTCGACCACCGTGCAAATCCTCCCTATACCCCTGGCCCGGTAATAAGCAATCATTGTCAAGCCTGCAAAATCCCAGTTTTAAAGCCTGAAAATCTATATTTCAATATGAACAAAGAAGGAAAATTCAGGATTCAAAAACCTGAAATCAGGCACAAAACTGAAAAAGAAAAGGCCTGAATTATTTATTATCATCACACTGTCTCCTCGGTTATTCACAATAAAAAATACTATGTAGCCGCATTTCAAGTGTCGAAAGTACTCGCAATTGTCAAAGACGTTTATAATGTTGTTTTCTATTATTTCATTCGTTTAGACATGTTCCTGTGTGGTATGGGGTTCCCTATTAGGTAGGCTAGCAACCACTTTCTGGTTGTATTGTAGTGTACGAGAAGGCGTTCCTTCATTCCCTCCTTCCTTTCTTCTTTCCTTTCGTTCTTTCTTTCTTCCTTCCTTCCTCCCTTCCTTCCTTCCTTCCTTCCTTCCTCCCTTATTCTCTCTCTCCCATCGTCTACCACTATCCCATAAATCTCACATGCTGCCTGTCAATCTCCCTTACTTTATGTGACATTACCTCCGCTGCCTGTTACTCTCCCTTTATCTCATATTACCTCCACCATCTTGCCCCGACACTTCCCTCTTCCCCCTCAAATATCCCCACTACCATCGTCGGTTGTTCCTAATATCGCCCTCTTCATACGCTGTCTGTCTCTCCCTTTATGTTGCCCCCTTCCCTTCCCTGCTGTCTGCCCTCGCTCATTCCCCTATCTCTGTCCTCACTCCCACCTCCCCTCCCACTTTGCATCACTACTTGTATAAGTATGCCCTCTTTCATTTCACTGTATTCTCCTCATTCTGATACACCCATCTCCATCTCGCTATCTATCTCACTATCTATTCCTAAAACCTACCCAAATACATTTCCGACAGTCTCGTCACCGCATCCCCTTCCCCCCTCCATTATCGCACACGTGTTTGTATTCTCTATCCTGAAACATCGCTCTCTATCCACCAAGTTGTCTATCACTTAACCCCCCCCACCCGACATTCCCCACTCTCTCTCTCGTCATCACATCCCCTCCCCCCTCATTCATCTCACACATGTTTGTATTCTCCATTCTGCATGACACACCCACATATCAACCAAGCTGTCGATCCCTAAATCACCCCCACCCCTCCCCCGACATTCCCCACTCTCTTATCACCACGTCTTACCGTTTCTGGAGCATTTATAACTCCTGTATTGAATCCAAACTCAACAGAACCCATGATGGCCGAGAACACTGCTAAACATAAGGTCGCTGTAACCTTCTGAAAACAGATGTCATTAAAACGATTAACGGGGTAGAGTCTTATCTAAGAAAGTGCAATTTTCTTCCAAAAGCGTTTTTTTTGTCTTCAAATATGTTGGATAAAATCAGCATATTATTATGATGTACATGTTCTACACGACGTCTTGATGTTAGAATTTTTATCCAAATAAACAGTTCATAGACATACATGTATATCAGAGCCATTTAGTATGTCAGCATTTATAAGAAAGCAAACACCACTTATTACAACAACAGTGTAGCAATACCACGTTGTTTTTGACTACAGTTCCAAGTAGAAATTTGTAAACATTGGAACACAAATGTAGCCATAAGTATTTTTTTTCTTCATCGATTTCTATGAAATTTACACCACGCTAGGGGGAACATTATTTGCTTTCCATGAAATATAAAATCTTTTTCAGCGGATGTGCCGTTTTGTCAATTACCCTGTGAAACCGTGGAACGTGTAGGTTTCACAGGGTAATTGAAAAGTCGGTAAAGCTGCTGAAAAAGAGTTTATATTTCATGGAAAGCAAATAATTTCCACCTTAGCGTGGCGTATATTTTATAGAAATCGATGAAGAAATAAAATACTTATGGCTATTTCATTTTCAAATGTTTACAAATTTCTTCTTGTAACTGTAGTCAAAAGCCACGTGGTATTGCTACCCTGAACAAATCAGCTGCAAAAACATGATACGTTCACAAAATTACTGACAGTTGACCTCAAACCTAAGGGCAAGTGGCCTAGATATAATAGCTCGGACATGAGCTATATATAGTAAATCTGTTTGCCATACATGATGATCATTAGTGCATGTAGATCCGTTATCCTTGAATATGGGACACCTGAGATGTCATTTGGGGTCAGCATGTAAATCATTCTCTATGAACATGCTAAAATTCCGTGTTCACTGTATGCTAATATACTGAAACGCGTGATTGAAAACAAGGGAGGTAACTCTGGGTATTGGAATAATAATCACAATTATGATGCTGGTACTTTGAACTCTGTTTATCCCTTAATGTTTTGCTATATTGACAATGTGTTATTGATAAGAGAGACAAAGTTACGAATGTTTAACCTAGGTCCCCGTTTTTTTGGGACATCCTGTACATATGAACTTTTATTAATCGTGGGCATTATATTTCGTGGTAAAGTTAAACAACGAAATCAACGAAAATTCACCCCCTCGAAAAATAATGTTTCACCGATTTATCTGGGCTCTCTGGTTGCTTGCTTGTTCCCATACTGTTATAGTATCGTAGGTGTGGTTCCCCGTTCACTTTGTCTGTGCTGTCGTCATGTCCAGTCTTGTTCTGAACATACTGAGCCTCGTTCTGAATATAGTGTCCAGCAGCTTTTGTCATGATGATTTTAAATGTTTCTAAAATAATCAAAATATTTGTTTAAATAGACGATCATACTCGTTGTAAATTGTATTACACAAGTCGACAAAATAATATAGAGACTTTACAATATAAAATACGAGCCAAGTCTAATTCCCGCTTCGTGTGACGACAGGGTTTATCAAATTCCTGTACATCGGGAAAATCTTTATTACTAATTCCCCGTGCATCGCCCCCCCCCATCTGGGAAAACATCGATAAGTGCAACAATATTATACAAACGGAAGAACTCTGAAGTTATATTCATACTATAAATAACTTTAATACTGGAATACCCATTCAAAAATTGAAAATAGATGAACGTCATTGTGTGGCAACGTGATAGATGAACGTCATCGCGTGGCAACGGGATAGATGAACGTCATTGCGTGGCAACGTGATAGATGAACGTCATTGCGTGGCAACGTGATAGATGAACGTCATTGCGTGGCAACGTGATAGATGAACGTCATTGCGTGGCAACGTGATAGATGAACGTCATTGCGTGGCAACGTGATAGATGAACGTCGTTGCGTGGCAACGTGATAGATGAACGTCATTGCGTGGCAACGTGATAGATGAACGTCATTGCATGGCAACGGGATAGATGAACGTCATTACGTGGCAACGTGATAGATGAACGTCATTGCGTGGCAACGTGATAGATGAACGTCATTGCGTGGCAACGTGATAGATGAACGTCATTGCGTGGCAACGTGATGGATGAACGTCATTGCGTGGCAACGTGATAGATGAACGTTATTGCGTGGCAATGTGATAGATGAACGTCATTGCGTGGCAACGTGATAGATGAACGTCATTGTGTTACAACGTGATAGATGAACGTCATTGCGTGGCAACGTGATAGATGAACGTCATTGTGTGGCAACGTGATAGATGAACGTCATTGTGTGACAACGTGATAGATGAACGTCATTGCGTGGCAACGGGATAGATGAACGTCATTGTGTGGCAATGTGATAGATGAACGTCATTGTGTGGCAATGTGATAGATGAACGTCATTGTGTGACAACGTGATAGATGAACGTCGTTGCGTGGCAACGTGATAGATGAACGTCATTGTGTGGCAACGTGATAGATGAACGTCGTTGCGTGGCAACGTGATAGATGAACGCCATTGCGTGGTAACGTGATAGATGAACGTCATTGTGTGGCAACGTGATAGACGAACGCCATTGTGTGACAACGTGATAGATGAACGTCATTGCGTGGCAACGTGATGTATGAACGTCATTGCGTGGCAACGTGATAGATGAACGTCGTTGCGTGGCAACGTGATAGATGAACGTCATTGCGTGGCAACGTGATAGATGAACGTCATTGCGTGGCAACAAGATAGATGAACGTCATTGCGTGGCAACGTGATAGATTAACGTAATTGTGTGGCAACGTGATAGATGAACGTCATTGCGTGGCAACGTGATAGATGAACGTCGTTGCGTGGCAACGTGATAGATGAACGTCATTGCGTGGCAACGTGATAGATGAACGCCATTGTGTGACAACGTGATAGATGAACGTCATTGCGTGGCAACGTGATAGACGAACGCCATTGTGTGGCAACGTGATAGATGAACGTCATTGCGTGGCAACGTGATAGACGAACGCCATTGTGTGGCAACGTGATAGATGAACGTCATTGCGTGGCAACGTGATAGACGAACGCCATTGTGTGGCAACGTGATAGATGAACGTCATTACGTGGCAACGTGATAGACGAACGCCATTGTGTGACAACGTGATAGATGAACGTCATTGCGTGGCAACGTGATAGACGAACGCCATTGTGTGGCAACGTGATAGATAAACGTCATTGCGTGGCAACGTGATAGACGAACGCCATTGTGTGACAACGTGATAGATGAACGCCATTGCGTGGCAACGTGATAGACGAACGCCATTGTGTGGCAACGTGATAGATGAACGTCATTGCGTGGCAACGTGATAGACGAACGCCATTGTGTGACAACGTGATAGATGAACGTCATTGCGTGACAACGTGATAGATGAACATCATTGCGTGGCAACGTTAAACACTATAAAACTCTCATGATATATGTACATGTCAATGATGACATCAAAGAATACGATAGATGTGTGTATGATCTTTGATGACATGTATACATACACACTTGAAAAATAAAAGGAGTTTTATTTACTTAAGATAAGTATAATCCGTGTCTGTGACGTCTTAAACCAGTACTTTAAGTGGGTGATTGTCATACATGATTATAGATCTAAATAGACATGCATCATAAATAATCGAGTTATATTTTTATCACCTATTTTCACAAGTTAAATACAGCAAATATATCACGCAAAACTAAGACCTCATTCCTCTTAACGATATGACCACGCATGATACCTTTGAACTAGTAATTTATTGAATATTTAAATTACTACATTTAGGTTGACCGAAGCGCAAAATATATAACCGGAAATAGTTAGAGCACGCCGGAAAAAGAAGTTGCGGACATTTTTCATCATCCGAAAAAAAAATTGTGTATAGCCTGTTTAGATTAGTGTCAACTTTAAACCATGTAAATTATTCATTCACACTTGCCTTTCGGGTATTTTCCATTATTGCATACGATAACCGTGACACTGTCGATCCGGAGTGCTCAACGGCGTGACCTGTACGGACTTTGTTTTATTTTCAACTGTCATTATACATTTGTACACGCACGTTAATTAATGATCTATCAATTCATTTTAATCGGCAACTCAATCCGTAAGTAACTCTTCAGTTTTTTATCCATATAATTCCCTTTTTTACACGGTTTATATTTAACGTTTTTCCAAAGAACTAAAGTGTATTTTAGATCTTTGGTTTTTCTTTTATATTTAAAAGCGCTCATGACCAGAAGTTAAAGACCGATCATGGACCGTATAACAGATGTATTCTTCTTCCCAGGACCGATGCACCATAAAACAACACTGAATCTAAATGATAAATCGTTCAATATTTTATTCAAAGACCTTTTTCGTGATAACCCCTAATATATTATCATCATCATATGATCATACTAAATTAAACGCAAATAACACACTTAACAATAAACATAGATTTTCACACCTCTGATTAACAAGATTAAGCGTCGGGTACAATGTACAAACCACGTGATCACGCATCGCAGCCTGTGTATCGGTACACATGTACTTAGCGACAACAAAAATCAAACTTCGTATAAATAGTGAAATAAAAACGCTTAAAGAAGCAAGAAGACAAAAACATAGCATAAAAATAGAATAATTGAAATAAAGGTTGAATTTTCTAGTTTACTTCGATAAATGGATAAATGTTGTGAGATGAGTGTAAGTAGGAAAAAATATCAGTTGAAAATACCATGTTACGCTGAAAATGGTATAATTTGTACAGAACTCAATGGGACTCGAGCTCAAAATAAGTTACTTATTTCAAGCGCTTAGGGAGGCAAGAAGATCATATTCAATTTAAATAAAAAAACATATTGAAGTAAAGTAAAAAGACTGCAGATGACTTCAATAACTGGATAATTTTGGTCATATAATGCTTTTAATGGCTCTTTATGCTTTATAAAAGTTACCGCTATATATTTCAAAAGGCGTAAAGTGACCGATAACGGCTAATCGAGTCTCGATAAGGTGTTAATAAGGGAGACAATTCCGTCAGTAAGCCAGCAAATTGGCTTACCTTTCTGGATATGCATACACAGGGATTCGACACATACAGATTAAAAAGTGTTTTTCATTTTACTTACAATTATATTTTATTCGTTATAAAATATATAAGTAAAATGATTTAATAAGGTTTTAAAAAAAACATTTTGATCATTAAGGGTTTGTGTGTCGAACCCCTGTACACTCAACACTCATAGTTACGGCATTTTCCAACACGCACGTGTCACATGTTATAAAATATAAAAGACAACTGCAGTGATTTATGAATGCAAACCAATTAATTAAAACAATTACGACAGACAATGTATAAAAGTTACCGTACTGTTTACGTCCTTATAGCACGCACACGTTTGATGCTGATTTTTGTACTATTATTTGTAAAACAACATACAGTATAATACAACTATAATAATCGTCCAGTGTGATCGACCCTTAGTGACCATTACAGAACCACCGTCATATAAAAATACGATTTTTTTAAAAATGCCAAAAATATTAAATTTAAATCTACAAAACTGAAAAAAATTATAAAGGGTACTTACCAACCGGTACGCAAGATGTGGTCCTGGTCAAAAATCCGGATGAATTTCGTCCGAGCTAACTTAAGGTATATCACCAGTTATGAGCAAAAATATGCGTTATATAAGCTAAGTGTAGTTGTTGTAGCTGTTAAGTTAACTTTAGAAGAATAACACGTTGCAACTGTAAAATTGACTTGATATGAGCAGAGTTTGACGTTTCGGACATGTTGTGTGTTAAAATTAATAGCCTGGTTGAAGTTTTTCTGGTAAAAATCACACAAACTCGCTTTCTATGGCATTAATCGGTCTAACTTTGAGTGCGAACCTTTAAAATCTAGTCACGTGACAACTTCAAGGTTTATCGAAATCGGTATCTATTTATAGAACAGTATCTTAACGACGCTGGATTTTAGAACAACGGTTCAGATTGTGTACCATATTATACTGTTAAGTTAATTAACTTATATAAACCGACGTGAAAGGACCCCGAACAACGTTCGTACGTCACATCAGGTTAATTATGATTATTGAAAAAATATTGAAATGGCAGAAAAATGAGTACATATACTCATTGTTTATGTACTTACCATCGCTAAACACATAACTCATTTCTCGCAGTTGACAATGACAAACCTTTATTTGCTTATCAGCCCTCCGGCTCATTTAAACATACTCATATATTTTCTATGTTAGTGTTCGACTTACTACCTTCATATTAAACGAACGATCACTGACTCCCCCCCCCCCTCCCCCAGAAACCCCCTTTTCCGACGCAGCCCAAATATATTACAAACCCGCATTCCTGTCAATAACAGATCAAATAAACTACATTTCTGCAAAAACTCCATTCCTGACTATGACCTATGAACCTCATCCATAACAAAAGCATATACATGACAAAAACCATTTCATAACAAATCTCCTTAAAATCACGTTTTGTCGTTTTAGGGGCTTTTAAGGGTTTATTTTTGTCAGATTAGAATCTACTTCAAAATTTTAATTTAATAAAGGATAAAAAAAATTAAAAACTCAACCTGACAAAACCCCATCTCTGACAAAACTCCATCCCTGACAAAACACCATCTCAGACAAAACCCAATCGCTGACAAAACCCTATCCCTGACAAAACCTCAAACCTAACAAAACCCCATTGCTGACAAAACCCCATCCCTGACAAAACCCTATCCCTGACGAAACCTCATACCTAACAAAACCGCATCACTGACAAAATCCCATCTCTGACAAAACCCTACCCCTGACAACACCACATCCCTGAAAAACTCTATTTCGGACAAAACCCCATTCCTGAAAAAAAACTCCGTCTCTGACAAAACCCCATTCCTGAAAAAAAAACTCCGTCTCTGACAAAACCCCATTCCTGACAAAACTTTATACCTGACATAACCCCATCTCGGACAAAACTCCTTCCTGACAAACGTCATCCCTGACAAAACGTCATCCCTGACAAAAAGCATGACAAGAAACTTCCGTGGCAATATACCATTACCGACAAAACTCAATCACTGACACTGGCTTGCTTGTCCACAGGCGTCAGGCAACTTCTCCACACCTGGATGACATTGTTAAAACCAATGTCAAAAATGAACATTGCAAATCCTACTTGAGTATCAATCTTATAAAGACGTACCTGGTGGTAGACGATCTACCACTTTACGAACTAGCCGGGCATATGGAAAGCCTTGACTGTCTTCTATACGTACAAAATGAATGATGTTGTGTCCAAATATTATATCGTGGCTACGGCAATTTACATTGATGTTAACTAAGGCGGTGTGGCTAAATCCGATGATAATTGATGGGGTGTGTCTTTATTTTCAAAGGAATGAGTGTAATTACTACAGTGCAGGATAATATTATCCTGCACTGTATACATACAACTTCATTGTACTTTACTTCGGTCAACGTGACCTCTATCGATTTTCGTAGTCGAGTTGTATGGGAGTCCACAACTTTAAAATCACAACACCGTGCTATTGATTTTCATTGGACATGTTAATCGGTCAGCATTGTAAAAATTTGGACATGCCTTATGTTAACAAAGTGACAGCCAATGATATAAGTCAGAAAGAAAAAACTTAACTCTTGGTTGTTTATTAAAATAAGACAACCTCGAATTTGCGTTCTCTTTCTATAACTAAATATATTTAGCCTCTTTATCAATATACTGCCAATTCATCTTTATATGAATTCAACAAAACGTTATATCATACCGATCTGACCTGACATCAAATAGATCACATCGGCATGTTATAATGCTTTGTTGAGTCTCTATAAGGATGTTTGACATAATATAGTGCTACATTCACATCATATAATGAGATATTGACTTCATATAAGATCACATTGGCATGATATAATGTCATGTTGACTCCATACTGCATAAGGATGAATTGGCAAAGTATATTGATAAATGCACAACATATAATGACATACAGACTTATTTCAAGGTCACATCGTAATTAACCTGCGGCAGGTTATATTGGATTGCCAAAAGTAAAACAAGTCAAATAGTTTCCTGCGGGTGATTAACACAACCAAATAATTGGAGGATAATCGGTATTGTCCGATTTAACATGTATTGGAATTATTTTGACATAAACATTAATTTAAACTAACACCGAAATAAATTCGAATTGCATCCAAACTGCAAAAAACACATCCTAAACAATACAACTAAATTACAAGGCCGCAGGTAATCACCCGCAGGAAACTATTTGACTTGTTATGTCTTTTGACTCCATAAAGATTCATTTTGTACGTATAAGACAATCAAGGCTTTCCATACTGCCAGGTCATGACCCGCCGACATAAGGACAACATACAACTGTACATGTTATTAAAAAACTAAAGAAAGAAACCATAAACATACTGTCATTCTTTACCAAAATTATAAAGTGTTTCATCAACAATTATCTGACCAGCTATGTTAGTCGCCTCATTAGAATGGCAGATTTGGTACACAAGTACTTAACTTTATGGGTTATCGTGAAAGTTCGTGTCATTCCGTAAATTTCCGGACATTTGATTTGAGCGGGAATGTACGTGTAATATTGGTAGGCACGCGAGTTTCCATAAATTAATGTACACTATGACTGTGATGTACCCTAATAAGGATTACTAGTTTAATTTACAATACATGTAAACTTATACACGGTGATCGCTCCGAAGTGTGTTTGTTTTTGTTTCAAAACATAAGTTCATAATGTAAACAGAGTTGATCCTTGGTATAACCATGGTACATTTGTAACATCCAGGATTAGTGAACCCAGGGTGACTAGTTCGGTTCCTCGCTCAGCCACTAAATTTACTAACCGTTGAGTATCGTCGAATGAGTCTTCAAACGACGCTTTACATTGGCACATAAAATAACTAGGGAGGCTTCTGGAATCACGGGACATTTTTCTGCAGAAAGACGCTAAAACTATCCCATTCTCATACGGGATGATTAAGGGGCGAGGATAAACGAAACTAAACAAAGGGAGTAGTCAATGCCGAACTAAACATTGAACGATCAATTAACTGCTGAACTATCACGTATACATATTTCTACCAAGGTTATCTGCCCTTGTATTTCTTCTGTAGGTGTTTTATTTAAAGGGGTCAGTAAAGTCTAGGGATCGTGCCATTCACAAAGCATTTTAGTAGAAAACTTAAAAATGTCTTAAAATGGTAAAAAACGTCCTTAAGTATGTCAGGTTAATATTGCATAATTATGCACAGTTTCTTTCAGTTTAAATTTAAGTCAAATTAGTTATTATTAATTATATAATTTTTTCACTATGATATTTGTGAATACAAGTCGTCTTGCTATACACTTTAAAAAGAATGCATTGTTAAAGATGCTGAGCACTGATGATCTTCAACACTAGAAATAATTTTAAAACTGTCATTCAAAACCTGGTTTAAAGACTGTTTAAACCACTGGCACACGATCAAAGAAACAGTTCTATAAATTGCCGTCGCCTATAATATATAGATCTACTTATAAAAAGTTTATCTAGTTGGGCTTTTTTATTTGTTTTCGTGAAGTTACATGAAATTTAACAGTAGGAAAAGTTTTTCAATCTTAAGATCATTTCATTCCACTTGAAATTCAACCATTTAAGTGAAGGAAATTTTCATCCTAACGGAAATTCGTCACTTGTAAGGAGATAGGTGTCAATTAGAAAAATCACAAGAAATGTGATGTCGATTATGCCCTCCTTAAGGAGTCATTACAGTATCACATGTTTGTCTCTTGCTGTTACGAAGCTTTAAAACAACGGTTAGGGGAATGTTTTACCATTTTTGTTCAATGTTTGTTCAAGGTCATGCACCTTGGATGGTATTTTTTCCTCATCTCCTCTACTCCCGAGAAGGACCAAATTTGTTAAATCGGCGAAAATTCTAGTGTGCTTGTTTAATCCATACGGAGATGGTAATTTTTATTGCCTACGAGTCGTTATGCGATAAAAATTGTCGAGGTAAACCAACCCTACCAATGGCGTCGCGTTAACGGTGTGCAAACGTCAGCATGGCGTCCATAAATTCTGGCGGCGGGTTATCTAGTCCGGTCGATTTTATAACAACAATAGTACCGTCTGCGTTCCTGACATGACAGCTAGCTGGTGACTTCATATGAATCAGTTAGGTATTAACGTATAAATGGGCGCTTATATTTAGTTTAGTGCCACTTTTGATTTACGCATTCAATACTTGTATGCCAAATATTATGTCCCTTTTACAATTATTTGGATTATTATACCACATGCCTTTATAGTCACATAAGCCTATTTTGACGAAACAAGATTGGCAGTTAGAAAACGAACATAAATCGTGTAAAATTGGTTTGAGCTTTGAGATGCTTCGGGAGATCGGGGGCAGATGCACTTTCCTATATCTGTCCATTCTTCATTCTATCAACAAGTGTCTCCTGACTGAAACCGAATAATTTCAAGTATAAATTGGCAGAAATGTTCACTACATCAAGTTTTGTCCTCCACATGACATAATTCTTCATATCAAAATTTCATTATACATATGCATTCTAATTACAACAAATCATATGCTTAATCCTAGTACATTGTATTCAACTGAGTGATACAGTTTTCCACCGTACAAATATTCAACTTGTATG
This sequence comes from Spisula solida, assembly GCA_947247005.1. Lineage (NCBI taxonomy): Eukaryota > Metazoa > Mollusca > Bivalvia > Venerida > Mactridae > Spisula > Spisula solida. The sequence continues at coordinate 19,286,266 of OX365962.1, read as the reverse complement.
TAGTTGTGAATCCCTCCTATTAGTAGCTAGTTACTCATTTTGACTGGTATAGTAAGAGGTCGCATAAAGTTAAACACTGTAACATTTTTCTTGCTAAGAGTACACTGCTCTACTAAAGTTCTGCCCAAATATTTTTTCTTGCTTAGAGTACACTGCTCTTCTCAAGTTCTGCTCAAACATTTTTTCTTGCTTAGAGTACACTAGTCCGGCCCGAAATTTGACTGAACCTCGCATTGGAGTATAAAGGTGTTTTCTTGGCTGATTTCAGTAGACAAAACCTTTCGAATGGAATTTCTGACGGGTGACATTGTGTCACCCTTGAGCATTTTGAGAAAATTGGGGTAAAAGCAAAATATTAACGAAACTGCGAATTTTTGGAATTGATGAACTACATTCATTTTGTTATTTATCATCATATTTTATTATAAATCACAATTATATGTAGTTATTAAGTTGCAGTTGAAGACTGCAACTTTTATTGCAATGCATTTATGCAAAAGGAGGTATTTTGGGGGTAAAACGTTAAAATGTGCATGGAAAAGTGCGAATTTTCGGAATCGATGGACTTTAACGTCATTAGCCATTATATTTGGTAAATAATCGCTGTGATAGTTTTATAGTGACTGGCGATGAAGATATTAAACACCTTAAGCTAGGCTATGGTACAAAATGTGGTATTTTGACGGTAAAACGTTAAAAAGTACATTTAAAAATGCGAATTTTCGGAATAAGTGAAATTTAACGTCACTGGCCATTATATTTTGTAAATAATCGCTGTGGTAATTTTATAGTGACTTGTCATTAAGATATCAAACATTTTAAGCTAAGCTATGGTACAAAATGTGGTATTTCTGGGGTAAAGCATTAAAAAGTACATCGTGACATCACTGACATGTATGGAGGAAAACTGCAACTGGAATAGGTAGACCAGGTCACAATGCCATGTATCTTTTCTGTGTGATTAATCAATATGAATGGTGTTAATAACCTTACAGTTTTGATATCAAACGTCCTAAGTTTGGCAAATGTGATAATTTGGGGTATACATTGTAACTTCAAAATATAAAGAAAAAGGGCGAATTTTTCGAGGTGGTAGACTACACAGTCTTTTATCGTTTTATTTCATCGAGTATCCATGCAACATGTAGATATTAACATGTAGAGTTTAAGATATCAAACCTATGTGTAATGTTATTGAGATAAATATGATATATTGGGATAAAATGCTATAAAATATAAACGAAAAAAGTGATTTTTGGAATCCGTAGACTTTATTATAGATATTTATATGATATGTATCCGGGTCATAGAAATGACTATTCTAGCTGTGTGTAAGTTACACAAATAACTATTACTAGCAATGAAGTAGTATGTGTTATCGCATATAGACTAGGAGATGATGCTGCGCAAGACAAATATAGATTTTAATAGAGCCAGTAATGACTTCTCCATAGTGCTGAGTACCCGAAACAGTAATCAAATCAATAGCAGCGTCAGGCGCAGTAGTTGATATCATATCCCGCTAGGAATGACTATACTGGTATACCAGGCAGTGTTTTGTCACACTCATACAACCAGGAATACCTGTTCACAGCAGTGTTATGTATCATATAGAGCATAGTATGGCTATTCTATGCTGTGTTCAATGCCATATAAAGTCTGGAATGACAGTTTTAGACATCACAAAACAAGTCGAAACTGTGCCAGGAAGAGTCAGAACATCCCAAATAGATCAAGGAATGGCTGTTCACAGCAGTACAAGGTTACTTATACATACGATCATATCACTGGCACTCGACCAGACAAACAACTCTATAATGGCATTGGCTAATAGTCTATACGTTTCTGGTGAGTGGGTGATACATCACAATGACAATCAGTGGTACACTATAAAGTTAATAAAGTGTATGTTATATAATTAGTACCCCACAGAGCAACAAAGAGCGGTTGCAAACTGTGTTGGGTACCAATTAAAGCAAGGAATGGCTGTTTCAGGTCACGTATGTGTCCGAATTAAGGAATAGCCTAGAGGTAGGGCGCACGCTTTGGGATCGAGAGGTTCCGGGTTCGATCCATCTCTGCACCATTGGTAAATTTTTCTGAGCAAGAATAACATACAATGCCAACTCGACAAATGTGTGAATCGGTGCTTTTGATGATGTGCATGTTCGATATTTCTGGACGCCGTATCTCGATTTTGGCGGCACACATACCAGAGGAGAACTAGTCTCCACATGGAGACTGGAACACAAGTGTCCTTAAGTAGCCCAATGAATGTCAAGGGGAGGCTGAACGGCTGAAATTCTGAACTCGTTTTAACTTTAAATGTCAAATGACCTGTTTGATACCCTATAGATTTACAAATGGCTGCGTCCAGTAGTATTGTGTTTCAACTGAAGTCAGGAATGCCTCTTTCAGGCAATATTTAACCAGGGATGGCTTGACAGGTAATGTATAATCCTTACAAATTCAGGAATAATCATTGCCATGCTTCCAACAGTATTAGGTAACCCTTTTAGGTAATAAATTCCTATGCTATCCTTTGGAGCTGGGAAATGATGTGTTACATGTCCCATGGAGCAATAAATGGCAGACCCAAGCAGTGTTATGTAGCATATAAAGCCATGAATGACTGTGTCTGATAGTATTTGCTATCTAATAGAGCAGTGCTAGGTACCACAGAAGGCATGTGCCAAAAAGTGTCAGGTGGCCTGTGAGCTCCAGGAATAGACACTATATATACAAAACAAATTATGTTAGGTTGATTGTGAAACAAGTTCTTTCAACTCATATTAATTAATCACGCTCGGCGACTAAATATTGATGTTATTCATCGCTACGGTGGTATGAGAGAGAAACCAGGGTCCCATTTATGCTAAGTATATATATTTGCAAAGGAATTAATTCATGGTAGCATTTTATATCGTCTTTTGTATGACCAGCCTGGAATTGAGCCTGGGACATCCCGCAATCGAAGCGAATCTACCACTAGGCTATCGAGGAGCGACTGTACACAGCAGTATATATAGTATCGATAGCGCTAGGGGTGACTGTCATGCAGGATTACGTACGTATAGAGTCATAAATTGCTGAACCAGGTACCACAAAGGGTAACGACTTGCTGTGCCAGGAAATTAAAGTTATCCAATACCATAAGATAAGCAGCAGTGGCCTGTACCCAATTAGATGAGGAATGGCTGGTGGTGGTGAGTACTTCATATGGGTATGTATAGGTTAACATTTTTACTGGCATGGCTTTATTAAATGGTGGTCAGGGCTCTATAGTAGGTCTTAGATTGTTTGTACTCATAGGACATTTAATGGTGGACTCACTGTTGGTTTTAATACCCTACTCGACCTAGCAAGCTTGTACTCAGTGATGGTGGGTACTCTATAGGTCACGACTTGTGATGCATTTATCTGGTTCTAATGGGTACCTCGTATGTTCAATAATGGTGGACTTGGTGTTGATGAGTAATACTAAATAATAATAAGGCCGGAAATGGCTTCATGCAGTAACATCTGACTTGTCCGTAGATTAAAAATGCTCATACAATTTTAGTGATGTTTACCCAAATACATCGCATTTAGCTTAGAGCATGACATTAGATGATAGATAACTTGAACTGCATGGTGATATGTACCACTCACAGTGATTTACTATCAAGTTAAATTAATTATAACAGCGTAGTAAACATATTCCCAAAATCATACTTTTCGTGACAATTGTGTATGTTCTATCCTAAAATTATATATTTTGCACCATACCATGATTGAAGATGATTGTTATCATTAATAACAAATTACTATAGATTATATTATATTAATCACAAGTGTAATTACCAAAGTAATTACACTTGTAATTACCAAATAAAATGATCCATGACATTGAAGTCTATTAGTTCCGAAATTTCGCACTTTCCGTTATATTCTTTAGTGTTGACCTCCACAATTAAAACTAGCTTAAGATGTTTAATATCGTCATCGCAAGTCACAACGATTATTTACCAAATATAATGGCTTATGACGTTATAGTCCACCGATTCCGAAAATTCGCACTTTTGCACGCACTTTTTAACGTTTTACCCCAAAAATACCTCCTTTTGCATAAATGCACGGCACTAAAATATTGCAGTCTTCAACTGCAACTTATTAACTACATATAAATGTGATTTATTGTAAAATATTATTATAAATAACAATGTAGTACACCGATTCCAAAAATTCGCAGTTTCGTTTATATTTTGGAACTTTTATCCCAATTTTATAAAACTTTATACTCCAATGCAAGGTATCTTGGATTTGGGACCGGACTACACTGCTCTACTAAAGTTCTGCTAAAACAGACAGGCGAGTATAGTACTATAAGTTTAGCAGCACAAGCGAAAAATGTAATACGTTAAACTAGGGCATAACCTTTTGTGAAAAGAATACAATATTCTATTTACTGTTAGCTCATGTTTTTTAAATGTGACTTATTAGTAATGCCGTTTAGTCATGTGGCTCTGTACCAGGCTTCCTTTAAAATGTTGTAACTTTTTATATAAACTGCTTCCAACACTATGTTGTTTTTTCCTTCACTTTCAAAATATAAGCCACTATTTTTCGAATGACTATATCAAGGTTAATCGCCCAAGTTAGAATTAAATAGAAATCGACACAATTGTGCATTCCAGGGGAAAGAACTGCGTTTTGATCCAGACAGTAAATTCATTTGAGTTGCTCCCCTTAGGTAAATATATACATAATGCAGGTCACCATATAATTCTTATATTCAGTGTCTCTATTTGTGAATGTCAAAATATAAATATCGTCTGTTTATATCTATTGTATGTTTTATTGGTCAGCATTATGTTCAAAGTTTTCTATATAGCCATATAGCGGAAATTATCCCCGCCCCTGGTGGCCATGTTTTTTAAGCAATCAACATTAAAGTTAGGAATTTGGTATAGGGTCAGCCAAGGAACATGTTTGAGGAATTATATTGAAACCAGGCAAGCAGTTTCTGTGAAGAAGATTTTGAAGTTTTCTATATACATGTATAGCCATATACTATATATAGTGAAAATTAGCCTCGCCTTCATGTGGCCATTGTTTTTTATGGAATTAACTTGAAAATTAAGAATTTATTATTTTATTTCACAATAAACATAATTCATCTGTGAATTTTTTTTGAAATCGGGACAGAAGATTTTCAAAAATCTTATTGAGAAAACAAGCACCGCCCTTGAAAGAGGACCATTCTAGTATCATTCTAGTGATGTTTCATTAAAATCGGCAAAGTAGTTTATGAGGAGAAGTTGTTTGAATGAATAGTTGTCGACGGACGGACGGACGGACGGACGTTCTAACAAACGGTATTTATGTGGCTACAATACGGAATGAAGGGTATTATGTGTCTAATTGTAGCCACATAAAAGAAAATTTTAGCCACGTAAGAGCCAATTCTACTTTCGTTTTCACTATTTTCAACTGGTTTGTCCATAGAAAGTAGTCACCTAAGTACCCGTTTGTGGGCGCGGACGGACACATTGAATAGGCCTATATAGGCAGCTTGTGACTATCCAATATGACCCTTCTATATATATATTCAGCCCTCCTATATCTAACACTGTCCTCATTAAACTACTTGTAGTGTAGCTTATATTATAATGTCCTGATCAAACACCCACGCAGTGACCTCCCTTGATGCTACACTGACTAGTCATTTCCTGAGTTATACTCAGCAATATTTTGACGAATCAACTTTTTGTCTTTTCTTATTGTTTTTGTTATATCATGGAATTATCTAGTGCTTATCCGTGGTGATATCAATACATCATATCAATATAGTTACACCTATATTGCAGATAAAATAAAGAAAATTCAAACATTAAATTTTGCAATAATTGACTTCAAGCATTTACAAGCAAGCATTATTCTAGTCTGGCTACTGACTAGATACTATATACATGTATAGTCCATCAATGAACATATCTATGGTTGGTGTACAGTTTCTTGTGATCACAGGAAGTTGACTGTGAACATGTGCAGTATTTCCCTTACTCGACCTTAAATGGGAAGACTGGCGTCATTTCTCTTAATACCCTTCAGAAATGAAGTGTTAGATCCAACAGTGAGTCTTATGATTGCTTTTCTACTGTATCAATCAAAACAGATCAATTAATATTGTGGTCTGGTAACATTCTGAACAAAATAGGGCAAGTAGGTTGAAAAAAACATTTCATTTTTAGTTTGGAGCTATTGTCTTGAGGGGATCGTGTGAGTTGGTTAAGTTTATTGTCAGAGTCATTTTCCCTGTCAATGACTCAAAGACTATCAAAGGTATCAACTTGCAACCAAAGGGATTCGACCCGATAAAAATATATTTCACATCACATCTATACTATGAATACATAGATATATATATTCATAGTATAGATGTGAAAGATATTTTTATCGGATCGAATCCCTTTGCTTGCAACTAAACATATTTATTCACCGTGGTGTCCATACAGACTCACAGATGAGCAAGGTTACTATCAAGTACGAGAAAGTTGAGTGTCCAGCACTTGTAGGCGGTGCTCTTGTTTATATGGGTCTGAACTGTGCCATGGGGTTTAAAATGTTCACCAAAGATGGATTCTCTCCAATTATATGCTTGTAAACGCCTGCTACATGTCAGCAACAATTCATGTAACAATGCTGTGCTAGGAGATCTGGGGCGTTTTCCCATGTACAAACTTACAAACACTGTATTAAATACTGGTTGCGGATATTGTTAATGCCTTCTAGTAGATATGTTCAATAATGTTATAATATGCTTGTACATTATGATGCTCTTGGTTACCACAACTTGGCTACAAAAAGTGTCTCCTTGAGAATGGGTTTGGCTATGTTTTGGAGGCACAGGGTGTGAATAGACCGGACTTATTTTTGTTTAATTTTGAACAAAGACTTACAGATGAATTTATTCAAAATTGGAGATCTGAATTGCTAGCACAAGTAAACTGAGTCTTTATGTAAATATTAAGACAGATTTTGTATGTGAAAACTATATTAAAGTTATTGACATTGATAAATTTAGGCGCGCTATGGCGACATTTAGATCCTCGTCGCATAGTTTAATGGTAGAAACGGGGCGATACCATGATATACCAAGGGAGTATCGCAGCTGTCTTTATTGTGAAGGTTATACAAAATGTATTGAGGATGAAATCCACTTTGTTTTTAATTGCCCTTTATATGATGACATTAGAAGTAAATATATTCCGAAAATATATAGTACAAACAAGTCAAATCTTAGTTTCTATAGATTGTTATCAGATAATAATACTGATACAATAAGACAGCTTGCAATGTTCCTCTATTATGCTTCTCAGAGATGAGGGGAGTTTCTGAAATCATCATTTGAATAGTAAATGTTGTTGTTTATACATGTATGCTGTTGATCTCATGCTATTGCTATAAAAATGTATATGAATTGTCAATACCACACTAACCACTACATTTGGTATATATCTATGTTATATATGTTGTGTATGGGCCGGTGGCCTAATCATATTTCTAAATAAACGCATAAACACATAAACACATTGCTCTTGTTTAAATTATTTTTGATTAAATGCACTGGAAAATCAACAATCTGCATCAAAAAGCCGACACAATGTTTATGGTATTGGCAAAAAATATGGTACAGCACAAAGAATTTGACACGATCCTGGCCTTTATACATGAATATATTACGAGGTTCTTGCGTTAAATATATCAATTTCTACGAGCAAATCGTGCAATACCGGTCCTTTAGATTTTTGTTGTTATTACACCTCAAGCGTCTTCGTGATACTTTTTCGCTTTTGAAAACCTACAACCGGGATTATAGATATACAAATGTAGACAATATTTCAGCTGTTCAATTATGCTAATTAAAGGTCGAGAGTCGTGTCAAGTTCTCTGGACTTTACAACCGTAATTATAAATATAGACAATATATCGGCTGTTAAATTATGCTAATTGAAGGTCGAGAGTCGTGTCAAATTCTCTGGACTTTACAACCGTAATTATAAATATAGACAATATATCGGCTGTTAAATTATGCTAATTGAAGGTCGAGAGTCGTATCAAATTCTCTGGACATTATACCATTTTGTTTTGGCATAATAGTTGTTTTACAGAGAGCACACAGTACAAGAAACAAGCGACAATTCAATAAATTTATTTAATTTTACAATTTTTATTGTACATAAAGATCATTCCATCACATTCAACACACAATATAAGCACAACATAAATAGAAATATAGAATAACAAGAATAGTCTGAACACATTAACCTGATCCCCTTACTTTCTATCACCATAATTTAACATTCATTTTTTTATCTTCGGCATTTGTTTGAAACCAGCAGAATATTGAGTATACACCAGGCCCCAATCTCCCGAATCATCTCAAGTAGAAATCTCCACTCAAATTAGGATTTTGCGCAAATCAGAGTGTGAATTTGAGATAAATATAAAGCTCTAAACTCCCGGAATTTTAGTGTTATAAACTCAGAATAATTATTCTGTTATGTTATACCAAGTTCGCATGGAAACTATCACAAACAATAGCTGACAAAATTTGAGTTGAGATTGAGCTCAGATTGAGATGTTTCGGGAGATCGGGGCCTGGTGTACCATAATCTCTCTAATGACAGGTAAGGCACATAACTCATATTGATACACTCTGCACAACGTGCTTGTAATATAATAATATATTCATGTGTAAAGTTCAAGGACCATGTTAATTTGTTCTGACTATAGGCCAACGAAAACTCTGCCATCGCTGGTCCCAAGCCCGGATGTAAAAAGAGGAGGGTTGTGCGCAGGGCTAGTGTCCCTGCCATGTAAAAATTAGCCAGCTACAGAAACCTTAACCAAATATGGCCTTGGGGGAAAACCAACCTGAAGAGGATTAGGTAGGTATAGGCCAAAGAAGTCGGCACTTTGACTACGGTATAGTACACAGAGTAAGCTCACATAGAGAAGTCCTTGTGATATTTCCACTAGGTGATTTTTGATTGGACAATGGTTTTCAACCAACCAATGAAATTCATTCTTACAAAATGTTTGATTGTACAATAATTACACAATATTTAGTCAGACACAGCTGACTTTGACCTAAGACTTTTATAGTTTTCAATTGACCAATGATCCTTACTAAGTGCTTTTTGATTGGACAATGGTATTCAATAGACCAATAAAATTCATTCTTACAAAACCTAATTCAATCAGCCAATGAAATACATCCTTACAAAACAACATGCATACACAATATAAATTATAAAAATCTGGCGCTTTTCAAACATACAAAAATGTTAGAAAGCAAATTTTACGTAGCCGTACTGCCTTTCACGTATATCTTTCAGTTAGCCAAAGTATTCATCCAAATCACCTACTTAGAAATCATTTACACAATCATTTCTTTAGGACTGATAGTAACAGTCTGCGAGTCAGGGGTTCCATTCGACTCAGGAGTAGGGGTTTTGACCCTTGAAATTTCTAAAAAGCCACATTTTGACCCACAAGATTTTTGAGGGTTTTGTCTATACAGTGGTAAAATTTAGTCAAAAGTATCAAAATGACCCTTCAGATTCAGAAGCTAGTGGAACTCCTGTGAATTCAAAATTTGAAACTGAACTCGAACAAATCAACAAAACAGAATAGTTTTCCTTTATACCATAATGTAATATATCATTTCTGCAGAAGCTACTTGCCAATTAAAGAATTACATGTGCTATACTGACAACCAGACACCGACTTATATTTCTCATATTGTCACGTAACGATATCCATGGCAACGTATTTGAAATAAACTATAAATGCATATTTTATTTATATCTGTGTGGTTATGAAATAATGAACAATGGGTGGGTCAGGATGATTGTGAAAGATGAAAAAAGAATGAGGCAATGAAAAACTACAAATGTATAAAGAGTTACACAGATTCAAACTACCACCTGATACAATAACGAGAGATGTTGGTAAAATGCGTATGCCACCATGGCAGCCCAAAAGTCAGAAATGGTAAAGGTCACAGTGACCTTGACCTTTTACCTACTGACCTACTGACCTCAAAATTAATAGAGGCCATCTACTGTTGATGACCAACCTTCATGTAAAGTTTGAATATCCTAGGTCAAAGCGTTTATAAGTTATTGAACAGAAACCATTTGGTCTACCGACCGACTGACATACACATGCAAAGCAATATACCCCCCCATCAAAGATGGAAGGCATAATTATCATCAAAAACCCTCCCATACTATTAGCACAAACTGCACCAAAACACTCATTATACAAGACTGCGTTCAATAAACGCTTATGCCCCCTGTGGAAGCCTTGTCCATAAATAAGTCTTAAGTCCAAAATTAGGTCAAGGTGAAGGTCAAAATGGGGTTAGGTGATACTGGCGTGTGGAGAGTGTTCATACACAACATCCATGCAAGTATGAAAGCTTTGTAGCAAGCCATATTAATGCTAGAAGAAACGGTCAATTTGGGTTAACCAGGACGGACGGACGAACGGACAAACGAAAGAACGGTCGGACAGGTGAATCACTATATGCCTCCCCATCTATCGATAGGGGGGCATAAAAATCACATGCCAAGACAAGTATTCTTAATAACTTAATTGAGTGTATTCAGTTTCATTTAGGTGTACATGTGTTTATAATTGTCATAAAAATATTAAATATTCATGTGCACAACACAAAATATGTGGATGTCTCTGCCAACTAGCAGAATTAGATCATTCAATCTATTATATTAACCATTGTTTAAAACCTGGTTAATTAAACGTATGTCCATTTAATTAAATCATTTACTGAAACCAGTTTGTACTCATAAATTGCACACAATTGCAAAATGTTCTAAAATGTTGAGATGGGGGAACACAATACTTGTGGTTTATAGTGTCTTACACAGTCTCTCCTCGTCATGAGTGTAGATGAAGACACCAGGGTACTGTTTTATCAAAGCACTTACGGATGTGATGAACTTAAGATCAAATTTAAATTCTTCATTATTTGTTTACAATTATAAATTGTGGTAAATGGAGCTGCAATATTAATAAAGATTTAGTTACTAGACTGAACCCCTACAAATCATATCCTCACCCAATTTGCAGTCGTTAAAGAATCAGAAAGAATTTAAATTTACGCGTAACTTTAAGATTTTTGTAAGTGCTTTGATAAACAGTACCAAGGGCTGGTATTCACAAAATATCTTAAGGGAAATCTAAAATATTTTGACTTAAGTTCAGGGTTTACACTAACACTGGTCCCCTGGTCAGAGACCAGTGAAAATCTAGAAGGACCAGTGAAAATTCTGGAGGACCAGGAACTGTTCTATTAACAAATTGGGCGCTTTTGCCCTGTCGGACCAGTGGCCAAAATAGTTAGTGTCTAGGCTTGAAGTTAAAAAATTTGAGCTGCACATAATTCCCACAAAACAAAGAATAACCGATTGTTTCTTTATGATTATTGTTGCTTTTTACACAACACTTCCAAACAATGCAAAAAATTGATAATCTTGATTTTCCTGTTTGGCTGATACACTAAAGGAATTTTTAAGATTTTAAGAAAATACTCTGATTTCTACTAAGACGCTTTGTGAACACCAAGCCAGGGGTGTCAATAGAGCAAAATTAAAAATTCTGAAAATCATATGTGGCACATAAAGCCTTCACCACATTGCTTCCTCATCAAACTCAGTTTGTATCAAAGAAAATCCTTCAGAGCAGATTTAATTGACCATAACTTTGCCATTTCTTGAGGTATCTTCTTCAAATAACTTTTTTTTTGGTCGGAATATTGTCACCCCTGGTTTACAAGAATGAGATTAGACGCACTAAAATGATGACTAGATTCTTGGTTGAATATTTGTTATTCTCGATGAATTAAGACAAACGCTCCTAAACACGCTAGTATCGCATACTGAAATATAAACAAAACAAGAGAACATAAGAAACATTTTACATCAACAAAAATGTCAATTCCTGAAAAATAGATGCACATCTGTTACTGGTGACAGTAGCACACATCACTACAACAAAACTGTGTTTTAAACTCTGAAACCTTGTTTTATTGTTAAAATTCAGCCAACCGTAACCTAATCAATATATCCGATAATTTCCACATCCGAGTCAGATAAACTCCTACTCAAGGATACAGGGGTGTCAACTGGGCCAATTTACAAATCAGGAAAATAGTATGCGGCCGACCAATTTTGCCAAACAAGAGGCCTTCAATGACATTGTTGCCAGAATTAACTGAATTTGTAATAAAGAATCATCAAATAATTTTGGTCAGAAGCCATTGCTCTATCAGGAATGATAAACCCGGAATTCCGCATAAATCAGGAAAATTTACACCCCTGAGGATAGGAAAACCTCACCCTCGGATACGGAATTTCAACCAGCGACTCTCATATAAGAAGTTATCTGCAAGATCACATGGTTAGTTGACGGTTTATCAAAAGTCACATGACCAGGTAACAGGGCCGTCAACAGAGTCAAATTAAAAATCCTGAAAATCATACACAGCAGGCCATTTCGCCAAACAAAAAGGCTGTAAACAACATTTTCTCTATATTTAACTCAGTTTGTATTGAGTGGAATCCTTCAATGAAGATTAAATCAACCATAACTTTGCCAATTCTTGAAATATTTTCATCAAATAACTTTTATTTTGGTCAGAAATCATAGCTCTTTCCGGATAGATAAATCCGAAAAACTGGATAAATCAGGAATATTGACACCCCTGAGGTAACCTAATAAAGCAAAGTTTATTGGCACTCTGTTATCAGGTCGATTTTGCTGGATGTGACTTGATAAATATAATCATTATTCACACTGACTTCCACTTACCTTAAATTTAGGATAATCATTCATGAGAATAGTCACTATTCCTACATATGGTACGAATCTGAAACATAATACACAGTAGCATATAACTTAAGAAGTAATTAAGACATTCAAGCAATACAGAAGTCCTCGACTGGTTTTAAGCCATTTTCAATGTTCCTGTTGCCATAGCAACCACAATTTTGGTCGGAATCAAAATATTTTTGGACGTGCATTAACCCCTTATTGCCCCCTATCCACATACAAAGTTTCATAAACCTAGCTTGGAAACCGTTTGAGTTATGTCAGGATCCAGATTTTTTGACGGAATGATGGACGGACGGCAAACCTATAGTCCCCTCCGGTCAAAAACCGGAAGGGGACTAATAAGTCAAGTAAAACCTCCTCATGCATCGAGGCTGGTATTCTCAAAGCTCTTATGGGAAAACTTAAATATTTTGACTTAAGTTAAAAAAAATTGAGCTGCACATATTTTCCAAGAAACAAAGAATAACCCATGTTTTCTTTGCGATTATTGTAGTTCTTTACATAATGCTTACATGTAAAAAAACAAGAATGTGTTCAATAAATGCTTATGCCCCCTGTGGAAGCCTTGTCCATAAATAAGTCTAAGTCCAAAATTAGGTCAAGGTGAAGGTCAAAATGGGGTTAGGTGATACTGGCGTGTGGAGAGTGTTCATACACAACATCCATGCAAGTATGAAAGCTTTGTAGCAAGCCATATTAATGCTAGAAGAAACGGTCAATTTGGGTTAACCAGGACGGACGGACGAACGGACGAACGGACGGACAGGTGAATCACTATATGCCTCCCCATCTATCGATAGGGGAGCATAATAATGATTTTGATTTTCCGGTTTAGCTGATAAACTTAAGAAATTTTAAGATTTAAGGCATGTTAAAGAACCAAGGAGTCTATTTAGAAAGAGCTAGGGCAGCGTAGCCTAATCCCTTGTATCACACAAACTTTCTGTCTCTTACCTCGAACCATGAGGTCATTGGCCATTTAATAGGCAGGGATAAAACCAAATGGGCAAGCACTATGACTATATTAGTTGAACACAAAAATGCATCCATTTTTTTTCTTGAACAAAATTAAACAGCCTGTGCCTTTAAAATTGGGAAATTTTAGCGCAACAATTTGCGAAATTGGGAATTATTAAAAAAGGTTGTTTTGGTTAAAATTGTTCATATTTTGCATTTTTTTACTGATAATACTCTAGTCATATGTGGCAAAGACTTTTTTGACTTTATAACAGCAATACTGTAGTTTCTTTCAAACCAACAAGCACACAAAAGGGAATATATGCATACTTTATGGGAAAAATTATGATTTTTCGGGAAAAATGGAGGTTATTTTGCTAGGGGAAGTTGCCTGTATTCGACTACAAAAAATCACTAATATCATGTAGAATCTCACCCTCTTGCTCTCCCAACAACCTCTTTTTTCTCCAGCCACAGCTGTCCAGGGGCATATAACCCACGATCATCAACTGAGTTATTATCTCCCTTCGTCAAAAACTTTACTGTACCATTTTCTCTGAAAATAAAAGTATAATATACATGCCATATCTCCTGCATTGTGCTTGAGTCTACCACATTTGAGACTCAGCTCACGCATTCCCGCAAATTGATAAAATCTCCTATATACGATTTAATTCAATGTTTTCAACTGATTTCAAATTGTTATAAGATATACATATTTACAAAGTAAAGCATGTTCTAACAGCCAGCTCTTTTCAACACCCATTGCTTATATGCAGAAGGTCAAACAAGATCTATCCATACCATTTTTTTAAGGACATGTGCTCAAACCTGCAACGTTTTAGTTCCAGAGATGGATGCTTAACCACTCAGCCAACCAAAGCATTTTTTACCAAGATTTATAATTAAGATGATAATATTGCAATTTATCACAAGACTCTTAGGCCTAAAATAAAATATTGTTTGTTTCCCGATCCTCTACCTACCTGATTAAAAAGGGCCCTACCCAAAATATTCTATTGCCCAAATTGAAATAATATTTTTTCTATTAAAAATTGGAAATGAAAATTTTATTTTTTTGTTTATTGGCTTCTTTCTCACCATTAAATTTAAGACTGTTGGTTTTCACCTTAGAGTTAATTCTAAATTTCATTGTATGTCTTAACAAATAACTATCATACTGAAACAATTTTTAAAAAAATATTTACCCTACCTACCTAGCCATTCTAAATCTGCTAGGGTCGGGAATGGGAAACCAAGAATATTTTAAGTTCGGCCTTAGTTGACAGGTTATTATAACAAGTATGTATATTCTTATACTAGCATAGTATAATGTTCGAGTGATGTCACTTTTTCTCCTAAATGACGTCATTATATGTTGTAAATAAGAGCCAAAATGTCACAAAATACCCCCGTCTCGGGCATTGTCACAAAGTTTGAAGACGATCGGATGAAAACTGTTTGCGTTAGAGTACAGACAAACTGCTGGACACTGCCCCCGCCCGCCAAGGGTGTTCCCATAATACGTTTCAAACAGGCGTATAAAAACGTTATTTTTGGCGACATTTATATATGATATCAGAGTCCGTTTTTCAGCAGACAGATGCGTATTTTTGTGTCATGGGTCTTATGATAAATCCTCAATTTCTGAACAGCATAAATATAAAATCGAATATTTTTATGCCATACTTTTCATGAACTTTTAAGACTCGATGTACAATAGGTATTTCTCTTCCTTCAATCTTGAACACGACAATCTCTCCGGCACGGATTGGTTCCTCTCTATAGTTTGTAAGGAACAATAGATCACCTCTATAAAAGGCCGGTTCCATGCTCCCACTGAAAATACAACATAGAATATAGAATACTGGTTCCTAACATTGGTTCCTCTCTATAGTTTGTAAGGAACAATAGATCACCTCTATAAAAGGCCGGTTCCATGCTCCCACTGAAAATACAACATAGAATATAGAATACTGGTTCCTAAGATTGGTTCCTCTCTATAGTTTGTAAGGAACAATAGATCACCTCTATAAAAGACCGGTTCCATGCTCCCACTGAAAATATAACATAGAATATAGAATACTGGTTCCTAACATTGGTTCCTCTCTATAGTTTGTAAGGAACAATAGATCACCTCTATAAAAGGCCGGTTCCATGCTCCCACTGAAAATACAACATAGAATATAGAATACTGGTTCCTAAGATTGGTTCCTCTCTATAGTTTGTTAGGAACAATAGATCACCTCTATAAAAGGCCGGTTCCATGCTCCCACTGAAAATACAACATAGAATATAGAATACTGGTTCCTAAGATTGGTTCCTCTCTATAGTTTGTAAGGAACAATAGATCACCTCTATAAAAGGCCGGTTCCATGCTCCCACTGAAAATACAACATAGAATATAGAATACTGGTTCCTAAGATTGGTTCCTCTCTATAGTTTGTAAAGAACAATAGATCACCTCTATAAAAGGCCGGTTCCATGCTCCCACTGAAAATACAACATAGAATATAGAATACTGGTTCCTAAGATTGGTTCCTCTCTATAGTTTGTAAGGAACAATAGATCACCTCCATAAAAGGCCGGTTCCATGCTCCCAATGAAAATATAACATAGAATATAGAATACTGGTTCCTAAGATTGGTTCCTCTCTATAGTTTGTAAGGAACAATAGATCACCGCTATAAAAGGCCGGTTCCATGCTCCCACTGAAAATACAACATAGAATATAGAATACTGGTTCCTAAGATTGGTTCCTCTCTATAGTTTGTAAGGAACAATAGATCACCTCTATAAAAGGCCGGTTCCATGCTCCCACTGAAAATATAACAGAATATAAAATACTGGTTTCATGTCGCAAAGTGCTGCATACTTATTATCAGCTGTTAAAATCATGCTGATACTAATAGTTAAAGAAGGTTGAGGATAGGGCTGAGTATCAATCAAAATGATATTTGTATCGATACAGAATTATTGATATCTGATATATCGTTTGAAATTTTATACCTATGAAATGAAAACATTGAAACATTTCCTCAGTGGAAACAAGTCAGTGGTTAACAGTTAACACCAACACTTACATCAAATACCATCTAGCCCCCAATTTATCGACGTCGTGTTGTACCAAAACAATGTCAGGTACTAGTTTAATTGCTTTGGAAATGACATTATCATGCTCTTACCATGAAACATATGCTGAAGTCGGCAACAACAAACAAGAGGATCAGAGATCCTGGGGCGCTCACCTGCTAAACATGGCCTTTGAACTTGACCTTAAGGTCATCAAGATAAACATATTGACTTTACTTGTTGAAGCAAAACTGAGGCCTCCAGAGTGTTAAAAAGGTTTTGCTATTATTTGACATATTGACCTAGTTTTTTACCCACATGACCCAACTTCAAACTTGACCATATGGTCATCAAGATAGACATTTTGACCAAAGTTGATCAAGATTAAAGCAAAAATATGGACGCCAGAGTGTTAATAAGGTTTTTCTATTATTTGACCTTTTGACCTAGTTGTTGACCCCACATGACCCAATTTCTCACTTGACCTAGATTTCATTGAGATACAACTACTGACCAAGTTTGGTGAAGATCAAAGCAAAAATGTTACCTCTAGAGTGTTAACAATGTTTTGCTATTATTTGACCTTTTGACCTAGTTTTTGACCCCACATGCCCCAACTTCAAACTTGACCTTAAGGTCACAAAGATAAACATTTTGACTAAACTTCATGAAGATTAAAGCAAAATTGTGACCTCCAGAGTGTTAACAAGGTTTTCCTATTATTTGACCTTTTGACCTAGTTTTTGACCCCACATGACCCAATTTCAACCTTGACCTAGATTTCATTGAGATACAACTACTAACCAAGTTTGATGAAGATCAAAGCAAAATTGAGAGTGCTAGAGTGTTAACGGTGAAAAAGCTAACGGACGGACGACGGACAAAAAACAATCACAAAAGCTCACCTTGCCACTTTGTGGCAGGTGAGCTAAAAAACCAAGCAAAGCATGTTTTTTTTATTTAATTTTGTTTTGATCGATATTCGTTCGATACCTGAACGTTCGATATGGTACATCGACTGAACCCTCGAGGATCAAGCTAAAATCTCCGTACTAAACTAGTTGATAATAATTGCAGGAGTAATGGTTAAGTCAATTGACCACTGGCGGCCATGTTTTTAGGACAGAGGGCAAACCCATAGTCCCCTCCGGTCAAAAACCTGTAGTAAGAGGACCAATGTCCATCCTGGCATCATCCTAGTTAAGTTTCATTAAAATTGGCCAAGCACTTTAGGAGGGCAACAAATTTTCAACTGATGAAGACAAATGATCTTCATTCTTACCTCAAAACAACCACAATAGGGCTCTCACTTCCTGTGACCACCATTAAACCTTTCCATATCATCAAAGCTGATGAAACTATCATACCAAAATTCAATGCCTGATAGTAAAGCTGAAAGTATACAAATATTATTGTACATTAAATAGAATTTATTAGGGGTTTGTTCCTAGAACTGCCCTAAAATGGTAGCTTCCAAGCAAGAGGGCCACTTCTAAGCACCTTTTCCTGCTACTAAGTTGCTGCAATCATTTGTGGTGGCCCCACTAAAAGGTTGGAGCCACCTCAAACTCAGTGAGGATAGCTTAAGGTCTTAATGACGATATAAAGGGGATAGAAGTGTAGTCCCTCTGGAGACTTTACACAGGTTCATGACTGGCTAGCTGAGTTGGTAAAGCTACAGACTACTCCCACTAGTAATACCGGGGGGCCAGATTTCTTTAATGCTGGGAGCGCTACATGGTCCAAATTACCTCAAAACTGAAGGAATCCGTGTCAGAATGACCCACTTCCAAGAATGGCCCAGTAACCAGAACAGCCCACTAATCAATACGGCCCAGTTATTAACTAAAGTCAGGGGTGTGGAATTCCTATGTCCGACTTGCGGGACTTGGGCTTTTTTGCCTGCTTTTTCCATCCAGCTTGCCCTTGGGCAAGTGCAAAATTAACACGAGAAAAATAATATTAAGTGCCTTAACAATGACTAATCCTGACAAAAATGATTTACTTAACAAACTTTGAATTACATCTAGTACTCTAATCCTTCACATGATAAATAATTGAAAGAAACTGAAATTTTGATGCTTTTTTGTGTTTTCCTGGGCAAGTAGATTTAGTTTTCGGGCAAGTGAAAAATTTGGGAATTTCCACACCCCTGAAAGTTTAATCACAATTTGATGATGTATTTTAATGGAATAAACTAAAAAATACTGTGGTATAGTTCGTAATTTTTTTTAAGTGGGCTGTTTAGGTACACCTCTAGTGTGGGTCTTTCTGGTAAATGTGCCGTACTGACCTGATACCAACTGAAGAGAGTAGCTTAAGGTCAATCTACATTTAACTTCCTGTCAATCTATACAGATTATAAATGGGAGATGCAGTCAGGAGCAGTGAGTTAAGAGTTAAAAAGTGAGAAAATCCCAACCCAAGAAAGAAAGAGGGTAGGAGTATAGTTGCTGTGGAGCCTGACTCAGAGCTGGCACCTGGTTAAATCAGTTGATAGAGCTACGACTCTTGATAGTTTTGGGGGACGTTAGTTCAAGTCCCACTGCTTCTTGTTGTTGTCTTGGATGTCATTCCCCATAGTTCAAAGTTCCTTAAGCAACATTCAGTGACCATCTTCAACTACCGCCTCCTCGATAGCCTAGTGGTTGAGCGTTCGCTTCGAGTGTGGGAGGTCTAGGGTTCGATCCCTGGCCGCGTCATACCAAAGACGAAATAAAAATGGTACCAGAAATTCCCTTGCTAGACGCTCAGCATAAAAGGGAAACTGGCTTCTCTTCTCTCATACCCCCGTGGAGATGGATTACATCAGGAATGAGGTGTCGAGAGTGATTAATATAAGTTGGAAAAACTTGTTTCACAATCGACCTGAAATAAATTTGTATAAACAACATTGAAGAGGTGAAAGTGCATCCAACATGGGACTCAAAGTCAAACGCACAACCCCCAGTATAGTCCTATAAATAAGACTCTACGTACGTTCGACAGTACTATAGAGTCTCATAGTTTTGAACTTAGCTGTCTTTAGCAAAATTTTATTTCCGAATTGAACGACTTATTCGGGATTAAACAGATGAATCGACCGTAGTAAAGCTTTTTTCAATCATAAAGTACAAAAAACAGCGTTAAACACACCTTTACACAATCAATATTAGATGAAATGTTTGTCTGACATCTGTCGTGATTCACTTCCATTTTAAAAACGAAAGTTACCTACAGTTGACAAATTCGTCTTAGACGAAATAATTATTCGGTACGGAGTAGTCGTTCTTGACCGACTATAATGTAGGCCTATTTTTAGTCCGGATACCGGGTTTTAGTTATAGCCATTTTCATCTAATCAAAATTCGTACAAATGTCAAAACAACAACATTCGGAATACATCGGCTCTGTTGGACGGCTTCAATGGCCTAAATAATGACATTTCAGTAAATTTGGAAGTGAAATGAAACAGGAATGATTTATGTATCAATGAGGTTAGTGTTCTTGCAATCATTCGTTTTCAATGATAGAAAAGGCATTAATGAAGCCATGTGTGGTGTGCCTTCACTTTGTATTGCTTTTTATTGCGCATAATAGGTCAACAAACAGCGACAAAGAATTGTGTCGCAAACTGCTACATGCATGTACTTGCGACCCAATGAGACCTAACGTAATGCAATGAAATGAAACGTTTGGTCTCTGTTGGGACTACCCCCAGTATACTGTCAGCAGCTCTGCCAATAGAGCCAGTTGGATGCTTACCATGAGTCAAGTCTCCACTTCACTCTTACAATGGTAAGATTTCAAAAATTGCGATTTGCAAAAAGGAGTCCCAAAAAGTGATCATACTATCTAGACTTGTAAGTTGCTATGATTTGACCTAGGGCTAGGCTTGTGACGGCATCAGTGTATGCAGTAACATCACAACGAACCCTCATCTGTCTAGCTCAGTTGTTATGGTAAATCTACAGACTCGTTACACTGTACTCGGGGTTGTAGTTATTACTCCTACGAAGGTACTGTGGATCAGTCGACCATATGGGAACATGATGATCTCGCCGGGTCGCTAAATTTTGTAAAGACATTCATTATGAAACAATAAGTAGTGATTCAATGCTATACCTGACGTTTATTCATCCGCCTAACATCGTCCAGGAAATCAAAATCAAACATCCCCATGTTTATAAACAATAATGTAGGGATTTAACAATATAATTTGGAAAACTGAAGCCGATTGTGACGACAACTTCCGGGGACACTGGGTTGATTGGTTGAAATATGGCGGGCTAACTAAAGAACATATTCCTTATATTTGACCATGTCATAATTATATTGCAAAGCGCTTTAAAATTTCAGTATCAGTTAAGCAAATAGTATCTTTAAAACAAAAATTAAGATTAAGAAATTTAGAAAATAATTAGGGCTATCAGTGGATAAAATTATGACAGAATCACAGAAAGTTTATTTTGGTTATCACAATAAACTTCACGAGTATCGAGTACAGCCAATATTTACAAGGGAGACAACGAGTACAAAATTCAGCAAAATTAGCGGAGCAGTTACTTCCCATTGAAGTAGCTTGTATGTGGAAATGGAACAACCTGATATCTGACACAAGGCACGAAGCAAGGTGCGAAGCTCAGTACTACGTTATACAAGTGCTACCACAACAGTAAGATTTGAAAGACAATCAACACGGATTCCGCAAAAGAAGATCATGTGAAACCCAATTACTGACAACAATCCATGAAATTGCCTCCGATCTGGCGAAGAAAGAACAGGTTGACGTAATACTGCTAGACTTTGCGAAAGCATTCGACAAAGTCCCACACTCACGCTTACTACACAAGCTAGACTTCTATGGAGTGAGAGGAAACATCAAAACATGGATACAGTCGACTCATTCCTATCCAACAGGACACAGCAGGTAGTTCTGGATGGCACCAAGTCAGAAACAGCCGACGAACTGTCTGGAGTTCCTCAGTCAGGGTACTGTCCTTGGCCCTATCAACGACTTGCCAGACATGATTACATCCTCGTCATCCAAGCTATTTGCTGACGACAGCATGCTATTCATGGTTGTGCAGAACGACAATGACAGAGCGAGGCTACATAAATAACTCACTGCATTAGAAGAGTGGGAAAGCCAGTGGCAGATGAGCTTCAACACTGTCAAATGTTCCGTCATCCGTATAGTGCCAAGAGGACGTGATACAATTAACACCCACTACATACTACACGGCTACACCCTTGAAATTGTTGATGCCAGCAAGTATCTTGGTGTGACCCTGACAAACAACCTTTCTTGGGACTCCCTCATCTGACAACAGCATATCCTCAAAGCCACACAGGACTCTAGGTTTACTGAGACGAAACATTAAGGAGTGCACGCCGCCATTCAAGGAAGGGAAGCCTCCTACAAAGCCATGGTTCGTCCCATCATTGAGAATGCGGCCACGTTATGGGATCCTACCCAAGTGAACCACATCAAGAGGCTTGAACAAGCACAATGCGAGCAGCCCGATTTGTCCACAACGACTATGCAACAACGACCCCAGGATGCGTCTGGAATATGCTAAAAGACCTGAAATGGGAGTCTCTTGAGAGTCGCCGTAGACAAAGCAGGCTGTGCATGATGTACAAAATACAGAATGGGTTTGTAGACATCACAGCAGACACATACTTCGTCAAGAGTGATGCCAGGACACGAGGCCAACACTGCCTTTACCAGGAAAGGGTCCATGACCAGACCCTCGCCAGCACATTCTTTGTGAGGACTGTGCCAGAATGGAACCTCCTCCCAGCTTCGACGGTCTCGGCACCAAGTTTAGGCGCCTTCAAGACCCGACTTCAGGAGTAGACATCAGTGCTGTGTACATGTATATAGTTTTAAATCAGTTTTGGACTATTTTAAATTTTTGACTCTGTACACCGTCACCATGCATATAAAGTTGAGCTAATTACGCCTATCAAGTGTCCAGCTCAGTACACGAAAGAAGAAGAACTATTTATTTGCGGAGGCCTAAAGTCGTTGAATTGGTTGTAAGCTGAAAAGAGGTAATATTATTGTGTGGCGAACGCCACACAAAAACCTTTCTCTAAATGTTCTATGATATTTATTTGGCGAGCGGAGCGAGCTAGAAAAAATGCATTGTTTATCTGAACAACATGCCACAGACCCGTTGACTTGTAAATTTCACCTACAAAAAGACTACTTTGGCGAAAAAGGGGGGTGGGGCGAACCCGACCCCCCCTAGTTACGGCCATGAAATAGGAAGCTGTGCTTTGTTGTGTAATAAAATATAGACACGTGTTTGGATGCGTAGTAAATCACGATACTACGGTTTAATCAGCAACAATAGCAATTAGTAACTTATTTCTTGCACCTTTGGCATCTTGAATTTCTCAAAATGCTCAATGGTGCCAGCTGGGCAACATTCATATTATTCTCTTACAGAATACCAAAAACTTTTTACTATATACAGTCCAATGTCGGGTCTTTTTAGTTAGTGAGCTTCCAGACACAATTCAGAGACTGAGATATCAACTTCTGTATATAGCTTTAACAGTTTTAAGGAGAGAATCTGAGACAGTTGTTAATTTTACGCATGTGTACATAGTTTCGCTGAGCTTTATACAGTCCGATAGGACTCCTGCTCTTTATCTGGAAGAAGAAGAAGAAGAAGAGAGGAGGAGGCGGATCTAGATATTTTAAAAGGAGGACGGATCAATTATTAAACACCACCTCCGACTGTGAGGCTGTGTGGTTTGTGATATCCAAAGGCGCAAACTGAACTATACCTTCAAACCCGTCATCACTTGATCTTTCCTCTCGTATTTACAAAAACTTGTTTTCCGATCCATTACTTATTACATGTTTGTATTATGTATATATGAACGAATATTGAAATAAATACATGTACAGTTTAAACCAAACACCACCTGTACCCACGTAATTATAGGTAGGCTAGCTACAGTACAACCTCTCGAGACCAGCCCACTGTAGAGCAACAACCTCTCTATAACAACACCTTCAATATGTCCCTAAGCTGATATTTACTTTAAATATAACCTCTGTAGAGCAACAACCTCTGTACAAAGGTCAATATTTGTAGCTTACAAAGGGTGTTGCTATATTGTAGGCCTACTGTACGCACCTTTAAATGATATTTTGATCATTATTTCCGATGTACCATCAAAGACCGGTTTAGTTATAAATGTTGTTGATCCAATCACAGGCTCTCGGTGCTATATGAGGGTCCGGCAAAAAAAATATTACATATAAAATACTAGGGGCCTAAAATCGTCCCAGAACCTGTGGTTCCAATAGCTGGTCTTTATAGACAAGTTTGACTAATCAGAACCTCATTATAAACTCTGTGCTTTATAAGCCACATTAAAAACATTGCTAGTGTAGAAACATTGCTATAAATAAGTGTTATAAAAAATGTGAAGGGCCTTGATCGTAGTCTATATTCAATGAATATTGTTTCGGTTTTAGAGGTGTTTGACCTACACGTTCTGAAAATGCTCTCAGGGCAGTATCAGCTCCAGTCCAACAGGCGCCCTGTAAACCAGAACAGGGTAGACCCTACTTGCCTGATCTGCTCCACTGAAAATGAGACTTTAGAACACTTCATCCTCCATTGCCCCGAACTGTCCACCAGGAGAGATCCAATTATAAATGACATAAATAGGGAACTAGAAAAGTTAGGTCAATCAGGATTAGATAGCTTGACAGACAGTGACAAACTGAAGTTACTGATTGATCCCACACACTTCTTATCCTGGAACAAACTTAATGCACGGTATCTAACAAATCTGGCCAGTTTAGACTTTCACTGCAAACGTCTACTGTTTTCCATGCATAATAATCGTTACGCATTACTAAAAAAGCTTCTCTTAATATAAGACTGGGGGCACACCCTATTATAGAGAAGTTACTTTCCATATTCTGTCGCTTTAAGGGTATATAAAGTTTGGATAGCAAATAAAATTAGACATTTCCAGAGATACAGTCCCAACTATAAGTACAAAAGGAACTAAAAGTATTGAATGATGAATTAAGGGTTATTTTTTGTTTTAGTCTTGTTCTTTCAAAACTGTAATTTCATTAACAACTAAACCCTGAACTTGAAGTGTTTTTTTTTTTTTTTTCCTCATTAAATTGTTGATATGCTGGTATTCTCTTACCGCTACCCATTCCAATATATAGTTAAAACGTATGACCTCTTTATTGTAATCTTAAGTAGAGTTTACTAATATCTATATCCCTAAGCATGTTAGAATAAGACTCTTCACAAAATCCTACCGTATATAATAATTATGATGTGAATATATATTCTTGTTCTTGTTATGAATAGTGAATAGTGTATACTGCGCGACGTAAATAACTGATTGTGACTGATTGTGTTTAGTGTACGAAACTGTGGTGGTGGATTACTTATTCATATTCAACTACGAGGATTTATTCCTTGGTTCTCCAGATCTGGAGGGAAAGAAGACGATACGATACGATACGTTCCCGCCAATCTCGCACATCGACTTATCGCGAGATGTTAAATATGGCGGAAACCATAGCGGAAAGCTTTCTTGCATAAATTTCGTCGAAATTTCTCGCTTTCTGTGTTTATTTGTTATTGTATAAGTTTTTAACCTAAGAAACTACATTTCGTATGTAATAAGGTTT
The DNA here is from genome assembly GCA_947247005.1 of Spisula solida. NCBI lineage: Eukaryota > Metazoa > Mollusca > Bivalvia > Venerida > Mactridae > Spisula > Spisula solida. The sequence continues at coordinate 19,260,660 of OX365962.1, read as the reverse complement.
TATTTAACATCATTGTCATTTTAATTACTGTTAATATTCGCGAATAAAGCCATTCTGCAATGTCGAAAGACGCCGTTTTTCAACCGTTCGACAAAATATTTGCAAAAGTAAAAGGTTATCCAGCATGGCCTGCGAGGGTAAGTATACGGGTGATTTGGTTGTCCAACCAAGCTGTCAGATTAAACTGTCAGATTTTTTCAACAGTACAAAACCCCCACATGTTCATATTTGCGATATTGGTTGCATCATGATCATGTGCACAGTCCATTGTCATGATTGTAGTGATGACAAAATTGTTGGAAAGCTGTAAAAGTGTTTAGGGGGTTGTGGGTACAAGCCCCATATCGGGCACACTAGTGATTTTGGTAACTACATAAGTGGCCCTTTGTGATTGTAGATTCAAGTGTCTTACTTCAACTACTTTCTCAGCTCTAAGTAGCTAATTATCTCACTCGCAAAATTCATGGCTACTGGCATGCGAGGTATTACCGGACAGCAGGTATTACCGGACAAACGGTCGTAGACGCTTATTTTCTGGAATTATGTATTGAAATTTGTACCAAATCATTCAGAAGCTTGTTTGGAGTAAATCTAGAAGAAAAAATATATTCAAGATTAACGAAACATTGTCTAATCATCGAAAATGTCGTCCGCCGCTGTGTGTTTACGTTAGCGGCACTGGGGGAAATCTCCATCTTGTGCGCATGCGCAAAATAACACAAGCTGAGCGCGTGAGTCATTGATTTTAAAGGGTTAAATTAAACCGCAAATGTTTATGTACAGAGCCCATGTTCGAGTGGTTAACGTCTTAGATTGTGAAGCGAGAGGACCCGCGGCATCAAGATTTTTATCTTTTTTTATTTTAAATTTAATTTCGTCCTTTTATACCAGCTCTAATTTCAGCAGGATATTGTTAATTACGAAATTTGTCAACGGATAGCAGTTGAGTAATCCTTTTTAATATCTTATCCATAAATCTGAAATACTTAGGGTTGCTTTTAATCGTTGAAATCGACTTTTGATTGGTAAATTATGTACAGTATATTACGGCATTTGACCTATCATACAGCGCCACCTGGCAGGAAAACATGGCGCGTTACGGGTTGTAATCACGAAAACCGTGACATATTTTTGCATAAATAGGAAGTACCAACCCTGTTCTAATCATTTACCATAATAATATTCCAAATTTAAGTTAAAAATGACTGAAAACGACTGTCCGGTAATACCTGCTGTACGTCGTTGAAAAAAGCGTAAAAAGTGCCCCTGTTTGGGCCCCTTAATTTGGATGTTCTGGTGACGTCATTTTTCGGGAATTCTATTTGTAGGAAGGCCTTGAACCCAGGTATGTGTCAACACAAAAAATCTGACTAAAAATCGATTTTTAACTTCACAGGAAGCTTTTTATGGCATTTCTGTCCGGTAATACCTCGCATGCCAGTATAAGTTTAAAATGGCCAGAGTGAGCTAGATGGAAAGTTTATTTTGTTAATATTTGTGTATTCACAAAATCCCTGGCATCGGAACTTGACATTTCTGAAATATTGATATTTCCCGTATATCTGACCATGTGTAATGCAAAGTATCTGGGTAAAGGTGCCATGAAGCTGTGTATCGGTGCTATACACTGGACGCATTAAAGAACCAGGCTGTCAATTCGAAATAAGAGCTAGGTGCACACTGATGCAGTGCTGGACATGCCTGTATCTAATGTCTCTCTCTCCCATCAGGGGCTTTCTCTCAGTCTGTCCCTCTCGTCAGATAATACTGTATCAGTAATCACATGGTTTGCCTTCGATGTGTGAAACTGTCAATAAAGAGAAGAAAACATTAACTGTTTATTTTCCACTTCATTTATAAATTTATTACACATGTCCATTGATTGGTTGAAGTGTAATTACAGACCAATGAAAATGTGTGTTACATATATATTGATAATGTGCATTAAAATCATGTGAAGAAAGAAAACTTGTTACATGTACATATTAATAACAGCCTTGCATTCACAAAAAATCATGTGACGCACGTTTCGTACCTGGTACGTAACAGGTACGAAACTTGCGTCACAATATTTATTCGTTGAACGCAGGGCTGGTTTTCTTGACAAGTTACGTTTTTCATGAAAAAAATGTGTGAAGTCGAATTTTAGAAAAAAAATTGCCAGACTGTATTCTCAGCAACCATTGCAATGGATTTTAAACGAATCATGGTTTAAGAAACCTACCTTACAGAAAGTTTAATTACCCAGAGAGTGTCTGCCATGTTTCGCAGACCCCTTTGCGTGAGATTGGTGATGGAAATGCAGGAGATTTCATTAAAATGCAGGAGATTTTCCTTGCTGAAACTTTAGACTTAAAGTATATTGAAGTTTATATGCTGTTTTCATTTATCTTAATTTGATGACAATACCATGCATGCTTCATGTAGCAATTTAAACTAATATTTGTCATCATTTTCATAATGTAAACAAAAAATGTCAGATTCCAGTTTGTCCATGAAATGCTTGAGATTTGATAAATTGGCCTCTGATCATGCAGGAGTAGAGTCTCAAATGCAGGAGACTCATGCATGATGCAGGAGATCTGGCATGTATGGTAGTTGTCTCTTGTACGTGTTATATCACTTTTCATGTTTTTCATATTTTAGATTGATCAAGCAAGAGAAGAAGTTAAAGTTCCTAAAGGAAAATATCCAATATTCTTTTATGGAACGCATGAGACGTAAGTAAAGTTTGTTACTTACATGTAAGGTGAAAAAATGTGTAGCCTGACTGGAACTTCGCTTACAAGTTGAATGATCTCCCAGCTGAGCTGTCCGGCCACTTACACACACTTCAAGAGACTTGCTCTAATGAGAAAAGGTTCAGACTGTGACATAAGACTTGTAATATTTTGATAATACAGTTGAAACTCGTTGAGCCCACATCCAAATATGTCGACATATTTTTGACAGTCTCAAAAATGTCAACATACGATAACGAGTTTCGCCTATAATTCTGTTTTTTTCCCTTCTCAGGGTGTGCAGGGTGATTTTAAGTTGTAGAACTATGTAACTTGTTTCTCAAACACAACCTGAAAGAAATTTATAAACTAATCTAATCAGACAGTCTACCTTTCCATTTGTCCCTGAATTTACCGAAAAGCTAAAATGTTACCTTCAGATTGGGATATTTCTTCAAATTATAGATTATTAGATGAAAATATCTCTAGAAACGGCGAAATTATGCTAAATTTAATCTGCTCTAAAGGAATTTCTTAATACAAACAAGTTAATTACGGAAACAATGTCATTGAAGGCCTCTTATTTGTCAAAAATGTTCAGCCGCATATGATTATCCTGATTTTAAATTTGGCTCTGGCTGTTGACACCCCTGTTAATGGTAAAATGTGGTAAAAATATCACTGACCCTTGAAATTCAGCTATTAATCTTTAAGTCTGCTAAATAAGCACTTGTCTGGATGTCCGGACGAGTAGTCATGGATTTTTCTTGTACATAATTAAACAGCATGTGCCTTTAAAATTGGGAAATTTAGCGCAATTTGGGAATTATTAAAAAAGATTTTTTTGGTTAAAATTGTTCATAAATTGCTATTTTCTACTGATAATACTAGTAGCCATAATTATGGTAACAACGACTTTTGCCAGTTTGAAAATCCATTCTTTTGACTTTAAAACAGCTATACTGTAGTTGCTTTGAAACCAGCGAGTACAAAAGGGGGAAAATATGCATACTTTTTGGGGAAAAAAATATGATTTTTTGGGAAAAATGAAGGTTATTTTGCTAGGGGAAGGGGCCTATATTCGGCCCCAAAAATAGCCAAAAAAATCACTGGTAGTCATGGATTGTGTTGGATAATTTCTACATATTATAAGAGAAACTCATTATTTATTCGCTTGCTGATTTGGGCAAGTACGGTTGTTTCGAATCCTAAATTCACAAGCTTCTGTTTAACGGGCAAAGACCTATTTCCAAGATTGTGACGAAGAGTGTTTACAATTATTGCTTACCGATTGTTTTGTTTTCAGGTACTTTTTGTTCCCGAAAGACATATTTCGGTACGATGCTCATAAAGAGAAGTTGGGAAAGCCACAGAAGAGAAAAGGTTTCAATGAAGGATTATGGGAGATAGAACACAACCCAAATGTCGGCTTTAATGAGGTAAAGTTATATATAAAAAACAAACTAGGACGATTACTCAGTTAACGAGTTAAGTTGCCGTTGCAGGAACGGAAACACCATTTTTAATATGCCGACTAATTAAATGGTTTGATTCGATTTCATACAGTCAATTAACCAGTTTCAGAATCTGTGTAAATAGGAAATCAGACAGAGAAGGCAGCACTTAACTTAACCAGTCGAAGCGCAGAAAACAAACAAACATCACACACCACAAACACACGGCACAATGCCCAGCATACAACCAAACAAGAAAAATAGCCAAGCCCCAGTCATAAAAGTTAATCAACCCAGTTTCAGCCATAAAAAGCCGAACACCCTAGTTCCTGCATTGAAAAAGCTTAATGACCTAGTTTCTATGTAAGACATGTTATATTATACTGTTTTAGGGGACAGAAGATGAAACCCCAGCACCAGAGGCCGAGGCTTCAGATGAGGAAGTGCCTAATGACAAAAAGGTAAGAAAGACAGATGACCATTGTTATAATAATAAAGACTTAATTTATAGAGACAACATAGTTAGGCGTCTGCACAATCTTCCCTACGAGCCTCTAATATAGGAGGCATATAGAGATTGTCTTGTTCGTCTGTTCGTCCGAAAATATTAACCAAAAACTTTGAAATTGTTGAAACTCAAATATTTTAGAAGTCCATCAAGGCATTGCGTTCAAACTTGGCATACTTGTTAACCATCATAAACACCTTGCATTGTCTTAGCCATGTAACACTATCCAATATTTCAACAAAATTATGGCCCCTGATTGACTTTGTTAGTTTCTATGGACAAGGCTTCCACCTTGCACGCAGTCTTGTTAAAATATTTTTTTGCAAAAGTATTTTTTTTCTGACTTCTCCACAAAAAAGTTTTAGTCACGGGCGATTTTGGTGTGTAGGTTGTGAAAGAGGAAACAAACAATATTTAGTTTAAAGCCCTGTATGAGCCTTTTATATATTTTGTATTCCAACTTTTTCTTTCTATTTACACAGGAACCTAAGGCGGCAGTAAAACGCAAGAAGAAAACCAGTCCTGCTGGGAAACCTGCAGCAAAACGGAAGAAAGTTGCCGAGAAAGTCGTCGAGAAAGTTGTAGAGGAAGAACAGGAGGAAACTGAGGAGGAAGAAGAGATTGAATCTCCACCAGATAACTCTGATGACGAGGTATAGTTCAGGGGTTCTACAATTCTGGAATAATCTGGAAATCCGGATTTGCAGCATAAGGAAGAATGATCTTTTCTGCACAAAATAAAAGTTATTTGATGGAAAAAAGAATTGACAAAGTTATTATTAAACTAATAATTAATTCTATTAATTCAATTGAAGTTCCATTATCCGACTTTTAATAATAGAACAATGTTTGAAACCTAGTTTTAAAGGTGTAAGGATGTGTGCTAATGGCACATGAAACAGACTTTAGACACGTTTTCAGGATTGGGCTCCATGATATCAGTGGTATATTGATGAAATTATTTCAGGACTTTGTTGAGGATACACCTAAGAGAGCTCCTAAACGTCGAGGGAGACCGTCCAAGGCTGCTGCTGATGCTGCTGGTGAGGCAACAGAAGAGAAAGTAGCAAAGAAAACACCGAAAGCTAGAAAACAGAGCACCGGTGGATCAACGAAAAAAGGTGTGTGGTTTTCAGAGTTAAATCGCTGGCTTAGAATGAGAAGGTCGTATTGTTTGTCAAAGTTGTTGATCTTCTGTAGTTGACGTACATTTTTCGATAAAAACTGTATTATTTCGAAATTTCATTTGACAAACAGGGCTTGACTCTAACTTATTTTTGGTAGTGGCCCAAAGGACCATCAAGTTACAATCATGCTCTTATTTATTTTAAAAAGCATTTTGATCCTGTTTCAAAATATGTTTTCTTGCAAATGTTCTGAGGTCAATAGAACCATCGGCAATCCGATAGTAAGTGATCCTTCTTGAAAACGACTCGTCTTGAAGTATGATTGATCATTCATTAAAATGTGCAAAACACAGAGCTACAGATAAGCTGTGTATTGGGGTAATTACCCAATTAATTTTCATAAAAACCCAATAGATTTTGAGAGGACGTAGTAAGAAAAAGCAAAGACAATCTGAAATACTCAAATAGAAAATGATGTTATAGTGAATAATAGTATATAAAAGATCATTTACCCTATGTATTTTATTAAATACCCAATTAAAATTTGTCAAAACCCAATCAAAATTGAAAGGTGGTAAAATACCCAATGGCCCAAAAGCTTATCTGTAGCTCTGAAAACACTTACTTCAGGCTCGGCTAAGAAAACCCCTACCGGAGGAAAGAAGAAAGCGGTTGATAAAGATGCAGAAGTTAGCGACAGCTTGAGCTCCCTCAGTGACAGGTAGACTGTGGTTTTATTTATTTGTTTTTGAATAGATTTGCTGGGTTCCATTCCAAGCCATATCACCAAAAGAATAAAAAGGTGCATGCTGGGTGGAGTATTATTGTTTGGGCAGAGATAGACATGAACCAAAATAGGCTTTCATAGGTGCAAGTTAAACAATTCTGAAAACCTGAATTCTAAAAAAATGTCAATTTATTTAGAGAAAATAAATCAAAACAGACTTGTTGGTACTCTCAAAAACCTGAAATCAGGTATATACCCGAAAATTTCCCCTGTTTTCACGACATGTGTCCCATCCCGTCTGATTGTCTTAATGATAGACGATATACTACGGGGTTTATGACATGAAAAGGTGATTAAGATTAAAAATGTTTTACATTAAATCGTGGATTTAAGTAAAACACAACTTTGTGGGTGGGGGGGGGGGGGGTAAATTTGTGGATTACAAAAATTAATATAAGGAGGAAATGTCCTTGGTCTTTATTTTGAGGTTGAATAATTGCGAGGAATTAATTTCACGGTTGAGTTTAACCACAGGTAACTGTATCATTAATAAACAGTACCTAAAAACAAAAAAAAAATTTTTTTTGTTAAATTTAGAATTCTTATACAAGGTGTATTTCCATGAATTGACCAGGTATCAAAAACAAGAATTGGCTTTCGATATCTTCATAAAGTAATTATATTCGTAAAAAACATGACTATAACTACTTTCATGCGAAATCTCATCGAAATTGGTCAAGTAGTTAAACAGTTATGCCATAAATACGTAATACGGTATCCACCCGGTCACTGAGGTGGACTAAATAAAAACAAAAAAACGGAAATATTGAGGAAATCACCAACATATGTCGAATTTACCGTTGTGTAGAAACATAATAATGCGGTAAAATTAAAGAACGAAAAAGTTGGAACAGATTTACCTGGTTGACACATGTTCACTTCAGTGGATGTATACGTGTAAGCCGAAAAACGAATCGTTTGCATATTTAAATGTCAAAATGACTCCATGTTTGTGCGAACGTTCCGAATGATGCGCGTGATTTCCTTTTTGTAACAACGATTTTCATTGGTTGATTTCATTGGGGTTTCCCAGGACTTGGTTACCAGCGTACAAATGATGTATACTACGCCAATGAAAACGACCGTTATAAAATACTTTCGAAATACCCGTCAGTCACACTAAAAACCACTACAGCCGTTCCTACAGCGTTTATCGCCCTCGAAAAATAAAATCAAAATTTAAACAATGAATTATATCGTACGAAGGTAAATTTAAGCATGTTTTCGAATGCTTTCGATTCACAAAGATGTTTTTGATCACCCACAGCTTTAAATAGATGATTAATGCCGTAAATACTTAAAAAATTATGAAAAAAACAAAATACACCCAGTGACTGTACGATCACTTCTCCGGGAAATATACCTTGAATAAGAATTCTAAATTTAACAAAAAAAAAATTTTTTTTAGGTACTGTTTATTAATGATACAGTTACCTGTGAGTTTAACCACAAAATAAACAAAAATTTATCCCTCACTAAAAAATTTTTCAGTACACCGTGTAGCTATAACACATACCTTTTGGCTTCAGGCCCAAGACGAAATTTGTCGACATTGGAAAACAAAAATAGCCATAAGTGATTTATTTCTTCTTCGATTTCTATGAAATATACGCCATGCTAAGGGGAAAATTATTAGCTTTCCATGAAATATAAGATCTTTTTCGGCAGTTTGACCGTTATTTCCAGTACCCTCTGAAACCTTGGAAAATGTAGGTTTCACAGGGTGCTACAAAAAAAACAGTCAAGCTGCTATAAAAGATCTTATATTTGTCTTGGACCTGTAGCCAAAAGTCACGTGGTATTGCTACACTGAGTACATGTTTTACAAACGTCACTTGTGTTTTACAGCAGTGAATGTGATGATATCGACCTGAGTGTATGGAAGAGAAAAGAAGAAGAAAGAAAACAAGTTTTACAGAAGAAGATAGAGGAAGCCAGTGAGCTGTAAGCCCGGGATGTTACTTTTTTCTTTTTTACAGGGTTCCTACAATTCCCTAATAATTCGGAATCCGGATTTTCAGCACTAGATGGAATGAACTTGTCTGCAGAAAATGAAAATTACATCAGCTGAATTTTAACAATAAAACAATGTTTGGACTGAGTTTTGTGTGGATGGGTGTGCTAATGGCACTCGAAATAGACTTGCGACTCATTGTCAGGATGCCTAAGTAGAACCCCTGTTTCTCCTGGGCCCTCATTTCAATTTCTGGTTGATGCTCATCTCAATGCATAAACATTAGGGCTGCGTATTGGTTTACGATATAAATCGAATACCGGTATTTTGCGTTCGATCAATACATCGAATCGAACGTTTCCGTATCAATGAAATAATCGATCAACAACAAATACATATGAAAACCAATAATATCCGCATTCAAGTCGAGTTTTTTCGTTGTCCACTCAGTATTTCGTCACAAAATTCAAACAAAAACTGCTGTGAAATTAATCGCTCGTGGCTAAGCAATTGATACAAAATACTATAAAACATGTGTAAACAGAGTAAACCACGCACCTTTGTGTTACTTGTCTTGTTTTAATTGTGTTCTGCAAGTTAAATACATATTGCAAGCTAATACCCTCCTATTTAGACGTTTTATTGCTTAAAGAAAATATCATATGATAAATCGAATATCGATCATTTTGTTCGATACAAATATCGTATCGATCATTCTAACCGATACGCAGCCCTAATAAACATGTTCTCCAAAGCTAGAATTGGCTTTTTGTAAAGTTACTATGTATGACTCAATTTACTGATATTTTTGTAATTGAAAGACAAAATTCCCTCTTTTTTCAAAATAATGCAAACATTTGCCTTCTTGAGGTCTCATGGCCCTAGTCCTCTAAAATGTAAATAGGGCCCTGTTCTCTAATCACTACGTATATTCTCGGGCTCAAAATTTTGGATTCACTGAAATAATTTTTTTCTCAGTTTTATGTCAATTTATTAAACTACATGTGCCCATAAAACATTGAAAAAGTGACCCTGTTATAAAACTGCATATTTGACTATTTTTGTTTGTGCTCGTTCTTTTGTACACATACATGTCTCAGTTGTTTGCTGAATGTTATTGCCCCCTGTCTGATAAATACAGGGGTCCTACAATTCCGGAATAATCCGGAAATCTGGATTTGCTGCAATAGGAAAAATTATCTTTTCTGCACAAAATGAAAGTTATTTGATGAAAAAATTCAAAGAATTGACAAAGTTATGGTCATTTGAAGTTCCATATCAGAATTTTGATAATAAAACAATGTTTGAAAACTGTGTTAAGGTGTAGGGATGTGTGCTATTGGCATCCCGAAACAGACTTGCAACTCTTTCAGGATTGGGCAATATGCCTCAGTAAAACCCCTGTAAATAGCATGAAGTATTTGGCATGATCCTGTCCTCAATGCGTGAATATATTACAAGGTATTTGCGATGAAAATATCAACTTAAACAGTTTCCAAGCTAAGTTTATGAAACTTGGTATGTGGATGGGGGCCAATAAGGGGATTATGCACGTCTAAAAAGATTTTGATTCTGACAAAAATTGTGGTTGCTATGGCAACAGATCGAGTGAAAATATGCCCAAATCTGGATCCTGTCATAACTCAAACAGTTTTTAAGCTAGGTTTATGAAACTTGATATGTGGATAGGGGGCAATAAGGGGATTATGCACGTCTAAATACATTTTGATTCTGACAAAAATTGTGGTTGCTATGGCAACAGAAACATTGAAAATGGCTTAAAACCGGTAGGGGACTTCTGTATTGCTTGCAATTCTTAATTACTTGTTTGCTGAATGTTATTGCCCTCTGTCTGATAAATAGCATGAAGTATTTGGCATGATCCTGTCCTCTATGCGTGAATATATTACACGGTATTTGCGATGAATATATCAATTTGCACAAGCAAATCGTGCAATATCTCTCCTTTAGATTTCCTTACACCTCGAGCGTCTTCATGATACTCACTGCTTACACAAACATAGGACCAAGTTAATTAATATGGACAAGATATCGGCTGTTAAATTATGCTAACAGAAGGCTGAGGATCGTGTCAAATTTTATGTGCAATACTAAAATTGTAATTATTTTTGTTAACTTGAAAATTTGAAATTTTAGCAAGAAGAAGGACGAGGCAGAGAGGATAAAGAAAGCAAAACATGAGATGAGAATTGAACAGAAAAATGAAGAAAATAACACGGACACTTCGCCCGGCGATCGACCGAAACGAGAACGGAAAAAGAAGATCTTCTTCGATGGAGAGGTAAAGTTAAATGTTGTTAAAACTTGTGTATGTCCGTGAAAGGAAAAAACTTTATTTTATAGTAATCACGCAATGTTCAGGATATCACAACATTTGATTTCTTTGTGTGGAATCTCCATTGGCTGAGTTATAGCATTTAGTTGCTGCTTTGTCCATTACAATTTTTGTCTGTGTCATGACTCTAAAAGTATATATAGGTAGCTTCATAATTTTGCGCAAAAGCGAGTTAACAAGAACTACAAATGTAGATTTTCTTATTTCAGAGTTATTGCCCTTTGTTATTTTTCTTACTCAGCTTTTTGTCCAGAGCATAACTCCTAGAGCATTCAAAGTATTGTCATGGAACTTCATATAAGTAGATGGAAGCCATTGAGTAGAAGTGCAGTGCATAAGAACTGTAGCTGTGCATTCCTTAGTTTGGAGTTATTGCCCGTTGTTATTTTTCCTACTTAGCTTTTTGTCCAGAGCAAATTTCGTAAAGTAATTTAGATACGTCATTAACAAGTGTAGGCATCTCATTGAGTAAAAGTGCAGTGCACAAGAACTCTGCAACTTTTCAATTCCTTAATTTGGAGTTACAATGTACAGCACTTTTTCTGTCCATCTTGGGGAAGGACCTTAGCCTCTGAATCTTGAGGAAAACCATCAGTGTTTTTCCTGTTATAAGAAACAAAAAAGTAGGTATAACTATGGAGTTTTGGGAAAACTGCATAATTTTTACAGAAATTTTCAATTGGGAAGGGGCTTTTTATAGGCCTCTGTTATATAAGGAGAAAACCCCCTGAGTTATTGCCCTTTGTTATTTATCAAATGATTATATATCCAGTTATCTCCCTTTGTATTTAACAGGAAGCTGAGGTATCACCAACTAAGAAAGAATCACCGGACACTAAAGTTAAAGGCAAGGATGATACAGTCAGTGAGGAGGCTGAGGATGAGAATGATGATGTAGTTAACCACAAGGAAGTACGACGAAAAAGTACCGATACTGAAAAATCGGAAATATCCGAACAAATTGACAAAAGTGAAGGTTCCAAAACAGTTAATAAAAAAGTGAAAGGAAAGTTACGTGAAAAACTTACGAAGGATAAAGTGAAAGTGGAACCTGGTGACACAGTGGTAGATGACACGGAACAAATATCGGACGAAGTTGAAGACACTAAACCTGTAAAGTTAGACCAAGTTAAAACAAAAGTTGAAAAGACGACGGACAAAACTAAAAATAAAGTTGAAAAATCTGACAAAACTAAGGATGATAAGTCGGACAGTGTTAAAACTAAAGATGCTAAAAGTGAAAGTGTTAAATCTAAAAATGTGAAAGCTGAGATTGTTAAAGAAAAATCAGAGAAAATCGACAGTGTAACCGATAAGGGAGATAAATCAGAAAGTGACAAAAGTGAGAAAGACAAAAGTGACAAAGATAAAAATGAAAAACGAACAAAAACCGACAAGCATTCTGAGAAATCCACGTCGTCACCTAGTAAGGCGGACAAGGTTAGTAATGGGGAAGCGCTGACCTTGAGGTAAGGTTCATGCTTTAGGATCCATAGATCCCAGGTTCGATCCCTGTCTGCGCCAATCGTCGATTTCTATGAGTAGAAGAAGAACCGACATTGCTTCATTCCACCTAGACTAGAGCCTTATACTGAAAAACTTTTGTTACTTCTCATAAATCTAGCCTTTATAAATTGACTGAGCTCTTAACTTAGAAAACAAATTTGACACCTTATCTACATAATTATGCCCCCCTATCGATAGAAGGGGAGGCATATAGTGATTCACCTGTCCGTCCGTTCGTCTGTTCGTCCGTTCGTCCGTTCGTCCGTCCTGGTTAACCCAAATTGACCGTTTCTTCTAGCATTAATATGGCTTGCTACAAAGCTTTCATACTTGCATGGATGTTGTGTATGAACACTCTCCACACGCCTGTACCACCTAACCCCATTTTGACCTTCACCTTGACCTAATTTTGGACTTAGACTTATTTATGGACAAGGCTTCCACAGGGGGCATAAGCGTTTAGTGAACGCAGTCTTGTTTCTTTTTGCATTTGACTGAGGCAATTTGTAGTGCATGGCCATTTGGTTTTATCCTTGCCTAATTGATCACTGTCGTCCGGCGTCTTAGGTGGAAGAGACAATAAGTTTGTATGATACAACAGAGCTACAGATAAGCTGCGTATTGGGGTAATTACCCAATTAATTTTCTTAAAAACCCAATTAATTTTCTTAAAAACCCAATTAATTTTCTTAAAAACCCAATTGATTTTGAGGGGAGGGGGTAAGAAAAAGCAAAGACAAATTGAAATACCCAAATAGAAAAGGATGTTATAGAGAAAAATAGTATATAAAAGCTTATTTACCCTTTGAGTTTTATTAAATACCCAATTAAAATTTGTCAAAACCCAATCAAAATTGAAACTCGGGGGTAAAATACCCAATTGACTAAAACCTTATCTGTAGCTCTGGATACAAGGAGTCTGGGGTGCTGCTTTAACTCTTTCCAAATAGACTCCTTGGTTCTTTAACATGCCTGGTGTATAGCATCGATACAGGCAAGACTCTGAATGAGCTAGATGATTTTGATTGTTTCAGGAATCTGTGTCAGTGAAAGACTCAGAAGAAGAGAAAAAAAGAATACAGGAAGAAATCAAAAGAAAAAAGCAAGAAAAAATAGAGAAACAAAGAGAGAAAGAAAGAAGATTGTAAGTTTAGTTGTGATCAGATTCCAGAGTAATCTGGCAGTGATTTTTCTTGAACAAAATTGAACAGTCTGTGCCTTTTAAATTGGGAAAATTGAGCGCCCCAATTCGCGAAATTGGGAATTATTAAAAAAGATTGTTTTGGTTTAAAGTGTTCATATTTAGCTATTTTCTGTTGTTTTGACTTTAAAACAGCTGTAGTTGCTTTGAAACCAGCGAGCATAAAAGGGGGAAAATATGCATACTTTTTGGGAAAAAATTATGATTTTTTGGGAAAAATGGAGGTTATTTTGCTAGGGGAAGGTGCCTGTATTCGGCCCTAAAAATACCCCAAAAAAAATCACTGTCTGGATATAATGTCTCCCTTCACGTATACTCAGTATGAAATCGTTTAATTTCAAAATTTCGTGGTTTTGATGAGAAAGTAATTTTCAATGATTTTTGATTTCATTAAAAATGGCAAATTCAAGATACATAAACCAAACAGTTATCATATTTGTATAATAACATGTTGATATACAAGTAAACTTCCCAAAATCCCAGTCTTATACCTGACTAAACTTAAAAGCAGTATGGCAGCCATTGTAAATTTGACATATTCATTTGCATTATAATTATTCATGTGGGATTTAATTTCATGGTTGGGGGATCATCCACCCACGAAAATCCACAAAATTAAATCCCCCCACAAATATTAATGATTTTACAGTAATTAGGGAAGACATGAAGATTGTGTGTTTGATGTCTGTCTGGATAGATGTTGTATTTCAATGCAACTTAACATTCATGACACATGTTGTTAATCAGTTCATCTACGGTCTGACCGGGGTGATAAATGATCTATTAATACTATTTTTTAATTAGCGCATTAGTACCTCATTTACAAATCTCAGTTTCTTAAATAAAAAAAAATTAACTATATTTTAATTCAACGTATTAACAACATTCTCTTAGTTTAATTTTGTATATAAATTAATGTTTATAAATAATGATATAGCACTGTTTATAGGACAGTTCATAGTATAAGCTAGTCATATAGTGCTTTTATGATAATCAGATTATTTTAAGATTTGATAATTGTCTCTTATAATTCATAACTGAATGGTTATGTACATTTTATCTGTTCTGCTTATGTCGTATGTTATATGTATGTACATAAAAGAGACGAAATAAAGAATATACTCTCTGCTCAGATCAATTAACAAAGCTAGTGCTCAACAGATTTTTGTTTGGACACAAATGTATTATCACACCAAAACCTCTATACAATTTTGAGTACTAATAGTATAACTATATTGTCGCTTTTGAGTTGGGTAGGCTATTTTAAACGTGTCGGCGCATCCTGTTTCATAATAGTTCTGACACCAATTATTTAATTATCAAGTGCTAAGTGTTATAATTAGATTGTTTGTTATTTGATTCATTGCCTGTGTGATAAATACCGGCTGTATTACATTTGAGGTACATTAGAAAGCATTAATTTTAGATAGTTTACAAGAATTTAACTGTGTGTGCAGTATCATTTTTCTTAAGAAAAACAATAAAAAATCATTAATTTAAGGACATACTTGAAATTAGTGGATTTTTGTCACATTGAAATTTAGGATGGGACTGTGTATTTGTATATTTTATGATGACAGGTTTGATCTTTGATTTATCTTTGGGAATTATATATCAGGGGCGTAGAAGTGAGCTGGTAGGCGGTACAATACACTGGCTATTTTAACATGCTTGCTGGCTACTTTTTGTCATTTTCTATTTCAAACAATCTGCTACTTTTGAAGATTAACTGGCTGCATGAAGAGTTTCAGTCTTTGAGACTGGAATTTTCAGGCTTGAGAATTATTATATTATTGGAACTACAATACATTTATTAATGATTTAGGCCACCAGCCCATATTATTCACTATTCATATTGTTGTAGTACTAGTCGTTTTACGGACAGGTTAACCAACAATCAAAATTTTATTCCGACAGTTTTATTCAACTTCACTGACGGTTTTAAGATAAAATATGGTTGCCTAGTTACTGATTTATATTTTATTCCACAGAAAAGAGAAAGAAGAGGAAAAAGAACGATTGAAGAAATTAAAACTTGAAAAGAAAAAAGAAGATAGAAAGAAGGAAAGATATAGTTGTAAGTGTCTATTTACTGCCTCCTTGATGAGTAGTCATCAGGGTGTCATACAAATCTGGAATAATCTGGATTTGCTACATTAGAAAGAGTTATCATTTCTGCACACAAAAGTTATTTTATGTAAAATTTCATAGAATTGACAAAGTTATGGTCATTTGAAGTTCCATGATCTGAATTTTAATAATAAAACAATGCTTGAAACTTACTAGTGAAGGTATTGTGATGTGTGCTAATGGCACCAGAAACAGACTTGTGACTCGTTTTCTGGATTCGGGGCATTATGCAGGACCCATGTAGTGATAGAGCGTCCACTTTGAGTGCAGAAGGTCCAGGGTTTGATCCCAGGCGGCGTCATACCAAAAACGAAATAAAAATGGTACCAGTAATTCCCTTGCTAGACGCTAAGCATAAATGGGAAACTGGCTTCTATTCTCTTATACCCATGCAGCGATGGATAACATCAGGCATGAGGTGTCAAGAGTGATTAATATAACTTGTTTCACAATCAACCTAAGATAATTCAGTATAAACTAAGTGTCCATTTCTTTGGAGGAAAGACCAGAAAGGCAGACAGAATTCTTCCTTAAATTGTTTAAACTTACTCAGTACTTTAACTGTTGACTTACAAATATTTTGTTTCATAATGAAAAAATGCTTCGGTGACCCAATTGCTTTAAATACAGGTAAAAAAAAGGCTTTTTGGTTAAAAAAAGTCAAGTTACCAATTTTCGATAATCAAGTTTTCGAGAGCTGCTTTCACCTTTTGATATTTTAATTTCCCGTGGTCATTGGGCTACCTTAGGCTACCTAAGGCAACCTGTGTAAGAGTTGCCCTGCGGAGATTATTTCTCTCCTGGTGAGTGTGAGCCAACATCGAGGCGCGGCGCCCAGGAATATGGAATGTGTACTCACAGGTACCAATTCACACCTTGGTTGAGTGAAGTATTGTGGGTTATTCTTGCTCAGCGAAATTAAGCAATGGTCCAGAGGGGGATCAAGCCCAGGACCTCTCAATCCCGAAGCATGCGCCCTACCCATAGGCCACTGCTCCCTGTTAGGGAAGGTCAGAGAATTTTGTGTTAGAATATTTGTGGGAATCCTGATATTGACTGATGTTTTAAATATACTGGTAGCCTTTATTTAACTTTAGATCTTTTAATTAGCAGCATATGTCCATTCTCCATATAATAAATTAACACACTTGACATATTTATCTCTACAGTTGCCGTGACAGAAACAAAGCTGATACAGATGGATGTTGAGATAAAACGATCGTTACAGAAAGTTGGACATGCTGTAAGTACAATGTCTGTCCATGGATTGTAATGGTGTGTCGTTCAAAGGACAGGCACTTGCTAATCCCATTGTCAGGCCGTCAATCATCCATCTGAATTTCCTGTCAAACGGGCTTTGATAAGTCTGTACAGGGATTTTTGTCTGGATTTTTAAGGCCAAAAATAAAATATTGTTTGATTCCCCTTCCCTGTCTACCCGAACAAAAAGTGCCCTACCCAAAATGTTGTTTTTGCCCTCAGAAGAAATAATTTTATTTTATGAAAAAGTCCGGTACAAGATTATGAAAAAAAAATATTGACAATTTTTTTTATGCCCCCCTATCGATAGAAGGGGAGGCATATAGTGATTCACCTGTCCGTCCGTTCGTTCGTCCGTCCGTTCGTTCGTTCGTCCGTCCTGGTTAACCCAAATTGACAGTTTCTTCTAGCATTATTATGGCTTGCTACAAAGCTTCCATACTTGCATGGATGTTGTATATGAACACTCTCCGCATGCCTGTATTACCTGGCCTCATTTTGACCTTCACCTTGACCTAATTTTGGACTTAGACTTATTGAAGGGCCAAATTCTTGGTTAACCCAAATTGACCGTTTCTTCTAGCATTAATATGGCTTGCTACAAAGCTTTCATACTTGCATGGATGTTGTATATGAACACTCTCTACACGCCTGTATCACCTGACCCCATTTTGACCTTCACCTTGACTTAATTTTGGACTTAGACTTATTGAAGGGTCAAATTCCTGGTTAACCCAAATTGACCGTTTCTTCTAGCATTATTATGGCTTGCTACAAAGCTTCCATACTTGCATGGATGTTGTATATGAACACTCTCCACACACCTGTATCATTTGACGCCATTTTGACCTTCACCTTGACCTAATTTGGACTTAGACTTATTGGAGGGCCAAATTCTTGGTTAACCCGAATTGACCGTTTTTTCTAGCATTAATATGGCTTGCTACAAAGCTTTCATACTTGCATGGTTGTTGTATTTGAACATTCTCCACACACCTATATCACCTTACCTCATTTTGACCGTCACATTGACCTAATTTTGGACTTAGACTTATTAAGCGTCTAACTCTTGGTTAACCCAAATTGACAGTTTCGTTTTACATCATGTCCATCATGGCGTTGCCTTAAAACTTGGCATACTTGTTTACTATCATAAGCCCCTTACATTATCAAAGCCATGTAACACTATCCAACATTATTACAGAATTATGGCCCCTGATTGACTTAGATTTTTATGGGCAAGGCTTCCATGGGGGCATAAGCGTTTATTGAACGCAGTCTTGTTTACATCTGTTTAATCCATCTTTGTGGAATATATCAAATTTTCCCACCTTTTACATTATCCTGGGCGCACTATAACGATAACTTTTTGTTTATATACACAGGATGTGGATAAATGTATCGCTGTAATGGAAGATCTCGACCAGTTACCTGTTAATTATGCCATGCTGAAGAAAAACCCTGATATTATGAATACCATTAAAAAGGTGAGTGGTACATGTCTAAAAATAGAATATTTTAACTTATGTTTCAGTGTAAAAAACCCAGGTTTTTATGCCCCGTCATTTACTGATGCGGAGGCATGTAGTGATTGTCCTGTCCATCTGTTTGTTCAACCAAAAATGTTAAATAAAAACTTTCCATCAAGGCGCATTGCTTTCAAACTTGGCTTACTTGTTTACCATCATAAATACTGTACATTGTCAAAGCCATGTAAAACTATCCAACATTGCAACAGAAATATGGCCCCTGATTGACTTTGAATGACTAGACTTTTTATGCCCCCCTACCGATAAAGGCTATGCTTGGCATTTTTTAAAAAAAAAAAAAGTATAAATTATGGTAGGTAGATTTTAAATGTGCTGGTTTTCAAAAAGACACTAAAACTCACCTGTTTAAAATGATCTCTGTGATTTTCAATTGGATTTTTAAGACACAGGTCTACTAACTTTCATGTGTACAGTGCTTTAGAGAATTCTTCTATAAGGGGCTATATAGATATTTTCAATAATTATTTTTTTTTGGGGGGGGGGGAGGGGGTTAAGGGTATGGATTCGTTTCTAAGTTATTAGAAAAGTGGTTGAGTGTATTTGTTATATTCAACATTTGTATGTTTCAGTGTCGGAAGTACAAAGGTAGTGAACAAATCAAAAAGAAAGCTGAATATATCTACAGTAAATTCAAACAACTTTATCTGGTGGGTGACGGTACGGGAGAAGAGGTGAGTAAATCCCCGGAGTAAATCCTCATCTATTATCTCATTTTGTTGTTTTATTCCCTATAAAAGGGCATGCCCTGGGACTAAAGTGTCTCGAATAGCTATCAACTTTTCATAAATAATGAAAACTCTGTAAAAAAGTTACGAAATATCCTGCTTGTTTTAAATTATTTTTTTCAAGAATAACTAAATATCGTTGTCGTCAATAGTTAACGGTCTTTTGTTAGGCAAAGATTAGGCACATGATTTTCAGGTTTTTTGATTTGGCTATATTGACACCCCTGTAGTATATATGTAATGTAAAATTAATTTTACAGATTAAAGAAATAAAGGAACGAAAACCAGGGGAGGTAATTGATAAACAAGAAAATACTGAAAATAAAGAAAATAGTGATAACCTTGTTAGCAACGAATTAGATACGTTTAATACACCGTTCACCGGCTTCAGTACTAGTGATACCACTATACCTGGTCTCGATTTACTCGAAGACGGAACCGGTACCCGGCAAAAACAACAGCATGACATTCAAAATAGAGGTCCAAATAATTCCGTTGTCAATGGCAACTGTGTACAAGATGAAACATCGGATCAAAATGTAACTAAGTCTGTGACGAATGTTGTTAGTGATCTCGAGAACACGGATAGTGAAAATAAAGTGGAACAAACATTAGAAAATGTTCCCGATAGTGTGAATGATTCTGTTAAAGATTCTGATATGGATGTAACTGATGGGGGTAGTGGGACTGAAGTTGATGGAGCGACTACGAATGACAATAAAATGGACGCTAATGATCTCGATCCACATAACTTTTCTCCGAAATTATCACTCCAAGAAAACGGAGAAGGTGAAAATGATGATAACGCTGATGATGACAGGTTAGTTAGTTCTTAATTATCATACATGCCTTGTTTCGCAGAGCCCTTTGCGTGAGATTGGTGATAGAATGCAGTTAATCTTATAGGGGTTCCATTTGACTTGGAAGTAGGGGTTTTTACCCTTGTTATCTCCAAAACGCCACATTTTGACCCTTAAGATCTTTGTTTGAAGGATCATTTTCTCTTAAAATCTTGGGTATTTTGCCTATAAAATGGTAAAAAGTAGTCAAAAGTATCAAAATAACCCTTCATATTCATAAGCTTTAGGAACCCCTGATCTTATATTCCTGTCAGATGTGAGTACTGAAAAGCTTTGTAAAAATATTTAGGGTTTCATCTCTTGAAAAAACCCAAATAGGGTTGAAATATTCAGATAAAGAGTGCAGGTCTCCTACAACTCCAGAATAATCCGGAAATCCGGAGATGCTGCATGCGATAGAATGAACTTTTCTGCAGCAAATAAAAGTTATTTGATGAAAAAATTCAAAGAATTGACAAAGTTAACATGATATGGGGTTTCATGAGCTGAATTTTAACTACAGAAACATATCTAAAAAGAGTTCTGCTGTAGGGATGGGCGCTAATGCAGGGGTTTCACTAGCTTCTGAATCTGAAATGTCATTTTGATACTTCTGACTAAATTTTACCATTTGATAGGCAAAATACAAAATAATAATTTTAAGAGAAAATGACCCTTCAAACCAAAATCTTAAGGGTTAAAATGGGACTTTTAAGAAATTTCAAGGGACAAAACACCTACTCCTGAGTCCTGACCCCCTGCTAATGGTACCCGAAACAGACCAGGGTACTGTTTTATCAAAGCATTTACGCTAGCGTAACTCTAAGTTTTCCGTAAATATAGCGTATGTAGATAATATTTGCGCAAATATGTTTTACTAAGATATTTGTTATCATGTTTTGTCGTAAGTATTGGCGTAATTCTACGCAAGGTCGGAGTAAGCGTAAATAGCAAATATGAACGTAGTGAGGAGTTTTTGCCATGCACTGTTGATTTTCGACCGTCACTTATTGTTATAGACCGTGATTAGTAATATAAACATGTTTATATAAACATGTTTAATCCAGACCTAGACACTAATTATTTTGGCGACTGGACCAACAGGGCAAAAACGCCCAAATTGTAAATAGGACAGTTACTGGTCCTCAGGAATTTTCACTGGTCCTTCTGGATTTTCGCTGGTCTCGGACCAGCGGACCAGTGTTAGTGTCGAGCCCTGGTTTAATCATCAAAACTTATCGAACTTTTATGTATATTTATTCACTCTGGTTCCCGTTATATTGGTAATATTGTGGCCCGGTCTACGTTCAATATTCAATATTTTTACGTAAATGTATGCAACAACTTGTGATCGTTTAGTAAAACTCACTTAAGGATTTGCGTAAGTGACAAATATATGCATTAACTTACGCGACATTTACGCAATGTTAGTAAAACAGTACCCAGGTCATCATGCCTCAGTAGGACAACTTAGAGTGGTTTAGTAACAAATTTTACAAATTAGCTATAAATCCAATATATCGAAAATAGAGAGAAACCACCAAACACGAATAACATTTAATGTATATTCATTAGACTACAACGTTTCGCCAAGAAGGCTTCTTTTTTTTTTTTTTTTTTTTTTTTCTATAAATCCAATAAATACTTTGTTAACCTTGTTCAATTTTCTACCTTTCTACGTTATTACAGAGGGGAATCAGACTTGGATAAAAAGTTAGCAACTTTAGCCAAAGCATCCGAGATGTTACATACCATCGCCAAGATGGCCGAAGCTGACAGTGAGTTAAACGCCGAGGACGAGTATAAAAGTGACTCGGAACTCGAGACTGAGGTAAGTAGTCGGTTTCACATCGAGCTGAAGCATCTCAACTTAAACTGAACCTGGCTCTGATTTCTCGAAGCATCTCAACTTAAACTGAACCTGGCTCTGATTTCTCGATGCATCTCAACTTAAACTGAACCTGGCTCTGATTTCTCAAAGCATCTCAACTCAAACTGAACCTGGCTCTGATTTCTCGAAGCATCTCAACTCAAACTGAACCTGGCTCTGATTTCTCGAAGCATCTCAACTCAAACTGAACCTGGCTCTGATTTCTCGAAGCATCTCAACTCAAACTGAACCTGGCTCTGATTTCTCGAAGCATCTCAACTCAAACTGAACCTGGCTCTGATTTCTCTAAGCATCTCAACTCAAACTGAACCTGGCTCTGATTTCTCGATGCATCTCAACTTGAGATAAATCTCATCTCAAATATTGTCATGTGTCTTTGAAGTAATTCCAACAGTTCCTTTTGAGCAAAATCTTAATTTTAGTTGAGATTTCTATTTGAGATACTTTTGGAGATTAGGGCCAGGGTATGCTTGGTTTTCACACTTTGGTACTGTTTTATCAAAGCACTTACGGAAACCTTAAACTTACGTTAAAATTTAAATTCCTTATCATGCTTTAACAAATACAAATATGGAACAGATATGGTTTGTTTGAGGTAATTAACTAAATCATTGTTAATATCACAGGTCCCTTCAACACTAAGTTTTATTTTTTAAATAATTAATATAATAAAAAATTAAATTTTGTAAGTGCTTTGATAAAACAGTTCCGTGGGCCCTTATTAACAATAGACCCCAAATTTATATATGCCTAAGACTAAAACTGTCATAGATAGAAGCGATATTGAAGTATCAACGATAGTTTTTGGCCGGTCGAATATTAATGTTGAGAGTTTTTGTGGGAGTTACGCCCTTTGGGAAAACATAATTTTTTTCAAGTTAGGAAAGTTAGAATTAGTCAGGAATTCGGATATTGATCAAAAGTAAGGGAAAGGTCAGCGAATTCTTCATTAAAACTGTTGAGATGTGTAATTTCCTATGAATAAAATACTAAAAATGAAAAAAAAACTGTTACCTTAAACGCTTTGTTTCCATACAAAGCAAATTAAGCATTCTTTTCTCTATTTTCATTGCCATATTTTGCTCTAACAAAAATATACTGCCGTGCCAGATCGCTAAAAAATTCAGGGATAACTGTGGTCAGGGAAAAGTCAGGGAATTTTGTCTTCGAATACTTGTGGACAACCTGGGACTTTGTGTCTTATTGTCTAATCAAAATGACTCTTGACATATTCACAGAGACAAGACCTTGATGCACGGATTGCGGCCATTATCCAGGGAACGTCAGATCTTACCAAGGGGCCGGTACCGGAGAAAGTTGAGGACATGTACGACCCCGCAGTGCCGACTTCCGACGATGAAGTCGAGGAAATCAAACCGGCCGAAAAGAAAGAAGAAAAGAAAAAGGAATCCGACGAGGAAGAAATTATCGACGATGACGAGTTACATAATATGTTGGGTGTTTGATGTCGTTGTTACGACAGCAACTGAAGAGTGACATATAATGTTAGGTGTTTGATGTCGTTGTTACGACAACATCCGACGAGTTACACAAGATGTTAGATGTCGTCGTTAACATGTGACAACATTGACGAGTTACACAACATTTTTGATAACAACAATGACAAATTACACATAATATGTTAGTTGTTATGATGTCGTCGATGACCATGACAAATTACAAAACATGTTATACGACGTTTTACTGTAAGCATGTTTGATATGTCATGTGACTCATGTCGGATAAATTAACACAATCATGTGTTTTATCCTAACCTGGACGGAAGCTGGAATGATTGAACATGTGGAATGTTTCCGTTCGTGTCTGGGAGGAGTTTAGTGGTTCGTCGTTCATAGAAAGACTGCAACTATCACACTAACTTACTGACGTGTGAGGGCAATGATCACTCAGTGTGATGTTTGTGAATGAAGATTTTACTCCTATACAAAATTACAAAACTCACGTAGTGAATGGGACTGGACAGCAAGTTATATGTCGAAGGTTGAGTTGACCAATATATAGATAAATGATTGAACTGTACAATTATGCACATGTAAATATAAGGCAAAAATTTATACAACAACTGTCTTCAATTCAAGCAATGTGTATGTTTTAAGTTAATTTTACTTGACTTTTTATGCTGTTTAAAAATAAAGGAGCTGATTAGGAATGAAGAGTAATAGGGGCAGGGGATTTATTGTATTGATAGTGGGTTTCTATCGGCACTGTGTAAGGCCCCTTATATCATGTTGAGGTTCTGACCGCGTGTAATTAGTTGTTAGGCGAGGATAGAGTAAATGTCATGGCAATGATTTGTAGTAAGTTACTAGTAACGTAGGATCACATGTTAAGCAGTCGTTGTCTGCTTGAAAATAACAGAATCTCGATATTTCACTGTACATATTTAACAAAAGACGCTCCAAATTATTCTGACATATACTTTACTAGAGATCAGGCTGTATAGTAAATGGTTGCTAGGTCTATCACCTTCAATTTAAAGTTAAAACTTGACTCCTACTTTGAAGGTCAAACTTTACTTACTTTGAAGGTCAAACTTGACTTACTTTGAAGGTCAAATTTTACTCCTACCTAACAAGTCAAATTTGACTCCTACCTAACAAGTCAAACTTTACTCCTACCTTTTAAGGTCGATCTCCCCTTCTTAGTGTCATGTTCAAAATTTGACTATATCTGTAAATCACTTCAAAATTCTCCAAAAGTGAAGAGTAGACTCCTGACTCTTATTTTCTTTTCATCAAACATACTGTATGTTTAGCAAATATAACTGTCCAGCTTAAATTCAATAGTCAAAACTGGCAGTTTTGTTCAATTCAATTTCATAGGTCAAATAAAAGCCCTGAATGTATATATCCCCTTCTTTTAATCTATGTGTATATATTTAACCTTCATCTATTATACTCATTCTTTTGATAACATTAATCATCTGTGCATGTTTATTGTTGTTATGTATTGATGGTATAACTCAAACGCGATAAATTGCAATACAAAAATAAGACTGCGTTCAATAAACGCTTATGCCCCCTGTGGAAGCCTTGTCCATAAAGTCTAAGTCCAAAATTAGGTCAAGGTGACGGTCAAAATGGGGTTAGGTGATACTGGCGTGTGGAGAGTGTTCATACACAACATCCATGCAAGTATTAAAGCTTTGTAGCAAGCCATATTAATGCTAGAAGAAACGGTCAATTTGGGTTAACCAGGACGAACGGATGGACGGACTGACGGACAGGTGAATCACTATATGCCTCCCCATCTATCGATAGGGGGGCATAACAAACACAAAATCCGCTATATTTATCGTTTCTGAATATTTAGGAGCATGAAAACTTTACATGTTGTGCTAAATGTGTGAATGCTTTCATTGGTAAGTGTTACGGTCCTTGATTTTAATCCATAACAAAAATATAGGCAATATTGTGTTTGTTTTTGTACTGCAATTTATCGCGTTAGAGTTATAACTGAAGAGAACATGCTGCCAGGTTGATTGTGTTAAATCATGTACCTGTGTTAAATCATGTACCCGGTACTCGTGATTATTCTAGTTTTATGCCCCCTGGCATTTACTGATGCGGGAGGCATATAGTGAATGTCCTGTCTGTTCGTTCGGCCGTCCGAACATGTTAAACAAAACTTTTCAAGTTGTTGAAACTCAAACATTTTTGAAGTCCATCAAGGCATTGTATTCAAACTTGGCATACTTGTTTACCATCATAAACACCTTTCATTGTCATAGCCATGTCCACTATTTCAACAGAATTATGGCCCTTGATTGACTTAGCTAGTTTTTATGGACTGTTCACTGGGGCATTATTTGTTATTGAACATTATGCCTCTGTAGAACTATTGGTAGCGAGACTTGGTTACCATGTTGTCTTGGTAACGAGACTTGGTTACCATATTGCTTGGTAACGAGACTTGGTTACCATGTTGTCTTGATAACGAGACTTGGTTACCATGTTGTCTTGGTAACGAGATTTGGTTACCATGTTGTCTTGGTAACGAGACTTGGTTACCATGTTGTCGTGGTAACAAGACTTGGTTACCATGTTGTCTTGGTAACGAGACTTGGTATCCATGTTGTCTTGGTAACGAGATTTGGTTACCATGTTGTCTTGGTAACGAGACTTGGTTACCATGTTGTCTTGGTAGCGAAACTTGGTTACCATGTTGTAATATTAATGTATTTCTTACAGTGTATGACAGATACAAAATAAAACTTTGTGTTTGTACAGTATATCATGTGTTGTGTTTTGTTGTACCCGACTATCGTCTCCTCGATAGACTAGTAGTTGAGTGTTTGGGTTCAATCCCAGGCCATGTCATACAAAAGACGAAATAGAAATTGTATCAGAAATTTCCTTGCTAGACGCTCGGCATAAAAGGGAAACTGGCTTCTCTTCTCTCATACCCTTTTGGCGATGGATAAGTTTACAGGCTCTGCAAAAAGTTTCTTCACTTGTCTGTCTGAATTGGTAATATGGTGAAAAATTACAGGAGTTTCTGTCAGTCTGAATCGAAATTTGTCAATCAAGACTAAGGACTGTCCGTTTTCGCAGAACCAGAATTTATATCAAATGACAACTCGTGTTAGAATAAATATCAAATGACAACTTGTGATAGAATTTATATCAAATGACAACTCGTGATAGTTTATATCAAATGACAACTCGTGATATGACAACTCGTGATAGAATTTATATCAAATGACAACTCGTGATAGAATAAATGACAACTCGTGTTAGATACTCTCCATCTTTAACCCTTTACTCTGCATATACCCGTTCTCCATTCTGATGTATTACGACATGTTCAAGAGCTCTCCACCAGCCAGATGTTCGCGAGTTCTCGTGTACTGAGGGATTTATAACCTGCTACTTTTATCAAACTGAACCAGTTTTAACAAGTTAAATGTGTAAAATTATAACAAATTAATGGTTGAATAACACATATTAAACAAACAAACAAATTGCATTGCACGCACCCAGCTTTGTCACAATCAGTGGCTACATTGAAATTTATTGAGAGCCCTGCGGCAACTGGATGTTATGACTACGGCCAGTGTTGAGGGGTAGTATTCACAAAGCATCTTCGCAGAAAACTTAGAAATTTCTTAAAATCTTCAAATTTTCTTATGTGTATCAACCAAACAAGAAAATGAAGATGATGAATATTTTCCATAGTTTTGAAGTACATTGTATTATGTAAACAGCTACTATAATCACTAAGAAAACATGGATTATTCTTCAAATAGCGGGACATATAATTATTAGCGGCACAAAATTTTAACATGTCAAAATATTCAAGTTTTCACATAAGATGCTTTGTGAATACCAGCCCAGGGGCTTTTTTCACCCTCATTGTAAGTCTGGCATTCACAGCTGTTTCACGTGAGACAATTGGTTAAATTATTCCCATAATAAAACTTGAACATGTATAGTGTATTATAAAGACACATCAGTGATCACCCAAAGAAGCACAAAAAACAGTATTGTATAGAGTACATGTTTTATTGCAAAATGTATCTGAAATGTTTAACATATCTATATTCTATACAATATATAGGTAATGTCATAATTTGTGTACAAATAAGGTACAAATAGTTGGTATAAACAATACGACCATCAACAACTAGAGCTGTCGCCATTCGGCAGACTAATATACCCCTGCCGAAAAGGGGCTATAATTCTGCCAAAATTCAGCGCAAATTCCTTTCTTCATGCACATCTATATGTTGAGGTTGTTCATCTGTGAAAGTTTGAGGGAAATCCTGCCAAAACTGTAAGAGGAGTTGCGTCCACAAGAATGCGTCCACGGACAGACTGACAAGCTGAATCCAGTATACCCCCCTTACAACTTGTTGTGCGGGGGTATAAAAACATACAACTATTGACGGTGATCAAAAAGATGAAAAGTTACAAGCATCACCTGCACCACAGGTACATTAACTCGTAATACAGGAAACACTTGCTTTCAGATGCATGCCATAACTTCAGCCCTGCGTTCAAGAAAAAATCATGTGACGCACATTTCGTACCTGTACCAGTAACAACATAATTTTTTTTATAAACATATTTTTTTCACATAAGTCCCGTATTAGTATATACGACATCTAGGAAACATATACACAGGTGCACACCTTCAAAAATGCACCATGGTTATTGGTCTAGAGACACACAAATATTTGTACCATGGTTATTGGTCTAGCGAGACACGCCTATATAAATGCACCATGGTTATTGGTCTTTAGAAACACACCTTCATAAATGCACCATGGTTATTGGTCTAGAGAGACACACCTAAATAAATGCACCATGGTTATTGGTCTAGAGAGACACACCTTTATAAATGCACCATGATTATTAGTCGAGAGACACACACCTTTATAAATGCACCATGGTTATTGGTCTAGAGAGACACACCTTTATAAATGCACCATGATTATTAGTCGAGAGACACACACCTAAATAAATGCACCATGGTTATTGGTCTAGAAAGACACGCCTTCATAAAAGTACCACAGTAATTGGTCATGAGAGACACACCTTAACTTATGGTCAAAAGAGACCAAACTGTATCATTGGTCAAAGGACACACCTTCATAAAGGTGTGAGTATAAAGTTTTTCATCACCGTGGTCATGTCGTTAAAAAAATGTACTAAAATTATGATGAAATACATCTTAAAATTGCACCTGAATTAATTATTGGTCGAGAGAGACGCACCTTCCTAAAAATACCACAGTAATTGGTCATGAGAGACACGCCTTCAAAAATAGACATCAATTATTGGTCAAGAGTGACACGCCCATTATAAAGGACCATAGGTCGAGACATGGCTTCAAGAATACACCTCAGTCAAGGGAAACACTTTTTCAAGAATACACTGCTGTTATTGGTCAGCGTGCTGTTAGAAATATATTATAACAAGAGATGTTTGTAAAACACGTATGCCCCCATGGCAGCCCAATAGTCAGAAATGGTAAAGGTCACAGTGACCTTTGACCTACTGACCTCAAAATCAATAGGGGTCATCTACTGTTGATGACCAACCTCCATGTAAAGTTTGAATGTCCTAGGGCAAAGCGTTATTGAATGGAAACCATATGGTCTACTGACAGACAGACCGACACGTGCAGAGCAATATACCCTCTCATCAAAGGGGGGGCATAAAACTATCACCATAGACATGTAAATAAAGAATACCCTTGAAGACACATTAATGAATTATTGTGTGAAATTATTGACACACACTCATGAATATTCAATACTTACCCATTCAGTCTATACTTTTATGCCAGAATTTTCATCACTAGCGATGAAGGGTGTACAGTTATGTACAGGGAAATAAACCACTTATCAAATACTTGCTAAGTATTAGGGGTCAGCTTAGCACAGCATGAGAGTAATAAATCTCCCAGCATACATTAGGGTTTCACACAAGATGCTAATCAGCCATCTGTTTTGTATTATTTTACCAGAAATGTATAAATTGTGCAAATCATCGCAGATCAATACTACACGTTAAATTTCGATTTCACAAAATGGGTGACCTAAATACTTAATAGAAGCATGTAAAAATGGCAAATTTATTTTACATATTTATACCCTCACCCCAACCGATGAGACATATAAGTAATGCTTAAATTTGACAAAAAATGTGGTTGCTATGGCAACTGAAACATTGAAAATAATTTAAAGTATCTTTGCTTTGAACCGGTAGGGAACTTTTGTATTACTTGTCATTCTTCAGTCTTAATTATTATAATAGTCAATTCTACTAGACGAATGTCATAACTCTAGGGTGGTTTTGTTATGGTACTTTAAACTTAGACATTTTTTGGTATTTACATTAGTATTTAAAACATCAAAATAAATTCAGATAATTTTTTAATAATACATTTTATCATATTTCAAAAATTTTACCATTTCTCACCATCAGCGCCACATATAAAATGTCTCCAACAATCTTAATTAAGGATTTGGTGCTGGAATCTAGTAAGTGTGGCATGATATCTTAAAGAAATCCTTTAGAAAATTAAGTAAATGAGTTTATTCAAATAGTATGTATTACTTATTACAGATATTAAGTTTAATGGGAAACCCAAGTATGTAATTAAAAGTCACACTGAAAAAAACACCTTAAAACTTTGTGTAACACATTATATTATTTAAAATAATTTTGTTTCCCTTGTCAGATCACTGAAATCAGGAAGCAAGTATTTCTCATCCAAATCCTTTTTCTCCCTGAATCCCAGAATACTGCACAAGCAACATATTGACAGACATTATACATAACAAACCATGAAGAAACTAGGGGTCAAATCCTGAGAAAAATTGGACACCAAGCTGATATCAAGCTGAGGTGCTAATAAGCTGTACCGTTACCTTCTCCAGCAGAATTTGGGGAAAATCTGGCATAAAAACAGAGACTGCATTGATCAGTTTCAGGTTTCATGTTTGTAATTTCAACAAGTTAAAACACACAGTAAAATACGACAGATTGTAAACACCAGTGGTGTGTAGAAAGGCAAGATCAGGGTATAAGAAGTCAATGAAAATCTCCTGAACACATTAATTTATAAATGTTATGCTTTCAATTAATTGAATTTATGAGGGTAACACAATTAATCCATAATTGACCAAATTTGGCAAAATACCCGAGTTCACTGAAATTGACTTACTACATGACTGTAATCTACTGGTATTAATTTAATCAAGTGTATTTTTGTAGAATGTACATTGTACAAGCATAATAGTTATGTAAATGACTGTATACTGTCATACCCATGTCATACTCCCATTTATTGAAGAAATACTACTAGATGATCCAGTCACAGAAACAAATCCATACCCTTAAAAAGTCCCCAAAAATTAATGATAATAATTGAAAATATCTATATAGCCCATAATAAAACAAGTCACTAAAGCACTGTACACGTGAAAGTTAGTATGTGTCTTAAAAATCCAATTGAGAATCACTGATATCATTTTAAACGGGTGAGTTTTTAGTCTCTTTTTGAAAACCAGCACATTTGAAATCTACCTACCACAATTAATTACTAGTATACAATGTATCAACAAGTAATTAAGAATTGCAAGCAATACAGAAGTCCCCTACCGGTTTTAAGCCATTTTCAATGTTTCTGTTGCCATAGCAACCACAATTTTTGTCAGAATCAAAATATTTGTAGACGTGCATAATCCCCTTATTGCCCCCTATCCACATACCAAGTTTCATAAACCTAGCTTGGAAACTCTTTGAGTTATGTCAGGATCCAGACTTTTTGACTGACGGACGGAAGGAGGGCAAACCTATAGTCCCCTCCGGTCAAAAACCGGTAGGGGACTAACAAGATAGCAACATTTGTGCCAGACCCTACTTGCACCAGCACTAGTAGATCAATTATAGTAGTCATATATATATATATAGGGGTATAGTCGTGAGGTAGTAACCTGATCCTGACTTTCATGTATGAAGAATACAGTGCCCATCAAAATAAAGTATACAGTAAATAATTGTTGAAAAATTAAATTTGGTTTAATTATTCAATATCTGTTTATCAGACGGTCACAATTATACAAGTTTCTGAACTACAGTTACTAAATGAGTCAAAATAAAGATAGAAATAAAGATGAAGATGTTCGGAACTTATTATAACCATGTGATCATAAAGGCTGAATTTTCCATCTTTTTGTGACAAAGGTACCATTCAAGAGGGACAAAGAAACTTTAGATTTTGCACCTAGGGTACCAATTAATGTATGGCCTTTCCATTTCATGAACAAAAATATTCCTTTTCTTCAAATATATTGTTGCTTCATAGTTCTGCAAATAGTATTATTACAGACAAGTAAGTGGGCAAATACCATCTGTATACTTATTTTTGGTGGGCAGTGTATATTACTAGGTTCTTGCAATGATGACTGTATACATACTGTATTACACAGGGGTGTCAACAGAGCAACATTAAAAATTTGACCATTTTTGCCAAACAAGAGGCCTTCAACCAAATTGTTTCCATATTTGAATCAGTTTGTAGTGAAAAACATCCTTCAATGCTGTTTAAATTGACCATAACTTTGCCATTTCTGAAGATATTTTCATCAAATAACTTTTATTTCTGTCAGAAATCATAGCTTTTTTAGGATGGAAAAATCAGGAACTTTGACACCCCTGAATGGTAGATGATCAAGTTAATATCTCCGCAATACAATTAGAATTTTTCCAAATTAACAATATCTATATTCAATACATTTATATTCTCATTAAGTTTAATATGTATATATTTACACTCCAGTTTCAGCATAAGACTGATTCTCTTCATCAACAACTTTATCAATCCCATCAGGCTTTGGTCTTACATTCTGATTGGCTGAAAATGTCACATGATTTGATACGGACACCTGATTGGCTGAAAATGTCACATGATCTGAAACTAACACCTGATTGGTTGAATCAGAAATATTTTGAACAATGGCATCTTTTTCAGGAAGTGTCATTTTCATGTATTCAGAATCAGTCTCATTAATTGTTTCGCCAGTCACATGACCTATATCTGGATTTCCACTGGCTGGATTGTGAGTCACATGACCTATTTCTGGATTCTTATTGGCTGATTCAAAGTCATTAATTTCCTGATAATCCTGTTTTTGATGTGGCTTATTTTGCTGATGAGGTTTTCGATCAGTCTGAACTTGGATGACGTCGGGACAATTTTTTGGATAATTTGGACCTGACCACTGAATAGATTCCCTGCCTTTATAAACGTTTGAGTTATCTAGAAAAACATCGTCGTCTGCTTGTTCAACTTCCTGATCATTTAATTTTATACATGGAATTCTGGTTAAATTGGATGCGTGTACATTTCCAACACTATCTGCTGCTTGGTTACCATAGCAACTGCTAGAATTATTCATAAAATCCATATTAGCGTGAACGTTGGAAACGGGATAATTGGCGTGGTGTTTAGGCATACTTTTCTGCTGCGACTTGATCTTAGCAGTCATGTGACTGTCACATGATCCAGACGGGGATATAAGATAGGGAGTTACGTCAGCACAACTTATTCCGTGAGTATTAACAGAATTATTTGATGAACTAGGGCCAGAACTCTGAGGTAGCACATCAAGAACACCTTGTGGCGTGTCGTAAACATCTTCGTATTCATTATATTTAGCATCAGGTGCAATCTGACCAGCGAATGTACCTTTCTCACTCATATCATACCCAACCTGTTTTGTGATATTTTCATTAAAGTCCGACATTGATATCTGCTGGGCGTAGTTTCTGCCGACGTCAGAAGTCGACGCTACGGGAACGACATCTTGTCGCCGAACATTACAAACTGATGCGTAGTAGTCTTCTGGCACAATGCATTGTTTCACTTTACTCTTAGCAGGACTGCTATAAATCACTTCCTGACCTTGAGAATTGGCAAGATGACCTTGACCTCTGACCATATTATTGTCAATATGACCTTGACCTCTGACATTAGTGTCAGAGTTCATATTTGCCAGATTTCTTTTCTGATGCATTAAATTGTCACTGATGATTTCAGAATTACCATAAATGTTAGCCTCTGTAATTCCTACGCCAGTTTTGGAACTATTTTCAATTCTTTGGCTTACAACAGAAAAAATAGTTCCCCCTGGTTCAAAGGACATAGGATTTTCAGTGTCTGTTTTCACTTTACGTTTTGGCATACTATACACGTCGTCAGGATTGGATGACAATGACGATGTCACCGATGTATTACACGACGACACATACTCACGGTACGATGGAGGGCCGGAGTAGGGAGGCAGATTTTCTATCGGAACCGAATTACTTCCCTTCATTATGAAGTTACCGTTCTGATTCACAGCATGTGGATTTCTCTTATAGTTGACGCTGGCTTCCTGCTGTCCACCATCAGTTAAAATAAACTGCTTCGTATTCATGCTGAAGTTGTCACGAATAGCGTATTCAGCATAATCGGGATTTTGTTTGTGTTTCGACAACGATTCCCGACTACTGGCTACCTTGTCACTAAGCACTGACGGACTTCGAGACTTGCTGTTACGATCCACGATATGAAATGCCGAACTACCACGATGCACTGGTTGCCGAGGTAACTGGTTGTCGACATTTCTCTGGCGAGATATTGGCTGCGGCGGTAGCTGATTATGTGAACCACGATGTAAAGGTCTTGATGGTAGACAGTTATCCTGAGCAGACGACCTTGACTTCGGTTTCCCGGAATTACTCAACATGCTGTCAGAATATGTAACAAAATGCACACTATCTTTGGGACTATTTTCAAACTGCGAATGAATATATGGGTTATAAGGCTGAGGATTATTTTGTGCCGATTTACTTATTTGCTGCGAATGTAAGTAGCTCCCTGGATCAAAATTTTGCGCTTTACCACCGTAAGTCTTCCCAGTGATGAAGTCAAAGTTTTTCTCACTTGACTCGGAGGTCCTCCGAGAACTATTTTCACTGCTTGCCCCCTGAGTTAACGAAGAATGTCGACCCCTTCTTTGTGAATAGAACTGTGGATCAACTTGTTGTTCCCTTGCACCACGATTGGCCCTTCTTGGTTGCGGTGTATGAGATCGAATTTTCTGAGGTATTAGAGTTTTCTGGGATACGGGTTGTGGTGTGATGGCACGCCGGGTACCAGTCACAGTGTTTATAGTATTGTTGTTAGCTTGTTGTTCGCTGGTTTCCTGCAGATATCGCATCTGAAGATTCAGTATAAGAAGAAGTTGATCCGTGTCTAAGGTGTGTACGGTTGCCGCGCGTTTTCCCTTCCGGCGATGATCTTTTAACTTTCCCTTCTTTTTTGCAGGGAAAGGATCAGTACCATAGTTTTTATCAAGTTCGCGACTGTCATTTCCTGAAGATTCCAGGGAGTCACATGACTTACTCAGACGCTTTGACGCAGAGAAACTATAGCGCCGACTTGCCCCTATTTCACGATCGGGGGTCTTAGACAATCTTTGTCTCACTGTCACATCTCTGTCGGGCGTTTTATTGATTTTATACCGATTTGCTAAACTCTCCTTTCCAAGGTCATTTGGTCCAGGAGTCCTTGACCTTTGACCTTGATAGTTCTGAGCAAGGGACCCACTTCCTGTTTGAACTGGTGTAACTAATTGTGACTCAACTTGTTGTGAAGTGCTCTGAACCTGTGAGCTAACTTTCAGAACTCCTGTAGTTGGTTTCGAACTTAGGATTGGGTCTGGCAAGGTCGTGACCTCTACACCTGTCTCAGTCTCACTGTCAGATTGCTCCTGAGAGGAATGACCACTGACTGTGTACACTTCATCGTATGATTCATCCTGAAAAATAGGAAAACGAGATAAAATTCCACAAAAGACAGTAAGCAAAAGTGATAACATTTCGCAAAAGACAGTAACTTGAGTAAGCAAAAGTAATAAAATTTCACATAAGTATGTTAAAGAAACAAGAAATATCACTGAATGTGATGAACATCCTCAGATATTGTAAAATCATTAAATTTCAATGCAACAAAATTTGAGGTTTTGGCAAAAAAAACCAATTTGTGGGGATGTAATTTCAAGGATTTCAGGAAATAATGGCAAGGTTTAATTTCACAAAAATTATCAGAAATCCTTCAAACATCAAACAGATATAATAATTGCTTAAAGTTTTATAACATGTTTGACGTCGCGGTAGCGTAATAAAGCCATTATTTATTTTTGATAATACACTAGCGTAATAAAGCTATCACGAGACGTCATTCAAAGAATAGGCGCATGGGCGTAGGAGCGTCTTCAACATTGGGGGGCCAAACATTTGAGATATGGGGGGGTCACATTAAGTGTTAATAGCTTATAGTGACTGTTTGTGTATAAGTTGTTTTGCTTGTCAAAATAGCGGGTAAAAGATAAACATTATCATAAACTCATATTGCAAGTAGGGGGGTCCGGGGGCATGCTCCCCCGGGAATTTTTTTAAAACAATGGACCAATCTGGTGCATTCTGTGTGTTCTGAGATAAATATTTGGTATTTTACAAGACATGTTTGTTGCAAGATCCAGCAAAATGAAGTCCTTATTTTGAAAATATTTTTACTAATTATTGCACAGGTGCCCGCATTCTGAGAATTAAGGGGTTTAGTAAGGGATAATTTAACATAGAAATGACAAAGTTTAAAAGCAATATAGGAGCTGGGGGCAAAGTTTATCTTACAATGTCTTTCTATAGTTTGTGTAGCTCTTTGAACAGCTACATGATAACATATTTCATAGATTAAAATCATTTTGCGAGCGTAGCGAGCACGAAAATTTTCATTTTATACTTTTTAACCAAGAATTACCTTTTACAAGACTATTTTAGATGGAAAATTATGGAAATTGTCTGAATTATTGGGGGGGGCCAAACAATATGTTGGCCCCCCTTGTCCCAACATTGAAATTTTAAACGACCATAACTCAGTCAATAATTGGTATTTTTCATCAAATAGCTTTCATTTTCAGCAGAAAAGATCCTTTTTTTCAGTGCAGCAAATCCCGAATTCTGGTTTATTCGAGAATAGTATGATTACTGTTACTGAGAAATAGCAATTAGTGAATAGCAAACAGAATTTTCAATTGTTTTAAAACAAAGTATACTAACCCCGAGATATCTTTGTTTAATTGTTTCTGCTCGTAACGACAATAGGGCTAACACGGCACATCCAACAGACAATAGGAACACGATACCATACACAACAACCAACGTCAGTAGTAACTGCGGTAGTTTGTCTTCTATATCAGAACAGCTTGCTACATCCTCGAAATCATACTTTGTGTCCTCTGAAACAATAACACAACAAACTTGATAATGATAACAAACGTATTTACCTATCACTACAGTAGGACTGGTGTTAAGTGCTGTGTGGTGGCTGTAAAAAAGTATCCAGGGGTGTCAACAGGGCCACATTGAAAATCAGCAAAATTGTATGCGGCTGACCATTTTTGCCAAAAAAGAGAACTTCAATAACAATGTTTATACATAATTAACTCAGTTTGTATTAAAGAAAATCCTCCAGAGCAGATTAAATTTACCTTAACTTTGCCATTTCTTGAGATACTTTCATCAAATAACTTTAATTTTGGTCAGAAGCCATTGCTCTTTCAGGAATGATAAATCCCGTACTTCACTTCAGTGTAGTTATCATTAAAAATTACCTCTGTTTATAGTTAATAAAGCACGAAATGCAAAGTACACAGTGTATATATAGGCTTGCTTGAAATACCCATTTGTTGGTGATGGGGATGGTTTGTTCTATATCTTACTGTTTCTGTGTGGCTTTGGATTGTCTGTGCACAACAGTATTTTATACAACGAAACAATATAAGCATGCATGGAACTGTAATAGAACTCCAGAATCCTCAAATTTTAATAATTTCCCCCATAAATTTGTTCTTTTCTTCATTCTACAATGTAAATTTTGACACTTTGTAAAGGCCCATTATAGTATACGGCCCTGTTAGCTGTTAATGTCAGTGATTTTTTTGGGCTATTTTTGGGGGCCGAATACAGGCCCCTTCCCCTAGCAAAATAACCTCCATTTTTCCCAAAAAGTATGTATATTTTCCCCCTTTTGTGCTTGCTGGTTACAAAGCAACTACAGTATAGCTGTTTTAAAGTCAAAACTATGGATTTTCAAACTTGCAAGAACCGTTGTCACATCTGACTAGAGTATTATCAGTAGAAAATAGCAATTTATGAACAATTTTAACCAAAACAATCTTTTTTACTTATTCCCAAATTGCGCTAAATTTCCCAATTTTAAAGGCACAGGCTGTCAAATTTTGTTTAAAAAAAATCACTGAATGTACATTGAAACAAGTAGACAGGTTTTAAGTGGAATCTGTCATGTCTTACAGAACAAATGGCCCCTTTTTTTCATAGTCAGTGATTTTTCTTGAACAAAATTAAACAGCCTGTGCCTTTAAAATTGGGAAATTTAGCGCAATTTGGGAATTATTAAAAAATATTGTTTTGGTTAAAATTGTTCATAAATTGCTATTTTTCTACTGATATTACTCTAGTCAGATGGTAACAACGACTTTTGCAAGTTTGAAAATCCATTCTTTTGACTTTAAAACAGCTATACTGTAGTTGCTTTGAAACCAGCCAGCACAAAAGGGGGAAAATATGCATACTTTTTGGGGGAAAAAATATGATTTTTTGGGGAAAATGAAGGTTATTTTGCTAGGGGAAGGGGCCTATATTCGGCCCCAAAAATAGCCAAACAAAATCACTGACTAATAGTATACATGTACATATATAAATCAGGGGTGTCAACAGGGCCAACTTTAAAGATAGGAAAATTGTATGGTGTCAACCAATTTCGCCAAACAACAGGCTCTCAATGACGTTGTTTCTATAATTACATTATGTAACTCAGTTTGTAGTAAAGAAAATCCTTCAGAGCAGATTAAATTTACCATAACTTTGCTATTTCTTGAGATATTTTCATCAAATAACTTTTATTTTGGTCAGAATTCAATGCTCTATCATGAATGATATTTCCGGAATTCCGGATAAATCAGGAAAATTAACACCCCTGATAAATAAAACATACATTAATGTAACAATGTGTCACCTTTAAAGAACAACATAAAGTCACAACAGAAACACTTAATTTCCAACATACACTGTTTAAGTGTTTATATATCTATCCATATACACAATTCACAATTCACCACATACCTGATATCGTGATGAGACAGTGAATGGGAAAACAATATAAAAATCAATTAGTGTACAGCCAATGAGAAACCTAATCAGACCAACCTTACAAATTGTTTGTTTGTTGCTTCTGCTTACAAACTGATTACATGTACCATTTTAAGTTGGTTAGGCCCGAATAAATAATTTGAGATTTCATCATCCATTAACAAGATGCTTTTAAAACATGTATGCCCCCATGGCAGCCCAATGGTCAGAAATGGTAAAGGTCACAGTGACCTTTGACCTACTGACCTCAAAATCAATAGGGGTACTGTTGATGACCAACCTCTATGTTAAGTTTGAAGATCCTGGGCAAAGCGTTCTAGAGTTATTGAAAGGAAACCATTCATACTGACCGACTGACCGTCATGTGCAAAGCAATATAGCAAAGATGGGGGTAGGGAGGGGGTAGGGGGGGTATAATAAAGTCATGAAGAGAAGCTACCACTAGACACATTTTTTCCTTCATTTTTGTAAAATTCCCTAAGAAATTCCACAATTTTTGCCAACTTTTGAAATTCCCTGATATTTTCCTGCAGTGAAATTGTTTTTGGCATTTTCCCTGTTTTCAAGAGTCTGTGGCCAACCTGGCAAACAAACATTATTTTAAGGTCGGCCTGATTAGATTATAAGACAACAGCTGCGTGTGTTAAATAAGGATTCTGCTCTCTTTAATAAATAATTCATTAACTTATTGCCCCCCAGTCATAATCATTGGGTATAGATTGATTCTCTGGTATGGTATATGACTAGAGTCAGTGGAAGATAGGGAAAGGAAATCAATATTACGTAATCTGTCTTCCCTTAATTTGCTTTTCATTAGGGGTTTCACTGTTGAATGTTTTTTAACTACATGTATGTAAGAAAAGTCCCATACACTGAC
Organism: Spisula solida; assembly: GCA_947247005.1. Lineage (NCBI taxonomy): Eukaryota > Metazoa > Mollusca > Bivalvia > Venerida > Mactridae > Spisula > Spisula solida. The sequence goes on along the minus strand of OX365962.1, from coordinate 19,221,021 downwards.
TCTATAGAAAGATAGGGAAAGGAAATCAATAGTATGCAATCATTGCTTTCTGTCAGAGTGCTCAGCTCCCTTGATCTGCTTTTCATTAGGGGTTTAACATGGTTTTTCATTTGTGTCAGAGGAGGGACCATGGTTTTTCATTAGGAGTTTAACACTGTTTTTCAACCATGTCAGAAGGGTCCCATGCTTATCATTTGGGTTTCACACTGTTTTTAACTGTGTCAGAAGGGTCCCTAGTTTTTCATTAGGGGTTTAATGCGGTTTTTATTTGTGCCAGAGGGTTCCATGGTTTTTATTAGGGGTTTAACACGGTTTTTCATTAGGGGTTTAATGCGGTTTTTCATTTGTTTCAGAGGAGTCCCAGGGGTTTAACGCAGTTTTTCATTTGTGTCCAGGGAGTCCCAGGGGTTTAATGCAGTTTTTCATTTGTGTCCGAGGAGTCCCATGGTTTTTCATTAGGGCTTTCATCCTGTTTTTCAACTGTGTCAGAGGGGTTCCAGGGCTTTTTTCCTTATGTAGTTTTTTCTCCCCCTTTTGCAAAAAATAGAATTATTTTTTCCCAATTTAACGAAGGGGCCCCTTCGCCTACCTTTGAAAACAGCACTGGGTTTCCTTGTGTTTCATTAGGGATTAATGTCAAGTTATTGATTTTCTAATTGGTATCAAACTTATGTTCAATCGAGATCCTGGGGATAGAGGACATATATAGATAAAAAACTTACCCGAGTCTGAGTAGTGTAGTGAGAGTAATTCCCTCTTATACGGAGAGTAACACAGACATAATTTCTGTGATACGTAATATCGACACAATCTGAACGTCTGTAAGGGTCGTAACACGTGTGTACAGGTGAGTACGGCCGTTATACCACACAGAAAGCCTGACGCTACTGATACAACCACTGTGAAAAACACCTGAAAAATACGGAACAATGGCTGTCAAGTTCTATTCCTCCTTTTATTATATGACCTTTAAAGACCCATACATATTTGAAATCTGCATCACAATGCGCTTCTTATGAGCCCATTTTCATGAAAATCTGAAGTGGTCATGCTGATCAAACTGAAGTTAAAAAGGCTTGTTTTTCCATAAGTAAAGAGTAGTTTTCATGCAGTTTTTTCTTGTTTTCCCAAAATAGTACTTATATAAGACCTTCTTCTATGCCAGCGATTGGACAAGGAATATTTTTGTTGAAATAAGGGAGGTAATAAAGTTAGTGTATACTTGTTACAAGAACACAGAGTTGTTTCCCTTGATTAAAACCATCTATTACATATATCAGTATGGGTAAGGTAGGTATAAGTGTGGCAGCTGTAAACCACTCGAGCGTAACACATCACATGATCTATCAACGGCAGGTGTTAAATAAATCGGGCACAATACAGTTGACATGGATACTTTCCTTATATAGTAACGACCATTTTTAGTATCCTACCGAGCAAACATTTGTTAATAATATTAGACAAAGAGCAGAGCTACAGATAAGCTGCGTATTTGGGTAATTACCCAATTAATTTTCTTAAAAACCCAATAGAGGCATATTTTACAAAATTACTTGATATTTTTTAAATTGTGATTTTAATTTTATATTTTTACTGGTGCATAGACCAGGGATCATACTGAGGGTATTATGCCCAATCCTGAAAACGAGTCACAAGTCTGTTTCGGATGCCATTAGCACTCATCCCTACACCTTAACGTTTCAAACATTGTTTTATTGAACTTCAAATGACCATAACTTTGTCATTGCTTTGAATTTTTTATCAAATAACTTTAATTTTGTGCAGAAAAGATCATTCTGTCTCAAAATTCCGGAATCGTAGGGCCCCTGATATACTCTAAACGCAAAAATTACAGAGTAACAGGTATTCATATTGCTATAATTTTATTTATGCTTTCAGAATGTGGGGCTACTTCATGCAGTCTTTTCATATGTTCAAACCATTGGATAGCATTTTTTTTTTCAAGTTTTACCTTATCAAATGAAGTGTAAATGCAGGTAAAGAGTGAAGATAGATGGACCCTAGCAGATCTGTATCTCTTCCCTCCCCTTACTTTCAGTATCACAAAATTGAAACAAACGCAGCACTAAGTCTTGGGAAAAAGGTCACAGCACTAAGTCTTGGGAAAAAGGTCACAGCACTAAGTCTTGGGAAAAAGGTCACAGCACTAAGTCTTGGGAAAAAGGTCACAGCACTAAGTCTTGGGAAAAAGGTTCTGCATTACAACCTCTCCAGATCAGCCCCTCTGTAGAACAACACCTTCAAAATATCCCTCAGCTGATATTTACCATACATTTAACATCTGTAGAGCAACAATCTCTGCACAACAGCCAATATTTTCAGCTCCCAAAGGTCTTGGGGATAAGGTTTCGTATTTAATAATTAGGACTACATCATTGAAAACTTCGAAAAATCACTATGGGAAAAAGAGTTCCATATTCAATAATTATCATTTCTATGTCGTTAATTACTTCATAAAGATTTCTTTCCCACAATTACAGGTCACGTAATGTGTTAGGTATTAGCAGTTTATTATTAACTTTATAAATGAATGCCCTATCTGTTACTATAGTAACTTATAAACCAATTATAATGCAAATTTCTCAACAAATTCAACACTTATTTCCCAAATACACATTTCTCACAATTGACAAAGAAACAGCCATCAAAAAGGACCGTCTTAAATTCTCGTCTTAAATTCTCGTTCAATGACAGGTTGAAGGCATTTTAATTAAATCTGAATACAGTGTTGGGGGGAGGAGGTTTCGTTTCTATGGTAACATAAAAACCACAACAATTGAAATGAAATCAAGAGAAAAACTTTGAAGTGATTTCTGGTAATAATCCATGAGAAAGGTCACCGACAATGTTTCTGACGACTTTTGATGACTTCGTTAAACTGGGTAACAGAATGTAATGGGTTCACAAAATTTGAGTGAATAATTTTAGTTTTAAAATATTTCTTTTTTTTATCATATTCTGTAATCTTTAAACCCAGTAATTTCTTTTTATATATATATACATATAAACATGTATCAGGGGTTCCAATAGCTTCTGTACCTGAAGGGTCAGTCTGACACTTTGACTAAACTTAAAATAACCATGATTTTAAGAGAAAATGACCTTTCAAACCAAAATATTGAGGGTCAAAATGGGGCTTTTTGGAAATTTCAAGGGTCAAACCCCTACTCCCGAGTCAAATGGAACCCCTGTATAAGGTTGATTGCTATCATAGTAAAGTAACTGCCGCTGACCTAATATGGCCCAAGCCTAGTTTTTCCCTGGGTCTACATATCATAGTGCCTAGTATGGTTAAGCATATATAGGCCATATAAAATTTCGTTACTTTTCAGTTTTGTAACATCTTTATATAAATGACCAAAAATATGCCGATACGCCATAAGGCTATACACAGTGTAAAAGCATTGTGGGCCTAATATCCCAATCCTGAAAAGTTGTTGTAAATCTGCTTGCGCGCCATAAGCACTCACCCCTACACCCAAACTATGTTTCATACATTGTTCTATGTCAGCCTATGAAATTACAAATGACGATAACCCAGTCAATATTTTTTTTTCTTTAAATAACTTTTATTTTCTGCAGAAAAGATCATTCTTCCTAATGCAGTAAATCCGGATTTCAGAATTATTCCAGAATTGTAGGAACCCTGAGGTACGCAACTGACTATCAGGAATATACATACCAACGCTTTCCTTCGTTTCCAGAATAACAGACACACACATATCCCGGACAACAAAATCTGTAAATAAACAAATAAAATAATTAACAAATAAATAATCAACTGAGGATCTAGCATGAGTGCTCATTACATTCCAGTTTTATTCATGGCCTGGACATTTTATGGCTGCATGCGTCAGGTTCGACTGTCTACATAATCATAATCTCTTACATGTAGATATGTCAATATACATGTACAGTCAACTCTCGTTATCTCGAACTCGCTTATATCAAATTTTCCATTATGACGAAGTTTTCTTTTAGTCCCGATTTTTCTCCTTCTTTATCTATATGAAATCTCGAGACCTATCTCGAAGTTTCGGCTCTATTAGGCTCGAATTTTTCGTTATGTCAAATTATTATTTTGGTCCTGATTAAGAATTCGCACTTTAAATCTATTGTTCATCTCGAAGTCGGGTCAAAGTCTAATTTTCACACCTCGCCAGTCCTAAATCTTCGATTTACCTGTAATTTTTGCGCCTAATCCATTGTTGAACAAATATTTGTTTGCAACAATTCGCACACACACATGTCATTAAGATTCGAGTTACGTCTAAACATCAATAAACATGTCATCTCGAACAATTGTTTGTAAAAATAATAATTAAATACATTATGGTTGAATTTATATACATCGATCTTGAATAAACAAGACTGCGTTCAATAAACGCTTATGCCCCCTGTGGAAGCCTTGTCCATAAATAAGTCGAAGTCCAAAATTAGGTCAAGGTGAAGGTCAAAATGGGGTTAGGTGATACTGGCGTGTGGAGAGTGTTCATACACAACATCCATGCAAGTATGAAAGCTTTGTAGCAAGCCATATTAATGCTGGAAGAAACGGTCAATTTGGGTTAACCAGGACGGACGGACGAACGGACGGACGAATCACTATATGCCTCCCCATCTATCGATAGGGGGGCATAAAAAAGAAACTATCACTACTGTTTATCTCTATTTCTCATGTATTTATGATGTAGGCCTACAGTTTAATTTACAAGTAAGATTGAGGGTGGTGACATTTAAAGTTTTGCATTACTTCCTCGATCGTACACGTACAATAGCATTTGATACACTACACTTACTGATGAGTACATACCAACACAACATACACAAACCAAAATGAATAAAATGCATTTTCTCGAGGAGGAATACATGTACATAAACAAAACAAGCAATTCTCACGAATATGTCGTTCTTACGACAGATACAGTGTGGTAGATGACAGAAACTTTGTGCAGCTTTAATGCCGAAAATTCTATCTCGAATTTTCGTTATGTCAAGGTTATTTCCACGGTCCCGTGAAATTCGAGATGAGAGTTGACTGTATATGTAAAAGTGAAATCTGTTTTCACTTTAGTGTGGATTACGAAACAGTGATTTTTTCCCTTCTTTGTTTGCAACAGATAAACAAGGTACCTTCCCAATTTCTATAATTTTCCCAAATTTGAAGGGAGAAATTCCCTACCATCATTTAAAAAAAAAATCGGACATAAAATGACAAAGTTATGAACATTTTTGACAAGAGGTCAAGCATAAAAGTTTTCAGAAACCAGTAAAAGGTCACCTGTAATCTCTTTTTCTGTTTTATTTGGCCTTTCTGCTTCATGAAAATTCCCATTTTCAAGTTGTCACATTTTTAAGCGAAAATTCCCAATCTGAACAGACCCAGACCCTTTCCCAAAGAAGCAAAAAAAAAACACTGCAAAAAAGATTTCCCAATTAATGCATATTATACAGGACCTCTGGAAAGTATAATGCTCCATCTTGCATCATCAGGCAACAGATGGTTTATAAATTAATAATTGTATCATCTTTTTGGGGGGTGTAATATAATTAATGTAAATAATTAACTTTTTTGCTAAGTATACACATCAGGTGGCTCGAGTTTTGTACAAGGGTATCATTTAAGCACTTTTATACCATCTACGCCTGATCAAAGAAAAGCCTACAATTCAGCTATCAAAATTCAAGTGTCTGTAACCATGGCAACCAAAATTTGTTTTATTATAAAACTGCAGTATTTTCTACATTTCCCCTCACTAAACAGCTAAAACTTTTTTTATTTATTTCCACTTACACGTTATAAGTGAGCTTTTCCCCATTATGATATCCACGCATGGTTGCCTCGTATGATTTAAGATTTTCACCGATATACTTAGTCCTATACTTCACATCAGCAGTATCAATCTCAAATTTTGCATTAACGTTTTCTATTCAGGTAACGCACAAGTACTGAGCGTGTCAAGCACGCGAATATTAAACTTAAGTAATTTTGTACATGAATAGACTGTGTATTAAATATAAAAGTAGGAATTTAAGAGATATTTTGTTACAAACGTTAAAACCAGTTAACCGTAAAATTTTTATATTGTAGCTCTGAGTCTGACATAGTAATAAATTATAATTTATTTAGTTTAGGTTGATAGTGAACGGGTTCTACGTGAGTAACAAATCTAAGAAATTTTAAAAATCCTGAAAAGTTGTCTATTTACACACAGAAAATTAAAGACAACAGCCCAATTTCGGACCCTAAAAGTTCCTGAAGAATCCTGACAACTTTAACCCATGGTTCTATAACTTATAATTATATCTCTCGACTGATGATATAATTCATCATCCCGATGGTATGAGATGTTTTTTTTAAATTAACCCCTTTTCTCAACAATCTTTCAATAAACAAATATGGCGGAAGAATCCCCGGACCAGTTTTCCTGAACTGTATCCTCACCATACATGTAGGGAAATGACAGCTTCTCCTCATGTGGAGTTTAGAGTATACTCCTCATGTGGAGTAGAGTATACTCCTCATGTGGAGTTTAGAGTATACTCCTCATGTGGAGTTTAGAGTAAACTCCTCATGTGGAGTAAAATCAACATTGTTGCCCAAGTCTTATATAAGGGTATGAGACTACGACCTACAGCAACCGAGAATCAAAGAATTAACATGAGACATTTGAAGACTCGTGTAGCAAAATGTCATAAATAAGTCACTTTGTGCACACGTTTATAATATAGAAACCAGATATGGAAAGTACGAGGAAAGTCACTTGTATCAGCCTGTGTGGTATAAAAAGCAATCAATGATTGTTTGTGAAAAAACATGTATGAACTTTACAATAAACAAAGACATTTACTTATTACATCCAAAAAAATGAAAACTAAACGTATTTGTTCAAAATTCTCGATATTACTTAACCCATCTAGATTGCAGCTATTGTATAGTGCGTCCATGATAAAATGAAAGGCGGGAAATTTTGGTATAATCCATTTAAGTGGGTTAATAAGGTGTGAATGATTTATCCATTATGTTTTAAGAACAAAACTGACCCTATCTGTTTTCTTTAGTAATGTGGAAAACCAACTTTCCTTTAGTTGACAAAACCGATTCATGTTTGTAAACATCACGTTATCCTGGGCGCACTATAGCAGTCCCAGTTAAAGTGATCACTCATGGTCTGGCTATTTAGTTTATACTTTCTGAACTGAGTGAGGCTTGTGGGGATCAAATCCCTTCAACAGTAGCTACACCAGGATGTTCAAGTTAATAAATCAAAGGTTACAGAGTTAAATCCACAATGACAAAGTCCAATGTGTTACTATGGGCCTAAAAGTCATATCAGCGAGATGTAAAGGTGCATGTAGATATATTATGTCAGTCAGCCCGACAATCAAAGGTTTAGTTAAGTGTATTTTTACCCTAATTACTCGAAAAATGTTAAAATTTAACTTAAATAATGTACCACTGGGGTTTCTTTTTAAACTCCATGCTTAAATATTTAAATATCTCATAGTTGAACACCTCTGTTAAGTAACATTAACCCTCGGTATGTGATCAACCAATGAATAGTCTCAGATAGCCGAGACTGATAGTACAATACCCCGTTATCTAGATAACTCCCTGATAACTCCCTGCTATCTGCCCGCCATGTATATAATACAATAACCAATGTCCCCCATCCATCTATACAGCCCTAACCAAGCATTTAAATGATTCTAACAGTACGTAACCCAAACCTCTATTCAGTCAGACAGTAATCCAACCTAATCTTTCACCCCTAATTAGATCATCTAATCTTCTAATTAATATGCCGCAGCGCTTGCATGAGAACTACCTAGTCGTGGGATATACTCATTTTGGAAAAAAAATATTTCTTGAGTTATGAATACGGTGTAACCTTTAAAGAATTGTTTCCTGTGAAAAGGACCCTAAAATGTAATGGCCCCTTCTGTGTAATGAACAGAAATACTGATTGAATACATGTACATACTTTAGCCAAGGGTGTCACTAAGCCCCTAAGGGGCTGATTCTAAAAGGCCATTCTGATTGATACATGTTCTTAGTACTTGATTTATTATGCATCAATTTATCACACAAATTGCAAAGAAAATATTACCCTTCAAGTTCAGTTTAAGCTTTTTAGAATTTTTAGGGGTCAAAGGTTCATTTCAACTTCAAGGGTCTATTGGAATCATTGAAGTAACTATTGGAGCTAATTGGAATTTAATTATTTTGATTCTTAATTAGACAGTTGGCTGTATTAATAATATAAATTAAGGTTACAACAAAAACAACGGTTTGACAGTATCAATCTAGTTTAACTACAACGCCTACAAACAATGCAGAGTATATATACAATTATATCAAGTCCATTCAACCCATTAAATATTTCACACAAATATACAATTACAATGTTTATATCAGAATGATTAAGGCAATCCTTTGTTTATTTTACATTTATTATAAATTTATAAATTATAGTATATGATCTAAGTGGGTAGTTAAATAAATTTGTAGGCCGGTAATTATTTACTAAAATCTAAATGTACATGTATTTATAAAATTTATATATTAAATGTATTTCATGGCCCTTTTATATAACTATAGTGGCAACAGCCCGTGGTCCAGTGGAGAGTGCACTGAATTTTTAACCGGGCGATCCAGCTACCATTCCTTTCAGGGCACTAACACTGGTCCGGGACCAGTGAAAATCCAGAAGGACTAGTGAAAATTCTGAAGGACCAGTAACTGTCCTATTTACAAATTGGGCGCTTTTGCCCTGTCGGACCAGTGGCCAAAATAGTTAGTGTCTAGGCCTGCCTTTTCCTGGCAGGTCATACACCCTTCCATGATAATATGAAATTATGAAGAATTTCCTCCGCATGTGGAGAAGTTGGTGGTTCATTGTGGATGGATAAGTTAGTACTGATAAGGATTCAGTCCATGAAAACGTGTTCGTTGAATCAGCCACTGTAATATTCTCCCAACCACGCACGTTAATTAAATTGATAAACCTTCGTGTCCCAACCGAACTTTTAATATTCTCCCAGCTGAACTTGACAAATGAAAACACAGCGACATATTGAGTGTAATTGTGTTACTTGGCGTCTTGGAAATAGATCTACTATATTATGAGTAGGCCTACGTGTAAGTATTTCTCAAAATATGTCAGAAAAAACTATTAAAATATACAAAAATATATTAGCTGAAGTAAACCACAGTCACCGTGAATCCACCGCGTTTGCCCACTTACTGACTTAGGCCCATCGCGTTTCCACCTTGACGGTCGATCCACAGATATCGGGGAATTGCTACGGTGGCAATTTATGGGGGCCCCTTTCTGTCCACGGTGGGCTGGCCACGGTGGCATGCCACCTCAATTTAATTATTGACGCGGTGGCCGAGTGGAAAATGGAAAACCCACCTTGCGTGTACTGTATATAACTGAAAGTGTTGAGAAACCCAATGGTGTTACACCCTATCAAACAAAATATTCCGATCAAACGACCCACGTTAATGCATTTGTGTAAAAAAATCTAAACCAGTTTTTTCCTATTAAGTATTTAATTTATTTTAAGTCTATTTACATGGGGAATGTAATTATTATATACTGCATACCTACAATGTATTATAAACTATTAAAGTACATTTTGAATATATATATCAGTGATTTTTTTCCTTCTTTGTTTGCTACCGGTAAACAGTACCTTCCCAATTAGAAAAAAGCTATAATTTTCCCAAATTTGAAGGGAGAAATTCCCAATGAACATTTAAAAAAAAAATATTTCAAAATCGGACATAAAATGACAAAGTTATGAACATTTTTGACAAGAGGTCAAGCATAAAAGTTTACAGAAACCAGTAAACAGTCACATGTAATCTCTCTTTCTGTTTTATTTGGCCTTTCTGCTTCATGAAAATTCCCAATTTCAAGTTGTCACGACGCGAAAATTCCCAATCTGAACGGACCCGGACCCTTTCCCAAAGAAGCGAAAAAAAATCACTGTATATACATTACATATCAATCATCACACAAATTGATGATACAATTAGAGCAGCAGTGATTTTTTTTGGCTATTTCTAGGGCCGAATACAGGCCCCTTCCCCTAGCAAAATAACCTCCATTTTTCCCAAAAAATCTTAATTTTTTTCCCAAAAAGTATGCATATTTTCCCCCTTTTGTGCTCGCAGGTTTCATAGCAACAACAGTATACATGTAGCTGTTTTAAAGTCAAAACAATATATTTTCTAACTTACAAAGGTCGTTGCCACATATGACTAGTGTATTATCAGTAGAAAATACAAAATATGACCACTTTTAACCCAAACAAACTCTTTTAATAATTCCCAATTTCACGAATTGACGCGCTAAAATTTCCCAATTTTAAAGGCACAGGCTGCTTAATTTTCTTCAAGAAAAATCACTGGAGCAATTTAGACACCTGTTTACTTTTGAAAAGACCCATTATCACTAATCTATCAGGTTTTTTTTCAAATATCTCAATTTAATATAAATATGGTGCAATAAGCATCCGTAAACTTTTGAAACATTCATTTTTCCAAGAATTTAATTAAAGTTGTAACTTCATTATAGCAACAGACACCTGTGTAACAATTAAGAAAAACCCACAATTTTATTTTTCAATATATGAAAATAAACTATCAGGTACATGTTAACTTATTGAACAGCCCATTATTTCTTTTCTTCCAGAATTTCAATTATTTAAATAAAGCAACAGGCACCTGTTCAGTACAATTAACATACATGAAACAACTATTTTCATTTTCCTAATAGTTCAAAAATCAAGCACTTGTTACACACTTGTATACATCACATATACATTTACTTTTTTAACAGCCAAATATATTTTTTTCTTCAAAAAAATATCTCAATTTCTAATTGTGTCAAACACCATAATGAACATCCCTCCTGCCAAGAATTCCCAAGAGGCCAGAGAAATTCGAGAGCGTGGGAAAACGGTGCAGGAGTCGGTGGAAAAGATACGGTGAACTCTCTGAGAACAGCTTATAGTTGTTTGTTTCACAGAGTGGGTATGCTAGCAGAGAGGCATCATTACTCATGCATCTTAAAACCTCTTCGCACTACCACTGTGGTTTTGGTTTTTCCGAGACAGACGTGTTTTCTCAGATACAACTGTATGTTTATTTCTCAAGATAAAACATTCTTTGTTTGAAGTTTGTGAAAAATTATCAAAATATTGAGTATTAATAAGTTAGGTGTAAGATATGATTCATTGAATTTATACAAGTCATGTATTTATAAACAAATATTTGACATTGATGAAGATATTGAAATTATAGAAATTCAAATAATCAGGGGTTGTAACCATTTACTTCACCTTTCAAGGCTTTGATCACTGAAATTTACAAAAAGACACTTACATTTTGCTTCTTTGGGAAAGGGTCCAGGTCCGTTCAGATTGGGAATTTTCGCGTCATGACAACTTGAAATTGGGAAATTTGATGAAGCAGAAAAGCCAAATAAAACAGAAAGAGAGATTAAATTTGATTGTTTACTGGTTACTGTAAACTTTTATGCTTGACCTCTTGTCAAAAATGTTCATAACTTCGTCATTTTATGTCCGATTTTGATTTTTTTTAAATGTTCATTGGGAATTTCTCCCTTCAAATTTGGGAATATTATAGCCTTTTTCAAATTGGGAAGGTACCGTTTACAGGTAGCAAACAAAGAAGGAAAAAATCACTGAACGCAAATTTATTGTTTATTCATCCAATAGATTGCCAGTGGGCATTTTGCATATGATAATTATGAATATGATGAGCTCTCATATTAGGGGCCTAGTATTCCATGACTACAACCCCTAATTTTGATATAATATAATTTGGTATACTTAGTAATTCTTACCGTTCCTGACGTAACAAAGAGGGGCATGATCTCCGAATGTTGTCGTGACGACGTCAAGCTCGTGATGTTCATGTAGACGCCGAGCGACACCAGACCAAGGACGAACAGAATGACGCCTAGAATGAGGAAGATTAGCACACGTCCAGCACACATGTTTCTCTTCTTCGTTTTATTCACTGCCGGAAGTTTGCCACGTAGATAGGGGTTCGAGAAGCCAGGATAGGGGTAACTTCCTGTCGCAGGTGCCATGGTAACCAATTCATTAATAGTTCTACACAAAACATAGCGTTTATTACAGAAATATGAATAAAATGTCACAAAATTTCCATAGCTTATCAGTATCCCAACAGGAGTCAAAATCCAGGAAAATTCCAGAAAAAATTGTCGAAATCCAGAAAAAAATTTAGAACATTTTAACACTCAAGAACACAACACATTTATTTTCTTGTGTTTCACATTTTTTTATTCCAATATCGCAGCAGTTAGCAAACAGAATTTTGTAATTTTCAGTTTTTCCCTTTTTTTATTTTTTATCACTTAACTTCTCAATCTGGTAAAACACTGAAGAAGAAAAAATTCATTTCGTGATTATTACATAAACACAAGATACAATGTAGATGTTATTCAGTAAACCATCCTTTATATCTGAGACTCGTGAAAACTTGTACGAGCATTATAGGATAGGAGTCTCATTAATGATTTTAATGTGGTCAGATATTCACAATATAAAATATCCAAAAAAAATGTTAAACACAAACAAATTATTGTTACTTATTACATGTAAGTCCTCTCTATTTCTCAATATCTAGACTCGTTTTTTGAGTCTCATTTTAATGTGGTCAAACATTCACATCATTAAATATCAAAACATTATTTAAACACAAAAGAAATTGTTACTTAGTACATGCAATGCAAGTCCGCTCTGTTTCTCAATATTTCAATCTTTTAATACAGTAATTTCAAGAGCTGAAACACTTAATTTATAAACACAAACAATGTTCAAAGTACACCAAGATAGATTACACGGTAAACTATATTATCACTTCCTGGTGATAGTACAAATCATGTCATACAATATTTCAGTGTAAACATGGGCTTCATTTGACCTTTGAACTGACCCTTTCAACTGACACTTTGAAACCCAAGTCAGACCCTAAGGATTCTGGCCTGAAAGGGTCAAATTTCTCTATAAATTCTCAACAAAACGACCATTGAAATTCATTCCCTTCATTAAACCCCTTAAAACTAATGAAGGATAGAATCTTGTCCTAATATTAGGGGTTGGAAAGTGATTAAATTACAAATTGGAAAAACTTGTTTCACATTTGACTTTAAATAAAACAGCATAAACCTATAACACAATTTTTCAGTCGCATACTCATACAACAATTCATTTACTTAAATATCAAGTCTTTGAATGAATCCATTTTTTTTCATTAAAATTTAAATTTCAGTCACATTTCGTTTATTTTACGCATGTCCAAAAACCTCCAGTGAGTTTTTCATTAAATTTTAGTCACATTTGTTTATTTTACGCACGTCCAAAAACATCCAACACAATATTATAGTCAGACATGTGCACCATAGAGTGTATCCAGTAGTATGAAGGCTGGCATGTTTTTGTGTAAAAATTCAAAAGAATTCAACAACTGATCCTTATACTACCTCAACAGCCTTTCCCCATTGTGGTATTGAATTTTTAAATGTTCTCTGCATTCCAGTGTTTCGTTTGGATAAAATATGTGGAGATATTAGGCCCCTTTTCCCTCTCTGCAGAGTACAAATGTATATATTTCCCCCATATTTTCTAAATTTCCTCCCTTGAGTCTACATGTAGCTTCTTTCTTGTTTCACATAAATTTAAATTATGGTGTTGATCCTAGTAAATGAATGCACAATGTAGCAAAATAGCTTGTTTTTGCCTCCAATGCTTAAAATACCAATATTAATAAACAATCAAACTAGGCATTAAGTAGCATTGAACACTAAATTCTTGTCTGCAAGCTAATTTTCTCTCATTGTATGGACCCGAACCCCATTCCCCTAAAAGTTAAAAGAAACACTGCATTCGTTGCACATCCAAGGTTATAAAGCCCTGCAAGCGAGCACATCCCTATTTTTGAATAATGAACTTAACCTACATGTACATCAAATTGTGACAAAAGTGGAACATTTATATTTTATCAATATTTTTCTGAAAAAATAAAGTATTGTCAGATTACATAAATATAAATGCAACTTTACCACAAAATCACACTGTGACTGTCTGTTGGCTGTCAGTCACTTGTTTCAATCCATTACCAAGTATAAACACCACATTAAAAGGGTAAACAAATGCCACAATATCGTCTGCAAACTATATTTCCTCAGATCCTTGAAGAGTCTACTTCACTAACAACCGAACCCAACAATAAGATCCCACGCTTTCTATGGTCTTTCTCGTAAACACATTTCCACTATTATAGCCCTCAAACAATTAAAACATTTCAAACGTTTTATTTCACTCAGTTCCCATAGAGATTTAGCCCCTTTTTTGCCCCATTTTGTCCCTTTTTGTATTCCGCTGGTTTCAAAGTCAAAGTAACTCTTTTTAAAAAATATAATTAATACAAATTCACAAGTTTTGTTTGGTCATAACAAAGTACAGACACTCATGTTAAGTTGAAGTTAAACTTCAATGCTGGTTTACACTATATCAAATACTCTACTGTAATTAATGACTCTTATATAAACCCCTTGTACCGAGCCATTGAAACAATTTGAGTCTGAAGAATATTGATTCTCAAAAAAAAACAAGAAAATAACTACCGGTACTTAAACAGTGTTACTGTGTAGCAATATCACATGACTTTTACATCAATGATTACTAAAGGCTACAAATCCAAGACAAGATTTGTAAACTTTGGAAAACAAAAATAGCTGTAAGTACTTTATTTCTATACCGATTTCTATGAAACATATGCTAGTCTAAGGGAAACAAGAGACAACGGAAAACATATATGCCGCATGGCAGCCAAATAGTAAAAAAAGGTGAATATCACATTGACCTTTGACACACTGTATGTCAGTATGATCAACTGTTGCTGGCTAATACAGGGTGTCCCAAAAAACGGGGACCTAGGTTAAACATTCGTAACTTTGCGTCTATCATCAATAACACATTGTCAATATGACAAAGCATTAAGGAATAAACACAGTTCAAAATATCAGCATCAATATTGTGATTATATAGTGCAATACCCAGAGTTACCTCCCTTGTTTTCAATCACACAGAGCTACAGATAAGCTGCGTATTGGGGTAATTACCCAATTAATTTTCTTAAAAACCCAATTGATTTTGAGAGGAGGGAGTAAGAAAAAGCAATGACAATCTGAAATACCCAAATAGAAAAGGGTGTTATAGTGAACAAGAGGGCCCAAAGGGCCCTAGGTCACTCACCTGTCGAACTTGACCTAGATTTTGTTGAGATGATCATCGTCACCAAGTTTTTTACAGATTAGGTCAATATTGTGACCTCTAGTGACTTCACAAAGTTTTTATATGATTTGACCTTGTAACCTAGTTGTTGACCCCAGATGATCTAATATCGAACTTGACCTAGATTTTGTTGAGATGATCATTAGTGACCAAGTTACATAAAGATTAAGTCAAAATTGTGACCTCTAGTGACTACACAAAGTTTTTCTATTATTTGACCTTGTGAACTAGTTTTTGACCCCGGATGACCCATTATCGAACTTGACCTAGATTTTGTTGAGATGATCATTGTGACCAAGTTACATAAATATTCAGTCAAAATTGTGACCTCTAGTGACTACACAAGGTTTTTCTATTATTTGACCTTGTGACCTAGTTTTTGACCCTGGATAACCCAATATCGAACTTGACCTAGATTTTGTTGAGATGATCATTGTGACAAAGTTTCATAAAGATTAGGCTAAAATTGTGACCTCTAGTGTCTACACAAGCCAATTGTTGACGGACGGACGGACGACTGACGACGGACAAAGAGTGATCACAAAAGCTCACTCTGTCACTTTGCGACAGGTGAGCTAAAAATAGAACATAAAAGCTTATTTACCCTTTGAGTTTTATTAAATACCCAATTAAAATTTGTCAAAACCCAATCAAAATTGAAACTAGGGGGTAAAATACCCAATTGACCAAAACCTTATCTGTAGCTCTGATCACATGTTTCAGTATATTATCATACAGTGAACAAGGAATTTGAGTGTGTAACACTGTTTATAGAAAAAGATTTACATGCTGACCACAAGTGCCATCTCAGGTGTCCCATAGTCAAGGACAATGGACCTGCATACACTAATATTCGTCATGTATGGCAAACAGATTCACTATAGGGTTCATGTCCAAGCTATATCAGGCCACTTGCACTCAGGTATGAGGTCAAATGACAGTACTTTCTTGCGAACGTATCTTGTATTTGCTGCTGATTTGTTGTTATAAGTGGTTTATGCTTTCTTACAAATGCTGGCATACTAAATGCCTCTGGTATCTACAAATGAACTGTTGATTTAGATCAAAGTTCACCTTTGGCTTATTGCTACGCTTTCTGGTTGATTGTTCACAATAATAATACATTAATATTCATGTTTTGCTTCGTCGGTGATTGTTAATGAATATTTGGAAGGGGTCACTTCCTGTTTTAAAGGGAAACAGATAAATAAGTTCCTATTTTAGAAGAAGAGATCACTTTTACACCCTCTCACAAAAGAACAGTCAATTTCATTACAAAATAAATAAGTTATAAGTTATAAGGGTTTTAGGTAGGTCCCCGTTTTTTTGGGACACCCTGTACACCAGTCAATATTATGCCCGCCCGTGAGAGCGGCAGGGATACAGACGGAATTAGACAGACTAATCTTACCGACAGGCGGGAATAAGACGACCTTATCAACTCAGAGTCCCGGGGAATAGACTTTCGTCCGGGAATTTCTACACAGCGAAGGACAACAGTGATACTTTTATTCATGTTTTTATAAAATTACTCGGATGAAAAACTATGCCCCACAGTGAAGATATAGACAGTAAGCATTGTCTCCAGGGTGGGAATTTAGACATAATATGTCTAATTCCCCCTGGGTCGCCCGGCGCTCCCCTGGGCGTGCAAAATATTGACTGGTTCATAACCTCCATGTTAAGTTTGAAGATCACAGGGTAAAGCATTCTTGAGCTATTGAACGGAAACCATTTGGTCTGCCGACTGACCGTCAGACATGTGCAAAGCAATATACCCCCTGAGGGGCGTAGCCAGGCTTAAATTGATGTTACGCAAGCCTTGAACTTCAAGTTGGTGATTTTGATTGGGGGTCCTTGTGATTGTGAAATTTGTGGACTTTGATGTCATTTTAGCTATATTTATATATTACACTTCAAACTAATGTTACATGTTGTGCGTCTGTATCGCTGGCTAGGTCCCTGGGGAGGCATAAAAATCACCACCATTGAGATTCCCCGGGCTGGAGGATAGTAGTTTCAATTAAATTACTATTTGGATCAATTCAATAATTAGTTATTTATTAAATGAAATAATGAGACCAGTTTTCAAGGCTCCCAATGGTGACCTTTTAGTATTTGAAACTTCTCTTTATAATATAAGTTATTATTTACAATATTTTACAGTTAAAATGTCTTAATTTCTTACAGCATAAGAATTAAGAGAATTAAAATACCTGTTTTATAGATTGATAAATACACAATTTAAATCTATAACATTAAAATTCTGTGTTCAACTAAACCATGGGTCAACCCTGGGAAGATGCCCCCAAAAATTACTTAACATAAAAATTTCAAAGCGCCTCACTGATACGGATCAGGTAAAAGTTTTAAACTTCTTAAATTGTCTTCAAAAGTTCTCTAAACAATCATAATCACTTTAACAACCATATATAAACTAAGGAATAATTACGTACCTTCGAATTGTACCATAAGGTCCAACAATTTTGATAATTCACACGCTTAAAGATGACTCAGACTGCCATTCACTTTCGTAGTCTTTCTTTTGTTTATCTCAGCCTCGCTTTATCTTGAAAGCGCCTGGTGATGTAGATTTTCCCGCGAAATTAAATTGGTACATTCCCTGAAGAGTAGCTTCCCTTACTTTGAAAAAATGCCTCCGGGAACACGTGTTTTAAATATGTTATATGTAACTTTATTACTAATTTAGCAAGCAGGAAAATGAATTAATCTTCTTGGAATTTGATTAAATCTCATCAGGCTTGCATGTACAGTACGAACGTGGGCGGATCATAACAGCAATGTTGAAATCAGTTGTTGCGAGTTGTTTTAGTTTTGTCTGAACGAAGACCTAAATATATTTACATGTATATGTATAATTATTTAGGTCTTTGGTCTGAAAGTTCTGCCACGGTTTATTAGATTTTCTTCTTCTTCCATGTAGATCTACTGGTCTGTGCACTTGATATGCGTAATTACTAATTACAGACATGTAGCCACGCTGAAAAATTGAGAAAACTACCAAAACAACCATGATTTTGTAGGTAAATGTGCCTCAAAAGACCCTGGATAATATTTGCGTGGTGCATTATTGACAATATAGCAATTTGTCTCTGGATGCGGCCGTCACGGTAGCTCAAATTTATATTGAAGGTGTACAATCGAAAACTGATTGCAAACTATCCATGACGTACACATACAGCACTCACATCTATCACTGCAGTCGGGTCAAGACCACCGAAGCTCAAACTGAGAGGAGGTTCCATTCTGAGACAATTCTCAAGTTCTCACAAAGAATATATATCGTCGCCTCACTCTTAAAGTCTCCTATCTCCATTTTTGCCAAAAATGAGATAAATACACCATTCGATTAGCCTTACTTTGCTCTATCTTTTAAGCCCTTGATGCCATGCATATACGTCACATTAACCGATTTAGCGGGTCGTATTTTGCTCTATCTCCCGTTTTTCAACTGCTATTAGCGTGTACTTTGTCGTATATCCACCACATAGGACAGTTTAAGAGTCAGAAATGGTATGCACCAATCAATGAGCTTCAATTGCCCACGTGACTCCTGAAATATTTTGGAAAATGGCTGATTTATTGTTAACTTCCGGAGAAGAAATATCTTTGAACCAATGCCAGATTGAGTAAAAGATATATTGCATTTTGAAAATGTAAGTGTTATTTGTTAAAATATTTAATTGGAATACGTATCCTAATATTACTTCCTCTGTCAAATGTCACAATGTTCCTTTAATCAGTTTAAGGTACTTAGACATATTTTCGGATAGCTATTTTTCGGATAGGTTATTAATGTTTGATCTGTACAGATTGGCGCTGCTTATTGACACAATGTGTGCCAATGGACTAGATCAAGTGTAAGTATATACGATCATGTTTTGGTTTTCAAAATACAGTGTTGTCATACACTGGAATCGTCGCGAATAAGTTGCGATAAATGTTTATTTCTACATTCCTTACCTACTGAAATAATACTGCGTAGTATGTAATTCATCAGTATTGAATAAAAACTTCAGCTACAACTTAATATTTATTTTGCTTAATTAACCAGTACTAATTGACTAAAGTGGCCAGGACAGGCACAAAGTGTTTGGATCTTATAAGCCGAAAATTCGTGTCTTTTGCAAGACTGTATTGTTGCTTTCCCGTTGGTCTAACGTCTTGCGTATTAACTAAAATTTTGAAAGTCGTGAAATTTCAGGAGGTACATGTACATTCTATAATAGAATATAATAAAGAGTATTGACTCAAGCAATATTGCAATGTATATTAATTGACATTCAAACAGTGAGGTAAGACCAGGGTGTTCCTAGTTTATCGAATTCTGATAATAGTGACGAAGGCAATGGACGAGAGATGGTAAAACAAATAAACATGTGAAATGGAATTGAAAAAAACCAAAAAGAGTTTCATCTCGAATAGAACTCTTAAATAAGGATGATGAACATAAAATTATAATGCCAGTCAGTTTGTCCACCCACCCACATAAGTAGTCATCTCAAAACTTTAGGTTACCATACAGTCATACTAGAGAATGCATACAATGTCAAAATCATTTGCAAAATATCCCGCCATTTAAACAACGATTATACTATAAAAAAATAAGTATCATATAAATAGTATTATCTTAAATATTAGTTTAATTTGCATTGCTTTACTGTTTTTCAGCTTTAAGATGCCTTATATTGCGCTATCTCCATAAACGCACTTTAAGAGTGAAAAAATATCAAAATTTCTGGAAATTTTGCTCTATCTCCAAATTAATTTTGCTAATTACACGAATTCGCCTTTACAAATCATAAAAGTAATACCAAACTAATAATGTATTCGTACATATTCGAAAATTTGTTTTAATTCGGACGGAACGTTAAAAAGATATTTGAATGTGAATCTTCAAACCTTATTTTCTCGAAAAAGTGAAATTGGTAGATAGGACACTTTAAGACTAAGGCGACGATATGCTGACGAGTGTCTGGTCAAGGACAAGTTCCTGGTAAAGGCGGTGTTGATCACGTGTCTTGACAATAAGGTGTCCGCTGTGGTTTCAACAAGCCCATTCTGAATTATGTAAATCATGCACAGTACCCGGTTTCGTCTACGTAGGTGACTCTGAAGGGACTTCGATCTATTTCAGGTATTTCTATCAGGGTTCCCACGGTCACGGAAAAGTCAGGGAAAAACATATTTTTTCCAAGGTCAGGGAAAAGTCAGGGAATTATGAAGTTAGTCAGGGAAATTTAGAAATTGAGCAAAAGTCAGGGAATTTTTCATTGAAGCTGTCGCTAAGTGTAATTTCCTATGAAGAAAATACGACTGAAAAAAATTCTCGCTCGCTCTGCTCGCTCAGAGTATTTCTAAGCTGTATTAAATTAATGTTAATCAACATACTGCTAACCTGAACTCTTTTGTTCCATATAGAGCAAATATAGCCTCCTTTTCTCTATTTTCTTGCCATATTTTGCTCTAACAAAAAGAAGCCGATGTCGCCCGATCGCTCTAAAAAGTCAGGGAAAACTGCTCTTCGGTCAGGGAAAAATCAGGGAAAAGTCAGGGAATTTTGTCTTAGAAAATTTGTGGGAACCCTGTCTATAAGTGGGACACTTCTCGTCATTATAAACATCTCCAGGCCCCAGCTGTCAAGGAATGTTATACTTGAGACTTAGTGTTGATTGTTTTGCCACTATATATAGTCTGTTGTTATTATTAAAGGATCAAACTACGTTTTTAAATTGCGCGGATGTGTTAACACTCGATCTGAAGGAACACATTGAGTAAAGTCCCGAATATCGCAATTCGGGGTGGGGGGGGGGGGACGTCCTATCCTAAGGACAGCCAACACGACCAGCAGGAAGTTTACACAAGTATAAATGGAGGTTCGTGCAAACGCCTCGTCTCAGCCAATCATAACGTAGGGATTTGCTGTACTTGGAATTATTATTGAATATTCAGCAATGTAACTTAGCCACTTCAATGTGTAAAATATAGTAAAAAATCGGACAGGGAAGGAAGCACTCAACTGAAACAGCCGAGCACAGAAAACATAAAAACAACACAGACCATATTTACACGGCCCAATGCCCAACGCACTAATACACGATAAAATGTCATTAACCGCGGAAAGTCTTAAGTTTCAGCTGTCAACAAGTCGGAAGCCCAAGACCGAACTGTCGAAGAAAAATCGTACGTCCAAGTACCAGTGGTAAAAAGGCTGGAAGACTAGTTTCAGCTATCAAAAAGTCGAAAGTCCATTAAGTCCCTGCTGTCCAAAAGCTGAAAGACTACTTCCTCGATAATAAAGCTGAATTACCAAGTCTCGGCTTAAGTTTCAGCCGTCAGAGGTTCTAAATAGTTTAAGAATAACAGTAAATGGAAACTGTTTTTTGATAATAGTACAGTGTATATAAAAAGAAACCACATACAAAAGATAAGCAAAATAATCACTTTATTTATCAAAGCATGTACATCACATACAATTTAACAAAAACAAACGAGACAAGTTTTAATAAGCAAAGCACAAACAAGTAAAAAAGCAAACAATAAACAATTCAAATGCAAAGTGAAATCAGAATTGACAAAATAATAATGATGAACTACGGGGTACTTTTTACTTACATAGCTTAATTCCACGTAATTCTACATATCGCTGACTAAGAATAAGAAGGTCGTACGTACATAAACGCTGTTTTGAGAAAAAAAAATGCCTGAAAACTACTCTTTATTAATGGAAAAACAAGCGTTTTCAACTTCAGTTTGGCCAACATGGCCTTTTCCGATTTTCACGAAAACACGCTGATAAGAAGCGCCTTGAGATGCAAATTTCAAATATGAATGGGTCTTATAAAGTCGTAAGTTACGTAAGAACTTACGACCTTCTCATTATAAGCCCATCGATAAACACATTTCTTATACGCAAAATTTTCAAGTGCGTTTTGCAAATCGATTATAAGCTGTTGCTGCGTCCATTTACGTAAATCTCGTCTGCCCAAATACAGGGCACGTATCCTAGTGTAACAAATAGACACATTTCAGTGTGACGTCACAAGCACCTGTAACTGTTTACCTGTTTGGATGGCAGAAAGGGGCCAACATTTATAAACAAACATAGGCACAGGAATAACTTTTTTATATATATAATATTTTTTTGGCCGAATTTCAATATATTTAAATCCACGGAAAGCGTTTGATTTTCATATTTTTAAAATGTTATTGGTTCAATAGTTTTATAGTTCAAACGTACACAAATAATTAATTTAATTAACCAAAATTATTCATCAGGTTCACCACCAACAACTATTTTAAATCCACCACCTGAAGCTCGACATCTTTAAAACATTTGCATAAAATAACCACACACTACATACACGAGCGTATATATGAGTATTTCAATCATTGGTTTTATAAAACTAGAACTGCCACAGAGTGACTTATGATGCCCCTACATAGCGGTTTGTCTATGTACGAGCGTATATATGAGTATTTCAATCATTGGTTTTATAAAACTAGAACTGCCACAGAGTGACTTATGGTGCCCCTACATAGCGGTTTGTCTATATACAAGCGTATATATGAGTATTTCAATCATTGGTTTTTTAAAACTAGAACTGTCACAGAGTGACTTATGGTGCCCCTACATAGCGGTTTGTCTATTATGAGTATTTCAATCATTGGTTTAATAAAACTAGAACTGCCACAGAGTGACTTATGGTGCCCCTACATAGCGGTTTGTCTATAATGAGTATTTCAATCATTGGTTTAATAAAACTAGAACTGCCACAGGGTGACTTATGGTGCCCCTACATAGCGGTTTGTCTATTATGAGTATTTCAATCATTGGTTTAATAAAACTAGAACTGCCACAGAGTGACTTATGGTGCCCCTACATAGCGGTTTGTCTATTATGAGTATTTCAATCATTGGTTTAATAAAACTAGAACTGCCACAGAGTGACTTATGGTGCCCCTACATAGCGGTTTGTCTATATACAAGCGTATATATGAGTATTTCAATCATTGGTTTTTTAAAACTAGAACTGTCACAGAGTGACTTATGGTGCCCCCATATACCGGGTTGTCACATATGTATGACACACCACATCAATAAGAAAGTCTGCCACATGATGGACGACAATCGTACATTGATTTTGAAATTCAACAATATATGACAAAGTTATGGTCCAGAAAACATTAGTTATGGTTATTTCTGTCATTTGAACTTTAAGCGTGATATTGACCTTGCGATATTGACGTGATTGTTTCGCATGCCACACCGTCTGCTAGTAGTAAACATTTGTGCCACATTATTAGCAAATTCAACAAGCTCTGACAAGCTCAAGTATGGCCATTGTTTAGCTTTGAACTCCAAGAGTGACCTTCACCTTTAAAATAGTGACGTAATTATTTCGCATGACACATTATTTCTTATGATGGTTAGCAAATGTGTCAAGTTATTAAAAATCCTTCAATCATGATGTATGAAGAAGTTACGACCTGCCGGACAAATTTCGTGACAAACCGGCGGGCAGACAGACCGAACGACCGACAAAGTGTCTCCTACATAGCCCCCTACCAATGATAGTGGAGTATAACTATCATAATATATCAACATGGATTTATACAGTTTATAAAATAGTTAAAAGCAGATCATCCATGTACAATGTCGCGCCACAAGTGCACGTCCAAACGTCGCTTAATTTGAGTGGATAACTAAATGCCGTTTTAAACTTAAATTCTAAAATGTGTATGAATTGTGTCAATAAAACCATAGTATTATTGGCCTATATAATGACGCCTTGTTTGAGACAATAAACTTCAAAGATGCGCCAGTGGTGTGCGTTCATTTTGAGGTAAACAAACATGGTCAGAAGGCAGAATGAACGCAGCGCTTATATAAACGACAGAAGCCTCCGTATCATTGTACTACCCAGGAATCAGACAAACAGACATAATGGGGAAAAATAGTAAATTATCCCCCTTACTACTCTCTAAAACTCCACCGGTCCTATCATGCGGATTACTCTGTTTTATCCCTGTTTTGTTTATTGCACATGGTAGTAATTAGGCTGAAATATTTGCAACATTAATTATAAGATCAAATAATAAATTTGGCTACATGTTGTTTACACACCATGGTATATAAATTTTTATGGCCCTAACATATTAGGTAATACAGAAGTGAGAAATTTCATATCTAAAATCAATTATTTTTCAGTTAAAAACAAGGATAAAGTCCGAGGATCTCAACTAGTTAGGACCTGTATGCTAATTGGTCTACCTCGCGCTTTATCTTACACGGGAGATAATTTATATGTCACTTATGTCTCTCATTATCACACAAGTTAGCCATTCGCCGAGATCCAGCTAATCCTGTAAAGGTTTTCACAGACGCTTTTTGCGCAAACGCATCACATAAACGGCATTTGGACATTCACTTATAGCACGGCGCGGGTACTAACCACGATACACTGCTTCTCAGTGTACACTGTACTGTTTTCATATGGCTCTGACGGAACTGGAAACCGATGTAACGCTCGGACGGAACTCAGATGTCATATCGGTTTTCAGGTCCGCCAGAGCCTTATGAAAAACCATAGAGCCTACATTCTCTGACGGAACTGATAAGCGTGATATCGGGATAAGTACCGTGTATATCAACATTGCAAAGTATGGTAAACGGGTCATATAGTCTGAACAACATTTCAACAGAGGCAAGTACTTAATAATAGTATAATAAGTTAAGTTACACGTTTTCGTGGACCGCTTTCAGCAATTTAGCCGCTCAGTCACCCTTAGACATTTAACTTCCCCCGTTCATTGGGCTACATACTGAGAAAACATGCGTTGCAGTCTCCCAGGGTAGACTTTCTCCTGGATTTTGTAATATCAATTTCTGTAAAAAGATTCTTCACCAAAAATACTATGTTATCTATAGTCTCTGATTTACTTGTGGACACAATTGAGAAAATTTTAAGATTTAAGAAAAATCTTAAGTTTTCTGCTAAGATGCTTTGTCAATACCACACTGGGCCGGTATTTATAAAGCATCTTAGTAGAAAACTTAAATATTTTGACTTCAGTCAAAAACTTGCAATTCACATATTTCCTGCAAATTTAAGAATATCTCATGCTTCCTTAGTGATTATTGTAGCTCTCTACACAATGCATAAACGCTATAGTAAAGATTAATAAACTGGTTTGTATTATTTAGCTAATACCCTGAGGAAAATTTTAGGATTTTAAGAAAATTCTTAGTTTTCTACTAAGATGCTTTATAAATACCGGCCCAGGTCAGATCATGCAATCGTGAAGGCTCGGTCATTTCCGTTTATGTCCGGTAAACATAAAGGCCGAGGTGATCAGAATGTGGTAAAATGACTGGTAACTTAAGAGAATTTAGCATACAATTTATTCAAATGTCAGAAGCAAAGGCAATGGTTTGTGTATCTATTTGTTTTGGAATTACTTGTTAAGAAAATGAACATTGGCAATGACTCGGCGGACAATAAGCTGGACTGCAGCTTAAGCAACACCACTTGCCCATGCCTCGTACTGCATCATAAGGCGACACTACTCTACAAACATCATAATAAGGATAATAAGGATAAGGTAAATCACCACAGTTATAAACACTTGTCGTCGGAGGAGGTGTTGTTGTTGTCGTCGGTGTTGTCGTCGTCGTCGGCGTGGTTGTTGTCGTCTGGGTGGTTGTTGTCGTCGGCGTGGTTGTCGTCGGCGTGGTTGTCGTCGTCGGGAATGTTGTTGTTGTCGTCGTCGGCGTGGTTGTTGTCGTCGGGGTGGTTGTCGTCGTCGGGGCTGTTGTCTCCTCCGTCGAAAATGTTGTTGTTGTCGTCGTCGGAGAGGTTGTTGTCGTCGTGGGAGTTGTTGTCTCCTCCGTCGGGATTGTTGTTGTTGTCGTCGTCGGGAATGTTGTTGTCGTCGTCGGAGAGGTTGTTGTAGTTGTCCCAGATGTTATTGCAGACATTGTTGCTGATTGGCTCGACGTGGAACTACTTTGTGTTGTGGTAGTTGTGCTGCTTGTGGTTTGATTAATTCTTATGTCTGCGCAGTTGATAAATTGCTCTTGGGGTCCACACCCTATACAGCATGTTGTATTATCATCCGGAACAACACAACCATGACTGTTTCCTGTAACCATGTAATGTTGTGATTCAGGTGGAATAATATAATAACAAAGAAAAAAGTCCTATTAAAATAGTACCATAACATTTGAAATTTTTGATTTTTAGAGTTGATTTTAAATTCGTGGTAAAAACATTATGTCATTGAAACGATACTATAAATATAATTGTGCCATAAATAGGGATGCTATGTTATAAGATATTTTTGTAAACAAAAGGAATAAAATGCTGCGATGAGGTTTTGGTATTTGCTGACAGCACAATGTTATTATACCGCGTGTGCCATGTCTAGATTTGTACAGAAAATATTGTCAAAATCAAAAGAGATTCGAACATCAACCAAGTCTATTTTTGGTTGCATAAATACTGTTCATAGCTACACATGTTTACCAGTTGTGAAAGCTCGTCGATTACTCGTAGTTAAAATCGTATTGCAGTAGTTCATTTGTTATACCCCCCCCCATTCCGTATCTGACCATATAAACCCAGAGAAGTTTTGATGCTAGAATGACATATTATGCCAAGTTCTATACAAATTAGTTCAGATCTTGGACCTACAATGTACATAGATATTTAAATAAACGTTGTACTTTTCGTACAAAAACAAAACAACACAAATATAATACTTGTAATTATAGATTTTAAATCATTAGAAAGTGTTTCCATGGAAACTGTCAGTTTACCTGTATTGTATTTCCATTGTAGGACACAACGTGTACAATTTGTAACGCTTGCCGGAAGTTGTAGGGAGTAGTTATATAACCCATCCCCAGCACCATCATCTAGTACTGGTAGAAACATACGTGTTGTAGTTGTGTTGACCAGCTGTAGTACGTTGTTGTCCAAACACGACTGATTGACTCTCGCTGTGGCATTTGGTAGCACACACAACCTTGAAGTAATTCAATAATAAACATTTTTATACAACTGTTGTAAAATCATTTATTTTAGCGGGGTTTTAATTTTCACGGATGTTAGTAAAATGGATATTTAGCGGTCTCATAAATTCGTGGATTTAAGAGAGTGTGAGAAAATCTCTTGTCACGTATTTTTGAGGTGAATTGTTCGTGGGGACTTAATTTCGCGATCTAGTTCATCTAACGAAAATCATTCCGCCACAAATATTAAAAGTAAATAGTTCTACAGTATTCAGGAGTGTCAATAGAGACCAATTAAAAATCCTGAAAACCACATGCGGCCGACCATTTTTGCCAAACAAGAGGCATTCAACCACATTGTTTGGTGATTTAACTCAGATTGTATTAAATAAAATCCTCCAGAGCAAATTAAACTGACCATAACTTTGCCATTTCTTGAGATAATTTGGTCAAATAACATTTATTTAGGTCAGAATGCATAGCTCTTTCAGGATAGATAAATCCGGAATTCCGGATAAATCAGGAATATTGACACCACTAAGTATTAGGTAAATAATCAGTACACATATTAGTATGACATTTGTTTCTCGAACGTGTTTTGGCCGTTTCTCCTTCATCATTAGAGAGGTTGCGATGCGAACGTGTACGTCTACTTGTACGTGTAGCTACCCGTACATGTTTAAGTACACGTTGCAATTAGATTTGACTTGCGAAACACAACGCGCACATGTAAAATCACATGACAGTTGTAACATGATTTCTTCGTGAATAGATAATGAGTGTTTACATCAGCTCAATAAGACTACGGCCGATGAAATATTAGGTTTTCCGTGCATACGCATACCTGTGTAACATAGTATACATTAAGTTTCGTCTGTCACACGTTCGTTACTTGTAGAAACTACACATACCTGGATGACGAAATTCGCAAAAACAGTTTTCACGTACACGTACATGTTACACGTTGCCTTTCGCAACCTCTCTAATATTATCATCGTGTACATGTCTTTACGAGGGGTCAATCACTATATAGTTTGAACTATTTTGATACCCCTGAAGAGCCTGTTAAAGGCGAAATGCATTGGGTTTTTGATTAAATAATTGAGTTTTGATACTCATTTCGTCATTTTCTTATTTTGATATATATAGTGATTGACCCCTCGTAAAGATATATATATGTTTTTCGCTTTTGCAACAAGTGATATAACCGAAACAGTTCGTACCGAAATTCAAACCAGCCCTTATGAAAGGCTGTTAACCGAACGGTCACATTCATGACTCCACCGCTAGTGTAGTTTCCGGTTATTATATTCTTAGCGTACTTTCCACCATATTCATTTGGTTTCTCGTCAAGATCCCACGCGTCTCCGCACACACCACATTTCCCGCCATTTTGAGTCCACTGACGCTGAAAATGTAAGAAATCAACATTATGTTAATAAAACCAGAAACTATAGATAAAATGTTACAAAATGGTAAGTTTTTAGGAATTTTTAAAGTTACACAGGTGATTTGATATGTTACAGAGGCAGTTGTCTAGCTCTGTTATCTATAGTATTTGATAAAAAGTAATGAGTGCGTCCACCAGGACGATAACGATAAGTTTGTTATCGTTCGTGTTTAGCCATAACCTTTTTGTTTGTGGAAGAGTTACTTCCCTTAGACTTATGTACGACATTATGAATGCTTTGTAACACGATAATGTAATCACACAAATTCGTCAATATACATAGCGTTCTATTAATCGTTATTGGACGTTAAAGAAGTATCATTGCATGTTGGCGAGCGTTTCATTCAGCTCAAATGTAGGTTATAAGTGTAATTTTACAACACCTTATATTCCGACCTGATTCATATAGTTCGATCTAGACTGAACAGCGTAATGCAGATCATATCGTTCACATTACACACCATACATAGCTCCAGGATACAACAAGAAGTAGATCACTACAATGGCGGATCAGACAAATGTTTAATTAAACCAACAATGCGTGAAATGTATTTAAAGAATCATGTCCATTAATTTTTATCACTAACACAAACTAGACTAAATCAATTCATTGATAACAGTGCATACATGTTTAAATATTGATCTTTTTTAATCAGTAACTGCTTCCGGCGACAAACGTACGGTGTATTCTTACTCGAGCCTGAGCTTTTGTTTCAAGGTCAAAAACCACCAAATATATTTGTTCTTTAACTCAATGTAAAGTTACCAATGTCAGTCCCCAAAAATGTCAACTTTTTGTCCATGTCCTCTCAAACTCTATTGATCAATAGAAATACTAGTAGCTTCCAGCTACATGACAATGAAAAAACAGGAGGGGGGCATGTATAACATAAGAAAAAAATATCTGTACGTCACACGCACGGATTGACTCCAAGTCCGTTTGCCACTACACTACTTTCATTCGTATCTAGGCCAGAAGGTCAAATATTCCTAAATACAGTCAACTCTCATTATCTCGAATTTCACGGGACCGTGGAAATTACTTCGACATAACGAAAATTCGATATAAGCGAGTTCTTGATAACGAGAGATGAAATGTGTGCAAAGGATGTAAACCAATTTCATGATTCCGATGCAGATATGTTAAGACATACCACCATTTCCAGTCAAACCTAAGTTTTCTAAAACGGGACTACTCGAGTCTATCTGATTTTTGTCCGCGTGGGCATTTGGTGGTTACTTACCTCAAATGATACGCATTTATCTTACACTGATGGCGTATGGATGTTCAATAAGAATTTATACAATTTAATGATATGTCTTGATACCTCCGTTTCACAGGCCTGCCATAATAAAATCATGCAAAAGCCTGAGATTCTAGCAAACATTGAATTAAAGCGCGCAATGCTGGCAAATTCAATATTTTGCGCTTAGCGCGCGAACCGCTTAGTTCAAGCCGCTTAGCGCGCAAACCGCCTAGTTCAAGCCGCTTAGCGCGCAAACCGCCTAATTCAAATCGCTTAGCACGCGAACCGCCTATTATATAGGCCCTCCAAGATCAAAAACCACTTCATTTAATTTGATAAAGCCATGCAAGTAGTTGTTCTGTAATATTTAGGTCTTAGAATAAATACCAAGAGGGAATTAATTAGAGCTCTACATTTCCTGGTAGCCTTGTCCAGAGACTCATATAAATCTATAAGTCTCTGCCTTGACTAAGCAAATTTAAAAAAAAAAATATTTCCTCAATTCTAATAAATTAATTAGCAAAAATATTTTACTCATGTTGATCAAATATCGACAAGTATTTCAATAATTTTCGATTATATGTACAATTTAGCTTAAAAAGCAAATTAATAATATAAAAATGCAGAAAAAATGTCTGTAAAAGACCGACTTTAAAATCATCTATGTCAAAAAGTCGTTTTATATATTGAAAATGAAAGCGTTCAAGTGAGACAGATCTAGTATATTAAATCTGAATCACATTTGGGGAACAATGGGAGGTGGTAAATTTTATGACACCCGCTTCCTGTTAATTGCTTTATCACCAATTACCGACTGTCAATATACACTATGAACCATGTACGCTACGATTTTATGAAAACGGTATACACTGTGGAGAACTATGTATGCTTTGATTTTCTCAAGATTGCCGGTAAATTGGACCTCAAAGCCGGTGAGCCTGTAGTCGCATCAGATTGCCGGTAATTACCGGCTCAATGCCTGAGAAATGGCAGGCCTGGTTTCACTAAGACTGATTGCCTACAGCAAAGTTCCGCCGTATTTACTAGGGACTTCCTCCGTTTTACTAGGTAGTTGTGTGTCCAAAAAGGAACTTTACAGTTTCAGTGTCTATTTATCAACTGTTTACATTCTGCAATCGCAAAGTAAATTAAAAATATTCTAAAAATATCCGAATTATAATCTTAAAAACTGGTACCAGACATGTTTTACACCTATTGTGTACACATTTTCTTTGCGATAGTCACAATGTAGAGGTTTGATGAATATACACTGAAACTATAAACTTTATTTTTGGACACCCCGTACTAGGTAAATATTTACCCGTACATAGATACAGATCCTACTGCGTTATAATGTTCATAATTAATGCACGAGATGGATTTAACACACATGACACTAGATGCATATGTTATACCAGGAATGCGACACCTGAATAGTACGTATTTATGCAATGTTGTGAACCATTTATGCTTCTCGATTAAAAGTCTCAAATGAATGCACTTCTTGAGCGTGTATTATGATAATGATATAAGTCCGCTGTCGGTGTTGAAACCAACTAAATAAGAGGATAAATAAGTATTGAATAAATTTCTGGAAATAGGTGAATCATACTGAAGAATTCTCCTCAAGCGGGTATCGGTTGAAAAATCAATAATCAAGGGACGCTAATGTTACAGTGTGTCTTTTGTCTCGCTTTACTTCCCTTGACGATTATCGATTTTGATGTTGACAGGTTTACGTGCAGACAGGCGTTATAAAAACGAACACGAATACGAAAGTTTATTTTGCATAAAGCATAATAGAATGCTTATGCCAAATTACAGAGATGAATAACGGTGTTTACAGTGTAGTGCAAAAGTATTCTGTCAATTTAAATATTTCTATATTAATTTATTTTCATTTCCATCTTGTTATGTTTATATGCATGCGCATAATTTGTGTTTGACTATAAACATGTTGTTCTATGCTAATAAACTTTATGATACGTATACATATGATCATCTGTCCTTCCATTATTATACAAAATATTTAATTGAATTATAAGAGACATTTAACGTAATAACACTCATATTTAGCATCACATGAATTACATTGCATCAACATTTACGCAAATAACACTAAGTGACTGAGCTAAGATTTCGAAATTTGTAAATATTCCACTTATGCACACGTAAAATATCATATCAACCCGTTCATGTTTATATATACATGTAACTTGTGATAATGCGCAAATAGCATAAATCTAAAAAATAAAGAAATTATCTTATACCACGCACGTTAATTTTATTAACATGCGTGCTTATACTAGCAAGATGAAATACTAGTCATTTTAAATTGTGTTTCAGTTTTTAAGTTTTTTTTTCAGTACCTGATTAATTGACATATAAATATATATAACGGAAATTTGTTTTGCATGAAGCATAATACAATGCTTATATGGCAAATAAATACAAAATCAAGAGATTAAAATCGATGATATATGATGATGAAACAACAATCTGTAGCCACGCGTTACATATTGATACCAGGGATTGTTAAATCCGGTGTTTGTTTAGCGCGTGTCAGTTTTATGGGGGTAATAAACCTACATTGGTCGCTGACACTGTTAGTTAACTTTATAGAGATTCTGTGTTTAAAAGAAATTAAATATACATGTATAAATTATATATATTAATATCTGAAAATTATCAATTGTTATATTTTTTGAAGTATTTTAAGTGTGATGTTGCCATGTTTTAACAATTTATTAAAATCAGGTTTTGTTCTTTTCGACATTTATACTAGGTTATTGTCATACACACTTTATAATAAAAATAATTATGAAGAATTTCAATAAAACAGTAAAATTGGGATTTTAACTAACTGTTTCCTAATTGATCTGATTCATATTATTGTGTTTTACCTTTTTGACGAATGATGCCTTTTTTGGCCACTTTTGATGGTTGTGTATTGAAGCTTTAGACGTTCATCATTTTTCTACTTATTAAATCATAAAGTTGATTATTTATAGTATCAGTTGTGTTTGATGCAAGTATTTCCATTCGTTTACTACATGTATGTAATTTCCTATTGCTAAGGAAATTGTTTAATTTTGTACAAAAAATCACAGGTAAAACTACAACTGCTCATATTGATACACCCCAACCACTTATATAAAGTCTATTACTTGTTGTTGTTATTAAAACAGTAACAGTATGAAACAGGCGATAACCGATATACTCGCGATAGTGCGATCGTCTGCCAAGCTACTACAACAACAACAACTGTTAAGAATGACAAAAATTGTAAATTTTAGTCAAAAAGAACCTTTCAATAGGCGATCTTAATTTTAACTTAAAATAACGAAATATATATCATTCAAAAGGTAATTTTAATAACTGTAAAGAACCATTTGCACCTAAGGGTTGACTTTGAGTTAAGTTATTTAAAATCCAGGTTAAATATACCCATGTTTGGTCATACGCTCAGATTGTATATAGACAAAGAAGGAAAAAATCACTAGCAAAGTGGTATAAAATATCTTCAAAATAGGCGATCTTAATATTTATTAAGATACATGAAATTAATATCACCTAATGTGTAAGACATTAAAGATTACAGATCTTTTTGCACCTAAGAGTTTAATTGTCTAGTTTTTCGTTATTAAGAAAAACCTATATTGCCCCTTCTTATTTCTATATAGAAAAAAAGAGCGCTATCGATTAACCGCTTGAGGAGAATTCTTCCACATGAAACTTAAAAAACGAGCATTGGAGGGCATTGACTTCGATCATGGGATTCTGCATAATTGAAAGTAACTTTTTTGGGGGATTTTTTTCACTTCTGTAGAGCCTGTGGGATACAATCGCATTGTATCCTGTCTATATTTTAATACAGGCTGAACAGTACTGAACATTCCCCCCCCCCCATTTTTTCAATTAAAACATGACTTTCATATAAGAGAGATAGTCTCACCACAGGGAGACTTGGATGTAGGTTTCCAATGACCAGGTGAAGTAAGAATGTCGAAGAACGACTTAACTGCTGAAAGCAGCCCTCGAAAATTGGTAAGTCAAATTTTTGGTCATATACTTTAACTTGTTATAGTCTGGAAATGACAATTGTAACTTTACGTTGAATTAATTAAACTATAGGTTAAGGACCTATACGAAACATATACTCGGTCAGCGTTCCGTGATGACGTCATGTCTTCCAAGCTGGCATCAAGTCTGGGGAAGTGTTTAATTTTCTAACAAGGATCACGACACATGGATGCCTTTAAAAGTTACGAATGACAATGTCCCCGAAAGGGGTTAGGCAATAATGGTAGGTAGATAAATAAACGTTTGACAAACGTGAATATGAAGCAAACAGTAAATGAAATCTACTTACCGCAAAACCGCCGCAGAATAGCTCCATGTCATTGTAATTCGTTTCTGCGCCAGGGAATTTATTGCCTAATCTCCATATTGAAGAGCGCTGAACTGGTTCCATCAAGCGTCCATGAGACAACACGTGATTAATTCTAGTAAACAAAATGGCGACAAAGATCAGGAACATTAGATTCACAGCCGACATTGTTCTAATAATTAATGTTTCTGTCTCGAACTTTGCCAAAATAAATCTAATATTCCACTTAACTTATTCCGATCTGAATTTCGGGATTTTTATAACCAAAATGTTAATATATCTATTTGATTTAAGGATTTTAGAAACAGTATACAAATAATCTCGCCGAAATCTACTTGTATATTGTTATTATACCAAAGTTAACGATCACCACAGAGTGCAGACGGCGTATTCTGATTAAAATCTAGATTTAAACTTCCTTTTTATAGCCATACATCCAGCCTTATACACCCGTTGACTTAAATTATGACGTCAGGGGTATTATTTATAGCTAAATACGGGTAGATGGTCGAGTGCTTTCGAGCGTAAAGCGTATACTAGTACACTAAATCGTCATGACACACTATGATTAAGAAATAATTTTCATTCCATTAAGAAAAACGTCATTTTTTCACTATTCGACCAAGCCCCATTAATAGATAGATTTTACTGCGTGCTTGAGCATTTAGTTTCAACAATTTTTGGTCATAAAACGTCATTGTTTGCACCAGCCGACCAAGCCTCATTTGCTGATATTTTACGGCATGATTTGTTTACATATTTTTTGGTCATACATCGCTTCAGTGTAATTATTTTACATTTTATGAAATTAATAAACATGTTTATTTATAACTGAAGCCTTAACAGATCAAATAAATCTGCATTAGTTGGTTTATACAAATTACTTATTTATTTAAGGAAGATTGTGAAACAAGTTTTCCAACTTGGCATATATTAATCACTCTCGACACCTCATTCCTGATGATACCCATCGCCAAGAGGGAATGAGAGAAGAGAAGCCAGTTTCGCTTTTATGCTGAATGTCTAGCAAGGTAATTTCTGGTACCATTTTTATTTCGTCTCTCGTATGACGTGGCCTTGGATCCAACTCGCGACCTCCCGCACTCAATGCGGACGTTCTATCACTAGGCTATCTGAAATAGTTAAAGACAACTACCATCCACTTGATAGATGGAAACATTATTATGGATCGTATAACCCAGGCTTCGCACAGGACACAACATGAACAACACCAATATGTACACAAAACTGAAACCAAAGCACTCATGTAGTGTGTCATACCAAACAATAAAACACATACGAGCGTTCTTAGCGTAGCGTGTAGTTAAACGCATGGTATCGGCACATTGGCGATATTCATAATTCTATACAAGGGCGCGAATCCAGCCTTTTGCGTTTTGTTAATATTTTGCCCCGATTTTTTTATATCGACGAATTAATTTTATCACACTTTTTTGCGATAAAAGAAACTGGCTTATTATAACCGAACCGAACCGAACAGAACCGAACCGAACCGAACCGAACCGAACAGAACAGAACAGAACAGAACAGAACAGAACAGAACAGAACAGAACAGAACAGAACAGAACAGAACAGAACACTATAGATACGCTATGTTTTTTTGCTGACATGTACCAGTATATTGAATGCAAACTTTGTCCGGTAATTTCCAGCTTCATAGGGTGAACTCAATCATTGTGTTCTGGATTACAAATGCGAGTATTTTAGTCATTGTGTGTATTTAATCACCGGTACGAGCATAAGCATTAATATACATAATTAAAAAAAAATCTAGGCATTGTAGGGATTTTAACTCATAGTGAATTGTATACTTTTTCAAACTTTGTTGAGAAACTTAAACATTAGATTTATAAAACGGTTGCCCGATCATACGTCTTATGAAATAAATTATTTAATGTACTAGACTAAGCTAAGTACGTAGATCTATCTATTAAACCGATTTTGACTGTTTGGGCTGAAATAAAATGTTGTTTGTTTCTCCGACCGCTACCTAGTAGCTACCCAACTAAATTCCCCTTTCTCCAGATACAAACTAGAAATAAAATCAGAAAATGATGTTTAAGGAAACAAATAGCGAAAGTTGCTCAAATATTACTTCTGTAAAAATATATATAACTGCTGGTTTGACAAGAATATAGATTTAAGATTTTCTTTAATTTAGAAGAGTAATCACAATGAAGCAAATTGCAAAAGAAATTGTGTTCTTATCTTATGTTTTAAGGAAGTTATGTAGCTGTTTTTGTAGAGTCCCTGACGTCGCAAGGGTCACGCAAACGTTATTTCAAGTATCCGCAACAAGTATTTCATAGATGCAGTGCCGGTTTGATCAATTCTATACAAAAACATTTAACTTTGTAAACCGGTATCGAATTTTAGTATTATGATTTAACTTTTAAAATATACATCGAAATTATAAATGATTCATACATGTTTATATAAACCTAATCCAACCTACGTACCTACCCAACCTGAAATGGCAGGAGCAGCGGGGAGGGGGAAACAAACAATATGATACTTTAGGCCCTTAAAATATATTTGCCAATTATAATACCATTAAAGTAAACACCAGACTTCCTGGTTCACGTGTTCATGTATAATCATAATGTACAATGGCATGTTTGTTCGCGTTTGGGAGGTTGTGCAACGATATGTGTCATTCTGATCACCTCGGTCTTTGTGCTTCATATTTACCGAAGATACACGGAAATGGCCGAGTTTTCACGATTGATGAATGTGTTCGATGATTGAAGACCTGAACTGTTACTGTAAGTTGTCTGGTATACATCACCGTTAGTAAAATTATGATAAAACATGTACGACGTATCAATACCACGTGACTTTTGGCTACAAATCCAAGACGAAATTTGCTTCGCTTCGAAAACAAAAATAGCCGTAAGTATATTATTATCTTCCATCGATTTCTATTAAACATTCGCTAGTCTAAGCGGGAAAATTATATGCTTTTTCCGCGAACTATAGGATCTTTTTCAGCATCATGGCAGTTTTTCCAACACCCTGTGGAACCTTCGGAGTGTCGGACTACAGTCTCAAGTCGCCTTTTTTCCAAGGTTTCACATAGATCGCCAAAACCCACATTTGCGTTTGAATTGTTTCAAGATGGCGCAGTGTAAACAAAAACAAAAGCGAACTAGCGATAGTTCGACTAAAGTTAAACCATTGAAGGTTTTCGCGGTCTCTAATGTAACTATGGTTACCATGGTTAGCGCCAAAACCCAGCCATTATAAACAAGCATATTTTAAAACAGTATCCTTCCACCTTAATTCTATATTGCACCAAAATGCATGGGGATGTATTTATTTTCATTGACGTCACAAAAACAAAGATATGGGCGTTGAGATGATATTGACTGTAATTTAATAAGGTCATTATACCCTGCACATCTGAGGAGTGGGCAAACAACCGAACACGTGGCGATATCCACCTGTGATTAAAACACATTTTTGAGGTATAGCTTTACATTTTTATGCGATCAAAGTGGTGTTATGAACCCGGATGTGAGCAAAGGTCAGATTTTGGGTACACGAGATGCTGGTTCGACTTACCTTTCTCTTCTTATATTACGTTACGCTAGTGATTTACAATATATTATTCTTGTTCTTCCGTGTTGTTTCTACGAATAAAATGAATATCATGTTGTCAGTTCGTTGCTTCTATTCGTTGTCGCCACCGGGAGTCTACATTGGTGATATCCCCGGACGAATGGTAGTAATTTAAGATTTGTGGATGACGATTTTTAAGATATATTGTGAATATATAGTGCGTTTCTATATGAAAGTGACACATTAGGGGTAGCCAGTTCATTTATCAGCCCTCAACACTAACACGCTCGCTTGGAATGAGAAGGTTGTACGTGAGTACACAATCGATAAACAATAACTCTTTACTGGTGAAAAACAAGCTTTTTCAACTTCAGTTTTGGTCAACTTGATTTTCATGAAGAAAGGCTTATAAGGCAACCTTCTCATTCTAAGCCAGCTTGTTAGTGGTGAGGGTCAGAACTAAAATTAGCTACTCCTAGTTTGTCTATCAATCTTTACTTGACTTTAGATCAACTCCTCTATGAATATAGTTTATTTGCTTTTATTTATCCACGCCACCGGACATCCAGAAGAGGTTAGTCATATTAGTTCTTGCGGGATAGTGCATGATACAGAAGAAGCTCCAGTTCCAGAAGCATCCCTGTGTTCTTTTACTTGCCGATGTAAAGCATCACACACGGGACCTCGCTTAACGTCTCGTCCGAAAGACTGTTAGTAAGTTAAGTTATGTTAGGTGGGAAACACTGAAAAGCATTTCACTTTTTTACCGTCTGGAGTAGGGATCGAACCCATATATATTGCTACCTTGTTACATTATCGTCGCATATTAATTTTCATATGACGTGTTTGAATAGTGATGCTCCTGTATATAGATATGTTATATTATGTAAACCTTCATTTGTATGTTTTCTAATGCTTATCCCCAGATAGCCATTAAGATAAGAAATTACTGCAATTATTTAAACAAATAATCAAAACATAATATACCATTGAACCGTTTGCGATATCATTTTTATCAGGCTACATGTTTACCTGTTCTGGTAGAAATTGTTTATTTTGCTTTTATTTATCCTCGCCACCGGATAATCCATATGGACGAGGCCCCCAGAAGAGGCTAGTCACTTTAGTGTTTGGGCGATAGTGCATGATACAGAAGATGCTCCAGTTCCAGAAGCATTCCTGGTTCTTTTACGTGCCGATGTAAAGCATCATACACGGGACCTCGCTTAACGTCTCGTCCGAAAGCCTGTTAGTAATTTTAGTTATGTTGAGTGGGAAACACTGAAAAGC
Organism: Spisula solida; assembly: GCA_947247005.1. Classification (NCBI taxonomy): domain Eukaryota; kingdom Metazoa; phylum Mollusca; class Bivalvia; order Venerida; family Mactridae; genus Spisula; species Spisula solida. The sequence goes on along the minus strand of OX365962.1, from coordinate 19,181,645 downwards.
CTTTCTGTTTTTGACCGTCTGGAGAGGGATCGAACCCACAACCTTCGGATCAGTAGTCAATAGATCTTACCCTGGTCTCGACGGATAGTGAATCGCACTCTGGCCTGTGCACGCGCATTTAGTACATTACCATGTCTACATTTATGAAGATAAAGGAAATCGCACATCATCAAATATGTTGTCTCTCGTTCTCTTATTACCCTCGCTGGTATATTGGATAGCTCAAAGTAAAAAGTCCATGGAGGGGCACGTTACCTGTTCTTAATGGTTCTTAATGGTTTACGATTTCAAAAAAGAAATCCAAAAAAGATGCATTTTGTAAGAATGTCGTGAACCAGACTAATCAAACCGGTCGTTACAAGATTTCAATTTTGTATTGAACGAAAATAGGTTAGTTCTATGGTTAGTGTGTCAGGATTACGGAATTTCGGGTGTTAACCAACACCTGATCGGTATTTTTTACGCAACCGATAATTTACTTACGCAAAAAGATAGCTAACGTATGTCGACCCGGGCAAGTCAAAATTCTTAGAAAGAACTACAAAATTATCATCAAAACCCGTCCCTACGATAAAAATGTACACGCAACTCGATTAAAAGAGTATAAAACACGAGTTTAGATCGTTTTATCGTTGGATAAATTATTCGCTAACGTTTCATACTCAACACTTTCGTACCACTTCCCACCGTTCGTCCTGACACGTATGTTAATTACATGCGTGGTCCTGAATATTTTTTTCGTACTCAATTTTTACACAATTCGTACCCGGCACTTCGCTCCGTTAATTATTTTTTTAGGATCAGCGGGTAAAATTAGTGTTTCCCTTGGTTAAATTAACAACATATACAGTTTCTTTTGGTCTCCAGAGTCATATTAGGAGAATTACCATTCAGTGTTAATGTCTATTCAGAAACTTAAACTCAACTAAATGTCTCTTATCTATTGTCATGGAATTATCGGAATTGGTTTATGATCTTTGATATTGTTGAACACTGAAAACATGTCTATGATGATAATGCCTTTTAATGGACTAATACGAGGTTTTATTTATAAGCATATAAATATCATATGGAACAAGGGAGTCATAATAAGTATGCAATTATGTGTCCTGAAAATTGGTTTGTTATACATGAAATTATTTAACAATTTGTTGATAAATTTCGTATGTCAAATTATCGTGCATATAGTTTTCCCAATTTGAAACATACCGTCCTACTGCGCTTATTTTTTCACAATTTTGAGATTCTCATGCTTAATTTCATACACACCAGCTGTTGAATTATGCAGATAAAAGGTCGAGGATCCTGTCAATTATCTGTCAAATGAAGTCAGTACATCTTTTGCGCGCAGGAACTATTTGACTTGTTAACATCATTGTTTAATGAAGAAATTCCAACAGTCCGAGATATGATTTGTACATAGCATTGTCCTATATTTTCCGAGTGTGGCTATCCAGTCAAAGACATTTAACTTACTCGTAAAATGACGCTACTGCCTACGCCATTGCCTTACGCGTAAAACTGTGGACTTCTGGAAATATTTGACGTTTTTTTGGTCGCGCCCTCGTACTTACGAAATCGGACTTAAAAATATGACCCGCACATATACAACTCACAGAGATGTACACACGTCGTTTTATCGTTTTATCGTTATAACTTTTTTATTTTTTATTCTTTTTGCATGAAATTTTGTGTACATGGTATTGACTATCAAATGACTGGATAAAAGAAGTTTTTTCTTCAAAATTAAATACAGCGGTTCATTGGACCATGAAAGGTCAAAAACCGTAAAATGGCCGTGAAATTGACGCGTATTTGCAAAATATTTTGATGTAAGGTAAATTTGAATTTTAGATTTATTGTCAAATTAGAAAAAAACAAAATAATTCGATTTTTCAAACAACAACATGGTGTTTTTTTACTTTTAAAATTATTTTTTATTGTTATGGTCAAGGGGAGTTAACCATGTTCCAAATTGCATTTTTTATCAGAAGTTTATATTTTTAAACCTAAATTGTGCTTGTTCCTATCATTGTTTTCTTTATTACTGTGTCTGTGATAGAAAGATAGACTTGAAACTGTACTGTATCAGCGCAGCGGGGCCATATGTGCATTAGCAACCTGACAATCGCCCGATGAACACACGGCATTATTGTGTTTTTTTAGATTCTACTGTTGTCATCATTAGTTTATTCTGTTTGTGACAATTTAAATCAGATGTTAAAAACATCGATTGTATTGTAACTCTACATATCCAATCTACATATGTTGAAATTTTCAGCACGATCATGCGCGCCTTGACCGAGCTATGGGCAAATAAACAAGTGTGTACTTATAAGTTTTGCCGAGTGTATTTGTAAACAAACTAGTTAACAACATGTCAATAAAACGTGGCGAGGTATCTTATTTATGACTTCCTATTTAAACACGAACTCAATATTAAATGTCATATAAATAGATCAAGTGTTTTTATAACGTATGACTGACGTATAAAATACTGGAAAGTTTAAACATGTATAGCAAAGATATTCATGTACTGCGCCATTTGTTAGCAGATTCGAAAAATGAACATGGCTGTTTATTACAAAAATGTATGTCTTTGAGTAAAAGGATGTGTTATGAAAGATTCAGTCACCCAAAATAATCGTCGGGTAAAATACCGTACAGGTTGGAATTTCTGCGAGTAAAAACTATGCGATTTGGACCTAAATTTTTATTTCGTCTTTGTATGGCAGAGTCTGAAAAATGTACAAGATCACGAAGTTTAATCAAATTAACGAGCGCGACTAGATCTAGAATTGTAAGTTGTTTCAATCAGGCCAGTCACTTGTTTACATAACATAATTTATATCAACATTTCAATTGCTCTTATAAATGTATTATTTTAATAGACATCAACTACATTAGTATGTGGCTTAGTGAATAAGGTATTTGTTTTCACTGACTTTTTCTCCCATTACAATGTTAAAGACAATAAAATTACAATGTTATGATATTGCAATGTTTGTATACAAGTGACAGACCTGATTAATTAAACAGACTATAGAAGTCTAACAATTAGGCTTATGATTCACAATGAAAAGACAACATTATTATCTGTATATTAACTTCCCAAACATGGAAGTAAAGAATAGGACTAAAACACGTCCTCTTTAGCAATACATGCTGGTATGGTGTACAATTCCATTTGTTTCAGAAGTAACTGTCGTTGAAACCATTTTCTGACTGATAAAAAGTCGACTGTTTGCAAATGTAATGGCCATAAACGAGACGTGGGTTCATTTGTCACCCATGCGACATGTCCATAAACATATACGAGACAGCAAAGACAGAACGACAGTTTGCATTGCAAACGCAACGTGGGTGCCAGTAGACATGTACACATTTTTCTGTACAAACCAAGTTTCTACCATTCAATTTGATGTATGAAATGGACAATGGGTAAATGACAAGCTTATTGAAGGTAAACACCTTTGGAAATGGAATAAATACTCCTACAATCGCTGCCCTGTCATAGGTTGAAGGCTGCCATGGCATTCTCTTCTTCTTCTTCCGTATACAGGACAGGAATCCATCAACTGGAGTGTACTACGTCCCGTGTGAGGTGTGGAGCAAGACAGCCAACGCCTGAAATTAGTTCTATTTACATCTAAAACCGTCCCGATATTTACAAATTAAAAACTATGTACATGTACACCTTGTTGCTGTCTACTCCTGGGACGCAGGCTGGATGCTATTGCAGAGCAATGAGTCTCCACACGCAACAGCCATTAACACGACTTTCTGAGAAGCGTAAAGCTTCTTGCGCTTTCCGCCCATTCTTATTGGTCAAGCATTGTCCCTTGTGACCTTTGTTTGTTTCGACGACTCTTAAATTGCATTGTCGGAAAAAGCATCAGATACGTTTAGATTTGGCTTTGGCTCATGTCCAGTATATGCACAGTGTATCTAGGAATGATAATAAAATCGCATTTTAAAATGAATTATCTAATTGAAACTTCGCATATATATTGAAGATGAATACTGCAAGGGGATCAAAAGCTTGTTTTATTAAAATCTATAAATGCTACATGTTTATAGACTTAGTTGCATTTCAATTTGAACACCCCTCGTATATAAATTTACGCAAGCAAATCGTGCAATATCTGTCCTTTAGATTTATGCTGGTATTACACCTCGAGTAGGCGATACTTCCGATTAATGAAAACATACAACCAGGATTACAATTAAAGACAATATAGGTCTACCAGCAGTTTAATTATTCTAATAGAAGGTCGAGAATCGTGTCAAACTCTCCGTGCTATACCAGCAGATTAATTGTGCTAATAGAAGGTCGAGAATCGTGTCAAACCCTCCGTGCCATACCAGCAGTTTAATTGTGCTAATAGAAGGTCGAGAATCGCGCCAAACCCTCCGTACTATACCTGTAGTTTAATTGTGCTAATAGAAGGTCGAGAATCGTGTCAAATTCTCCGTACTATATCAGCAGTTTAATTGTGCTAATAGAAGGTAGAGAATCGCATCAAACCCTCCGTACTATACCAGCAGTTTAAATATTCTAATAGAAGGTCGAGAATCGCATCAAACCCTCCGTTCTATACCAGCAGTTTAAATATTCTAATAGAAGGTCGAGAATCGCGTCAAACTTTCCGTACTATAGTTTCGATTACTCTTACTCATCAGAACTTAATCTCAAGAAATGTGTTTAAATAAACTTTAAATAAAATAATTACTCACGAACTTGTATTTTTCATTCAATATCAATGACATGTTCTATATCACCATTAGTAAATAACCGTTCATTATTCAGTATTGTATACAACTGTACATTGAATGAGGCATCGGATTTCAACCAAACTACGTCACAATGGGGAAATGATTGTATACACATGCAGCTTTAAAAATTACCTCAATTTTAACTTGTCATGAAATATAATTAATGAGTACTAGTATTTTTATAAAGCCTAGCCTTCAATGTACAATGTACAAAACCTCTGTATAGCAACAACCTATATATAACAGTGAGGTCAGCTTTTTTTCTAAACTCAATATCGACTATAAATCTAACGCTGTAGAGCACCAACCTCTAAATCAAAGTACTGAAGTACTATTACTGGGGGAAATCGCAATTCTGGGTTTTATAGGGTTTCACATTTAATGGTACTGAATTTCAAAACAAATGTTAATATGGTGACAAGGTTTCTGAGACGCGATAGCAGCTGAATCATTCAAAGCACACACCAATGGACCCATCACAATACTAGGAACTCAAGAAGGCAATACACCTGTTGTAGTTCTAAGTAACATGTCACAATGTGTGTTCGATTCCAACGTGTTTCATCGTGTTTTTCGTTTTTCACTGACATAGCTTATGCTCGTTAACTGAATTATCAAACATCGAATGTACCTGCGGACATCCAAGGCGAACCGGCAGTCCTGATATATATTTTTGCAGGTCAGACTCACGTAATAAATAGAATAAAAAAACTATTTGATTAAACGTTACCGTGCAAATTATTTTGATGGTAGTAAACCAAAAGAATGCAAGAAATGGGATAGGGCATCAATGGGCGCAAGAAAATACAAGCTAGCGTCTAAAAACTACGCGAAGTCATAATTCCACAACTCTTCAGCTGCATAATTATGTAAATTATAAATCACCCGGATAGGATACGATTCGCGAGAACGAATAAGACAGGGGTCGAAACACAAAAGACGATATGGTCTGGATTTTCGACGGGAAATTGTATACACAGCAGCGCACGGACAAGGGTTGGCCTAACGACAGACGCAAGCTATTCAAGTTAGCTAATGATCTATGGCAATTCAATGGACCAAACGTCGATCAATACTATTAACACGGGCGCAAGATAATAGAAAATCAAAGCACTGAGAGTAATGTTGGAAGGCGATCTGGTTGCTGCTACTAAAGCTTAAACCGACTTTACAAGTTTAATGTTCGTTTTCATACTGCCGATCTTGTCTTGAATGTCAAAATAGGCATATATGTGACTATATAGGCATGTTGGGTATCTAAATAATTGTTAAAAGGTGCATATTAATTTATATGTAATACGTGTATTGAATGCGTATATCAAAAGTGGCTTTAAAATAATACTACGCGCCTATTTATCAGATTCTATGGTACCGTCTTGTAATCACTTCCCTCACAGCGTGAGACAGCCTATAGAAAGCGGCTAGCTAGTACAGCGACACCATATGATTGCATAACAGTACTTTGCAGACCGTATACGATTCATTGATGAAACCATCACTTGACCGTAGTCTGAAGTTTCTAAAAATAGCTTTACAGCCGGGACATTTGATGAACATGTCATTTTCGTATTATGAAACAAGTTCGGTATCGGCCGGTGTAGTGATTTTTTTGCAAAAATATCGATTTAACGAACAGTTTCACAATAATTTTTTATTGTAGAATAAACGAATGTTACTGATTGGCTTAAATCAGTTAAAAGATTTGGAGAAACATATGTAGCAGTATTGGGAATGTTGACAGTTTCTGGAACTACATTTTTACTTGAATGCGGATTCACATAGCAGCCTAAAGGCGGTTAAATGAGCAATGGTAGTAATGAGAGGCTTAAACGCCTCCCAAAAACTAGAAACTAAAAACTGCGTTCACAGAGTCCTTATTCCATAATTATACTTGGGTACGAACTGGATATGGTACGAATAGCGCGATCGAATAAGATGGGGACGAAACATAAATAACTCATAAATAAAATTATGGTCTCGACTTTCGGTGGGAAAATTTATGTAACAGCGCTGGGAAAAGGGTTGTTCTAACGGTAGATCCAAACTATTTAGCTGAAGATCTCTGGTAAGTTAAAGGACGAAACGAGGATTGATACTATCAACAAATGCAAAATATTGCAAATAATGAAAAATAAGCACACGTTAGATTAGGCGTTTCTAGCTAAACTGTAATATGAATGTTAAAACCACGAATTGTGTTAAGTTCGTCTGCTCAACGGGTTACTTTTGACAGTGACATTTTTATCGCCCCTCAAAAATCATTAGTCATTTTACAGCGCGTAGGAATTTATTCGCACAAATACATTTTCTCATCCAAATAAGCTTTCAAAAAGTTCACACTATGCGAACAAATAAAAAAATATTAATTTGTTGAAAACAAATGTTCTCAAAAATGGTCGAAAATTACGATATTGGTTGAGATTTGCAGGCACTTCTTTCTTGCTCGGATGAATTGGTCGTGGAGAAATTAAATCGTTAAAATCGTAGTGATTTCAGGATTGTATGTAATACAAATACTGGGGTTCCCCCCAGTAAAAACAGTCAATATTTGGAGTTTACGTTGGACAAAATATCTACATTGTAATACCTTTTTGTTTGTACATGTACATGCATTTGACTCAAATGTTTTAAATTGGTAGGACGAATGTCCTAAAAAGTAGTTTGGCGACGAAAGTTATTATAGCGGCGGAAACTCATACAATGTTAACAAAAAAAAAAACGACTCATTTTGAGTTACACTCGTATTGTATTGAACCTAAAATCTGTCTTATAAAAGAATCCATGGACACGTGTTCAAGTGAGGTAATATAAGATACTGTGTCAGATAAAAATATGCGATAAAAAAACTGATACGACCACAACGTGATAAGGATTGGTGGATAAGTCGTATCACGTGACACGGCCAGAACTTCCTGGTTTTTATTGCATTACTTAATAAAATATAATTAAAATACTTTCGCTGCACGCCTCAATAAACATGTTTGTTCATGGCTTTAGATGGTGCCGTATTTTTCTACGGCTTATGGATACATTCAATATGATACTGTCAAATCACAAACTTTCATGGATATTAAATTTCTTGAAATATGATAAAAACAATTTAGTTTGGTGGCAAATTCGTGGATTACAGAATATGAAAGGCTTAACAAGTATCTTAATTTGAGAAGTCGATTAATATAGGGGATTAGAGTTCGTGTCGAGTTCAACATCAAAAACAACGAAAATTCAACTTCCTCGAAAAATAATGATTTTCAAAACACTCAATACCGCGCATGCGCAGTCTGCTACTTGATACTGTACCAGGATATTGTATGCACGTGATCAATTAAGTTACTTTTCTTACAATATCTAATATAATTCTCGTCACGTCACCTACCCTTATAACAATGATACGCTTGTATCTTCGTAATGTTGATTTTGATTACCGAGTATCAATCGTGTAAATCTACTCACTATCCTTATCATGTCTTACCCGAGTAACAATGATTGGTTTGTTTGGATATATGCGCATGTCATCACAACTAACTTTACTGAGAACGCTGATTTTTCTTCATTTTATTCATTACAACCACAGGAACTTGCATTTATAATTTGAATTTTTTTTTTCACTAGGCCTACTCACGCATGTTAATTAACATGCGTGGCCTACTTTACTACTTAAATATATTTTAATAGTACAGTAGGCCTAGTGAAACAAAAAATATTTTTTTCAAAATATTTTTTTCATTTTTTTTTCAAATTATAAATGCAAGTTTTTGTGATTACAACATATTAACGTTACTAGTATCCACGTCAGATCCTATCCCAAAACATATGTAACTAGTATTAATTAGCCCTTTATTTTGCCCCCTATTGCGGTCAACGGCTCATCATAACATTGTTTAGTCCCTTTATTCAGGTATGTCACTTATATACAATTATAACACGATCTGCGCATTAATCCATATACGAATAGAGCAAACCAGGGCATGTATTATTACTGCAATAAAACATGCTTGTCAAATTGGCTGTTACTATTTACGCCCCGTATCACATGATATATTAATGAATGAATGAACGTAAACTTTATCGTAATAACTTCAACCAGGCAAGTTGCACGAGTATCCAGTGTTACGGCAATGACGCATTTATATTTAGAAACTCCAATATACTCTCGAATCTAAGTTTCATAAAAACTTCTGATAATCAATTCATTTATAAAGATACCCTATACTTGTGTTATTAAATGTTTCAATGTTTAAAATGTGTTATTACCTTCTTAAAATTACGATTATTATGTTCAATGTCAAATGGCTGAATATGGTTTTGTTTGAAAATACCTTTTTGGGAGTCGAAGTTTCATCAAACGCGCTTTTCTTGAAAACACGCACACATTTTCCGTGATTTCTCCCTCCATAAAAACAGTTTTGCTCAGAATTTTGTGTACTGATACCTCTTTTAAAAGCGTAAGATGTGCACACTTTGTTTTGTTCGGATCCTGCAAAATGAATATAAGTACAAGCAATACCTACTTCGGCTGTAAATTCACGCGACGTTCGCTACCAGCTGATTACGTAGTACCAATCGACTACGTAGTATCGGGTTGAACGGTGAGGGGCACGCAAAGCCTGACACAGAGATCGTGTCTGATCCTTTTTTTCTTGCTAGCTGCTTCCGTCTTCGATCATACCTAAGACGAAATAAAAATGGTACCGGTATTTCCCTTACTTGACGCTCAGCATACAAGGAAAACTGGCTTCTCTTCCCCTATACCCTCGTGGTGACGGATAACATCAATAAGGAGGTGCCGAGAGTGATAAAATCGATTCACAATCGACCTCAAATAAATTAGTACATGTATTAACTAATTTTACTCTAAACGACCAATGGTATATGCAAGAAACTACACATAACCTGAAGTGTTTTATTCCAACAAAAGGAATACTTTATTATGCTTTATTTCGTTGAAATGTAATATTATGGCATGATACAAACATGTATAGAACTGTACAGAGAGAAATCGTCGCGTTTTCAGAATTTGTTCAAATGTGTCAGGCAATATTTTTCATAATTACTGTAACTGGGCCGATATTGACGATAAGAGAGATAACTCTTACTCTGCATCATGACTCAGGCAAGTAGACTACATATTGTCTCCCTTGTTATTACAAGGATAAAGCTTCACATACTGAAGAAGCCGTAGCGACGATATGTTGATGATATGATTCGAAATATTGATTATTGTTTAGTTTTTTTCTATAATTATGTTAGAGATTTCATAGAATTTCAAATAGTTCAAACCTGGCCCAAATTCCACGAAACAAATTACATTTGTACGTTATTGCTCAGCTGAGACTGCTTTTTAAAAAATATTTTGTTGGTAAAATGACTTTCATGTATACTAGTATATATTGTTTTATCAAAGTGAGATGCCAATGCAAATAGAGCAATACATAATAAGTTTAATTGTAACAGACACATTTAACGTGCTGAAGAAATCTAAAGTAAACACTTTTAAAAGTCGTTATAACATAAGCTCAGGTACCAAGTTCATTATGTTCCATTACAGTTGCACTTACACGAGCATTTCATACAAACACCACCTACTACATCATTATTTAGCAATAAATACCCAGTTTCTGGAATCAATCGACACCACAGTCTCAGCTGAGCAATAACTTAAGTTTTTTCGTGAAATCGGAACCTGTTCACAATGTCATTGAAATATTTTGTCTTGCGACGATTTCCCTCTCTACAGTCATCAATAAATATTACGTACTAACTATCATAATGCAGCAAGAACGGAGTACAATAGGGAAGATCACCGTATTCATATGCAAAATGCCCACCAGCAATCTATTGGATGAATGGACTACAACCTGGATAAAAACTTGTCATTATCCAATAGCTAGCTGGTGGGCACATTTACATATGAATAGATCTGTATACAAACATAGTAATCACTAAAACTAGAATTTCACCAAAACAATGGGACATGTACTTTTTATTGTGTGTATACATTTCTGTGATCAAGCACTCCAGTAGGAAAAATAGGGTATATTCAAAATTTGCAAAATGAGCTTTAAACGAGATATAGTCGCCTAGACATGTAGCAAATAATACTGAAGTACATTACTGAGTCCTGTTTTATCAAAAGGTGTTCATGAAAATCTGAATTAGTAATTAACTCCTACACATAATATCAGTCCACACGCAACTCGTACGTCTCGTAGTTATAAAAAATGAAAAAATAGTGTAGGTAGGTCGGAAAGCATTTTATATTTAAAAAGGATTTTATGAACCTGGAAAATCGACGCGCTGATTCTCAGCAAAATGTCATACAATGTTTAAGGACAGGAACAACAACAGGATAAGTAGGGTTGCCAGGCCCCGATCTCACAAAACACCCCAATCTGAGCTTAATCTCATCTCAAATTTTGCCATGCATCTTTTAGATAAGTTTACGTGGGAGACTGGATTCAAAATTCGCACCACAAAACAGAAAACCATAGTCTTAGTTTTTTCAGCTCGAACGTCGGATTCTGACTATGATTTTAGCAAAATATGAATTTGAGATGGGATTTCTACTAGAGATGCTTCGGGATCAATGACTTTCTACAAATTTCACGAATATCTTAGATATTTTATCTATGTTTCACAATGATAACGGTTGGCATTTTTAAAACCACTGTCTAAGATTCGAATTTGACTTGTGTTACTTATTAGTGACACATAATGAATTTAATACATGTAAGCAATTTTGTTCACAAAAATCAAAGACGCTTTGTGAATACTGGCCCTGTTCTGTAGTTCAGTAGCTGATCACGTGGTGTATTCATATCACATGACAATATCACATGATAATCACATGACAATCACGTGAGAATCGCGATTTACAAATTACATGTTATCCAGCAGTCGAGATAATTCACTTGGTGATTTTACAAGTCTTGGTCCTTTTTTCTGTGTAGGAATATTACTTTTGAGCGGAAATTGGTCTCTCTCCTCCGCGTCGGAATGTAGCTCCTTTAACACTTCATCATGCGCGTCAAATTTGTGACGAACAGTAGGTTTATGTCCAAGTAATAATAGAATACTGTCCACTGTGTGGAAAAGTTCGTTTTCAAATTTCTCCATCCGACTGAAATAAACACAGATAACAATTAAGAAAGTCAATACATCACATACACTAAAACTCAATTATTACGTCAAATAAGGCGGTTGTTGTCTTGCATAATCACTAATTTAATTATGTGCATGTATGTATTACTCCAATTGCTGAAAAGTAATTTCCGTTAAAAGAAATTCTTGAGGCGACGCCATATGTCTTATTGTATTCGCTACAAACTCAAAATATTGAGAATACGATTTCTGAAACTTGCTAAGCAGCCAAAGTTTCGCAAGTAAAACAAATAAATGGGATTTTTACCGATTCGTTTATTTGCTTTTATTTATCCTCGCCACCGGAAATCCATTTGGGTGAGGCCCCCAGAAGAGGCTAGTCACTTTAGTTTTTGAGGGATAGTACATGATACAGAAGATGCTCCAGTTTCAGAAGCATCCCTGGTCCTTTTACGTGCCGATGTAAAGCATCATACACGGGACCTCGCTTAACGTCTCGTCCAAAGACTGTTAGTAATTTGAGTTATGTTAGGTGGGAAACACTGAGAAGCATTTCTGTTTTTGACAGTCTGGAGTACCGAAAGATAAAAGAGCTTCTTTATAACACCAAATTGGTGACGTCATTAGTTTATGTGCACTGGTAATAATGCCGTAACACCCGTACTTACTCAGATAAACTCTCTAACCGGCTATCAATGTCTCCCATCTTCTGGTCGCCATGGTCACCAAGGTCACGTGATATATGAGTGCTAACTTGACCTTGACCCCATGAATATCTCTGCCCCGAACTGGACATTGATTTTGGCGTGTAAGATGTTGCTATAAATAGAAAAGATCACGCGACCTTAATAAATGATGAGATTGCGTTGTTTAAGTAATATTTAGAACAAAGTCATATTAAGTAAATTTTTGAATGATTAAAAAGGGCGGAACGAGCTAAGAAATGTGAGTCCTTTTTAGTCATTAAAAATTGAACTTATTAAGAATATTACCTACATTCTGAATTTCTGAACTAATGACTAACGCCGATCTGTTGCTCCGCCCTTTTTAATCTCTAACAATTTACTTAACATGTTCTAACTATGTATAACATGTTCTAACTAACTGAGAAGGACATCCTGCACTTTGGTTAACCGATACGAATTCGCGTCCACACATAACGGCACGCCTGTTTAGCATAAAATTTTGATGATTACTTGTAGCATTTAACTGCAACATATCGGCGTTTTCTTTGGCTCTAAATGAGCCTCCGCCTGCCGTCAATAACGTCAACCTAAATCGTCAATATAATAGTACAGGTAGTCTTATTAACATAAACGTCGCATAGGAAATGGTTTCATTTCTGATTGTCAATTCTATGAAGAAGATCTACTTAATCAGATGTTTCATGTTGCATGTTTTGAGGATCATTGAATTTACCGTTTGCCATTAAAACTCAACCAATTATTATGAACGTTACATGGCTGGAATGACGTCACGATGATGTTGGATCGGCGTAGCCATAGTGACGTAACAATTCCAATGATTTATGGACCAACTATTTTCTGTGACGTAATGTTTTAATGTGTAGTATTTGTTAGGATGCCGCTATATCATAATAAAATTAAAAGAAAACAAAACTCAACTTTCTATATCATAATGCAATTTGCAACACTATTGTTTACGTCATAAATATTTCACAGCATTTTCCCGGCACGAATGTTTGAAACATAAATATACAGGTACCTGTAGAAGCGCCTGGTGAACGTTGTTGTTGTTGTTGTTGTGAGGGACTCGAACTTCGTTTACGACCTACTTCATGACTACACGAAGCAACACGTAGCCGACCTATAAATATATATAAATGTATAGACAACTGTATATAGCCAAACATGTGTTACAGCTTACAGAATTTAACATGGAATCCTTGATTGTCTGTTGTCCAATCAGAGTTGTTAATTATTTTAACTAATCAAACTATTCTTCCAGTAGAATTACGAAAACACACGAGGATTAATTAGCTCCACGTCAAATGTTATGTTCTATACAGAGTAGAAATACAACACGACTTTAACATCACTAAAGGCTACGCAAAATCCAAGACGTTTGTTTACATCATACATGCCAGATCTCCTGCATCATGCGTGAGTCTCCTGCATTTGAGACTCTACTCCTGCATGATCGGAGGCCAATTATCAAATCTCATGCATTTCATGCACAAACTGGAACCTGACATTTTTTATTTACATATGAAAATGATGACAAATATTAGTTTAAATTGCTACATGAAGCATGCATGGTATTGTCATCAAAGTAAGATAAATAAAAACAGCATATTAACTGCAATACTTTAAGTCTAAACTTTCAGCAAGGAAAATCTCCTGCATTTTAATGAAATCTCCTACATTTCCACCACCAATCCACGCAAAGGGGTCTGCGAAACATGGCATGTATGTAACATTGAAATAATCAAAGTTACTATGGTAATTTACCACATTGCTCAATGTTTTCTGACGTCGGACTTTTTTTTTGTCGTCTGTCAACGAATTCTTTGTCTATATCAGTAAACGCTTGTTCTGGAGAAAATTCAAGCGTCTGAGGGACCATGTCGTCATCATCTGTTTGTGACGCACTGTGTTTTCTTTTTCCATTTCCTGAATGAAATACATTAAGTAGAAACTTTTGGTATTTGACCATTTGGCAATAGATCTATAAATACATTGTCAACAAAAACATAAATGCTTGAAAATAGCCCTTCTTAGTCTTCACCTTCGTTTTCTTCACGCTTCTTCTTTTTCTGCATGCTTCTTTTCCTTCTTCTTTTTATACATCTTTTTTATTCTTCTGCGTCTTTCTATCTCTAGAATCTATCTCGTCTTCTTTTTTCTTCTACTTTTTATTTGTTCTTCTTTTCCTCATACATATTCTACTTCTTTCTTTCTTTTACGTTTGACTTTTTCTTCGGCGCTGACTTCTTGCATTCTTGTATTGTCGAACAATGTGAAGACTCCGTACTTATTGAAACAATCTAAAAAGTTTCCCTTTCTACTCTGTATGGCACTGTTTGTGAATTTGATAGAGCAAGCGAACTGACTAGGGATAAATTTACGCGATCTTAATGGTGAACAGGACAAGCGGAGGAGCAGAGCTATTGACTTCCATAATAGAGGGTTCGAACCCCGCCTCGGACAAGCCTGAACCATTACCTTTATAAGCCTAGGCCATTTTTAATTAGTATTGGTTAGTCACACGGGTAGTTTCCCGAGTGTGGATTATTTAAGTTGTAATTTACTACTACATGTATATGATTCAAGAATAATTTCTTTCTTTTTTATACTAATTTATTTAAGGTCGATTGTGAAACAAGTTTTTCAAACTTATATTAATCACTCTCGACACCTGATGTTATCCATCGCCACGAGGGTATGAGAGAATAGAAGCCAGTTTCCCTTTTATGCTGAGCGTCTAGCAAGGGAATTTTTGGTACCATTTTTATTTCGTCTTTGGTATGACGCGGCAGGGATCCAACCCGTGACCTCCCGCACTCGAAGCGAACGCTCAACCACTAGGCTATCGAGGAGGCGGTTAAAAAAGAAAAAAAAAGAATAATTTCTCTTCTATCGTAATATCTGTGGTAATGGCATAACCCCGTTAGAAATAATGTGTAAACTTTGTTTCATGATCGACCTAAAATAATTTGAATTTACAAATGTAACTCAGGAAAGGTAACTCTTACGATATTTAGATCTCACCTTCACTATCGAGTTGCTTCCCTTTGGATTGCAAGTGTGGATGTTTTTGACGTATAAAACGTAGTTTTTCTTCGTCTATTCTAGATTTCTTTCGTGTTTCAAACAATGTTCCCTGTAGATGAAATAATATATAAAATATTTATACACAAATATGTAGCATAATGGGCTAAGACTCAAAGACACCTTTTCAGTTCTACAGTTTATTCAGTTGCAGTGTACATACAAGTCATACTTCCGAGCGTCACTCAGAGCTCCAATTTCAACTCTTCTTAACACAAATTGACTTGGCTTATATAGCGTATAGCCAGACATGTTTTACATAACATCTATAATTAGGTAAACTAATAATCGGCTTGTTCCGTGTAAAATGACCCCCTCTTGTCAAAATATCAACCTTAAATTAGCAGCTGTCAACCCGGAGTTAACTCGTATGAACTACAACATTGGTACAATGTTACAAATACACTTAGCGGCATTGAAATCGCAACACCCAAGTAGTCAAGATAACTTTTTATTTATCAATAGATATAATATATCTGAATGAAATGTACTGTATTCTAGTGAAACAAGAAAACGTACACCACAAAGACAGCCAAATACAGTAAAACCTCGGTAATACGAGCAGCGATTATTCGAGCAACCGGCCTAATTCGAGCAAATTTCATATAAACACAGCTACAATTAGTCATAACAACAATTCATCATTGACTTCGGATATTTCGAGCACCTGGCTTAACTCGAGCATTTGGCTTGTCCCGATGGGTCCTCGAGATAACGAGGTTTTACTGTATAGCTAGATTTTATTAATGATAACAGTGGCCTTGACCCTGATCTCAGATAATAAAATCAATAGGGTCATGGTCAACAGGCATACTCTGTTTAAGGATCTTAGACAAAACTATTATTCGTCTAGTTATTGTTTGGAAACAATTTCATCGTCTACCAGTGTTCGATCGACATGTGCAAAGCATCATACCCCAGTCTTCCAGGGATTGTACATGTACAATCACGGACATGGAGGAAAGCTATAGTGGTATAGTGAATGCTTTTTTCCAAAGATCATATCACTTCCGATAATTCCATTTTTAGATTCTACATTTATCCTAGGTATTAATAAGAAATAAAATGAACTTATTGAGACACGTCATCACTGTCATTGCAAATCATGCTCGTTTACAAACATACATATAAATCTAATGAAAATAAAGAACTTAAGTATTTTACCCTTTTTAAATTAAACGTCACTTGTATTCGAGTCATAAATTCGTGCGAAAATTCTGGGTACGAACAGAGTGTGCTCTTCAAGTCCGACAACTCTATCTTGTTTATATCACAGTAACTCAACGCCCGGACGAAGTAGAGAGACTTTCCCGAAGATTCGAGATCCTTTAAGTCACCACCAAAAATATCGTCTTTTCCTGGAATTAGAAAACAATAATCGTTCTTTCCATTATTTCTAGAAAGTTTCAGATCCCCAAGTCACCTCCAAAAATATCGTACTTTCCTGGAATTAAAATATAATAATCGTTTATTTCCATTATTTTCGAGATCCCAAGTCACCTAAAACTCTCTCCACGGTTTTCCTCGAAATAGTATAGAATAAGCCTTTTTTCTTATTTCGCGGCCACTCGGGATACACGTTTGATACTTATACCTAAGCTCCTCACAGCGGTTACTTCCCTTACAATTGCAGTAGACGCAGCCTACACGAAATACCACGTGATGTTAAAAATGTCACATGTCATTTCAAAATGGAGAAGAAGCCGTTATAAGGTTATATTTCAAATCGCGAGTATATTCTGATTAGTACGGAATACCGTTAGAGCCATCGTGGTTACACATTAAAATTTAGAGGACGACAATGCGATGGTACGATGGCGACAATGCGATGGTGCGATGGCGACGGTGCGATAATGCGATGGCGACAGTACGATAACGCGATGGTACGATGGCGACAATGAGATAGTGCGATGGCGACAGTCTATCACCATCGTACTATCGCGTTGTCGCATTGTCGTCATCGTATTATCGTATTATCGCATTGTCGCCATCGTACCATGGCGTTGTCGCAATCGCACCATCGCATTATCGCAATCGCACCATCGCATTGTCGCCATCGCACCATCGCATTGCCACCATCGCACCATCGCATTGTCGCCCTCTGAATTTTAATGTGTAACCACGATGACACTGAAAATGATGATGAATGAAGAAGAAGTCCCTAGCTACGCCTTGCTTCATCGATATAGTAGACACTATTTAAATGTGGCCTCCGTAGCTCAATGGTTATATAGCTCGCTTGCCGTCTAATCTGGCGACCCGGGCTCAAATGCGGGTGGAGGCACACATATATATCCCTGCCATATTTCAACAGAAAGCTGAGAGGCAAATATAGGCTATGCTCGGCAATATAAACAAAAAGAATGGCAATATAAACCACCAATCAGTAGAACTCGGATGTCATCCAATCGGATTAAGAATAGAATGTTGGTTGTTAACGTTCTTTTTATGCCCCCCTATCGATAGATGGGGAGGCATATAGTGATTCACCTGTCCGTCCGTTCGTCCGTTCGTCTGTTCGTCCGTTCGTCTGTTCGTCCGTTCGTCCGTCCTGGTTAACCCAAATTGACCGTTTCTTCTAGCATTAATATGGCTTGCTACAAAGCTTTCATACTTGCATGGATGTTGTGTATGAACACTCTCCACACGCCAGTATCATCTAACCCCATTTTGACCTTCACCTTGACCTAATTTTGGACTTAGACTTATTTATGGACAAGGCTTCCACAGGGGGCATAAGCGTTTATTGAACGCAGTCTTGTTTTCAATGTCGATGTACTGTTAATAACGAACTAGATTAATGATGTTTTTATCCTTTTTTACATAAAAAGGGAAACTTAATTATTTTCAGAAGTTCTAGATGTCGGGGTTTATCAGTATTTGATTGCACTCACCTAAAATTGCCATAACAGTGTTATCTTTCAATATTTCCACAGATCCCCTGGCCATGAAGTACACTGATGTCATGATATCCCCGGGGTGAATCAAGGTGTCGCCAGGTGGCGCGTGTGTAGTCTTAAATTGCATAGATAAAGCACGCAAACATCCTGAAAAAAAAGAAACAGAAGAGAGGGATGACCAAAAGGTTTATATGATAAAACGCACATTCAGGAGGATTGGTCAGAAAAAATTATATACATCAATTTAGCGTCCAATCACCGGACGTTATTTTATCACGTGCGTTTTCCAGCAGTTCTAATTGGCTCTTTAGTCTGTTGCCATCTAATCGGGAAGATATACATGTATACGGTATTTGATATCTGAAGACAACAAAGAAACGAACATTGTATAGATAAACCACAATCGTTCGGGCGTAACTGTACTTTTAATAATGAAATAATCCAGGTAAAAGGGGTGTATTCGGAAATGAAATATATTATTTGAAATGGTAGCTTACATCGTCCCCCATGGCGCAGTAGGCTATGGTACTGCTTATGACACTAAATAGATTGTTTTGCTTGGGTTCGAATCCTACCCATTTTGAATATTTTTTAAATTTTGCTAAATAAAACATTCGCGTGCATGTCTATTTTTTTTATATATTTCTAAAATATATATATTTCCTTTGTACATTTTTTCTGTATGTTAATCCTTGAAAACACTCCCACGTCAAGACTGTTGAACAGAGATATCGGTCAACGGTCACCCGAACTGTGCTCCCTGTATTACCAGAGTACACGCTTATTAATGTTGAAGTTTCTACAGAATATTCTTAGAATGGTGATTACAATTCTAATTCCATCGAAACCAATGATGAAAATAGTTTGTAATTCAACCCGATTATCATCTGAGCAATAAATACAATATCCAGGGTAGGCTAAAATCGTAAAATAAACGAAACAAAGCAACTTTGTATTTAACCTTAAACATACTTTTATTATTCATTAAGTAATAAAATATATGAAAAAACACGCATGTATTATGATACTAAAATTATTGAAAAAGAGTTTAGCAGCGGACTCGAACCCACAGCCCATATAAAAATAATGTTCTGAGTACAGACTAGTTCAGAGTATAGATCATCTTAACCACTAGGCCACGCTGTCAACTTGAAAGACAACGTGAATTTATACGATATATTCATAATAAATTAGAAAAAATAACGGTAAATATCGTTTCAACCTTAGCAAATGAACTCGCCCAAAGGTCATATTTCGAAGGTCGTTGTACATCTTATAGATACAAGGTTAATTCATAACATCGAGGTTTTGCTGAAACTACGTTTTAGCGTAGAGTCACTGATCTTGGTTAAAAAGCGTCACAAACATAGACGTACACCTTAACGTTTGCAGCATACACCGCTAAGCGTTTAATATCACATTATGAACGAGCTATTAAGACAAATGCTAACAATACAAAACTTATTCTTTGAAAAGCACTGACAGAAAATGCTGTAGGTTCTTGTTAAGTTCGATAATACGAAAAATTAACATCCGTAATGAAAACGAATCGGTGCCACTGACGTAAATTCGGATAGTCACAATCCAGGAGCCGGTAGCACGTGTTAATAATGTCAAAAACAAATGGAGAAGGCTTTCAGGCAAAATCCAAAAATACCTCAAAATGCATCTAATAAATGTAAAAACGTTTGTAATGGAATATTTAGAGATTTTGTATGACGAATTTGACACAAAACTAGCCTCTAAACTTTTAGTGAAATAACATTACCCAATCCCTAAGGAGTTCAGAAATCGAATTAAATTGATGCACGATTACGTCCAGATTTAATATACATGTAGTTTAAATTCTATGTCTGCACTTTTGTCTCACGTTACTTGTTTAACTCGGAACATTCGGACGTGGGAAATGTTTCTTTATACTCAACTGTTTCCCCAATACTACAATCCTTTATATCCTTTCCTCTACCATGATTTTTCAGTTTGGGGGGAGGGGGGGGGGGGGGCTTTGAGAAATTCATATGGTCACTATGCCTCGTCCGTGAGACACTATTGACTTGCAGCGCAAATAAAAACTCGATTCATCCGGATACTACACACCTACCCTAAACTGAAAGTAGGAAAAATTGTCAACATTTCAATTTAAGGTCACGGGAAATGACGATGTGACGGTGACCCTTGCGGGAAAAACGTATTTGTTTAGCTTGGTAGGCCTACTTTTTGGCCCTGATCCTGACCCCTTTGTCTAGCCTTATATTCCTTCTATAGAAAAATACAACTTTTTGGTGCTAAATGATAACGCAATTCCACAGGGAATCGTACCGCAATGGCGGGTAGGACCAGCAATTTCAGTTTCAAATTCCTGAATTAAGGTCGTAACCCACGGAAGGCAGAAATGGCCAGTCTGCATTAGTACGCTATGGTAGCGTTAAAGGATATAACAGTAGAATAATTTATATTATAAACCTTGTTTTCATGAATTGACCACGTGTTGTATTGTTTTTCTATCAATAGTAAGTACGTGGTTTAAAGGGAATATTTACCGGTGATTTAAACTTTTGTGTAATAGTTCTATTCGGCATCGTGATTGCATTCGCAACATTTTCCCCGAAATTCCCCTTACATTTACCTGTGTACAACCGATAGTTCACGGCCATTGTTATACCTGTACGGAAACTTACGGAAATATCTCCGGAAAAGTCCGATGTTAGAAACGAAGCGTGTGACGTCACAATCGTGCTATTAACAAGATGTCGGACAGCGAAGTTCTCCGACTCAGCTAGTCTGGGAAGATATATACGGTCCCTGAGCTAATGAAACGATAAATTCTTCGGATACAGATTATGATGGCAATGAAAATATTTTGCCGAATCAATTCAAACCTATTATTAATAAGGGAAATCATAATAACGGCGACGAAGAAATCTGCCAGACATTCACACTGTAAATATCGCTGACCGCATTGGCTACACGGACTGGTAATTGACCTTCCTGTTGATTTTGATTGACAGGTGGCGTTAGCCAATCATATTGCAGCATTTCGGCTACGGTTTATTGGTTTTTGTAGGACACGAACTAAAATCAATGGAAACTGTGCAATATTTAATTAAGCATTATTTCATTAATAATGAAGAAATTCTTAATACATTGGCACGTTTAGAAACTAGAGAATTTCAACTTAAATTGGTTGGTAGCGATGCCATGAAAGTAATTTATACACTAAATAAATTTATTAAACCCTGAGGACCTCGGAAGTAAGAGATACATAATTATGTATATTTTCTTAAATTTAGTCTGAGTTTGAAGCAATATCATTTATATTTTCCAAAAAAATTGACAATCACATGTTGAGACAAAAAGCTTCGTCTTTAATTTGACTCCTTTAAAATATGTCATTTAAAGCCCTAGACACGTGAAAGTATGTTATTGTTTGTTATAAAATAAGAACACATAAATCCCAATTAACGAGAACGTGTGGATTTTTCCATAAAAGCTGGTTTTATAATGTTGAACATAATTATGTTGGTTTGGTCTATGTAATATCATTGCTGTACTCAATTGCATTCAATCTCTAAAGCATAGTTATGAAAATATAGATTTAAAATTATATGTAAGGTCTAAGACAATTGAAAATCATGACGGATCGATGTAAATTTATTTGAAAGTATCTATAGGCACGGAAATACTTTAGACAGTCTGTGTATATCCGTGCTATAGGCCAGAGTACTGTCAGACATATATAATATTATGTATACATTACTACAAATCGTATATAACAACACTATCTGACCTTGCGAAAACTGCAATCAAAGTAACTGGTGACACATTGTTAATTGACAGTAAACTAATCAGCAAGACACCGCGACCAGTCGTAGATCATAGAACCCCGACTGATTACCGCGGGATACCAACCTAAGCGATATCATCAAAGAATATAACACATTGGAATTTTAACTGACTTATAATCTAGGACTTACATCTTTAGTTCTGGTATAATGGTGCATATAAAATATGTGTAGCTCAAATTATTGTAATTGACCCGACATTTATAACGTTATGTTAGAAAACGATTATGTTTTTTTATTGCTAACGCGTGATTGTACATTGGTAATTAGTTTATTTGTTAACTGCCAATGGCAAACCGTGTACGCATATTACACATATTACGGAAGTTGCAATTAAATACAACCTTGTCACTCTGTTGCTAGCAATCAACAAAATGTATGTCACTGCTGAGCGATAGAGCACATGGATAACACCAAAGATTCTTGCGTATTCTTTGATAAACACCAATAAAAACCCGAGGTAGAAAATCAGGAGATTGGTCTACTATACTATTATTTTAAAAAAGTTATGCACATTTGAATTTGATTATTAATTAGCACACTAACATACTGACCGGGTGCAAACGATGAAAGGCTAGTTTATGGAATATTTCTTTACACAGTGTATATATGTAAATATATCGCTTGCTTAGCAATAGAAGATAGTAAGTACTATTTACGACCTTATAAGACTCATACATATTTAAAATCTGCACCACGAGGCGCTTCTTATGAGCCTAATTTCATGAAAATCGGAACTGGTCTCAGACACGGGTTTTTTCTTGTTTTCTCAAAATATTGATTTTGTACTTACAACCTTCAAATTCTAAGCCAGCGATATGTATTAACCCATAAAATCAATTATTTTTTACAATAAAAGATGCTTCTCTCAAGACAGGTAGTTAAATTTTCCCGATTTGCACTAAACTGTGATTGAAATCAACAGAAACATTCTGTTTGAGCACGCGGTTTGAGCGACAGATTAAACTGCGAGTACCGATTGTGACGTCACAGTCAGATTTTACGAAGATATACGAACGCGCTTCCGGAAATTTCCGATATCAGCGGTATCGGAAAATGTGCACTACGCGTATATGATTAGTCGACATAAACATCGTAAATACTCGTAAAATATCGGAATTTTCGTTTCTGATGTTAAAAATAGACATTTATTGACCTAAATGTATAATGGAAACAAAGTCAGTCAATAGTCCCTTTAACTGAGTTTAGATGGATTTTAAGACGTACCATATTCTATCACCAGTTACATGGGAAATGGTCTTCGATAAATTTACTTCTGGACGTTTTTTACTGGTAGATATAGTAACCGTCTGTAATGATTAGTGATTGATGAAGAGAGTGTATATTGTAGGGAGATCATTGGATGAACTTGTGACAACCTCTGTTTGTATAAGTCGGCACAATCTCTCCTTTATATCTCTCCTGTATATATTCTGTTACTTCCAAACAATCAATCTATTGACACCCATGAGAGCAACTATAATCTGTTGTCAGAACCTTGCTCATATTTATATACCCTGCTTAATTATTCATTTATTATTTATATTATAAATGTCAGATATCACGATCTATGACAACACTTCTAAATGTAGAAGCAACAATAACCTAGGTTTTTAGAAACATCATATTTCTTCATTTCTATGTGAATATGTATTGTACCAAACTGAAATATTCACAGTTACATTTTTGTATTTAAATATATGTGTATGTTCTCTTGCAAAGTCTTTGGGTAAATGATCCATATTTCTTGTAAAAATGTATGTTCAAATATCAAGTGGAGTCTAAGCCTTACGCATGTAAGGTGTCAAAATATCGACCTTGTACCTTTCTACAAGGCTCCGTAGTTCACTGGTTAGCGCTTGATGTCTTATCTGGCGACCCGGGTTTCAATCCGGGTGGAGGCACACATATCACGGACATGTTTCAGCAGAACGCTGACTGGCTAATAAAGGCTATGTTCGACATTTTACAAATGCAATATGCAGAAAATATAGAGAAGCTTTGGTGTTTTGCTTGCACAAACTCTGATTGGACGATGGCTTCGGTAGTTTGCAAAATGATGCCCCTCGTCTTTACGATTAAATCCCAAAACAATACGTGGGCATATTTAAAACAATGTGGGTACCAACCTGTAGATGCCTTTTGGAAGGCTGGACAATTATTCAGCAGATTTCGATTCAGATGAAGACATATATCAGCTTGAAGGCACTCTGGAAAACTTTTCAGTACCTGTAATTTAGAACAATGTTACCAAAATCTAGGCCAGACACCAACAAAATTTAGGTCAGACACCAACAAAATCTAGGTCAGACACCAACAAAATCTAGGTCAGACACCAACAAAATCTTACATTGACCATAACCGATCAGAAGCACGTGGTTTCTTGATACGATTTTTAAAATAATCCAATAATACCCCAGAAACAATATTGTTTAGGTGGTCACTGTTAAGAATCTTATGAAAGTGTTACCGGGGTATATCATTTGAATCGCGTGTAGTGTAACTGGGGTATAGCATTTAAAACACAGGAACAACAAGGGAAGAAATGTTGAATCATAAATTACAATTAACTAGCGTGAAATGTCAGTAGACTCAAATGTTTATATCATAGTTCAGGCCACTTGGGATACCATGACAGATCTAATACGTCTTATATTCAACAATGGCGCGATTTTCGCGTAGATTCGTTTCTGATTGGTTTCTGGATTCCTTTTTTAGACTCCATTACCATTTGTCACGATCTGAATCTGTTTATGATATACTGAGGTGAGAAAGTGTGTAAGCGGCATGATAGCTCAGTCGGTAGAGCATGTAATATTCCCTTGGTAACCAAAGTGTGTAAGCGGCCGGATAGCTCAGTCGGGAGAGCATGTAATATTCCCTTGGTAACCAGAGTGTGTAAGCGGCCGGATAGCTCAGTCGGGAGAGCATGTAATATTCCCTTGGTAACCAAAGTGTGTAAGCGGCATGATAGCTCAGTCGGGAAAGCATGTAATATTCCCTTGGTAACCAAAGTGTGTAAGCGGCCGGATAGCTCAGTCGGGAGAGCATGTAATATTCCCTTGGTAACCAAAGTGTGTAAGCGGCCGGATAGCTCAGTCGGGAGAGCATGTAATATTCCCTTGGTAACCAAAGTGTGTAAGCGGCCGGATAGCTCAGTCGGGAGAGCATGTAATATTCCCTTGCTAACCAAAGTGTGTAAGCGACCGGATAGCTCAGTCGGGAGAGCATGTAATATTCCCTTGCTAACCAAAGTGTGTAAGCGACCGGATATCTCAGTCTGGAGAGCATGTAATATTCCCTTGCTAACCAAAGTGTGTAAGCGACCGGATAGCTCAGTCGGGAGAGCATGTAATATTCCCTTGCTAACCAAAGTGTGTAAGCGACCGGATAACTCAGTCAGGAGAGCATGTAATATTCCCTTGGTAACCAAAGTGTGTAAGCGACCGGATATCTCAGTCGGGAGAGCATGTAATATTCCCTTGGTAACCAAAGTGTGTAAGCGGCCGGATAGCTCAGTCGGGAGAGCATGTAATATTCCCTTGGTAACCAAAGTGTGTAAGCGGCCGGATAACTCAGTCGGGAGAGCATGTAATATTCCCTTGGTAACCAAAGTGTGTAAGCGGCCGGATAACTCAGTCGGGAGAGCATGTAATATTCCCTTGGTAACCAAAGTGTGTAAGCGACCGGATAACTAAGTCGGGAGAGCATGTAATATTCCCTTGGTAACCAAAGTGTGTAAGCGGCCGGATAGCTCAGTCGGGAGAGCATGTAATATTTCCTTGGTAACCAAAGTGTGTAAGCGACCGGATATCTCAGTCGGGAGAGCATGTAATATTCCCTTGGTAACCAAAGTGTGTAAGCGGCCGGATAGCTCAGTCGGGAGAGCATGTAATATTTCCTTGGTAACCAAAGTGTGTAAGCGACCGGATATCTCAGTCGGGAGAGCATGTAATATTTCCTTGGTAACCAAAGTGTGTAAGCGGCCGGATATCTCAGTCGGGAGAGCATGTAATATTCCCTTGGTAACCAAAGTGTGTAAGCGACCGGATATCTCAGTCAGGAGAGCATGTAATATTCCCTTGGTAACCAAAGTGTGTAAGCGACCGGATATCTCAGTCGGGAGAGCATGTAATATTCCCTTGGAACCAAAGTGTGTAAGCGGCCGGATAGCTCAGTCGGGAGAGCATGTAATATTTCCTTGGTAACCAAAGTGTGTAAGCGACCGGATAGCTCAGTCTGGAGAGCATGTAATATTCCCTAGCTACCCAAAGATGTGAGCAAATTTTCTCATCCTGTGACATTTGGCACCCAATGTTTCGATCGAGTTCAGCGCCATTTTTCATAAATATCAACTGCATGAACCAGCTGTGTACTCAGTGAAAGCTCTAACAGTTGACGTTATTTCGCTGGCTTAGAATTAGAAAGTCGTAAGTACTATTACGACGTGAGTACTACTTAAGACCTTATAAGACTCATTCAAATTTGAAATCTGCATCTCAAGGCGCTTCATATGACTTTTCATCTATTTTGTTGTTGAACTTGACCACGAAACCTAATCACCACAATTAATCGACCTCCTAAATACAGACCATAGGTTTATCCTTCCATATTTGGTAATCCACGAATTAACAATCCCACGAAAATGCATTTTTATCAAAATCTTCGAAATTTAATACCCACGAAAATATGTGATTTTACAATAGTTTAGCAAAATACGGCCCATCCACTTTAAATTATCTTAGAAGGACTGGAAGCATTCAATATAATGCGTGCATCTTGTATATATTGTATTTCATACCGTTACATACAATCATAGTCTTTATGTATCTCACATTCGGCAATAAATCAAATATAACGCTAATAAAAGACCCGGATCAGCCACGTTAAACTACACTTTGGGGAGCAGCTATTTTTACAGAGAAATAAATCCGTTCAATACATATCTTGTTATAGGTTGTCTATGGGAAACATGTGTTATATCTTCATATTCCACTATCCTGTCATTTTATAGACAAGAAAAATGCCATTGATTGAAAGATTGGATTCTAGCAGACATTATACCGGGCGTTTGGTTATAACGCGTCTGCTTTGAGCCATTAATAGCAATAATTCATTTTTAGCACCATATAGATTGGGTTCGTGGTATAATGATATTTCAGATCAAGATGCTGCCATTTTGGAATATGATCTTTATGACGTTATTAGAACGACAGACTGCTTCTCTACACCAGAGACCTAACAGGATTTGTTAGTTTATACTAATTTATTTAAGGTCGATTGTGAAACAAGTATTTCCAACTTATATTAATCACTCGACACCTCATTCCTGATGTTATCCATCGCCACGAGGGTATGAGAGGAGAGAAGCCAGTTTTCCTTAAATGCTGAGTCTCTGGCAATGGAAATGGTACCATTTCTATTTCGTCTTTGGTATGACGCGCTCTTGGATTGACCCGGGACTTCCCGCACTTGAAGCGGCGGACACTCTACCACTAGGCTATCGAGGAGGCGGTTTCAAACAGGGTTTGTTTGACCTCGCCATAAACAAACATATAGGATGTATTCAAAAAGAAACATGCGTATTTAAAATGTTATCGAACATGTTGAGTTGTTCATGACATGGCGTAAAGTTAACTTTTACTCAATAATTATCAATAATTGAAAGTTTGCAATACCATACATATACTTATTCATGTGGGCATGTTTCCTAATAACTACTTATTGATATACATTTTTTAAAAACATCTCGTATTTTATAGTTGTTTTCATAGTTATACCACATCGGTTACTCGAGGAAACCTAGGGTTTCCCGCGACAAATATCTTGACCTTTGACATCGACTCTAGAGTAATACCCGGGGTTTGCCATCGTGAGTTACTCGGGCAAACTTATCGAATACTGTGATGTAGTTTCCTTTCCAGCCAGTCATAAAAAAATACAGAATTTAATTACAGGAACGCGATTACGTAATTCCGAGCCAGCCAATCAGAAAACAGAATGTAATTATGAACGTGATTACATGGCAGTCAGCCAATCAGAAAGCAGAATGTAATTATGAAATTGATCACGTGATATCCAGTCAACCAATCAGAAGGCAGAATGTATTAACGGGAATGATCATATGATGTCGCAGGAACATATTAACGATGTTCATCAAGCATACATGGCTGAGTTTATTTTGATTGTCGTTTCATCATTCTCGGACTATTGACCACAAATTCAATTCAATATGAAGTGACGAATATACGATACACCATTATACACATTACTATATAAACTAATACAATATTGTATGTAATAATAAATAAACAACAAATCGGATTGACAAGGCATCACCCAACAGAAACAGTGGAACATGAAAGGCAGAACAACTACAAAAACACAACATCCACTCCGACAGCCTGCTGTTTTAGTCAGTCAAACACAACATCCACTCCGACAGCCTGCTGCTTCAGTCAGTCAAAC
Organism: Spisula solida; assembly: GCA_947247005.1. Lineage (NCBI taxonomy): Eukaryota > Metazoa > Mollusca > Bivalvia > Venerida > Mactridae > Spisula > Spisula solida. The sequence goes on along the minus strand of OX365962.1, from coordinate 19,152,767 downwards.
ACAACATCCACTCCGACAGCCTGCTGTTTTAGTCAGTCAAACACAACATCCACTCCGACAGCCTGCTGTTACAGTCAGTCAAACACAGCATCCACTCCGACAGCCTGCTGCTTCAGTCAGTCAAACACAACATCCACTCCGACAACCTGCTGTTACAGTCAGTCAAACACAACATTCACTCCGACAGCCTGCTGTTACAGTCAGTCAAACACAACATCCACTCCGACAGCCTGCTGCTTCAGTCAGTCAAACACAACATCCACTCCGACAGCCTGCTGTTACAGTCAGTCAAACACAACATTCACTCCGACAGCCTGCTGTTACAGTCAGTCAAACACAACATCCACTCCGACAGCCTGCTGTTACAGTCAGTCGAACACAACATCCACTCCGACAGCCTGCTGCTTTAGACAGTCGAACACAACATCCACTCCGACAGCCTGCTGCTTCAGTCAGTCAAACACAACATCCATTCCGACAGCCTGCTGCTTCAGTCAGTCAAACACAACATCCACTCCGACAGCCTGCTGTTACAGTCAGTCAAACACAACATTCACTCCGACAACCTGCTGCTTCAGTCAGTCAAACACAACATCCACTCCGACAACCTGCTGTTACAGTCAGTCAAACACAACATCCATTCCGACAGCCTGCTGCTTTAGTCAGTCAAACACAACATCCACTCACACAGCCTGCTGTTACAGTCAGTCAAACACAACATTCACTCCGACAACCTGCTGCTTCAGTCAGTCAAACACAACATCCACTCCGACAGCCTGCTGTTACAGTCAGTCAAACACAACATTCACTCCGACAACCTGCTGCTTCAGTCAGTCAAACACAACATCCACTCCGACAACCTGCTGTTACAGTCAGTCAAACACAACATCCATTCCGACAGCCTGCTGCTTCAGTCAGTAAAACACAACATCCACTCCGACAACCTGCTGTTTTAGTCAGTCAAACACAACATCCACTCCGACAACCTGCTGCTTCAGTCAGTAAAACACAACATCCACTCCGACAGCCTGCTGCTTCAGTCAGTCAAACACAACATCCACTCCGACAACCTGCTGCTTTAGTCAGCCAAACACAACATCCACTCCGACAACCTGCTGCTTCAGTCAGTCAAACACAACATCCACTCCGACAACCTGCTGCTTCAGTCCGTCAAACACAACATCCACTCCGACAACCTGCTGCTTCAGTCAGTCGAACACAACATCCACTCCGACAGCCTGCTGCTTCAGTCAGTCAAACACATCCGAAGCAAGAGCCAGCCGACAAGAACGACTCAAAAAGACGAGCACACATCACAAGGACGAGCACACATCACAAGGACGAGCACACATCACAAGGACGAGCACACATCACAAGGACGAGCACACATCACAAGGACGATCACACATCACAAGGACGATCACACATCACAAGGACGATCACACATCACCAGGACGATCACACATCACAAGGACGATCACACATCACAAGGACGATCACACATCACAAGGACGATCACACATCACAAGGACGATCACACATCACAAGGACGAGCACACATCACAAGGACGATCACACATCACAAAGACGAGCACACATCACAAGGACGAGCACACATCACAAGGACGATCACACATCACAAGGACGATCACACATCACAAGGACGATCACACATCACAAGGACGATCACACATCACAAGGACGAGCACACATCACAAGGACGAGCACACATCACAAGGACAACCCACACTGAACCACTCAACAGAAGCAGTGTAGATGTCCTTTTGAAAGAAACAAATCAACCTAATGCAAGACTTTAACATTGCAGACATTCTATTAGTTTATCGCCAAACTCGTATAAGTATATAATATATATTCGGACAGGGAAGGCAGCACTCAACTTAATCAGCCGAGCAAATAAAACATAAAAAACTTCACATAGAGATCTACCACGATTACCTGGCACAATACCCAACACATAACTATACACAAATGACTTCACACAACCATATAAGGCCAGTACGTGGCCAATTTGAACATAAACCACTCCTCCTAGCCAAATCCTATGATATGATTGGCTTATACCATGTACTGGTCTACTGTGGGTAGAATGTTACCCTGTCACTCAGTAGGTACAGCTTCCATATCCAGGTAATGTAAGTTATCACCTTGAATGAATAGTAGTCATGAGACAAACCGACTTAACTATAGTCTTGGTGACGTCATACAGCTGGTATGGCGACACGTTAGTCGTTCTCATCTGTACAGTATTGACTGGGTAATAATCATTTTCTCCGCACGTGAAAAAGTTCCACCTGCTTGTGAGAAAAGCAAGTTAGTACCGAATGAAAATTAATTATATGAAAACTGGCAAGGTAAATTTAGCTTGACGCCATTAATGTTTGAAAAATTTCTGTAAACGGAGACAAATTCTATGAAAGTAATCGAACGGATAGGAACGAACTAACAAACGAACGGAAAACAAACAAACAAGGAACAAACAAACAACTGAACGGAAAGAAACGAACGAACAACTGAACAGAAAGGAACGAACAAACAAAAGAACCGAAAGGAACGAACAAACAAACGAACCGAAAGGAACGAACAAACAACTGAACGGAAAGGAACGAACAAACAAACGGACGGAAGGAACGAACAAACAACTGAACGGAAAGGAACGAACAAACAAAAGAACGGAAAGGAACGAACAAACAAAAGAACGGAAAGGAACGAACGAACATACAAAGAACGGAAAGGAACGAACAAACAACTGAACGGAAAGGAACGAACAAACGACTGAACGGAAAGGAACGAACGAACACATGAACGGAAAGGAACGAACAAACAAATGAACGGAAAGGAACGAACAAACAAATGAACGGAAAGGAACGAACAAACAAATGAACGGAAAGGAACGAACAAACAAACGTAACGAACCAATGAATAAACAATCAAAGGATTTATGTTACATACAAACGTCCAAACTGTTTACCAAGTAAATATTGTTCCAGCATGGCCAGACATTCGGTACATTTGGTAGACAGTAGATAATGCGATTATGTTATATAGTGTGTGTTCGGCCATCATTTTTCAAAAAAACACATTTCGTATTATTGTAAAGGTCGACTTAGTTGTCTTATGTTGTTGGATTTCTTGTTGTGTTCCCTACGATGGGTTTTATTATGTCAAACATTCGTGTTGACTAGCCCACTCACTGCCTTATTATGTTAAACATTAGAGTTATCATATCGAAACACAGTGTATACCTTTCTGACCATTAGAGTTATCTCATCGAAATATAGTGTATACCTTTCTGAACACTGCCTTATTAAGTTGAACATTAGAGTTATCATAAGACATCTATGGCATTACATTGGAGTGTTTACCAATACCAGCGACTTTCTATTGAAAACCGCGAATACAAGATCATATGTACTCATTAATTATTTTCCCATTGGGTGTAATGTACTAACTTTGGTATTTTAATCAACAAATGGACAGGGGGTAAAATAATCCATAACGGTCAGTTAGACTAATGATATTCTATTTGTAACAACTGTAACGGGATAAATATGGGTAATTTCACAGGTTTCAACACAGTTTCTCCAATTATATAAACAACCTAAGGTGAACTTAAACTCTAATCACATAATATTGATGTCTTGGCCTCATTATATGATTGCAATAATCATTTGTATGTTACTTAACGTACATATATATCGGAACAATGTGCTGACTTTGGCTGTTCTGGTCACTTGAATCACCCATACGTATTTACAATTAAAGTTTGTTTGTGGAATTGGGACCATGTTGACTTATCATCGACTATTACACAGCAGTATCAGGACGGTATGACGTGCTTACGGTAAAATCTATTAATTTACAAAAACTGTCGACATCACCAAATACGTCACGGCATCCTAAACATAAACAATCAACATCACCAAATACGTCACGGCACCCTAAACATAAACAATCAACATCACCAAATACGTCACGGCATCCTAAACATAAACAATCAACATCACCAAATACGTCACGGCATGCTAAACATAAACAATCAACATCACCAAATACGTCACGGCACCCTAAACATAAACAATCAACATCACCAAATACGTCACGGCACCCTAAACATAAACAATCAACATCACCAAATACGTCACGGCATCCTAAACATAAACAATCAACATCACCAAATACGTCACGGCATCCTAAACATAAACAATCAACATCACTAAATACGTCACGGCACCCTAAACATAAACAATCAACATCACCAAATACGTCACGGCACCCTAAACATAAACAATCAACATCACCAAATACGTCACGGCATCCTAAACATAAACAATCAACATCACCAAATACGTCACGGCATCCTAAACATAAACAATCAACATCAACAAATACGTCACGGCATCCTAAACATAAACAATCAACATCACCAAATACGTCACGGCATCCTAAACATAAACAATCAACATCACCAAATACGTCACGGCATCCTAAACATAAACAATCAACATCACCAAATACGTCACGGCATCCTGAACATAAACAATCAACATTACCAAATACGTCACGACATCCTAAACATAAACAATCAACATCACCAAATACGTCACGGCATCCTAAACATAAACAATCAACATCACCAAATACGTCACGGCATCCTAAACATAAAACATTAGCAACGTCAAAGACGTTACGATACTTACTGAATCGATACTATAAATCAGCAACGTCAGAGACGTCGAATTTATACTAAAAGACAGCAACGTCACGATACTGTATGAATTCATATTCTAACATAGCACGTGAGATTTGCCTTCTTTGCGTATATTGGGCTTACCATATTTTATTACCGCGATAAAATATAGCTGATTGATGACGTCACGTTTGACGTCATATAGAATGACAAATGACGTAACGGTGACGGTAACGTTCCAAGGAAAGAAAGTAGTTTGACGTCAACCTGTCTTGTTGTGCTATAAATGGTAAAGCATTGGCGATGTTAGAATCTAAATAATAAATAGGAGTTGTGCTTTGCTGTGTTATAAAATATAGGCACTCGTTTGAATGCGTACATTAAATCACATGTGCTACGCACTCGTGATTTAATTACTACGCATCCAAACACGTGCCTATATTTTATTACGCAACAAAACATAGCTACGTATTCATTATTTCTTAAATAAAAATACAGTAACGTCAAAGATGTTACGATACTGGATGAATTCATAATAACAAATCAGTAACGTCAAAGACGTCACTGTACTAACTGAATTCATAATAAACAAGAGGGCCATTGGCCCTAAAGCCCTCACCTGATGACTAGCAGTTTACACAGAATCAGTATTTGATATGATATATGACCTAAATATTTTATTTAGATTTTACTGTGACACACTTTGTGGCCAGGTTTAATAAAGATTAAGTAAAATATGTGACCTCTAAAGTATAAACAAGGTTTTTCTTTGATGTAACCTGGTAGACCTAGTGATTGACCTCCAGATGACCCATTTGTGAACTTGACCTATATTTGATATAGACATACATTGTTACCAAGTTTCATTAAGATTATGCCAAAAATGTGACATCTAGAGTGTTTACAAGGTTTTTCATTGATATGACCTAGTTTTTGACCCCATATGACCCAATTACGAACTTGACCTAGATTTCATAGAGACATAAATTGTTATCATTAAATGTTTCATTAAAATTATGTCAAAAATGTGACCTCTAGAGCGTTTTCAAAGTTTTTCTTTGACGTAACCTGGTGACCTAGTTTTTGACCCCAGATGACCCAATTACGCCTTTGACCTAGATTACATAGAGACAAACATTGTGACCAAGTTTATAAAAGATTACGTGAAAACTATGACCTCTAGAGTATTAACAGTCCAATTGCTGAGGGTGGACGGCGCACGACGGACAAAAGGGTGATCACAATAGCTCACCTTGAGCACTTCGTGCTCAGGTGAGCTAAAAATCAGTAACATCAAAGACGTCGCGGCACTTACCGAATTCATATCAATTCCGTTCGTATACGACCATGCATGTTGGAATGACTCTTGTAAACGGTTGGCAAGATTTTTGGGCAGATGATGAAAGTTGATAAAATCTTTAATGCTTTGTACTTTCTCGTGATATTCGTCTGAACCTTGATATACACGTAACATGATAGAAGATACGTTACCGAAGATAGCAGCACTCAGTAAAGCTGAAATATAAATACACGTAACATGATAGAAAAGACGTTACCGAAGATAGCAGCACTCAGTAAAGCTGAAATATAAATACACGTAACATGATAGAAGAGACGTTACCGAAGATAGCAGCACTCAGTAAAGCTGAAATATAAATACAAGCTTGTTCAAAACTGTTACCAGGGTTACCAAAACAAAAACAAAAGACAGTTAAGTGAACGAGTGTGGAGTTTGTATTTTAGAACGTCAAACGTAGATAGTATCATAGGGCATGTTCGTAGCGTCTGTTCCGCACATGTGTGGGATGTTCTACCCGAACAACTTACGAACAAAACGGAACTGTCCTGCACAGTGTGCCGAATGTTCTACTCCAAACACCTTACGAACAAAATGGAACAGAAAGTAAAATGTTTAAGACGACCAAATTGTAGTTGCAGCCGTAATATTGGAAAAAACAATATGCATAATGATATATTTGAATGTGACTGTTTGCCCGCAATGCCCCATAATTGGAAAATAAATTTATTATACTCTATTTTATGACACAAGCGACCATTGTTCTTGCTGTAATCACGTGACTGTTCTGGCTGCACCACCTATGTGGCGGGCACAGAAGGAACATGTTCCGAACAGTGTTCCGGTTTGTTCGTAAGTGTGTTCCACTGTCCGGAATGTGCGGAACAGCGTTACGAATGCGCCCATACTGTATGAAACGTTCACCGGAGATAACTTTTATACAAACGGATGTCACCACGGTTAGATACCATACATTTTGTTGAATGACTGAATGTCATATTGAAAATGCATTTATAAATGACAAAATGATATTCATCACAAACAAGGAAACGATTTCTTGCATAATAAGTGGGTATAAAATAAAACGTTATGTTATATTAAGATGTCTAACTAAGACGGGTACGAATACGTCATATAAATTTCAAACGTTCATGTTGACGTAGCTGATTCCGTAGCAAAAGTCATCTAATGCAACTTAACGGAATAAATAGCGTGGTTTTACACCATAACCAATCACATACAGCCGGGGATAATTGAGGTGTGATTCTAAACACACCACTTGTCCCTTAGCGAACTTTAATGTGAAAGCGAGGCATTAAAGTTTTTTTTAAAATATTTTTTTTAAAACAGTTACCATAGTAACCCAAATTGAATATTTGTAAAAAGAGCATTTTTTTTTATTTTTACGAGCGTTTTTCAGAGGTGAAAACAATTTAGATCAATTACCTGGAGAAAAATGCATTTTGAAAATTTAGAAAAAAAAATCTCTTCGTTGACATACAACCGCTTCAACAAACATTTTTAAAACATTTTATATTTTTGTATACCTTGTCAGCTGGCGTCATTACATTATCATTGTCAAACAAATTGAACATGAGGCAAATTTCGACATTTCATGGCTCTAGCCCTTTGATTACATTAATTAATTAAGAAGCGAAGCAGTCATAATTATGGTGGACTTGTGTTTAAAATGGACATGCTCGCAATCTACGTCAAATAAATTCGACACGGCGTTTGCATTAGACGAAACATTAATACAAACATAACAAAATGATAAAAATAAACCAAAGAGCTGAATGTCATTTTACTCACACCCAAGCATCATGGCAACTTTTCGGCGTTTGTATTCGTCTAAACATTAACACAATCCCTAAATTATAATTGTAAGAATACATCAAAGAGCTATATGGCATTTTACTCGTGCAAATGGCAAAATTACATCAAAGCACCAAGGCAACGTTTCGGTGTTTGTATACGACGAAACATTAAAAACATCACAAAATTATGAAAATAAATCAAAGAACTAGTTGGTAGTTTACTTACATCCTAAGTGCTGGATGGCATTTTACTCGAACAAATGGTAAACTCACACCCATGCATCATGGCAACTTTTTAGCGTTTGTAATCAAAGTGCTGGTTGGCATTTTACGAATACTAAACCTAGACTAAAGCACCATGGCAACTTTTCGGTGTTTGTATTCGACGAAACATTAAAAAATCACAAAATTATAAAGATAAATCAAAGAACTAGTTGGTAGTTTACTTACATCCTAGCATCATGGCAAAGATGGAGAAGATCTTCTCAGCGTTTGTATTCGGCGAAACATTCCCAAACCCAATACTTGTCAATGACGTAAATGTAAAATATAGTGACGTAATGTACTTGGTTTTAATAGATGGTCCGCTATTGGTCACATTAACAATATACGGTTCGTTGATATGATTGGCTAACGCGTCCAGCCAACCAATATGCTCATGAAGATGAAGCCTCTCCCAGTACGCAATTGCATAGAATATACACGCCAGCCAATGACCGACCAGGGAAAACGTAACCATTAACAACAATAGAACGGCGGCTCCATATTCGGCAAATTGTTCTATACGTCTTATAACCCTTAACAGTCGAAGCAACCTCGCTATCTTCAGGATGCCGGCTATAGTCATTGTCTGAAACAGAAGATAACACAGTTAGGTAAACAGGTATATTACCCTCAACAGTCGAAGCAACCTGGCTATCTTCAGGATGCCGGCTATAGTCATTGTCGGAAACAGAAGATAACACAGTTAGGTATACAGGTATATTACCCTCAACAGTCGAAGCAACCTGGCTATCTTCAGGATGCCGGCTATAGTCATTGTCTGAAACAGAAGACAACACAGTTAGGTATACAGGTATATTATCCTCAACAGTCGTAGCAACCTGGCTATCTTCAGGATGCCGGCTATAGTCATTGTCTGAAACAGAAGATAACACAGTTAGGTATACGGGTATATTACCCTCAACAGTCGAAGCAACCTGGCTATCTTCAGGATGCCGGCTATAGTCATTGTCTGAAACAGAAGATAACACAGTTAGGTATACGGGTATATTACCCTCAACAGTCGAAGCAACCTGGCTATCTTCAGGATGCCGGCTATAGTCATTGTCGGAAACAGAAGATAACACAGTTAGGTATACAGGTATATTACCCTCAACAGTCGAAGCAACCTGGCTATCTTCAGGATGCCGGCTATAGTCATTGTCTGAAACAGAAGATAACACAGTTAGGTATAATTACCGGCATCACATTGTATAAACGTGTCAACTTCCGGTTATCGCAATAAGTCATAATCTTGAAGTTCATAGTATTCCATTAGGTCATGCTTTGACCGAAAATCAAAGATGCCTTTGTTCACAATAAGTCATACATCTTGAAGTTCATAGTATTCCATTAGGTCATTCTTTGACCGGAAGTCACATATGCTTTTCGTCGCAATAAGTCATACAAGTTGAATTGTATAGTCTTCCAAGAAGTCATACAGTGATTAGGTTTATACGCAATGGGTATCTGAACCAAAATGAGACCTCGAAGAATAAGGAAAATATTCATGTACAGCGTACCCTGTGTAGAAAGTGACCATGCGGGTCAAGATATACTAGAACACAGTACTCTGCCATTGATCACAGGAACTTGCATTTATAATTTGAAAAAAAATGAAAAAAATATATATCATTATATTTTATATTTTAATAGTACAGTAGGCCTAGTGAATTTTTTTTATTTTTTTTCAATTTTTTTTTTCATTTTTTTTTTTAAATTATTAATGCAAGTTCCTGTGCATTGAGGTACATCAGTACAATGTACATCTGAAATACAGTGGTTACGGGCGTGTGTCAAGCTTCATTGACTCTGTGGCGCTTTGTTTCATTTAAACTTTTATTTTATATTTGATATATTGTCATTAGGCTCTATTTAGTAAAGCCTCCTTTTTGATGTATGCACTTTTTTGGAGATTTTAAATTATGCTAATAGGAGGTTGAGGATCAGGTTAAACTATCTACAATATAACGTGAAGCTATAACCTATTATACGACTCGTACTAAATTGATCCACTACATTATCAAAGCATTTTAATTACGTTCGCTAAATTGAATTGAACTGAAGAACTTACAGTTTTTGTCTTTTTCATCTAAACCTTTTCGTGAGATGTATGCCAACTTTGTGATATCGTGTTTTGCAATAATTCACTTACAACCGAAAGTCTTGAGAGCATTTATTGTGAAACTCTGAACGAAATTTCAGAAAAACGAACGTGTCGGTGGTAACGAAACTTGTACTAAACATGATTATATTAGGTAGTATATAAAAGTTTGTAAACTTTTAAAAAGTGGCAACAAATGTTTTTCGCGGTTCTGATACATTAAACATTATTAGTAGAGTTCAGTTGATTAAAGAAAGTCCCCGCATAAAATCCATCTTAATTAATCGTCGCATTATAGACGATCTTATCGGCCAGTGTCCCATTATTGCGCGCTGTAATTCCTTCGCAGACGGTCTTAAGTTGTTGTCATTTCCTGCTAAATTGGATCTCTGTAGCTAATGAAGAGCGTCTGTTCCATCATAGATTAGTTGATCTAAGTAAATTTGACTGTACTCGGAGACTTGATTGTTACTGAGATTTTTTTCTAAAAAATCGGCTTATAGTCGCGGAAATTGGTGACATTTAGAGGAATTCCCGATAACTAACTCCCATCTATCCTGTTTTACCGCGTAATCAAGACATTCTACGAACGTCTTTCAATTAAAGTAGTTCTTATATCCTGGTATTAGGAGACTCGGAACTATTTTATACACATTCTCGCGGACGGATATTGAATCTAGGGTTCATTTTAGCCGAAATATGCTGTACGACATCGTGAAACTAATTTGTCTTATAAGCTACGACAAAGCCACGTCAAATTTGAAATTATCACGTCGTGCTAATAAAACGATGTCACGTGAACATCACATTAATGGAATTCTGGAAGGTTTTTGTTCAGTATCAGAGAAGTCCCTGAAGAGAATAATGTACGTTTTGAATATATCATCAGTTTTTTGTTGAAAAAAACCCATCTCATCGCGAAACAAACGAGTTTCTTCATGATATCAATCAAACTTTTGAAAACACGTAGCTAATTTTGCCAATAAAAGTTATATATCATTTCTTCAATTGCATGAGTACACTTAAGATGAGAGAATTAGGATTTTGTTGTTGACAAATAGTTACCAATCCTATACAATCATCGATCACTAACTGCTGGGGGCAAAAATGCCTGGATTTTACATTTATAGAAAAAATACAGGGATTTGATTTCGTGGTTGAAGTTATCCTGGAAACCCACGCTGTTTTAAAGATATAGGTTGGACCATAAATATGTATATATAGGTGGTCTATGAAAACGTTCATGGAGTTTTGGGTTGGACTGCTTGCGGCCTGTCGGAATCTGAACATTAGCTTATTATATGACCTCCTACCCCCTTATACATGTACAACCTGCTACTTACGTCAGTGGTCCCTGATCCAAACAACAGCAGATCGAATGGTATTGCAGCAATGGTGTCAATTACGAACCAACCTTTCACATAATTGATGGCAATCTTCTTCTGTTCCATTACAACCTCGCCATTATATAAATATGTAGTCCGAAAATTTATAAATATATCCAATATAAACATAAGATCAACAATCAGGTCGATAATCACAAGTGGGTTGGCACGTGTTGTGTCCGTGCTTTGTGTGCGCGTGGAAGCATCACGGTTCAGCCTCATGGTCGTCTCGTCTTCGTTCAATAGGAAGGCTGTTTGGTAAGGTGTGAATACAGCAGTGTAGAGTACTAGAATCAACACAACCCAATCCCATACCGCTTTAAACGGACTGAAAAATGTGAATACAGCAGTGTAGAGTACTTGAATCAAAAATATTATATTACTTCAGACAGGGAAGGCAGCTCTCAACTTAACCAGAAGAGCACAGAAAACATTAAAAACACAAAAAGCACAATGCCCAACTGAACCAACCGAGCACAGGAACATAAAACACATACAAGGCACAATGCCCAACTAAACAAGCAAAGATCCGCCCAAGTCCAAGCTGTCAAAAAGTATAAAACATTATTACTAGCTGAAAGACCCCGTTTCTACAGCAAAACGACTATAATGCCTAGTTTTACACAACCCAATCCCATACCGCTTTAAATAGACTGAAAATAACTACAAGAGAGTTCATTATACATGTAACTGACCAAATCTACCGGCAAGCATTCGAGGATACCAGAGCGTTGCTCAACAAAAGCGCTACGAGGCGGCCCGTTGCTTAAGAAAGCGCTCGATAAAAATCAGCAGCATGCTACAGCAAGTGCTAAGAAATTATATGCTATCACGCTGCTCACTGGTAAGGAACCGATGCATTGAATTAGTAAAGCGCTTCAAAAAAGGGCTCGGTAGCGCCTTAGTTAGGCAACGTGCTCCTGGCTAAAGAATTCGTGAAACCACAGGAACTTGCATAATTTAAAAAAAACAACATGAACACAAAATTTAAAATAATTTAAAAAAAAAATTCAATAATGAAAGCCTGTATTAAAATATATTTCATTGGTAAGCCTAGATCTACTGAAAATTTTTTCAAATTTTTTTTCTTTTTTTTTAAATTATGCAAGTTTCTGTGGTGAAAAAATAGAACAATGTTTTACCTGTAATGGAGTATGATAAAATCAGGTTGAGTTCTCTGTATTTTAGGGTATACATCCTGTGCTTGTTCGATGGTCGATACTTCTTCTGATTCTTCTGTTGCTAGGTCGGTTTTAGACTCCTGGAAATATCAAATATATAATACTGTAAAATCATTATCATTCCAGGGAATTGAATTTTCGTTGATTTCGTGGTTGCACTGGACCACGAAATCTAATCCCCGCTATTAATCGACCTCCAAAATATCGAACATGGGTTTATCCTTTCATGTTTTGTAATCCACGAATTTACGATCCAACGAAAATGCACTGTTTTCAAAATCAACAAAATTTAATACCCGCGAAAATATGTGATTGTGCAGTAGTACAGCGTGACTAGGTCGAACCATCCAAATTTCGAGTAATCCACAGTTCAACTATTTAATCGAGTTTGAGCCATACAATGTTCGAGATATACGCTGACTGTGTCATTTGTTGTTTTAGACAATGTCATATAATTATGTATTTCGAGGCATACACTAATCGATGCAATCAACATTCGTGTTATTCAATGTTCGTGTTATTCAATGTTCGAGTTATTCATTGTTCGTGTTATTCAATGTTCGAGTTATTCAATGTTCGTGTTATTCAATGTTCGTGGTATTCAATGTTCGAGTTATTCAATGCTCGTGTTATTCAATGTTCGAGTTATTCAATGTTCGAGTCATACAATGTTCGAGTCATACAATGTTCGTGTTATTCAATGTTCGAGTCATACAATGTTCGAGTCATACAATGTTCGAGTCATACAATATTCGAGTCATACAATGTTCGAGTCATACAATGTTAGAGATATCCTCTGTTCAGGGCATACACTATTCGAGTCATCTAGTATTCGAGGCATCCACCAATTTATTAATAAAAGGTATTTTGCTGTGACTTAAGAGCCACTGTTCGATATATTTACTACGCACTCGTGATTTAAAAACAGTACGAATCCGAACTCTTGATCGTGCTTTAATCAACGATAAAACACATGCACCTAATCATTCATTATTTCTTAAATAATGTGGTGAAAAGACTCGACAAGTAGATTAAATGACGACTAACTGTATAAAATTATTCAGTCCTTCTCATAACTAATTTTGAGTAATATAGACGCTTTGATTGGCTGACAGTACACCATTGGATATGTGACTCAATTAATCTCACGAATTTTACCCCCTCAACGAAAATGCCAACATTTTAACAAAGTCCTTGAAAGTTAATAGTCGCGAAAACGAGTGATTTTACTGTAAAAACTGCTACGCACACAAACTAGAATAACGGAATAACGCATTATAAAGGTTTCTCCATCTTTGACGTTTAAGCGTTCTACAAATTGCTACTAATTTCCTGCTGTAAGCCCAGAAAAGACTTGTTTATTCAAATGAATCGACAAATTGTGGAAATATATTCAAATTAATTGTAAAATTGTGGAAATACATTCACATTAGCGACTTTGAACGTCTCCGGTTGGAGGGATTATTCGTAAACACGCTACAAATTATGCAAGTGGCTTGGGAAAAAACGGAGTCTACATTTGGGAACGTTTAAATTGATTGCGAATTTTGTCACGTAAAATCAATAATTTCACTTCACTAACAAGTTAAAAGGAAAAATAATCTCCTCAATTTTTTTCTTGAAATTTTCTACGTGAAGAATCAATGTTGATGTTTTCCACAATGTAAGGAACCAGCAACCTGCAACTCATTGTAATGATTGTATTGTTGTTGATGTTCTTAATTCCCCTTATAAGCCTTGTTAGAAATATGAACATAACATCAAAATATCTACGATATTTGTTTGTGTGTTCGCCTGTCCACCGTCAGTTTGTACGACCCTAATCATCGCAGCTCTTTTTATTACGGACAATTTACGTTCTGTTGTAAATAGGAAATGGCTTTGTTTATGGATTATGACATTTTGAAACGACTGCTTCTATCTGAACACGGGATGTAGCACAACACAGTGCTATGTAGCGCTATCAGTGACCAACGGGCTCCAGTACCATCGTAGTCAATGCAAAAGACTAAAATAAATTGATTCAAAACGTGTCCATGGCAATCTAGGTCGATCAGCTTTTTAATAGCGGGCACTAGGACATATAGGATCCGTCGTGAGTTGTCTTTGGAGATCAACATTTCTTAAACGAGTCTAGAAAACACAGGTTATTAAGCAAGCCTTTGTTTTCGTGACGAGTTTAAGAAATGTTGATCTCAAAGACAACGAATGACGAATTCTTTTTATCACATTACCATAGTTACCAAGTCAATGCAACATCAATAAGAACGTATTTAATTCGGCGACGTTACGTTTTCGTGCCGAAAAGCTGATGACGTCACGCATTTGTTATCACACATGTTGGAGAACATTGTTCCGTCATGAATTTGTTCTCACATGGATTATCACGGTTTTTATGTGATAAATTCAACTTTGTCACAGCTGTAACTTGTATTTTTAGCGGGTAATATTTCTCGTTCAGTTGAGTGTTGGACATTGTGCCGTGTAATTGTGATCTGTGTTGTTTTTTATGTCATCAGTTCTCGACCAGTTTCAGTTGAGTTCTACTTTCCCTGTCAGATTTTTACTATCTTCCATTTTAATTGATCAATACTCTTCGTTTTACTATACCAACATAAAACCTACAATAATTAGCAGGCCTAGAAGTAAATATGTAGAAAATAAATGAGGTAGTCACCAACAAGACACGGTATGCTAGTTAACTTTCTAGACAAATAACAATGATCAGTCTTACCTAATTATATCTCCTAAATACTTCCAGCCTAATTGTCATCAATTAAATACCAATTACTTTACTAAGATATATTACCGTAAGTTTATAGAAGAGAAAAACGTCCTATAATACAGTAAACTATTTTACAGAACGTACTGCAAGTAAGATCAGATAAGATAAGTATGTGATCCCAACCATATATGGGGTATATTTTAATAAGAAGATACAAATATTATGACAACTTGGACAGGCAAGACAACACTCATCAGAACTAGACTGCGTTCAGTAAACGTTTACGTCCCGGTGGAAGCCGTGTCATAGATAATTAGCTAAGTCAATCAGGGGCCATACTTCTGTAGAAAATGTAAGGTAATTATGATGGTAAACTATTACATGTATGCCAAGTTTGAAAACAATGCCTCGATGGAAATATGAAAATATTTGAATTTCAAGAACTTGAAACTTTTGGTGAACATTTTCAATGGAACGGGCGGACGGACGGACAGACGGACATGACGATTATTGCGATATGCCTTTCGCATCAGTTGATGCAGGGGCATGAAAAGCAGAGATCGAAAGTCACAAAAATGAAACACACTCAAAAAACCATCACATACCACAAGCACAACGACAATGGCAAACACACACAAGAACCATCACACACCACAAGCACAACGACAATGGCAAACACACACAAGAACCATCACACACCACAAGCACAACGACAATGGCAAACACACACAAGAACCATCACACACCACAAGCACAACGACAATGGCAAACACACACAAGAACCATCACACACCACAAGCACAACGACAATGGCAAACACACACAAGAACCATCACACACCACAAGCACAACGACAATGGCAAACACACACAAGAACCATCACACACCACAAGCACAACGACAATGGCAAACACACACACGAACCATCACACACCACAAGCACAACGACAATGGCAAACACACACACGAACCATCACACACCACAAGCACAACGGCAATGGCAAACACACAAAGGAAAAAGACAAAAATGAAACATAACATAGCTCTACTAAATAAGTCCTATTTTCGTGTGTACCTAAGCGATTACATGTAAGTTTTGGACGTCGGCATACCGTGCTTGTCATATACAAAGAATGCAAACAATCGAAACCTTTGCTTAAAAACTTGAAAAAAACTCGACTACTTAATATTGAACTTTCGATATTTAAGCGAGTTCTACATAACAAAAGCCGATGGTTTATTGCTAACGTCTCACTTGATCACACAAAAGGAGAGATTGTAAGACGGGTAACATGAGCGAGCACTACGAAGTGACTTCCACGGGAGGTAATCCACGCCTTCTATATTTGATGGAACGGGAGGTAATCCAAGCCTTCTATATTTGATGGAATCCATGCCTTCTATATTTGATGGAACGGGAGGTAATCCACACCTTCTATATTTGATTGAACGGGAGGTAATCCACACCCTCTATATTTGATTGAACGGGAGGCAATCCACTCCTTCTATATTTGATGGAACGGGAGGTAATCCACGCCTTCTATATTTGATGGAACGGGAGGCAATCCACTCCTTCTATATTTGATGAAACGGGAGGTAATCCACGCCTTTCTTTATTTGATGGAACGGGAGGTAATTCACACCTTCTTTATTTGATGGAACGGGAGGTAATTCACACCTTCTATATTTGATGGAACGGGAGGTAATCCATGCCTTGTATATTGGATGGAACGGGAGGTAATCCACGCCTTCTATATTTGATGGAACGGGAGGTAATCAATGCCTTCTATATTTGATGGAACGGGAGGTGATCCACGCCTTTCTTTATTTGATGGAACGATAGGTAATTCACGCCTTCTAAATTTGATGGAACGGGGGTAATTCACGCCTTCTATATTTGATGGAACGAGAGGTTTCTATATTTGATGGAACGGGAGGTAATCCACGCCTTCTATATTTGATGGAACGGGAGGTAATCCACGCCTTCTATATTTGATGGAACGGGAGGTAATCCACGCCTTCTATATTTGATGGAACGGAAGCTAATCCACGCCTTCTATATTTGATGGAAGGGGAGGTAATCCACGCCTTCTATATTTGATGGAACGGGAGGTAATCCACGCCTTCTATATTTGATGGAACGGAAGCTAATCCACGCCTTCTATATTTGATGGAAGGGGAGGTAATCCACGCCTCCTATATTTGATGGAACGGGAGGTAATCCACGCCTTCTATATTTGATGGAACGGGAGGTAATCCATGCCTTGTATATTTGATGGAACGGGAGGTAATCCACGCCTTCTATATTTGATGGAACGGGAGGTATTTGATGGAACGGGAGGTAATCCACACCTTCTATATTTGATGGAACGGGAGGTAATCCACGCCTTCTATATTTGATGGAACGGGAGGTAATCCACGCCTTGTATATTTGATGGAACGGGAGGTAATCCACGCCTTCTATATTTGATGGAACGGGAGGTATTTGATGGAACGGGAGGTAATCCACACCTTCTATATTTGATGGAACGGGAGGTTTTTGATGGAACGGGAGGTAATTCACACCTTCTATATTTGATGGAACGGGAGGTAATCCGTGCCTTCTACATTTAAGTGAACGTGAGGTAACTGAATAAAGTCGCTCGGTAGCGCGTTGCTTAAGAAACGGACCCCATATTTACGTATATGGGCATTGGAATACAATATTGCCTACCAATGAGCTATTGGCGAATGTTCATTCCGCCTTAGGCCTCTGGTGGGCACTTTGCAAATGATTTCATTGAAGTCACGGTGAACATTCAAGATGTTGAATTACCAGTATCAACTAGAAGGAAATGAAAACCTTTTATTCCAAAAAACAATATGGCGTATTCTCGATCTCACAAGTTAACAGCTTCAGTGCATATTGATCAAACCTGTTTATTCTGCTATCGCAAAGAAAATTTGGACATGACTTTTTTGTGTAGA
Source organism: Spisula solida (assembly GCA_947247005.1). Taxonomy (NCBI): domain Eukaryota; kingdom Metazoa; phylum Mollusca; class Bivalvia; order Venerida; family Mactridae; genus Spisula; species Spisula solida. The sequence goes on along the minus strand of OX365962.1, from coordinate 19,134,319 downwards.
TCTTTTGTCTATACATATGGAAATTTTCTTTGCGATAGCAGAATATAGGGATTTGATAATACACTGAAACTGTAAACTTGCTTTTTGGACACCATGTACTAAACAAATTCTCGACCTCATGTATAAATGTCTAGATGACGTGACGGCTCGACCTCGTGTCTATATGATAAAATCATACACAATTGACTTTCTTATAAAACTGACAATGCTATTCTAAGAAATCAATGCGAGTGGAAATCTTTGACGTGACTCTTTTATGTACCATTCTTTGACGATACAGAACCTTTTTATACAGTATAGCAAGTTATGATTGACACATTGGTCTCTTGCTGAGAGATGTTTGTATCTGTCATATACGTCAGTCAATTGAGATATATTTATGAAAGACGATGTATTAATTGAATTGTCCATTGAATACATTTCTACTGAGTATATTTCGTCATATCTGAGTCTGTTTTGTACGTTGATCTTTTACTCATTTATACAATTATTATAGTTAATTAGAGTCATTATGAAATTTTGTATATATTTTGGGTTTATTGTCATTTGTTTGCCATTGATTGCTATGTAATATGGGCTGATCGCCTAAATTACTGGAATAAACATGATTATTATTGTTAAAGCCAAGACAGGTACAAATGTAACTACGAATATTTACGCCACGTCTGAAGGTAGTTCAAGGATTTTCATTTTTATGGCAGTTTTCCATAAATATAATAGACCATCGGACAGGGAAGGCAGCACTCAACTTAACCAGTCGAGCACAGAAAACATAAAAAACCACCAAATTACCCAATTACACGGCACAATAACCATCATATAACCGAACGAGAAAATTTACTTAATCAATGTCAACGAAAGTCCAAGTTTCAGCTGTCAAAACATCGAAAGTCCACGATTGATATCAACATACGAACAATTCATTCATTTGCAATTCATTCACCTTTAGAAACAGCCGAGCATGAAATATGCAAAAGGGAACACACAAAAAGCAAAACAAAACCACTAAGAAAAAAAACCATACGTTATACGTACGTGAGACAAAATTTAACAAGAAAACCTCAACTAGATCTAATTCCACAAAAGTTGACATGAAACATTAAACGTGTCTATAATATATAAATGTGCGAAGTGCTCATGGATATAGGGCTTCCTAACTCAATCAGAGAAAAAAACCTTGGAATTCCTGTTCCTTGCCATGTTTCAGAGAGAGAGAGAGAGAGAGAGAGAGAGAGAGAGAGAGAGAGAGAGAGAGAGAGAGAGAGAGAGAGAGAGAGAGAGAGAGAGAGAGAGAGAGAGAGAGAGAGAGAGAGAGAGAGACCGTATTACAGTTGTATACCAGTTCCTTGGCTTATGATGGTAATGTTTATCATTATGTACTTTCATACAAGCCGTTTGTAACTAACAAATAAATGACTGGTCCCTACAATAAATGACTGGTTCCTAATATGAATAACTGGTTCCTAAAATAAATGACTGGTACCTAAAAATGACTGGTTTCTAAGATAAATGACTAGTCCCTAAAATAAATGACTGGTCCCTAAAATAAATTACTGGTGCCTAAAATATGACTGGTCCCCACACATTCCAATCAGTTTGAAGGCAACTGTTTTATATTATGTTTTGTTTCAAGTCCCACGAATGACCATCACAATTATCCTGTTACGTGTGCAATTCACAACATTCGTCAGTTTTGATATGTCGTTTTATTTTTTAATTTGTTTTAAGTCCCGTGGTAACATTCAAATCGTATTGAGACTGTCTTGTCAAATCATCATCAACAAAAGCGAACGCCTTAGTTAGTCTGGGAACTTTCTTAAATATTAAGACTGAAAACCACTCTAAAGGACCATGGTGTATCTCGGCATTTGATAGAGCCGGCGAACTCCCAATATCCAAGCGAACACTCCAAAAATGTTAGGTTTCACAATCTTTCATGTGGGCCTTAAGAAGTACGTTGTGATGGAATAAAAGTTACGATATAAACCAGCAACATAAACAACAACTTTCCCGAAACCATAGCAGACTGGTATCTCAAGTGTGTGACATTGATATATAATGTCTGTATAGACTGGTTACACTCTCCCCTATCATAGACTGATTTACTAATATCACATGATTAACAATCACTCTTTTAGGGCTTATCTGTCATTTATGTCTCGTTTACACATATGATAGAGAACCAGTCGAACCTAAACAAGTCTGACTATACTATATTACACTGACTTTAATTTAAACAATTATCTGGCTTTTCGCGCGCTGTGTGTAACTTCTACGTCCGCAAGATGGAACTTTTACTTTTCGTGTATGGAACTTCTACGAAGAAAGTATGAGCATGATGTTATTCATCGCTTACAACAATGGAATACATGTACTTCAATCCAGTAATCAGACATTTAGATGAGTTAATTTGACAGTTTAGCTAAAAGAACGGAGTCTCCGGTAATCTTTGACATCATAACGATAACTATCAAACACATTCCGATTATAGAAATCAGAGTTTCCCAGATAGTTCCGACAAAATGACCGAATAATTAGATAATTGCATGGAATGCCATGTCCAACAGCAATAAATACTTTCCTAACAATTTAAGGTCGCATTTAGTTATATTATGCCTATATAAATGACTTCTGAGTAGGTTAAATCGCACTAAATGTCTAAATGCTTGTGATACAAGTCTTGAACGTGGTTCGAACAATTACAATTATCACTCAATACATTTATATACAAGTATTTGATATTTAATATTTAATACATGATTCTTTATAATATGTCTTATTCTGCCGTGCGTTCAGGGTAAGCTTCCAAGATTTACGTTAAACAATAACGATATTTGTCGCTTTAATCCTTCGTCGAACGCTCTGTTGTTGGCACAAACAATTTTAACATGTAAAGTCTCGTTTTTACCGTTCTCATTTCGTCACACGTACGGATGCATATGTTTTACTATTCATACACCAGTATGTGTCTGTGTCACCAACTTTGAAATATTCACCAATTTAAGCGCACCATCTCGGTCTATGGTTAGCCTATCTTCGCTCACGGGACAAACTTTTTTTAATACCGATTATATTCCTAGTTAGATAAGAAATTTAAAAGCTCTCAAATCTGCAGTAGTCCTATCACAATTCAGTGGTGGAAACATTGTTTGCGTCGAAAACCACTTTCTAGAAAAAAACATCGCAGAAATATATACATAATGTCATTTCAAGATAATAATAAAAATTATCAACAATGTACGTAGTGTAATATCATTTAATTTCAATTGGACAAAATTTGGCGGGTACACGATATAGGATTTCACGAAAAAATGACAAGGTCAACAAACAGACAAAGTGTCAGAAATCATTCAATAATCGAACAGATATTAATAATAATTTTATTGCCGAGCATAGCCTTTATTAGCCGGTCAGCTTTCTGCTGAAATAATTATGATAGGCATATGAGTGTCCCCACCTGTATGTGAACCCGGGACGCCAGATTAGACGATAGGCGCGCTAACCATTAAGCTACATTGTTGATACAATTTGATGCTAAAAAACGTCCCAAATAATCCAATATTATACCTGACTGAACTTGAAAGCAAGTATGCCATCCACTGTTAACTTGACATAATTATTAGTGGAATAACTATTCATTGAGAATTTCACACACTTAACAGACACAGTCAAACTATTGTCTTCCGTCTACGTAAAGGACACTGTAATCTGTGGAAACATATGAAAAGGCAGGGTCTTGCGGAGACAGCTGAATGTCAGTGCCGGGTGGAGCAGCAGACAGTATTCCATAATATACTGCAAATCTGTCCCAATCTGGAGGTAGCACGACATAAATGTTGGCTAACAGAATGCCATTCCAGACCGAAAAGATTATATTAAGTCAGACAGGGAAGGCAGCACTCAACTTAACCAGCCGAGCACAGAAAAAACATTAAAAACACACAAAGCACAATGCCCAACTGAACAAACCGAGCACAGGAAACGTAAAACACATATAAGGCACAAGGCCCAACTAAACAAGCAAAGAGCCGCCCCAGTCCAAGCCGTCGAAAAGTATAATACATTATTACTAGCTGAATGACCCAGTTTCTACAGCAAAACGACTATTATAATGCCTAGTTTTAGCTGTAAGAAATCCTAAAAAAAGAAGTGCCAAACACACTGCCAACCAAGAAATTAATCAGCCCTTGTCCCAGCTGTCAAAAAGCTGAATAGAAAAGTTTCAGTAAACAAAAGGCGGAATGCCTTAGCTAAATGACCTAGTAGGGAGATGCCAGTAACATACTGTGGGAAGATACCAGTAACATACTGTGGGAAGATACCAGTAACATACTGTGGGAAGATGCCAGTAACATACTGTGGGAAGATGTCAGTAACATACTGTGGGAAGATGCCAGTAACATAATGTGGGAAGATGCCAGTAACATACCGTGGAAAGATACCAGTAACATACTGTGGGAAGATACCAGTAACATACTGTGTGAAGATACTAGTAACATACTGTGGGAAGATACCAGTAACATACTGTGGGAAGATACCAGTAACATACTGTGGGAAGATGCCAGTAACATACTGTGGGAAGATGCCAGTAACATACTGTGGGAAGATGCCAGTAACATAGAGGAAACGGTGAAGTTCATGACCACATTTAAACTGTATACAAAAACGAATGCCGGTTGTAGATGATGGGACACAGGAGCAAACATATTAAGTGAGATATTTACAATATGTCATAATATTATTTTAAACCAGCACATTCAACATTGTACATTGTATCTATAACTTGGCAAAAAACCTTTAATACAAATTGAGCATACATATACCAAAGGTATTCACCGGAATTGCTTACAGCTTGTTCATGGAAACTCATTCAGAAATTTTCTATTCCACAAGCGTGCAAAACATTGTCCGCACTTGTTCGCCCTTGTGTTTAAGATCTCTATCTATGACTTGGTAAAGGAATATTTAATACAAATGATCATACTAAACATTGTACATTTGTTTACAGTTTCTCTTTATTCATCGCTTACAGTTCATGGAAACTCATTAGAACATTTTCTATCCCCCAGTTCTTGCAAAAACTTTGTCGGCACATTTACAATGACTTGGCAAAAAACCTTTCAAGGGGCATAACTCTGCCTAGGTACCTTCAATTTTCAAAATCTTTGCACCATTGTGTTGCATTTTGGAAGACATTTCCAATGATATATAACACTTATAGGTTTTATGAAAATAAAAAATTTCATTTCTGATGCTACTTTAATACAAATTAAGCATACATGTACCAAAGGTATTTACCGGTATTGCTTACAGTTTGTTCACAGTTTCCCTTTATTCATCGCTTACAGTTCATGGAAACTCATTCAGCTCATTTTCTATTCCCCAGAGCTTGCAAAAACCTAATTAAGACTCCCAAGAAGTCAAACCAGAACAACTGTCGATACAGATCACTTAATACCATGATAAATACACTTCTTGAGTCGTGATAAATCACCGCAGTATTTTCGTAGAAAGCAGGAAATTAACACGATTTTAAAAATCCATGACTTGTGATTAATTATACGAAGATATGTACAACAATGTTACATAGTGTACGTCTAAATTCCCACAAAACAAAACACCAAATAACTAAACCTAGAATATAGTTTTTGTCTTCTTTAAGTTGTGTGTAGGGCATCGTGCCTGTAATTGTGTAAACTTTTGATTTTCCTGTTTAGCTGATACACTTAAGGAAACTACTTTTAAGATGCTTCGTGAATACCAACACAGTACCGCATACACCCCGTATATTAGACGATCTTCATCATAAGACGCACATTGACCTCGAAAACTGGTAAGACAAGTTCTTAACTTACTCAGTACCGTATTAACCTCGCTTATAAGACGTTTTTCATTATAAGACGCATCCTGACAATGACCCGGCAAATTGTGATTTCTTTAAAGACCCTTGTATGAGCCAGGTTGCATTATAACCGGGTCGCAGCATGGGAGGAAATGGGACAACTTGAGATGAGTTGAAACAATAACATTCCTATTGATTGACCCATTACAATAAAAGTAAATGCTTAAGAAAATGCAAACAAATTAACAAAACCATGTCTTACTTGCAACCAAATTAACAAAACCATGTCTTATTTAATGCTAACTGATGAGATATGGAGTTCTATCAGTGAAATAAAACCTGTATCAGTCACTGGTTATCACCTACAATGTGACTGATATAAGCTCCGCCCCCTCACAGGGACTACTTTAATTTATCAAAATCTCGACACTAAAATGGTGTATGATTTAATGCAAAATTCTCAAAAAAGTCGTTTTCACCTATTCACCATAATCCAAGATGGCGGATTTTGAAGTGGAAAATATGAATGGAATAACATATTCATACGTAGCCTAACCACAGTGGTAATTTGGCATAAATAGTACCAGTTTTGACACCATAAAAGCATTAAATAAATAGAATATTTGTTTGTTTTGATTGAATATGAATACGCGCTCTTGAAAATATTTAATTTTATCACTACACGATGAGATATAAACCATATTCAATCAAAACAAACAAATATCCTCTATTTATTTACTACATCTGTTTATTATGTATATATGTAGGCTAGAAGCATGTATAACTGATTAATGCTGAAATAAAAGTTGTTGTTGTTGTTGTTGTTGTTGTTGTTGTTGTTGTAACAGTACTGGCACTACCTAATGAAAGAAAGGTATACATTTTAAAAGTTAAGGACTGGCATAAGAATAAACTATGTCGATATATATTATTGTCTCGTGTGTAAAGTGTTCCGAGCAAGGAGGGATTCAGACGACATTATGCAGATCATCTATTGACAAAACCAATTACACCGAATTAGTGTTATATACGTAACGTATGTGTTTCTGTTGGATGAAGCCATTTTGAATTTACAACTCATCAATACAGACGCCTCGGGGACATTAAACAGGCGTCTAAGTGAGTTAGTGATCAAAGTCATTCAAACGTCTGTGCACTTTACATACATAAGCCTATTTTGAAATAATCGGAACCAGTTGAAACCAACTGGTGTAATTTATGATTATTTATGATTATTTATGATTATTTATGATTATTTAATGATTATTTATGATTATTTATGATTATTTATGATTATTTCTGATACAATGTTAATGTTACAAACTGTAAAGAACCGGTTGACGACAAACAAACATTACATTTACAGTAGCACTATATGGACACACACACACACACACACACATACATGATGTCTATTACTCTGCCCTGCATAAACACTTGTTTCCAGCCTTAAGAACATATTGAAAACTCATTTATTTTCCCTAGTAGAGGCTGTTAAGCAATAAAATGAATTCGTGCGTCACAAATTTATCGCTAAAACCACTTAACATCGGCCATTATTTCACCAAGTTACCTCTTTGCAGACGAAATTTGGAATTCTTGACTGCCAAATTAGTCTCAGAATTGTTTGTCTTGGTTTCCGCTTTGTAAAAGCCGTTGCCACGTAATTTACCGAAATATTTATAAGTCGTTACTTCCAACGACAGACGACTACGTCCGGAAAATGATCGACTGTTTCCGGGACATGATCGACTGTTTCCGGTGTTTCATCGGCATTTACGACAGCAATACAAAGAAAGGAGAAATAGCACAAAAAGACATAACAACAAGCTAAACGAGTCGGACAGGGAAGACAACACTCAACTTAACCATCCGAGCACAGAAAACATAAAAAACATGGCACATTGTCCAACACACAACCGAATATGACAATGAACTGACCAAGTTCCAGCTGTCAAAAAAGAAAATTCGGACAGGTCAAGATAGTTGAATTATTGTACAAGCTTGCGGAGTGCCGCTTAGATCTTGCAAGATATTATTTTTCACAATCATTGTATATTGTGTTTATTGTTTGTCTGACGATCATTGTGCTCTGTGTTTACTCTAAGTGTTTTTCTTCTTTGGTCACAGAATAAAAATACCTAAGCCGGGAAAGAAGTGAAACTGGAACTACACATCAGTGTAGCAGCCGTCTTGTGACTTAATGGTAGTGAAGTAAATACAGTCGACGCATGTCTGCAAATAGGCTTTAACTGGGGACTTTACTTTAACTTTAAATTCGATAGGTCAACCTAGTTTAACTGTAGTACCGGCTTTTGGTGCTCGTACAAGATCTGGTATGACATCTTGTATGCGTGTTTGTTTTCAAATGTATTTCATATTAAGAAACGTTGATCAAAGCTAGTACTATATAGACGAACACGTACTAGTGGATTTACACCAAATTATTCCCACAATGTATTTCCCTTCTATGCTGAAGACAATGTAAGCGTCAATGCCAATCAAAGAGTTTAATCAAAAGAACTGACTTAGCATTCAATCCAATCTTAAGCTTAGAAAATCAAGATACTTGGTTGACTACAGAGAATCTAGAAATAAATTGATGTTAAGAAATAAACGAATTAACTTTGTTGTCAATCACGAAGATTTAATCTTGTACAATATTTGGTAATGTAGGACTGTATAGAATACAGCAGTCCTACCAATTATATTCAATGAATGAGAAATTCCGGGGACTCGTTATTGATATGGTGCTATACAGACAGCGCAATTTCTAACAAACAACAACATCGCAGGCGTTGTACGAACACCGTTTTAATCTATCATTACCACGAACATGTCTTTATAAACACATCCATCAACAAAGAAAGTCGGCAAACATTGACATTGTATACTGAGAACATAAAGAAACGCACATTTGACATGTCTCCATAGGGTTAAACATTAGCCTATAGCTTTCTTTGAAGGTCACACAGAACAATAAGTTTGGTGTGATTTGTTTGTTAACACATTAAAGTTGTTTCGGTAGACTGTTTCAAAACTTGACCATTTTAGCGAAGAATTCTAGGAAGAAATTGCTGGATGCATTATTTCCCGGAAAACAACTTGCATTTAAAAACTTCAACTCAGAATCACATGTGAATACAGTTTAAGAATGAAAGCAGAGATACATGGGAACAAGTATATACGCAATGGAAGATATACGTAATACAGGAAGAAAATGGCAGACTGACCAAAATGACCAGTTTAACATGTAACCATATGGAGAAAATGTAACATGTGTGTTTCTTTATGCACTTAGTGTATGATGAATTGTGTGAAAACGATAAAATGTTAACATAATCGTCTGAATCTGATAACGCTGTTCGTTTTATACAAACAAGAGCAATATGTTATGTAAACTTGCGTCCATATATGGCATAAATATCGTGGATTTGGGTAGAACGGGAAGGCCATGGTGTCATTAATTTGCGTTTTTAATTGTTAATGATAACATAGAGTGCTTATTTTCATTGGTCTGCCAATAAAATTGTCTAATTTAAATAATAAATCAAAAAGTCATCAAATCTTCATATTTTGGCCCGGGGCTACTGACATGTACACACATACTCTGCTTTGTACTTTCAGTTATGAGCAGCATGTTGTCCTATATAAGTTCAACCAATCAACCTAAGATCACCTTCAAATGAACAGGCACTGTAACACACACTAATAGTTTTGAAATTTTTCTTATTGAGTTATAAAGTGGACTATACATTCCAAAAACGACTTTAACAGTAGAAATAATTATTTTGGGTTGTTCAAAATATCTTTAAACATGACCATCCCCTGGAATTTCAAACATGTGTAAATTTGTCACATAGCTGGTATCCGACTACGCAATAAAGACATTATCCACATGAAACATGTACCATGTCCATTACAAACGTTTATTTGTGACCTTCATCAATATTTGATTGCATGTTATCAATGGGGGAAAATAGTAAATTATCCCCCCTTATAACTCTCTAAAATTCTACAGGTCCTATCATGCGGATTACTCTGTTTTTATCCCTGTTTTGTTTGTTGTACATGGTAGTAGTAAGGCTGAAATATTTGCAACATTAATTATCAGATCAAATAATAAGTTTGGCTACATGTTGTTAACACCCTGGTATATAAATTTTTATGGCCCTAACATATTAGATAATACTGAAGTGAGAAATTTCTTATCTAAAATCAATGATATTTCTGTTAGAAACAAGGATAAAGTCCGAGGATCTCAACTAGTTAGGACCTGTATGCTAATTGGTCTACCTCGGGCTTTATCTTACAAGGGAGATAATTTATAGGTCACTTATGTCTCTCATTGGTACAGTATAGTAGTACAGTAAAACCTCGGTAATACGAGCAGCGTTTATTCGAGCAACCGGCCTAATTCGAGCAAATTTCAAAGTCCTGACGAATTTGCTATATATTGGCAAACGTCTTTTCATTATAAACACAGTTACACTTAGTCATAACAACAATTCATCATAGATTTCGGATATTTCGAGCACCTGGCTTAACTCGAGCGTTTGGCTTGTCCCGATGGGTCCTCGAGGTAACGAGGTTTTACTGTAGCAAATGGTATACCATTGTCCGTGGCCTATTCTTCACAGGGAAGTAACAAATGCTTAAGTCAAGTAACACAATACAGGCCTGGGCTGGTATTCACAAAGCATCTTAAGTGAAAACTTAAATATTTGGACTTAAGGTAAATATTTGAGAAGCTCATATGTCCTGCAACTTGAAGAATAATCCATGTTTTCTTACAGATTATTGTAGCTCTTTACTTAATGCTTCTAAACCATGTAAATAATTGATAATCTTGATTTAACTGTTAAGCTAATACACTTAAGGAAACTTTGAGATTTTGAGAAAATTTTAAGTTTTTCCTTAGGATGCTTTGTGAATACCGCCCCTGGCGTTTGTAAAACTGCTGATCAAGTTTAAGAGAACCAGACAGAAGTGGATTGTAACTACATTGTATAACCCCATCGCTGATATTCATTTAACAGTAAATAAAATATTCGGCGTGAACTGACCTTGTTGGTCTATGTTGGAGTATCCATTAAAGAAGAATTAGATTTAGAACAATTTAAACTATCATTTCCTTCTTAGCAGCAGAGTATATTCCACCTTTTATGTCTCTTGTGAGGTCCCTTCAATTTCATTAATTGCATTCCGGTTAGTTAAATGGAGCGGTAATATCACACATTGATCTTCAAAACAAAAACCATTTCTCAAATTGCAGACATTTAGTTTTTTAAAGCAAAAATGAGCATATACTTTTATGCTTTTCCATCGGTTCATTTATTCATCTAAAAAGAAGTTAAATTTCTCGAAAATCTTGCATGCTATTCTGAATATTTCGAATGAGACTTGGTGGCCGGAAATGTAGTCTTCTGCAATTAGGGAAATGATGTTAATTAGGAAATTGCAGTGGTATTACATGTAACTTAGATTCAAACTTATATATGGCGAACTAACTAGTGGAATTACACCACATTGTTCCCCCAATGTAATTCCCTTCTATGCTGAAGACAATATAAGCTTCGATGCCAATCTAAGAGTTTAATCTAAATAACTGACTTAGCATTCAATCCGATATAAATCTTAGAAAATCAAGTAACGTGGTTGACTACAGAGAATCTAGTAATAAATTGAAGACAAGAAATAAACGAATTAACTTTGTTGTCAATCACGGAGATTTAATCTTGTACAATATTTGGTAATATAGGACTGTATAGAATACAACAGTCCTACCAATTACTTCATATGAATGAGAAATCTGGGGACACGTTATTGATATGGTGTTATACAGACAGCGCAATTTCTAACAAACACCAACATCCGAGGCGTCCTACGAACATCGTTTTAATCTATCATTACTACGAACATGTCTTTATAAACACATCCATCAACAAAGAAAGTCGGCTAACATTGACATCGGATGATAGATTATGTGAAAATGCTAAAATGCTAACATAATAGTCGAATCTAAAAAAGTTTTTCGTGTTAGGTAAATAGATGTGATGTCCTCTGTAAGCTCAATTCCATTTATCAGCATCTAGTACTTGTATTTAGGATGTCATTGGGTCGCTAAATGTAACAAAATGAAAATAAGAATGTCTGATTGTACATATGAACACATAACACATATAACTACTTAATGTCCAATTGTATCGTAAACAAACATTTGAAACGGTTATGTACATTGTATGACAACATCAGTTACGCTCAAGTACTGAAAGTTTCATTATAGAATTAAATAGATTGCATTTGCTCAGAAACAAAGTCAATTTATTTTAATTTAATGTTATTGTATGTAAGTGTCCATGCTCCTCTTTGCTGAACCAGAGATATAAAATTATATAAATGCAACGATAACTCACATGTCATAAATGCAGCTATAACAGTTTACAGTTACAGTTTAATTGGTAAAATCGGCATTTGAAATGCCTTTGACCATTTACATAATAAAAAAAAGATGGTCAAGACAAAATATATACATACATTTACATTACATACAGTGTAAGCATATACACAGCATATCAAAAAAGCAACTACATGTATATATGAGCATAATTTATATCGATGTTCTAGTCCGTTAATTTGTGCTGACGTGAGGAACTATTCTGCAGACAAGTAAATATTTAATTAGAAGGTATGTTGGTACATTAAACTGGAAGTTATGTGTACAACAAATTTAGAATCAAGATTATATATTAAAATGGATGGCATGTAGATACATATACAACAAATTTAGGATCAAGAATAACAATGAACACGAAACAACGCTAAGGTGCAGTGACCAAAAACCCGACTTCCAAATCCAACAGGATGTGGTATCAGTCAGTCTAACCTAACCGAAGTACAGCTTTCAAACAAAAATCAATCACAATGATAACACTCAAATGAAGGACACATTGACATTTGATGAAATTTTCATTTTCAACACGACAGTGGCCATAGCAATCTATAAAAGAAGGCTACATATAGTAACACATAAAATTATATGAATCGTGCAAACAATCAATGGACCAGACATATGTGATATTGTTGACCATCATTCATACACTAGACATATTGACCACATGAAACCTGTTTTATGTCCATCACAAGCGGTGTTAATTCGTAACCTTCATCAATATTTGATAACACATGATCAATGGGTATAGTACGAGTTCTCTAACACCATGTTACTCCTATTTATATCACTTCCGTTGTTCAACATTAAGTCTGAATTTGCATGTAGAGCCATACGGAAATCATAAAACGAGTCTGTGTTTGTCACTTCTTCTTTGTAAGATTGCTGACAGCTAAAACTAGGCATAATAGCCCTTTTGCTGTGGAAACTGGGTCATTCAGGTAGTAATAATTTATCATACTTTTGGACAGCTTGGACTTGGGCGGTTCTGTGCTTGTTTAGTTGGGCATTGCGTCTTTATGTGTTTTGTGTTTCCTTTGTGATCCCGGTCAAAATGACGAAACATATGTTTTGATATTTTTTGTTAAATAGTTAGTGTTTGAATAAACATAATTATTGTTATCGTGTTTTACAGTTTATTTAGAATTATGATTAGGCCACCGGCCCATACACAACACATATAACATACATATATACCAAATGTAGTGGTTAGTGTGGTATTGACAACAGATATACATTTATATAGCAATAGCATGTACTTAATATTGTTCTTGTGTTTGACATTATAGAGTTGGGCGGTCAAGAAACAATCGACTTACGACTGCTTTCTTCGAAGTCAGGAATTAAAAGAATGTTCCAGCTCCAATTTTTTCTTTATATACCCATCTAAAAATAGCCTCTGGATTTAACCAATCGCTGAGCGTTATGATTTATATCGTTTCTGGGGTAAGACAAATGGTTCATTCTCGAGCTAATAAACTTTACAATCTCCTGAAGTATCTCAATATGAGAAATATGTGAACAATCTCATCTCAAATATTATCACATGTCTTCTAATTATTTCCATGGAAGACTGGACTTAAAAGTGATATCTCAAAATAAAACATTATTTAGAGTTTATTACAGTAAACCGCCAACAACTTCAATTTCAGATTCATCTTATTTGAGACGGAATTTCTAATTGAAATGCTTCGTGTGATAGGGGTCTGGAGTCAGAACGTCACAGCAGAACTGAGGATTATATTATACATGTATGGAGGGGTACTGTTTTATTAATGCGATTACATTTTGTACACCAATCTTAAATTCACGTTCAAATCAAAGTTCCTTATATTGCTTGCATAACTGCACAATTGGGACAGGTATCATTTTTAAGGGAGTCATTAACTGAATGATTGTTAATGTTTCAGACCCTCTAACCACAGTTTGTAGTTGTCAACACAATATAAGGCATTTAAATTTGGTCGTCAGTTTTGGTAAATGTATGTCAATGTGATCACACAACAAATACGTGTTTAGATTTATTTATTACATATTGAATAAACAAACAATATGCCATGTACTCATCTATTTACTCACTATACAAATGAAAAAGACGAGAACATCGGTTTTTGACGTATCATAATTACGTAGTAGTGTGGTCACATGGTTACCATTTAAGGTATCCGTGTTTTGATAAAACAGTACCCTTGAGAGTCTAGCAGAGGACGAGGTGGAAAAGTGCCATCTGTCACCTCTGTTTCAACCCCGAAACAACATGCCTAAGTAAGTCTGAAGCTGCATACTCTCCGACAGAAATTTTCATCTAAATCAGAAATCGTGGAACCCGTACCTTTCGAAGCCTACGTTATAATAAACAGAAATGTATTTAGAGTCATATGTCACAGGGCCTTTAAATGTGGCAATTTAATCAATAGACACTGATGTATACTGTATTGCTGCTGCTGAGATATCTACTTTAGTCATATAGTCAGAATATATTATGGACCTGGTCCTGGCATTATGTAGAATACACAGATTGATTCTCGGAATACATGTATATCCATTTACACACGAAAGATGGACCGCCTTTCAGATCATCAAGGTCGAAGAATAGAAAAATAACATGACACTTTCCGTTCACCTCACTGTATATTTAACACGCGATCATGGCGTAGCAACTGGTCTTTAATACGCGGTGTCAATGATAGCCACAGAGTATTGGATTTTGACCCTCGCAGCTACATGTTTTCGATTGCTTAAGTAATAATATATTCGGTGAGAGCTTACAATGTTTGTCTATATGGGAGTATCACTTACACAACAATTAGTAATAGAACAATTAAAAATATCTTCTTTTCGCAGTAGCACAGTATATTCGACATGTGATGCCTCTTTTGGGAGGACCGTTCAATTGCATTAATTACGTTTCGGTGAGTTAAATGGAGCAGTAGTATCACATATTGATCGTCAAAACAAAACCCGTTTCTCACAATGCAGAAACAATTAGGTTTTATACGCGAATAGTTGCAGATCATTTGATGCTTTTCTGAATATTTTCTATTCAGCTTTTAAATAGTTAGGACAAGGGATGTTTAATTTTCTTGGTCGGTAGTGTGTTGGGCACTTCTTCGTTTTAAGATTTCTGACAGCTAAAACTAGGCATTATAGTCATTTTGCTGTGGAAACAGGGTCATTCAGCTAGTAATAATTTATTATACTTTTCGACAGCTTGGACTTGGGCGGATCTTTGCTTGTTTAGTTGGGCATTGTGTCTTTATGTGTCTGATGTTTCATGTGCTCGGTTGGTTCAGTTGGGCACTGTGTTTTGTGTGTTTTTAATGTCTTCTGTGCTCGGCTGGTTAAGTTGATTGTTGCCCTCCCTGTCTGACTTAATGTAATCTTTTTGATGGCCGGAACTGTATTCTTCTACACTTTAGGAAATGGTTCTGATTAGGTAATTGCAGTGGTATTACATTTAACTTAGATTCAAGCTTATATAGGGTGAACTAACTAGTGGATTTACGCCACATTATTCCCACAATGTCTTTCCTTCTAATCTTCTATCTATCTTCCATTAATGTCAAACCCCTGGCGGAGACGTAGACATTGTCTAGGCAGACTTGAAATCAAGAGAATGAGGTGTGATACAAGCTATCCGGGTGCGTAACCCTAGCTTATTTCGAATAGACTCCTTGGTTATTTAACGTGCTCAGTGTATAGCACCGATACACGCGAGACTACCTCTGGGTTTCCAACCAGTTTCGTCTCTAATTAGGTGGGATACACTGAGAAACGTTTCATAAATGACCAAGTGCCCCGGCCGAGATTCGAACCAGGGACCTCTCGATCAGTAGTCAAGCGCGTTACCACTCGACCACTGTGCCACCCATCTTGGAGACAATATAAGCGACAATGCCAATCATAGAGTTTAATCTAAAGAACTGACTTAGCATTCAATCCGATCCAAAGCTTAGACATTCAAGAAAGTTGGTTGAGGACAGAGAATCCAGTAATAAATTGAAGTCAAGAAATAAACGAATTAACTTTGTTGTCAATCACAAAGATTTAATCTTGTGCAATTATTTTGTCATGTAGAACGGTATACGAATACAACAGTCCTATTAATTATATTCAATGCACGCGAAATTTCGGGGACTCGTTATTTTTGATAGCATGGTGATATACAGACTGTGTGATTTCTAACAAATGTGATTTAGAAGAAATATGAATGTAACAAAACGAAAATAAGAATGTATGGTTTGTGCATATTTGTTTATATTCCTGAAGAAGACTTGTTAAGAAAGTCGAAACGTTGATAAATCCTGGGGTTTGACATATAAATTATTTTATTTATAGTTTGTGTACGGTTACACATAAAACAACTTTATGAACGACAATATCGGATCCTTACCCTTGAAACAGTTTTTCATTTCAACATGACTTGCACTTTCTAAGAAAACAAGTGTTCTTGTATATAAACGTCCATGCTCCTATTTGCCGAACATCCTTTAGAACCATCGAGTAGAAAAAAGAAGTATATGTATCTACATGCCATCCATTTTAATATATAATCTTGATTCTAAATTTGTTGTACACATAACTTCCAGTTTGATGTACCAACATACCTTCTAATTAAATATTTACTAGTCTGCAGAATAGTTCCTCACGTCAGCACAAATAAACGGACTAGAACATCGATATAAATTATGCTCATATATACATTTAGTTGCTTTTTTGATATGCTGTGTATATGCTTACAATGTATGTAATGTAAATGTATGTATATATTTTGTCTTGACCATCTTTTTTATTATGTAAATGGTCAAAGGCATTTCAAATGCCGATTATACCAATTAAACTGTAAACTGTATAAAATAACGTGAATAATGCGATTACCCGCAAACCGTATAGGCAACCTTCACAACGAACATGCAATATACTTGGACACAGTGACAAAGAACCCGATTCTACACTCCGACAGTCTGTGGTATCAGACAGTCCAACATAACCGGAGTAAACTAGCAAAGTGACAAGGTGACAACACTCTAATGAAGGACACATTGACATTATTTGAAATTTTCTGTTTCGACAAGATAGTGGCCATAACAATCTATAAAAGAAGGTTGAATATAGTAACACATATACGAGGGTCATTCAATATATTCGTAGACAATCGTTCTCATTTCATTATTATTGCGTTTTAACAATAATTTCTTATAACATTACAAACAGTAATTTATTACCAACAGTCAATGCAAATTTATCTTCAATAATGCTAACTAGTAACATGTCATCAGCCATTGTATTACCATGGAAACGCGCTACCACCCCGGCCGACGTAACATGCCTTTTTCATTTGTTCAACTAGTTATAAATTCCGATTTAGTTAATATACATTCCGATGTTTTAGCCAGATTATTACAAAATATTATCTTGGGTTTTCATGAAAGTTATTTGGACGTCGAAATTGGGAATTAAAAACTGTTTTATCCAGGCGAGTCGCGTTTTCAATAACGTCAAAATGCCTATTTCTTTACGCGAGGAAATTCATACGACTATTGAATTGTGCATGTGGCTTGGAAAAACACAACAAACTTACAAGAGCAGCTACAGAGAGCGGAATGAGAACATACAGCATGCAGTGGTCTTGTCTTTAAGTGGCAAAAACAAATTTCTGAAGCGCAGCATGGAATTTAAAACGATAGATGCATGGATGTGCAGACAGGCAAACGTAGTGACATTTCACGCAACTTCCGTCGAAATGTGCGAGGTGTTTTCATATTAATATACAACCATTATGCCAAGCCTTAATCCTATACTAAGACTACATAAGATATTGTGGAAGATATTTTAAATCATATACAATTTGAATGTTTATGTTTATTTCAATGTTAATAACATAATTTCATTTCGGGCTACCATTTGAGAATCACCAAAACGTCAATAACGTCGCTGACGTCAGATCATTTCTTGCGGTGTGTGGTGGTACCGGTATGGTGATATTTATATTTTAGCCATATTTTCTTTAAAAATGCGTTGTTCCACGCGATATTTTCAGCACTTGTGTCCGAAAGACTGTAGTTTAACGTGATGTATTTTGGTTTTCTCTGTATCATCGGATGTTAAAATGATTAACACAGTCTACGAATTTATTGAATGACCCACGTATATATCGTACAAACAATCTATGGACCAGACATGTGTGATATTGCTGACCATCATCCATATACTAGACATATTGACCACATGAAACCTGTTTTATGTCCATCACAAGCGGTGTTAATTCGTTACCTTCATTAATATTTGATAACACATGATCAATGGGTATAGTTCGAGTTCTCTAACACCCTGTTATTGCTATTTATATCACTTCCATTGTCCAACAGTAAGTTTGAATTTGCATTTAGAATCATATGGAAATCATAAAACGAATTTATAATTACTGCTGTTGTTCCCTTTATATACTTTATTATTATTGTCAAAATATGCCAGACCGTAGTGCTTGAGCACATGGAAGCACTATTGGAAATATATAGAGGATATTTGTTGATTTTGGTGTAAGATCGAATTTTATTTCATCGAGTGATCACAGAAAATCAATCGTAGCCACGAGTGAAAATTTAATTTTATGTGATCACGAGTGAAATAAAATTGATCTTTCACCAAAAATCAACAAATTTTCTGTTTATTATATGCTTCAATTTCTCTTAAAAGGGTACCGTAATTGACTTAATTTGAAAAAAGACGTCGAAATTGGAGCGTCACGACGTGACAATTATGACGTCATGATGACGTAACGTCCTTTTTAAAGCTCGGCGCCGTTGACGTTACGTTTCTTTTTCTGGACGATACTGGAACCAGCTTCGAAAACAGTGAAAATAACAAAATGATAATTTCACTGTTATTTTCACTGTTATTTTCACTGAAAATCTCCATAATCCATCGAAAGCTAATAATAAAAAAAGATAATACATAGAGGATATTTGTTTGTTTTGATTGAATATGGTTTATATCTCATCGTGTAGTGATAAAATTCAATATTTTCAAGAGCGCGTAGCGCGAGTGAAAATATTACAATTTTATCACTACAAGATGAGATATTAACCATATTCAATCAAAACAAACAAATATTCTATTTATTTAATGCTTTTATGGTGTCAAAACTGGTACTATTTATGCCAAATTACCACTGTGGTTAGGCTACGTATAAATATGTTATTCCATTCATATTTTTCACTTCAAAATCCGCCATCTTGGATTCTGGTGAATAGGTGAGAATTTTGAGAATTTTGCATTAAATCTTACACCAACTTGTAGGAAATGGTCTAACTAAGGATAAAAACCCCCACATGACATGTTTCCGTTCAGTAATAAAAAAGTTACAGACATTTTAGTGTTGAGATTTTGGTAAATTAAAGTAGTCCCTGTGAGGGGGCGGAGCTTATATCAGTCACATTGTAGGTGATAACCAGTGACTGATATAGGTTTTATTTCACTGATAGAACTCCATATCTCATCAGTTAGCATTTAATAAATGTAACATATCGGACAGGGACTGTACCCAATAGAGCAAGGAAGGCAAAAAACACAACAGAACAGTGTAGAATTTAGTAGATCTGCATGGAAGTGGCCCCGGTCAAAATGACGAATAATATGTTTTGATAATTTCTGATAAATTATATATGTTTTGAAGAAATTAATTATTGTTACTACTAGTATGCTTAATATTGGTCTTGTGTTTGAAATTATGATAATACTAGTAATAGAGTTGGGCGGTCAAGAAACGTCAGGAGACAGAACGTCACAGCAGGACTGAGGAATACATTATATGGATGGACGATCTGGGTATTGTTTTATCAAAGCACTAACATCAACCTTGAACGTACGCTGTATCTTTTCTACTGGGTCATTCAGCCAGTTATAATTTATTATACTTTTCAACAGCTTGGACTTGGGCGGATCTGCGCTTGTTTAGTTGGGCATTGTGTCTTTATGTGTCTGATGTTTCCTGTGCTCGGTTGGTTCAGTTGGGCATTGTGCTTTGTGTGTTATTAATGTTTTCTGTGCTCGGCTGGTTAAGTTGATTGTTGCCCCCCCTGTCTGACTTAATGTAATCTTTTTGATGGCCGGAACTGTATTCTTCTACACTTTAGGAAATGGTTTAGATTAGGTAATTGCAGTGGTATTACATTTAACTTAGATTCAAGCTTATATAGGGTGAACTAACTAGTGGATTTACGCCACATTATTCCCACAATGTCTTTCCTTCTAATCTTTTATCTGTCTTCCATTAATGTCAAACCCCTGGCGGAGACGTAGACATTGTCTAGGCAGACTTGAAATCAAGAGAATGAGGTGTGATACAAGCTATCCGGGTGCGTAACCCTAGCTCATTTCGAATAGACTCCTTGGTTATTTAACGTGCTCAGTGTATAGCACCGATACACGCGAGACTGCCTCTGGGTTTCCAACCAGTTTCGTCTCTAGTTAGGTGGGATACACTGAGAAACGTTTAATAAATGACCAAGTGCCCCGGCCGAGATTCGAACCAGGGACCTCTCGATCAGTAGTCAAGCGCGTAACCACTCGACCACTGTGCCACCCATCTTGGAGACAATATAAGCGACAATGCCAATAATAGAGTTTAATCTAAAGAACTGACTTAGCATTCAATCCGATCCAAAGCTTAGACAATCAAGAAACTTGGTTGAGGACAGAGAATCCAGTAATAAATTGAAGTCAAGAAATAAACGAATTAACTTTGTTGTCAATCACAAAGATTTAATCTTGTGCAATTATTTTGTCATGTAGAACGGTATACGAATATAACAGTCCTATTAATTATATTCAATGCACGCGAAATTTCGGGGACTCGTTATTTTTGATAGCATGGTGATATACAGACTGTGTGATTTATAACAAATGTGATTTAGAAGAAATATGAATGTAACAAAACGAAAATAAGAATGTATGGTTTGTGCATATTTGTTTATATTCCTGAAGAAGACTTGTTAATAAAGTCGAAACGTTGATAAATTCTGGGGTTTGGCATATTTTATTTTATTTATAGTTTGTGTACGGTTACACATAAAACAACTTTATGAACGACAATATCGGATCCTTACCCTTGAAACAGTTTTTCATTTCAACATGACTTGCACTTTCTAAGAAAACAAGTGTTCTTGTATATAAACGTCCATGCTCCTATTTGCCGAACATCCTTTAGAACCATCAAGTAGAAAAAAGTGATTATCAGATATAAAATAACGTAAATAATGCGATTACCCGCAAACCGTATAGGCAACCTTCACAACGAACATGCAATATGCTTGGACACAGTGACAAAGAACCCGATTCTACACTCCGACAGTCTGTGTTATCAGACAGTCCAACATAACCGGAGTAAACTAGCAAAGTGACAAGGTGACAACACTCTAACGAATGAAGGACACATTGACATTATTTGAAATATTCTGTTTCGACAAGATAGTGGCCATAACAATCTATAAAAGAAGGTTGAATATAGTAACACATATACGAGGGTCATTCAATATATTCGTAGACAATCGTTCTCATTTCATTATTATTGCGTTTTAACAATAATTTCTTATAACATTACAAACAGTAATTTATTAACAACAGTCAATGCAAATTTATCTTCAATAATGCAAACTAGTAACATGTCATCAGCCATTGTATTACCATGGAAACGCGCTACCACCCCGGCCGACGTAACATGCCTTTTTCATTTGTTCAACTAGTTATAAATTCCGATTTAGTTAATATACATTCCGATGTTTTTGCCAGATTATTACAAAATATTATCTTGGGTTTTCATGAAAGTTATTTGGACGTCGAAATTGGGAATTAAAAACTGTTTTATCCAGGCGAGTCGCGTTTTCAATAACGTCAAAATGCCTATTTCTTTACGCGAGGAAAATTCATACGACTATTGAATTGTGCATGTGGCTTGGAAAAACACAACAAACTCACAAGAGCAGCTACAGGGAGCGGAATGAGAACATACAGCATGCAGTGGTCTTGTCTTTAAGTGGCAAAAACAAATTTCTGAAGCGCAGCATGGAATTTAAAACGATGCATGGATGTGCAGACAGGCAAACGTAGTGACATTTCACGCAACGTCCGTCGAAATGTGCGAGGTGTTTTCATATTAATATACAACCATTATGCCAAGCCTTAATCCTATACTAAGACTACATAAGATATTGTGGAAGATATTTTAAATCATATACAATTTGAATGTTTATGTTTATTTTAATGTTAATAACATAATTTCATTTCGGGCTACCATTTGAGAATCACCAAAACGTCAATAACGTCGCTGACGTCAGATCATAACTTGCGGTGTGTGGTGGTACCGGTATGGTGATATTTATATTTTAGCCATATTTTCTTTAAAAATGCGTTGTTCCACGCGATATTTTCAGCACTTGTGTCCGAAAGACTGTAGTTTAACGTGATGTATTTTGTTTTTCTCTGTATCATCGGATGTTAAAATGATTAACACAGTCTACGAATTTATTGAATGACCCACGTATATATCGTACAAACAATCTATGGACCAGACATGTGTGATATTGCTGACCATCATCCATACACAAGACATATTGACCACATAAAACCTGTTTTATGTCCATCACAAGCGGTGTTAATTCGTTACCTTCATCAATATTTGATAACACGTGATCAATGGGTATAGCACGAGTTGTCTAACACCCTGTTATTCCTATTTATATCACTTCCATTGTCCAACAGTAAGTCTGAATTTGCATGTAGAATCATATGGAAATCATAAAACGAATTTATAAATACTGGTGTTGTTCCCTTTATATACTTGTATTATTATTGTCAAAATATGCCAGACCGTAGTGCTTGAGCACATGGAAGCACTATTGGAAATATATAGAGGATATTTGTTGATTTTGGTGTAAGATCGAATTTTGTTTCATCGAGTGATCACAGAAAATCAATATTTTCACGAGTGGCGTAGCCACGAGTGAAAATTTAATTTTATGTGATCACGAGTGAAATAAAATTGATCTTTCACCAAAAATCAACAAATTTTCTGTTTATTATATGCTTCAATTTCTCTTAAAAGGGTACCGTAATTGACTTAATTTGAAAAAAGACGTCGAAATTGGAGCGTCACGACGTGACAATTATGACGTCATGATGACGTAACGTCCTTTTTAAAGCTCGGCGCCGTTGACGTTACGTTTCTTTTTCTGGACGATACTGGAACCAGCTTCGAAAACAGTGAAAATAACAAAATGATAATTTCACTGTTATTTTTACTGTTATTTTCACTGAAAATCTCCATAATCCATCGAAAGCTAATAATAAAAAAAGATAATACATGTAACATATCGGACAGGGACTGTACCCAATAGAGCAAGGAAGGCAAAAAACACAACAGAACAGTGTAGAATTTAGTAGATCTGAATGGAAGTGGCCCCGGTCAAAATGACGAATAATATGTTTTGATAATTTCTGATAAATTATATATGTTTTGAAGAAATTAATTATTGTTACTACTAGTATGCTTAATATTGGTCTTGTGTTTGAAATTATGATAATACTAGAAATAGAGTTGGGCGGTCAAGAAACGTCACAGCAGGACTGAGGAATACATTATATGGATGGACGATCTGGGTATTGTTTTATCAAAGCACTAACATCAACCTTGAACGTACGCTTTGCTTTCATAACTGCATATTTGAGATAGGTATCTTTATAAAAGTGTTCATTAACTGAATCATTGTTGATGTTGCAGAAACTTTTACCACAATATGTAGTTGTCAACATAATATAAGGAATTTAAATTTGGACGCAAGTTAAAAACATCCGTAAGTGCTTTGATAAAACAGTACCCTTGATAGACTATCAGTGAATAAAGTAAATCAAGACAAACTCCAGGATTGTTCAACGTTTCGACTGTATTGTCTTCATCAGGAATAATAAAAATATACAACAAAGAAATAAACAACGTCATGGGTTATGACGTCATAAAAGATGACGTTACGTTTGACGTAAAAAACGAAGTCAATAGATCAGGGTCGGTATTTATAAAGCATCTTAAGTGAAAACTTAGAATTTTCTTAACATCGCAAATTTTGCTTATGTGTATCAGCTAAACAGGAAAACTAATATTAACAATTATTTACATTGTTTAGGAGCATTATGTAAAGAGCTACAGTATTCATATAGAAACCATGAGTTATTTTTCGTTTCTTGTAAAATATGGTCAGCTCAATATTTTATCTTAAGTCAAAATATTTAAGTTTTCACTTAAGATGCTTTATAAATACCGGCCCTATGTAGAGGTGGAGAAGTGTTTACGGTTACTTCTGTTCCACCCTCAAACAATATGCCTAAGTAAATAGGTAAGTTTATCTTCAGATTAAAGGAGTCTAGAGCTACATATTCTCCGACAGATAATGCCACCTAAACCGTACATTGTGGACCCTTTACGCTATAATAAATGGGAATATATTTGGAGCCAGATGTCACAGGTCCTTTAAATGTGAGTGACACTTTGATCAATAGACACTGATGTATACTCCATAGCTGCTACTGTTGCTACTGTATAACTTAAAGAATTATCTAGTTCAGTTATATAGGCCGAAATTGTTGTGAACATGTTCCTGATAGTATTATAGTCCGAAATTATTGTGAACGTGTTCCTGATAGTATTATAGTCCGAAATTATTGTGAACGTGTTCCTGATAGTATTATAGTCCGAAATTATTGTGAACATGTTCCTGATAGTATTATAGTCCGAAATTATTGTGAACATGTTCCTGATAGTATTATAGTCCGAACTTATTGTGAACGTGTTCCTGATAGTATTATAGTCCGAAATTATTGTGAACGTGTTCCCGGTAGTATTATAGTCCGAAATTATTGTGAACGTGTTCCTGATAGTATTATAGTCCGAACTTATTGTGAACGTGTTCCTGATAGTATTATAGTCCGAAATTATTGTGAACGTGTTCCTGATAGTATTATAGTCCGAAATTATTGTGAACGTGTTCCTGATAGTATTATAGTCCGAAATTATTGTGAACGTGTTCCTGATAGTATTATAGTCCGAAATTATTGTGAACATGTTCCTGATAGTATTATAGTCCGAAATTATTGTGAACATGTTCCTGATAGTATTATAGTCCGAAATTATTGTGAACGTGTTCCTGATAGTATTATAGTCTGAAATTATTGTGAACGTGTTCCTGATAGTATTATAGTCCGAAATTATTGTGAACGTGTTCCTGATAGTATTATAGTCCGAACTTATTGTGAACATGTTCCTGATAGTATTATAGTCCGAAATTATTGTGAACATGTTCCTGATAGTATTATAGTCCGAAATTATTGTGAACATGTTCCTGATAGTATTATAGTCCGAAATTATTGTGAACATATTCCTGATAGTATTATAGTCCGAAATTATTGTGAACATGTTCCTGATAGTATTATAGTCCGAAATTATTGTGAACGTGTTCCTGATAGTATTATAGTCCGAAATTATTGTGAACGTGTTCCTGATAGTATTATAGTCCGAACTTATTGTGAACGTGTTCCTGATAGTATTTTAGTCCGAAATTATTGTGAACGTGTTCCTGATAGTATTATAGTCCGATATTATTGTGAACGTATTCCTGATAGTATTATAGTCCGAAATTATTGTGAGCGTGTTCCTGATAATATTATAGTCCGAAATTATTGTGAACGTATTCCTGATAGTATTATAGTCCGAAATTATTGTGAACGTGTTCCTGATAGCGAAATTATTGTGAACATGTTCCTGATAGTATTATAGTCCGAAATTATTGTGAACGTGTTCCTGATAGTATTTTAGTCCGAAATTATTGTGAACGTGTTCCTGATAGTATTAAAGTCCGAAATTATTGTGAACGTGTTCCTGATAGTATTATAGTCCGAAATTATTGTGAACGTGTTCCTGATAGTATTATAGTCCGAAATTATTGTGAACGTGTTCCTGATAGTATTTTAGTCCGAAATTATTGTGAATATGTTCCTGATAGTATTATAGTCCGAAATTATTGTGAACGTGTTCCTGATAGTATTATAGTCCGAAATTATTGTGAACATATTCCTGATAGTATTATAGACCGAAATTATTGTGAACATATTCCTGATAGTATTAACGTCCGAAATTATTGTGAACGTGTTCCTGATAGTATTATAGTCCGAACTTATTGTGAACGTGTTCCTGATAGTATTATAGTCCGAACTTATTGTGAACGTGTTCCTGATAGTATTATAGTCCGAACTTATTGTGAACATGTTCCTGATAGTATTATAGTCCGAACTTATTGTGAACGTGTTCCTGATAGTATTATAGTCCGAACTTATTGTGAACATGTTCCTGACTCGCTGGAGTTTAACCTGTACATTTTACATGCTCCTGGAGTCAGAATGATAGACTATTGAAACGTGAACAATGAGAACGAACTTTTTAGCAGCCTGTATTTAACGCGCGGTCGTGGAGTCGTGATTCGTCTTTAATACGCGGTGCAGATGGCAGCCACAGCGCATTGCCTTTGGAGCCACTAAGAGACCCATTTGTACATCTGGGTAAAATGAAGGAATGTGTGTTATTCTTGCTCAGAGAAATTTAGCAGTGACGCAAACGGGAATCGTCTCGTTTATAGCTTATGGTATACAAATTATACATGTATTATAAAATAGTATGTATTAATGAATTATATCATAAATAATACAAAAAAAACACCATTTATTAATGAAATTATAATATACAAGGCTGAATGTCTCTGGTGTAAGGACGGTGAATGTCTCTGGTGTAAGGACGGTGAATGTCTCTGGTGTAAGGACGGTGAATGTCTCTGGTGTAAGGACGGTGAATGTCTCTGGTGTAAGGACGGTGAATGTCTCTGGTGTAAGGACGGTGAATGTCTTGTAAGGACGGTGAATGTCTCTGGTGTAAGGACGGTGAATGTCTCTGGTGTAAGGACGGTGAATGTCTCTGGTGTAAGGACGGTGAATGTCTCTGGTGTAAGGACGGTGAATGTCTCTAGTGTAAGGACGGTGAATGTCTCTGGTGTAAGGACGGTGAATGTCTCTGGTGTAAGGACGGTGAATGTCTCTGGTGTAAGGACGGTGGATGTCTCTGGTGTAAGGACGGTAATGTCTCTGGTGTAAGGACGATAATGTCTCTGGTGTAAGGACTGTGAATGTCTCTGGTGTATTGACGGTGAATGTCTCTGGTGTAAGGACGGTGAATGTCTCTGGTGTAAGGACGGTAATGTCTCTGGTGTAAGGACGGTGAATGCCTCTGGTGTAAGGACGGTGAATGTCTCTGGTGTAAGGACGGTGAAAGTCTCTGGTGTAAGGACGGTGAATGTCTCTGGTGTAAGGACGGTGAATGTCTCTGGTGTAAGGACGATAATGTCTCTGGTGTAAGGACGGTGAATGTCTCTGGTGTAAGGACGGCGAATGTCTCTGGTGTATTGACGGTGAATGTCTCTGGTGTAAGGACGGTGAATGTCTCTGGTGTAAGGACGGTAATGTCTCTGGTGTAAGGACGGTGAATGCCTCTGGTGTAAGGACGGTGAATGTCTCTGGTGTAAGGACGGTAATGTTAATTTTATTTAGGATGAACCGTGTTAGTGTGTTACAATAACCCCATAGCTGTTAATTATTCAACAATAATAAATTATTCGGCGTGAATTGATAATGTAGGTTTATGTGGGAGCATTATTTATAGAACAATTAGGAATCGAACACGTTCAAAAATGGTATTTTTATTCTTAGTAGCACAGTAGTTTTAACCTTTGCTTCGTCTTGTGAGAGTATTCGTTCCTTCCATTATTTTCTGTTCGGTAAGTTAAATTGAGCATAAACATCACATATTGATCTTCAAAACAAAAACCGTTTCTCAAAATGCTGAGACATTAGCCTGTTTAAGCAAATAGGCGCATATCATTCGATGCTTATGCATCTCCAAGAAGAAGTCAAATATCTTGGAAATCTCGTAAATCATGCTCAGATTTTGACGTCTATTGCATTGATAAGTTGTATGAAACTATCTGCATATTTATTGGAACTGGAGGAAACTATGATTTCAGTTTTGTTGTACTGAGCATATACAACCCTAACAGACATTTATCAACGTTTTATTCACGATTGCGCAAATCTAGGAAATAGTTTATCTCCCGACATTTACATATCTACCCTTCTCATGGGACGGTGATCCTCACTGTATGGGAAACTGTGTTGGTGAACTGGTGACAGGCGTTAAGATAAAGTTACATACACCATACGGCCATTTTTCTGAAAGCATATGGTCCCTGAAGTATTTTTCTGAAGTCTGCACTTTGGCCATTGGGGCGTTAAGATTTTTTGGGGTAAAACGATAAATACGAATTTTTGAAATCGGTTAACTTCAAGCTTACTTATTTAAAAAAATAAATCCCTGAATCAGTTAGATATCAACTTGGCCTATCTAGACTGAAAAATTTAGGGTGTTGCTATTGTGCAAAATGGCTTATTTTTGGGATAAAACGCTAAAAAATAAATGACAAGGGGATTTTTGGAATCTGTGGACTACATTGTCATTTATTACTTTTTTATAAGAAAATACTCTAATAGGAAGGTATTATATTGCAGTTTCAGACTGCAAAAAATTAAAGCCATGTTATTATGCGAAGAATAATATTTTTGGGGTAAAACATATACAAATATAAACCGAAAAGTGCGAATATTAGGAATCGGTAGATTACAATAATACCATTCCTATGATATTTTTTCGTAACTAAATAATATTAATGTGATAAATTTGTAGTAACATGCAGTTTAAGATTTCAAATATATATTGCCAGATGAAATATTTTGGGGGAAAAGTACAAAAAAAGGAAAGTGTGGTTTTTGTAAATTGGTGTCCTGGTTGTTACTTACGACCATCGGGTACGGAATGCCTAGTCCCAATGGATATTCAAAATTACATTCTAACCATATATAGGCAGTTCTGGTCCTGTTGGGTACGTTATAATTTAGCCACTAGGTACATCCATACCTAGTCCTAAATTGGTACCTACGACCACCCTTTACCTGCAATATCGGTTATATTTAGTACTCAAAACTACTCTATACAGACATCAGTGGTCCTATTGGGTACTAACTACCACCATGCGCAGACAAAGCCAATACCATTCCTACATTTAGTTCTATTTGATATTCAAAACCACCATACATATACAGATATTGCTGGTCTGACTGGGTACTCATAACCACTAGTTGGTACATTCATTCCTCGTCTCAATGGATATTCACAATTACCATGTTCTAATTTGGTACTCGTAACTGCTTTTTAAGTGCAAACATGCCCAGTCCTAGTAGGGACTTAAACCTCCATGTACATACATTCCTGGTCCCATTTGGTACTCAAAACCACCATGTACAGACATTCCTGGTCCCATTTGGTACTCAAAACCTCCATGTACAGACATTCCTGGTCCCATTTGGTACTCAAAACCTCCATGTACAGACATTCCTGGTCCCATTTGGTACTCAAAACCACCATGTACAGACATTCCTGGTCCCATTTGGTACTCAAAACCTCCATGTACATACATTTCTGGTCCCATTTGGTACCCAAAACCACCATGTACAGACATTCCTGGTCCCATTTGGTACTCAAAACCTCCATGTACAGACATTCATGGTCCCATTTGGTACTCAAAACCTCCATGTACAGACATTCCTGGTCCCATTTGGTACTCAAAACCACCATGTACAGACATTCCTGGTCCCATTTGGTACTCAAAACCTCCATGTACAGACATTCCTGGTCCCATTTGGTACTCAAAACCACCATGTACAGACATTCCTGGCCCCATTTGGTACTCAAACCTCCATGTACAGACATTCCTGGTCCCATTTGGTACTCAAAACCTCCATGTACAGACATTCCCTGGTCCCATTTGGTACTCAAAACCACCATGTACAGACATTCCTGGTCCCATTTGGTACTCAAAACCTCCATGTACAGACATTCCTGGTCCCATTTGGTACTCAAAACCTCCATGTACATCCATTCCTGGTCCCATTTGGTACTCAAAACCACCATGTACATCCATTCCTGGTCCCATTTGGTACTCAAAACCTCCATGTACAGACATTCCTGGTCCAATTTGGTACTCAAAACCTCCATGTACAGACATTCCTGGTCCCATTTGGTACTCAAAACCTCCATGTACAGACATTCCTGGTCCCATTTGGTACTCAAAACCTCCATGTACAGACATTCCTGGTCCCATTTGGTACTCAAAACCTCCATGTACAGACATTCCTGGTCCCATTTGGTACTCAAAACCTCCTTGTACAGACATTCCTGGTCCCATTTGGTACTCAAAACCTCCATGTACAGACATTCCCTGGTCCCATTTGGTACTCAAAACCACCATGTACAGACATTCCTGGTCCCATTTGGTACTCAAAACCACCATGTACAGACATTCCTGGTCCCATTTGGTACTCAAAACCACCATGTACAGACATTCCTGGTCCCATTTGGTACTCAAAACCTCCATGTACAGACATTCCCTGGTCCCATTTGGTACTCAAAACCACCATGTACAGACATTCCTGGTCCCATTTGGTACTCAAAACCACCATGTACAGACATTCCTGGTCCCATTTGGTACTCAAAACCTCCATGTACAGACATTCCCTGGTCCCATTTGGTACTCAAAACCTCCATGTACAGACATTCCTGGTCCCATTTGGTACTCAAAACCACCATGTACAGACATTCCTGGTCCCATTTGGTACTCAAAACCTCCATGTACAGACATTATGAAATGCAGACTTTGGGAAAAGTATCGGTAGGTCAATGCCTTTCATAATTACCAAATAAAATGATCAATGACAGTTTATTCTGCCATTGTAGTGTACCGATTCTCAAAATTCCCACTTTTTCATGTATTTTTTTATGTTTTACCCCAAAAATATCCCATTTCGCATAATAACACGGAACTAAACCCATGAAATTGTTTAATTACAAAATAACTTAATAAATGTGATTGTAATTAATCAATTCCAGAAATTCACACTTTTGTTAATATTTTTAAAGTTTTACCCCAAAAAATCTTAACGCCCCAACAGCCAAAGTGCAGACTTTGGAAAAATACTCTACTGACCATAGGCTTTCAGAAAAATATAGTGTCCGGAATTCCGTAGCGGGAGGGGTCACCTCACTGGCCCATGGACTATATGTTCAAACTCAATTATACTTGCATTTATTGAAAGCCAGAGCTGCATTGTATCTATACAATGGAAAGCCACAATGATCACGATATACATACATATTTACTGAAACAATTAATTATGTACAGACATTTATCTATGGAAAGCCGCAATGATCACGATATACATACATATTCACTGAAACAATTAATTATGTACAGACAGGTATCAATGGAAAGCCGCAATGATCACGATATACATACATATTCACTGAAACAATTAATTATGTACAGACAGGTATCAATGGAAAGCCGCAATGATCACGATATACATACATATTCACTGAAACAATTAATTATGTACATACATTTATCTATGGAAAGCCGCAATGATCACGATATACATACACATTTACTGAAACAATTAATTATGTACATACATTTATCTATGGAAATCCGCAATGGGCACGATTTACATACATATTCACTGAAACAATTAATTATGTACAGACAGGTATCAATGGAAAGCCGCAATGATGATCACGATATACATACATATTTACTGAAACAATTAATTATGTACATACATTTATCTATTGAAATCCGCAATGGGCACGATTTACATACATATTAACTGAAACAATTACTTATGTACAGACATTTATCTTTGGAAAGCCGCAATGATCACGATATACATACATATTTACTGAACAATTAATTATGCACAGACATTTATCAATGGAAAGCCGCAATGATCACGATATACATACATATTTACTGAGTAATGAATTATGCACAGACATGTATCTATGGAAAGCCGGAATGATCACGATATTCATACATATTTACTGAGTAATGAATTATGTACAGACATGTATCTATGGAAAGCCGCAATGATCACGATGTACGTACCTGTTTAAGGAGACACTCGTCCTCGACTTCATCAAAGTGTCTCTCCCAGACCGTCATCCTGTATGTTCTAACCCGTTACCAAGCAACCATGCATATAAAAACGGCCAATGTTACCATGTGACGTAAACACAAACTTTTCCATTCCATACAACTTTGCCGAGTTCCTTTCCAATTAATTTCTGTTTTAACAATTCCCGAGTGAATGCGCAACACTTTATTGTAGTTTTCTTTCAATCAAATATATGAACATTTTCTTTCACTTTAATCTCAATATGGCTTTGTACTCTAGCACTTTAATATCCCTTGAATGTATTTGATTCAAAAGTTCTTGAAAACAATCTTGAACTGAAATTTCTTAAAACATTCAACGGGACTTTAATTTGTACCGCCCCCAAAGGCGATAACAATTGACTAAAGCATTCATAAAGCGAATTCTTCTCAAGCCTATAGCGTTTAGAATACAAACGGTTACTAGAAAGAGTAATATCTCGTCCTTAAGTCGGTGGTAATTCACCTTAAAGACACATCTAAATCAAGAATCCCATTGGCCAATGAAAAGATATAATTTCTCTGTTAAAACATTGAAATGTTGCACATGTATGCATAATCAAATGGATTCACTTAAAATTGCATTGCAAACAATAAAGCATAGTTATAACTGCTTTTTACGTAATGTCCATTTAGTAAACAAAATTGAACAAGAAGTCAACACACTGCAACAATATATTGGGAACGCACACAAATCATCATAATTATTCTACACCATAATTTCGCTGGCTTAGAAGAAAAAGGTCGTAAGTACAAAAACGCTGTTTTGAGAAATCAAGAAAAAAATGTCAGAAAACTACTCTTTACTTATGGAAAAACAAGCTTTTTTAACTTCAGTTTGGTCAACATGACCTGTTCCGATTTTAATGAAAATAGGCACATAAGAAGCGTATTGTGGTGCAGATGTCACAAATGCAAGATGTTTCTAAAGCACTTACAACTTTCTCATTCTAAGTAAGCAATTTAAGGATGTATGATTTACATGGAATTATTTAATGCACCAAAGTCCAACATGTTGCTGTGATTGAAGATGCAAATAGTTACATGCATTTTGAATGGATACAAGCTTTAAATTTGATTCCGCAGTTTTGATTGGCTAAATCAATTTGAACCATATATTTTGATTGGCTATGTGTTTTTAGAGCATTTAAAAATGAGTTACAAACATATGAATGATGAAACCAGAAACATATTTGGTTTGTCGTTACAGGTCGTACGTGAACTCTTAGTGAAATAAATTCTATGTTCAAATCAGTGCGTCTGATTGGTCAATGCAGTCTTAGTATTTACCATTTAAGATAATTTCTTTTTAAAGTAGATATTTAGCGAAATCAAGGCCCAGCTTTCAATGTCGACTTAACATTCGGGATCAATGCAGTGTAACGAAGATCGAGTTATCAAGAATACAACTTGTTACTCCGCGATCTTACGGGAATAGTTTGCTACTGTGATAGTTCAATCATGGTCTGTAAGGTAGAGCTTGCTACATAGTTCAATACTAGTCTATAATGTCGAGCTTGCTACATAGTTCAATTATGGTCTAACAAGGTCAAGCTTGCTACATAGTTCAATAATAGTCTATAAGGTCGAGCTTGCTACATAGTTCAATTATGGTCTGTAAGGTCAAGCTTGCTACATAGTTCAATAATAGTCTATAAGGTCGAGCTTGCTACATAGTTCAATTATGGTCTGTAAGGTCAAGCTTGCTACATAGTTCAATTATGGTATGTAAGGTCAAGCTTGCTACATAGTTCAATTATGGTATGTAAGGTCAAGCTTGCTACATAGTTCAATTATGCTCTGTAAGGTCAAGCTTGCTACATAGTTCAACTATGGTATGTAAGGTCAAACTTGCTACATAGTTCAATTATGGTTTATAAGGTCAAACTTGCTACATAGTTCAATTATGGTTTGTAAGGTCAAACTTGCTACATAGTTCATGGTTATGGTATGTGAGGTCAAGTTGTGTTATGTATCGACGCTTTCATCGGTGATATACAAGTGCGATAACTAGCAGTATTGCAGCAATTCGTAGCTCGAACATATGATTGGTCGATTGGTTGAGCTGGGTTATGAATCTAACCAACCAGAGAGGACTGTACTCTGAAAGTAGCTTAGATATATACTGGTCAGCGTTCGCAAACCTTTTTGATATAAACATGTTCAGCTTAATTGCAAACGTAAAACAATGAGCGAACATTGCATTCAGAATATAGATCAAGTGTTTAGGCATTTGTTTGGTTGGTACTGGGCTCAATTGTAAACTTAAGAAAATATTGTATTCGGAGAGAGGCTTAATATTTGATTGGTTGCCATTAAGCTCGATTGTAAATTTAACCAATAAGGGAAGATTGCATTCGGACTTCCTATTTAACATTCAGGCATTTGATTGGTTAAATTTGAGTTCTGATAAAATATTTAGGTAAGAATGCCGTCGCG
This sequence comes from Spisula solida, assembly GCA_947247005.1. Taxonomy (NCBI): domain Eukaryota; kingdom Metazoa; phylum Mollusca; class Bivalvia; order Venerida; family Mactridae; genus Spisula; species Spisula solida. The sequence goes on along the minus strand of OX365962.1, from coordinate 19,099,398 downwards.
GACGAGACGACTGTCGTTATGACGCCATTATGACGTCACTGAAATATCCATATTTAGCTCGTTGTTAGGCGCGGATTGTGTTTGACAACACTAACAATCAAATTGGCGATAATGTTTTAAAGGAAACCAATTTAATTTAAGTCTTTTAACCCGTTCTAACGCCGTTTGAGACGAGAGAAGAATGTGTCACTTTAAAACAAAATCGTCGAGGATTACAGTCTTCAATTTTACCAATTAATCTACTGCTCTTTGGCTGGTTTAAATCTCCCAGAATTGAAAATTTATGAGGATTACGTAAAAAACTGATTAATTTTACGCCGACTGTTGTGCTGTCAAATTTTGACGAACAAAACATAAAAATACAAATTGGAAAATGACAAAATCTCAGATTCAGAGATAAACCGTTCTGAAAAATTGTCAGCATTGATTTGCTCGCTTTAAGCCAAATACTTAAAATCAACAGTAACCTTGATGACATTAATATCAGAGTGTTTGTCAACATCATCCGTTTCGATTCCTATTCGCAAGACCGCAGGATTCAATTAATTAAAGGAACAAAAATACGCCGCAATTTTAAATGATGATGCCACAGTTATTTTGTTGAATTCAATTTTAGGGTTTAAAGAAAAAAAAGATCAATGAACTTTAATCTTTAGATCAATTTAATGCTTCAACCTCGCGTTCAATAATTAGTTTATATTTCTATCCGTAGTCGAATTTAAAATCACCAGGGCTGGTATTCACAAAGCATCTTAGCAGAAAACTTAGAAATTTCTTAAAATCTTAATTTTTTCTTAAGTGTATCAGCTAAGCAGAAAATCAACATGCTTAATATAATGCATAGTTTTGAAGCATTATGTAAACAGCTATTATATTCACTAAGAAAACATGGATTATTTTTCAAATTGTGGGAAATATGAGCTGCACAAATTATTGACTTAAGTCAAAATATTTAAGTTTTCACTTAAGATGCTTTGTGAATACCAGCCCTGAGCGTTTTCAATGAGTTCAAGTCCTGCAATAAAAGTTAACGAACAATGCTGTGCGAAATGAACAACTCATATCTCTTACCCATGATGACCATATTCGAACACAACCTAGGATTTAGCTATATACAAATAGAGGAGAAATAACTTAGTAGCCTTCTGAGGAAGAAAAAAGTGCTGCGGTTACAATATCTTGATTTGTTGTCAAATGCGGAATCTTGGCTATGGTAGAATCAAAATAATGAATACGTACCTGTGTTTTATCTATAATAAAGAATAAGAACTTGTTAAGATGCGAGAGTTAATAAACTACGTATCCGAACTCATGATTGTGCTTTATTATACGATAAAACACAGGTACATATGCATTATTTCTTAAATAAAAGATCACGAACAATGCAGTGCAAAATTAACAACTCTCATTTCTTACCCATGATGAATTGAATGTACATTATTCTGGTATACATGCATCAATAAAATTCACCATCGATATTACGAGCCCCGTGTAACTTGAACATATAGCACTACACACTTATAATTCGAGTCAAGTAAAGCACACCCAAAATTTAATTCTGTTAAATTTCACTCAACAGAATGATTTTCACAATAGTTTCATATTTCATAGATAAACACTATTCGCATTTTTAATCCAATTAAGAAACTTTATTTAAAAAACAACAAAAATGCTAGATCACACATCGAGTATTAGCTAACAGCCGTACAGTACCGTGCCGTATCATGACGGGCACGTTAATAAGCACGACAATCGGTGGACGGGTTTTTCCAATATCGGGAACATTGTGGGGAAATCTAACAGACTGATTTGGATGAACAAAGTTTCTGTAAACATCATGAGAATTCTAAACGGCAACAAACTGTCGGAATTACACTCAAGAGGACCGTGCAGAAAATCAAAACCACAAAATAGATCCGGTTATTAAACATTAAATATCTTTAGTAGGGCAAGAAATAACTTAAAAGGAAAATCGATATATTCTTGTGGATTTGTAATCTTTTGAGATCGGTCTTTATAGGAAATTGTTTGTTTCGAGTACATGGGGATCATGTATTATAACATTATGTAAACTGGTTTGTACCAGGGACCGTAGAATAGATAGATGTATATCGAGGACTCAGTGCAAAACTATTGTACATGCCTATTTAAATCACTGTAGTTACAATAGTTTTGCACCGAGCCATCGATATATTCTTCCCAGTGTGTACGGATACGTTGGTTGATGTAATGCTGCAAGTCTCGTCATTAGATGTGTATTTCACGTAATGTAATTGGTATGGCTCAGGTTTATGGGATAAGTTAGTATAATTATGTAATGCGGTTAACGTCGACTTTGGAGTTGTTGCAGTAAAAAAGATTATATTAAGTCAGACAGGGAAGGCAGCACTCTACTTAACCAGCCGAGCACAGAAAACATTAAAAACACACAAAGCACAATGCCCAACTAAACAAGCGCAGATCCGCCCAAGTCCAAGCTGTCGAAAAGTATAATAAATTATAACTAGCTGAATGACCCAGTAGAAAAGATACAGCAACCAAAAGGCAGAAAGCCCACGCTGAATGACCTCGTTACAACAGTAAAACTGCTGAACTACATAGTTTTAGCAGCCTTTAGTCTCAAAAGTTCAGTAACAGTATTAAAACGTTAAAATGCCCGATTTCAGCAACAAAAAATCTGAAAACCTTAAGCCATACAGTATTAGTTGGAAACCAAATGTAGGTACCTAGATAAAGGTATCATTGCTTTATGTATGGAAATGCAGATTGCCTTAAGTCGATGGGGTTAGCTGCATTTTATGTAATGTGAGATTGTTTCTATTTGATGAAGATCAGCTTGTTTATGTAATCTTGATTGTTGCAAGTTTATATGTTTTCTTTGTATAATTCATAATTGCGGACTGGCTTCGGTTTATATGATCAGTTTGCTTATGTAATGTAGTATCGTTTGTTTGGAGTTAATGAGGATGCTCATCGAATTGATGTGGGTCAGTTAGTTTATGTAATGCGGTATGCTTCGTATTTATGAGGATCAGTAAGTTTATGTAACGCTGTTTGCTTCGTAGTTATGAGGATAGGTTAGTTTATGTTATGCGGTTTGCTTCGTATTTATGAGGATAAGTTAGTTTATGTAATGCGATTTGCTTCGTACTTATGAGGATAAGTTAGTTTATGTAATGCGATTTGCTTCGTATTTATGAGGATAAGTTAGTTTATGTAATGCGATTTGCTTCGTATTTATGAGGATAAGTTAGTTTATGTTATGCGGTTTGCTTCGTATTTATGAGGATAAGTTAGTTTATGTAATGCGATTTGCTTCGTATTTATGAGGATAAGTTAGTTTATGTAATGCGATTTGCTTCGTATTTATGAAGATAAGTTAGTTTATGAAATGGGAGTCGCTTTGTATCTATGAGGAGACGTTAGTTGATATAATGGGGTTTGCTTCGTATTTATGAGGATAAGATAGTTATTGTAATGGGGTTTGCTTCGTATTTATGAGGATCAGTTAGTTTATATAATGCGGTTTGCTTCGAATTTATGAGGATAAGTTAGTTTATGTAATGCGGTTTGCTTCGTATTTATGAGAAGCAGTTATTTTATGTAATGCGACTTGCTTCGAATTTATGAGGATAAGTTAGTTTATGTAAAGGGGGTCGCTTTGTATTTATGAGGAGACGTTAGTTTATGTAACGCTGTTTGCTTCGTATTTATGAGGATCAGTTAGTTTATGTAACGCTGTTTGCTTCGTATTTATGAGGATCAGTTAGTTTATATAATGCGGTTTCATTGTCTTAAGTTTTTGGGGATTAATTATCTTAAGTAATACGACATGTCTCGTGTAAATGTGTACCATCTAGTTTATGTAATGCAGTAGCCTACTAGAACAGAATAAAGTAACGATATAATTTGTTTCAGAGTTTTACACTTTGCGGAGGAAATATTTAACACGTTAATGACAGTTTAATCGGACACCGGATACTTCAGATATAGAATGGGATTCAATTATAAGTAGAAATTCTCTTAGTTATTCAACATAGAATTATACACTCTCAGCAATTGTATGAATTACTGCACCGTTGTCATTGACTGTTCACGCTAGCTATTGTCAATTATATCAAGTGATTGTTGTTATGAGCTGTGCACTGCTTTTAGATGCTTTTTGTAAGAATATTTTCAATTGGCTGGTCTTTTTGTAATGTGATTTGACATTGGATGTTAATTACTTTATGTCACGTTTTGTAATGTGTTTTGCCATTGGCTTAGCACTACTTTTTGTCAAGTTTTGTAATCTGATTTGCAATTGGCTGTTTAGTAATTTTTGTCAAGTTTTGTAATGTGGTTTGCCATTGGCTTAGCACTACGTTTTGTCAAGTTTTGTAATCTGATTTGCAATTGGCTGTTTAGTAATTTTTGTCAAGTTTTGTAATGTGGTTTGCCATTGGCTTAACACTACGTTTTGTCAAGTTTTGTAATGTGATTTGCCATTGGCTTAGCACTACTTTTTGTCAAGTTTTGTAATCTGATTTGCAATTGGCTGTTTAGTAATTTTTGTCAAGTTTTGTAATGTGGTTTGCCATTGGCTGTGTACTACTTTGTGTTTTGTAATGTGATTTGCCATTGGCTGTGGACTACTTTTTTGTCAAATTTGTAATGTGATTTGCCATTGGACGTGCACTTCTCTTTATCCACTTAAATCTGTGGTTTGTAATTAGTCCGCCAGCGGAGCACGAATGACAGAACAGCTAAAAATCACGCAATTTTTTTTTTCTAAATGCCGAGCATAGCTTTATTTGCCAGTCAACCTTATGCTGAAATATGGCAGGCATATATGTGTGCCCCCACCCGGATTTGAACCCGGGTCGCCAGATTAGACGACAAGCGCGCTAACCATTGAGCTACGGAGGCCATATATTCCACACAGACAACATGTAGCTTTAATCAGTCAAGAATATCCGGAGCAAAATCTAGAAGACAACAACGAATCACGCGGAAGACTATACATCACAAGGACAACACACAAAGCAACACTAAACATAAACAATGTATAGGGTGACCATTAATATACGTGTGTAAAGCATTTTGTACTAGGAATAATATTATGTACACAAACTGATTCATTATTATAGACTGATATAGACATGTATCATAATGTATTGCTTCTTTTCTGTAATATTTTTGCCTTTTGATATAAGTGTGTATGTATACACGTATGCTTGTAGATACGTGTGAATGTATGAAGTTATGTATACATATATGTATGTGTGTATGGATGTACGCATGCGTGGATGTATGGATGGATATATGTAATATACAATTGTTAATTGTACCTTTATCACCATCCTATGTATGTAAATATGTTGTCCTCATGGGTCTACGACCTTCTGGATTTTTGAAAATAAACTATCAAACTATGTCCGTATAACAAAATGCAAAGACCTAAATATACAAAGATTGGAAAAATCTACCAAATCTCACAATATCTCGCGGCAGTTTTCTAAAATCTCGCCAAATCTCGTTTGTTTTTAATACCTTATATCTCCTGTTTTAATATACATTGAAAAAAACTAGTAAGTTTATGCAATAGATTTATTATTCTGCTCTAAAATGATACCTAATTTATTGAAATCAGTCAAGGAATAAAACAATAGACCTCAAAGAGCCACACCTACTCTCATTTTAATGGAAATTCCAATTTTATCAGATAATAACCCATTTGCCTCTTTCAAACAATAATTTTCTGAATTCTGTACGGGATAGAAAAAAATAAGTTACATCATGCAGAAGAAGAAGCTTAGCTCTTCAAAACGAGTTATTGGACATTAAATAAGGATGACGAACGAAAGTGTTCATGCCAAATATCAGAATCTGCTGCATGCTAATTTGCATTTACTCTCCGTTTTCAATTAAGTGTCCAATCTGTGTATATTTAGGTCTTTGCAAAATGTAATACATGTATGTTAAATATATTTAATGATACTAACGTTATCAATGCATATTCATTAACCGCACATGTGTATATTTTGATTTATATCTTTAGTTCATGAATTGATCACTTAAATGGTCTGAAGTAGTAACATGTCGTATTGTTTTTAAAACAAGCCGAAAGCGTATTCGACAATTCAAAATCACGCCGTTGTACACTGCAAAACCAACTCTTTTCTCAATAGCTTACAACGAATGGATGATTTCAATAACCATACATGTATACATATTTTGTGGTCCGTTAGTATTAATTCTGCCCTTAACATACAACAAATAACCAATTAGGCTCAAGCATTGCGATTGAGGAATGGCTATGGATGATTTCAATAATCATATCAATAGTTTGTGGTTTGTTAGTATTAACTCTGCCCTTAACATATCCCTGTAACAAATATTCAAGTTGGCTCACGTATGGCGATTGAGGAGTGGCTATGGATGAGTGTTTTAAGTGAAATTGGCCAATCTCCAAATGGATGCTCTACATTAGCATGGTATATTCTGGTGGAACAGCCGTATCCTGTTAAAACAAACATTTTCAAATAAATCCAATTTTTGAAAGAAACGGAGCAGCCAAATCGAAATTGCTGAAGTGCAAAATCTTATTTATAAGGATCGATCAAATTAATGAATGTAATTTCATTCTCATATTATCTTGGGCAGAGTACAGAAAATACACTACTTCCTCGAATTTTATCGTCTTCTTAAACAATTTAAGCTGGTCTAGTAAATTACATGTACACAAATGTACATGTATATAGTGAAGTATTTCAAATCTGAGGAAACTTATAATCTATTTGAAACATCTAAATCGATAATGGTCGATTTTAATTGTCATACAATTTTCTTTGCCATGTTGTATTTAACATTCAGGTGTGAGGCACCGAATGTCACAGACGGACGTCTTAAGATACAAAGTCACTTAAGATTCAAAGTAACATAAGATTCAATGTCACTAAAGTTTCTAAGTCACTTAAGGTACAAAGTCACTTACGATTCAAAGTCACTTAAGATACAAAGTCACTTAAAATACAAAGTCACTGACGATTCACTTAAGATTCAAAGTCATTTAAGATTCAAAGTCACTTCAGATTCAATGTCACTTCAGATTCAAAGTCACTTAAGATACAAAGTCAATTAAGATACAAAGTCACTTAAGATTCAAAGTCACTTTAGATTCAAAGTCACTTAAGATTCAAAGTCACATACGTTCCAAGCCACCGACCAACGCACAAGTATGACTTAAATGAGTGCTGGCGTACACAATGAAATACAGGAATGTACTGTAACTGTAATACATGTATATTTAGTTTAAACATCTAATAATTGTTGATATAAACTGTAATTGAACGCCACCATAAAATATCACAAAGTATTCATTCAAGGCAATTACATACACTTTGGTGTCTGTTGTTGAAGGCTATTAAATGACTATACTAAGACTTTAAGTCACATTATGCCTTAAATGGCTATTTTCAAAAAGCAATAACTTGGCAACCTGTCTGTAAAATGATGCATTTTGAGCACTTACGTTGAGCCCCAAAGGTGGTAAACACAATAATATGGAAAAAACGAAATAAAACCTCCAGTTGGTTTGTAATCAAAACAACGAAATGTAAACAATGAATGCATAAGTTAAAGTCTAAGGGGAGCAACTCTTGCAAAATTAGTATTTTGTCATCCATACATTTTACTAAATGTCATTTTTTGCAAGCTATTTCTACAGATATAGCTGACATTCTGTCGTCAATTATAGGTAATTTGTGAAAAACATCCTAATTCTTTTAATTCAGTCTATCTACTGGATGATCGGGAACAAAGGTTTTGGGAGAGATAATGTGACTTTAAAGGAGTTCTGAAATAGTTACTAGTAAATTTTACTTGGAACTCGAGGATGCTTCTATCTACACATAGCTGTTTGTAAGAGGAAATTGATTTGAAATTAATTGCTCGGAACCAAAACTACTAGCTTTAAGGTTTATGTTCAATAAGTCTTAGAATTATAGACTATAGCTACGTCATATATATGTTCATTATATAAATATTCGTGGGTAATAACTTTCATGAATTTTGATAAAAATGCATTTTCGTCGGGTCGTAAACTCGTGGTATACATATCATGGAACGGAAACAACTCATATTCTGCATTTGGGATGTCGAATATGCGTAGGGATTATATTTTGTGGTCGAGCCTTTACAAAGAAATCAGCAAAAATTTACTCTCTCGAAAAATAATGATTTACAGTACATGTATTATATTGAGTAGATATATATAAATCACACTGATGGAGGTGATTGGATACTGTAATACGCTAATATTCGTTGAGATTTTATTTTGTGGACTGTGTGGATGACCTCAACCACGAAATTAGGATCCATTAAATAATTATACAAATAAATATATCAAGTTTACAATGGCTGCCATACTTGCTGTCAAGTTCAGTCAGGTATAAGACTGGTGTTTTTTTTGGTAGTTTACTTGTATAAAATTATATCAACATGTAATAAAACAATTAAATATCTGATTGATTTTTGCATGTTTTCTGATATTTTGTGTGAAATTTGACCTCACAAAATGGTTTGTGTTTTCACCAAATCCACGAAATGTTGTCATATTAAAATTAAATGAGTTTACAATCAATATACACGAAACGTGTTTGTGTTGATATGAATGTATAAATGTTTTTTTTTCACATTCAAATATTTAATGTACAAAAGGCCTCCAGCCCATACACAAAGTACATGTATATACATATTAACAATATTATATAGACAAATATATAGAACCGTATTGCAAAGTGATTTTACATGCAGCAAAATAACATAGTATAGCAAACAAAATTAGGCTTATAATACGTATACAGTAAAGTATAATTGATAGAATAATCGTTCAAATTGTTGTTGACTCAAGTACGCTTGCAAGTAACTGAAATATCATTTTCATAAATCATCATACGTTAGACAAACAGATTTACATAATGTTGTAACTGATTTACTGAATATTCTAAAAATGATAATACAGTATAACATCACCGGAGCTGCCCTCTGTTGAGCAACCATCCCTCTATAACGACACATTCAAAGTGTCCCTAAGCCTACATTTATTAACCTCTGTTGAGCAACCATCTCTCTATAACGACATATTCAAAGTGTCCCTAAGACTACATTTATTAACCTCTGTAGAGCAACAACCTCTAAACAATGTGTCAATATTTAAGGCTCCCAAAAAGTGATGCTCTACAGAGGTTGCACTGTATTAATACTTTACACCCTTTACATACTTTACATATCATCTAAGTACACAAAGAGGACGAAGTAAGTATGTACGGATGGTCGCCTGAATTCAAAACACACCCGGTATCTGCTTCAGGAATGCTTGGTTGTTGGACATGATATACCATGCTGTCCCATTTATTATTGAGTGAGCAACAATGAAATGGCACTCGTTATGTTAACGTGTGTTTTTTACCATATGGATGTTTCTAAACCCTACAGTAGGAGGGACCTAGCCCCACTGTCACATTGAATATAGCTATATATAGTGCACTATAATGAAAACTGGTTTGCGAATTATGTTACCCACAGAAAATAAAGACAGTAGCAGAGGCAGTGGCAGTAGCTGTAGGCCGCGATGTGATCGATTAGACGTTTTCAAGGGAGGCTACTTTGCCGATAACACCCGATAAGTTACAGAAATGTTCCGTATGAGACACTGACTCTTTGTCAATTGAAACGAACTTACATTAAACTAGCCAGAGGCTCGATTGATTAAATTTCCGGAATTCGTTTAATACAACACTAAGTTTATATCAATTGACAATTAGTGATAGATCCTGATAGATCCTGATAGATCTTGATGGATCCTCTATCTCTACACCATTTACGTCCGGTACACAAGTCAGACCACTTATTGGATACTTCAAACATCATGTCTTAACCAGATCAAATATATCAGTTCTGAGAATCCTCGATAAGATGTATACTATATACAGCAAAACCTCTCCAGAGCGACCATATCTTGGGACAATACCTCTCCAGAGTGACCATATATTGAGCAACAACCTCTCCATAGCGACCATACCTTGAGACATTACCTCTCCAGAACGACCATACCTTGAGCAACAACCTCTCCAGAGTTGTCATAACTTTAGACACAATCTCTCCAGAGCGACCATACCTTGAGACAATACCTCTCCAGAGCGACCATATCTTGAGACAATACCTCTCCAGAGCGACCGTATATTGAGACAATACCTCTTCAGAACGACCATAGCTTGAGACAATTCCTCTCCAGAGCTACCTTACCTTGAGCAACAACCTCTCCAGAGCGACCATAGCTTGAGCAACAACCTCTCCAGAGCGACCATACCTTGAGCAACAACCTCTTCAGAACGACCATACCTTGAGACACAACCTCTCCCGAACGACCATACCTTGAGACAATACCTCTCCAGAACGACCATATCATGAGACAATACCTCTCCAGAACGACCATACCTTGAGACAATACCTCTCCAGAACGACCATACCATGAGCAACAACCTCTCCAGAGCAACTATACCTTGAGCAACAACCTCTCCAGAACGACCATACCTTGAGACACAACCTCTCCAGAGCGACCATATCCTGAGACAATACCTCTCCAGAACGACCATACCATGAGCAACAACTTCTCCAGAGCAACCATATCCTGAGACAATACCTCTCCAGAACGACCATACCATGAGCAACAACCTCTCCAGAGCGACCATATCCTGAGACAATACCTCTCCAGAACGACCATACCATGAGCAACAACCTCTCCAGAACGACCATACCATGAGCAACAACCTCTCCAGAGCGACCATACCTTGAGACAATACCTCTCCAGAGCGACCATACCTTGAGACAATACCTCTTCAGAGCGACCACACCTTGAGCCTCAAGATCTCCAGAGTGACCAAATATTGAGACAAAACCTCTGCAGAGCGACCATATCATGAGACAATACCTCTCCAGAGTGACCACATATTGAGCAAAACCTCTCCATCGCGACCATACATTGAGCAACAACCTGTTCTACACATTGAACAACAACCTCTGCAGAGCGACCATACATTGAGCAACAACCTCTTCTATACATTGAAAAACAACCTCTTTAGAGCAACCATACATTGAACAACAATCTCTCCAGAGCGACCATATATTGAACAACAACCTCTGCAGAGCGACCATATATTGAACAACAATCTCTCCAGAGCGACCATATATTGAACAACAACCTCTGCAGAGCGACCATACATTGAACAACAATCTCTCCAGAGCGACCATTATATTGAACAACAACCTCTGCAGAGCGACCATACATTGAACAACAATCTCTCCAGAGCGACCATATATTGAACAACAACCTCTGCAGAGCGACAATACATTGAGCAACAACCTCTTCTATACATTGAAAAACAACCTCTTCAGAGCAACCATACATTGAACAACATCTCTCCAGAGCGACCATACATTGAACAACAACCTCTGCAGAGCGACCATGCATTAAGCAACAACCTCTTCTATACATTGAAAAACAACCTCTCCAGAGCGACCATACATTGCGCAAAAACCTCTCAAGAGCGGCCATATCTTGAGCAACAACCTGTCCAGAGCGATTATACCTTGAGCAACAACCTCTCCAAAGCGACAATACCTTGAGCAACAACCTGTCCAGAGCGATTATACCTTGAGCAACAACCTCTCCAAAGCGACAATACCTTGAGCAACAACCTCTCCAGAGCGACCATACATTGAACAACAACCTCTGCAGAGCGACCATGCATTAAGCAACAACCTCTTCTATACATTGAAAAACAACCTCTTTAGAGCAACCATACATTGAACAACAATCTCTCCAGAGCGACCATATATTGAACAACAACCTCTGCAGAGCGACCATACATTGAAAAACAACCTCTTCAGAGCAACCATACATTGAACAACAACCTCTCCAGAGCGACCATACATTGAACAATAACCTCTTCTATACATTGAAAAACAACCTCTCCAGAGCGGCCATATCTTGAGCAACAACCTATCCAGAGCAACTATACCTTGAGCAACAACCTATCCAGAGCAACTATACCTTGAGCAACAACCTCTCCAGAGCGACCATACCTTGAGCAACAACCTCTCAAGAGCAACTATACCTTGAGCAACAACCTATCCAGAGCAACTATACCTTGAGCAACAACCTCTCAAGAGCAACTTTACCTTGAGCAACAACCTCTCAAGAGCAACTATACCTTGAGCAACAACCTCTCCAGAGCAACCATACCTTGAGCAACAATCTCTCTTTAGCATCACGACAATTATTTCAAGAAGGTAATGTTTTACAAAAGTTGTTGCTCTACACAGGTTATACTCTATAAGATATACTAAAACCAGGGTCTGTATTTATAAAGCAACTAAGTTAAAAACTTAAATATGCTAAAAGTCATAAATTTGTGCGGCATTTATATCTCACAAATTGAAGAATAACCCATGTTTTTCTTTCCATTTTGAAGCTCTTCACAAAATGCATATTTTTAATAAACAATCTAATACATTAACAATTTTGATTTTCTTGTCTGGCTAGTTCTCTTTGGGAAATTTTATGATTTAAGAAAATCTACTAAGATGCTTTATAAATACCAGTCCCACAAATGAACAACTCAAATCAATAAACGATCCGATCTACAGAAATTATCAGAATATCTCGTGTATCAGACTTTTAAATACCTTATTCAGTTCCAATATACTCAACCTCTGATGTAGATTTTAGATAAACGATCTTATCTACAGAAACAATTACAGTATCACACGTAGCCTATCAGACCTTTAAATTCCTTCTTCAGTTTCAATCTACTCGACAATTCTAAATTCTAAATCAGATCTAGATTTACTAAACAATCGTACACGTGACTTTCATTCAAAATGCGGTCAAGCCCCCGTTTCCATGAAACTAAAACCTACGCATTTGTGATGCAGATTTCAAATATATATGTACACGTCTTATAAGTAGCACTTGTGACCTTCTCATACTAAGCTAGCGTTAAACATGTACACTAGTCACATGATAGAGATGATATCAATACCAGGTTTCCGAGAAAACTTCAAACATCGAAATCAGAAATCTTTACCATAAGTTTCATGTTGACAAAATCTTCCTTGTATGCTACTTGACTTACATGTCACATGAGAGATAATGTACACGTATGATCTCAGGGGCAATCTAGAATTAACCCGACTGATGTTATATGTTTGTCATGTGCATGAATTTGAACTGAAACTTTATTTGGATCAACATCAATATGCAACTGATTGTGTATGCACAAATAAACTTTTGTCAGATGTTTAAAAACTCTCTTTATTTGTTACTATAGCAACACACTACAGCATGATAGGGACCAGCAACACACTACAGCATGATAGGGACCAGTCGTATTTATTTCCCTAACAAGTAAAATGGCAACGAATTTTCATAAATATACGACTTTAGATTTTTGGCGACTTTGCATGTTTATTACTGAAACAAGCTCCCAGAACTGTCCATATGTACCAACGAACAGACTGGGATGGTCTACGTTCCCACATGGAATATTTCGGTAAGACTTTTCTGAGGGATTACCACTCCAAACATGTTGACAAATTGTGGGATGAGATTACTGACGTATGTTCCTCAGAACACATTACATAGTAAACCGTCTCTTCCTTGGATTACAAAGGACATCAGACGACATATCAGGTAAAGAGACAGTTTATTTCAAAAACATAAGACTCACCATATACCTTGGGACAGACAGACATTTTTGACAGCCAAACACACAGTGAAACAGATGATAAAAGTATCACGCAATAAGTATATAAATATTATTCTAGGAATATGCGATACTGACGACATTGAGAACCCATCACCATCTCATGGTAAATCACATGTTACTAAAAAGCTGAAAAACGCCAAACAGGACTCACAAGGTATAGCCACACTGATGAAAGACGACAAACAGGACTCACAAGGTATAGCCACACTGATGAAAGACGACAAACAGGACTCACAAGGTATAGCCACACTGATGAAAGACGACAAACAGGACTCACAAGGTATAGCCACACTGATGAAAGACGACAAACAGGACTCACAAGGTATAGCCACACTGATGAAAGACGCCAAACAGGACTCACAAGGTATAGCCACACTGATGAAAGACGACAAACAGGACTCACAAGGTATAGCCACACTGATGAAAGACGACAAACAGGACTCACAAGGTATAGCCACACTGATGAAAGACGACAAACAGGACTCACAAGGTATAGCCACACTGATGAAAGACGACAAACAGGATTCACAAGGTATATCCACACTGATGAAAGACGCCAAACAGGACTCACAAGGTATAGCCACACTGATGAAAGACGACAAACAGGACTCACAAGGTATAGCCACACTGATGAAAGACGACAAACAGGACTCACAAGGTATAGCCACACTGATGAAAGACGACAAACTACATACGTCGAACGTGGACAAGGCAATATACTAAATGAGAAATTTGAATCCTTGTTTACTACCAAATCTCCCCTCCGTCTTAGCCAACTGTCTCAGATGGCAGTGCAAGACCTGGCTGACGAAGGTCCGTTACCAGACAATAACTGCTCAGACAAGGACAATGTTAACCACCCAATTATGCATGATATAACAATCCCCAAATAGGGAGTATTGAAACTTTTAAAAGAACTAAATCCTCACAAGGCGAGTGGTCCAGACAGAATTAAACCATTGCTACTTAGTGAACTTCCTGAGACAATGGCTCCTATTATCACTGTTTTATTTCAATGTTCCTTAGATACAGGTACCTAATGACTGGAATAATGCATTTGTTACCCCTCTATATAAAAAGGGAAAAATGCATGCCGGCAAATGATCGGCCCATATCACTAACCTGTATTCTTTGCAAAGTCATGGAGCACATTGTCTCGACAAATCTCGTAGCCCATTTAGATACCAACAATGTACTATACGACCTACAACACGGCTTCAGGTCCAAGCGTTTTTGCAAGACACAGCTTGTGATGCTTGTGAAAGATCTGGCTAAGAATTGAATAAACAGCCTTCAAACAGACCTAATACTGTTGGACTTTAGTAAGGCCTTTGACAAGGTTAGTCACCCTAAGTTGCTACACAAGCTCCATCAGTATGGAATAAGGGGAAATACACTTGCCTTTCTAGCAAACCGAGTCCAGACCGTTGTCCTAGAAAATGAAATGTCTGACACAGGAATGGTTACATCCGGAATACCCTAAGGGTCTGTCCTTTGGCAGATACTCTTCTTATGCTACATTAACTGCCTTCTTGAGCAGACCAGATCTCAGGTGAGGTTCTTTGCTGATGGTACAGCTTTGTACCTGGCAGTTGTTGCCGTGCAGGACTCTATCATCCTCCAGGATGACCTTGATAGGCTCCAAAGATGGGAGGTTGAGTGGGATATGGTAAGTGCACCGTAATACATGTGACACGTGCAAAAACTCCATTGCCCACTCAATATGTCCTGCACGGTCAAGTACTCGAAACAGTGAGCAGCTCCAGGTACCGTGGTAATGCCATTGACAGCAGTCTCACTTGGAATAACCATATCCAGCGAGTATGTACGGGAGCAAATAAAACGCTCTAGTTAGGCCCCTGGTAGAGTACTCCTCTCCAGTTTGGAGTCCCCACACAAATAAGATCATACACAAAATCGAGATGGTCCAGAGACGCGCAGCCAGGTGGATCACAAGTACCTACACTCCACAAGTTAGTGTATCAGAACTAATTTATACCCTCGGCTGGCGTTCTCTGGAAGACCGGAGATCCGATGCAAGGCTGCGTCTTTTCAACAAAATTATTCATGACCGCCACAAGGCCATGCATAATTTTGTAAAATAAGTTTGGTTTACAACTCGGATATTCACCAACTACAATGTATAAACTGTATCATCTGATCCTCGGATATTCACCAACTACAATGTATAAACTGTATCATCAGATCCTCGGATATTCACCAACTACAATGTATAAACTGTATCATCAGATCCTCGGATATTCACCAACTATAATGTATAAACTGTATCATCAGATCCTCGGATATTCACCAACTACAATGTATAAAGTGTATCATCAGATCCTCGGATATTCACCAACTACAATGTATAAACTGTATCATCAGATCCTCGGATATGTATGTGAGTAGAATGAGGGGCTTAAAGAGGGTACCGAGACCCTGGCAAAGGCTAGATGCCGAATGACTTCATTGGATTCTACATTTATCGAGTCGATCTGAAACGCTATAAACTACAGGCAGTGAAACTAACAACATGACAAGTGGGAGGTGCGAAACTGCTCATAGGCAACTGACTGACAAACTTCTCATTTGGTGTGAAGATATGTTTGTTAAGTCATTACCAAGTGAATTCTAGGTTTTTTAAACGTGTCGTTATAAAAACTATTATTTAAACGAGTAGACATTGTGACGAATTAACATTTTTCGTATACTATATAATGAACGGTAACTACGTCAGACAGTAGAGTGTTCTCCCCTCGCTGTTTTACAGACTCTTCGCTGATTGGACGGAATGACACACGTGACTATATCGCATACTATAAGGAACGGTAACTTACGTCAGACAGTAGAGTGTTCTCCCCTCGCTGTTTTACAGACTCTTCGCTGATTGGACGGAATGATCCACGTGACTTTATCTCCTTCAAAACTTTTAGCATTATTATCTTGTTTTTAGCCTGAAAAATATATAAATTATCATAAACAAAGTATGAAATTGATATAGGTAGAAGAAAAAAATCGCAATTTTTTACGGAAGTTCTCGGACTTTCCCGGGGCTTCGCGGACGAAGTTTGTCGATAATATTGTAGCTCTAGAAAATAGCATTATATTCTCAGAAATGTCCTTAAGAGAAATATCTAAAACACATAAAATCCCAGAAAAAAATGAAATTGAGGTTAAACCTCTTCCAGTAAAAATATCACGCAACTTAGCAATTTGTAAGGAATAAAAGCAAAAACGTTATGAATCGTAACGCAACAATTTCAAGACGTTCTTTATCCGAGCGGTTTTAGTTAATCAACCGTAGTTAATTCAATAAAAATGCAGTCACAGCCAGGGCTGGAACACAATTACAAATCAAAGATCGAGAAGAAATGGTGTCTGAAATTCTCAAAGGCGAAATCAGTATTTAATCAACCAGCGGTCAAATACCGTCGCTCATGTAGGTTGTTATAGGTGTATTTAGGTTATGCATGTTTATGTACTTTAATCATAGAGTTTGTACAGTAAATCCCCCCGTTTAGCTACCCGAGTTATATATTTACCTATATAAGTTATGCTTTATTTATCCTCGCCAGCGGAAATCCATATGGGCGAGGCCCCAAGAAGACGTTAGCCCCATTAGTTTTTTGGGGAAAGTGCATGGTCCAGAAGATGCCCCAGTTCCAGAAGCATTCCTGGTTCTTTTACGTGCCTAAATGTAAAGCATCATACACGGGACCTCACTTAAGGTCTCATCCGAAAAATGAGTAATTTTAGTTATGTTAGGTGGGAAATACTAAAAGAGTTTCTGTTTTTGTTTCGGCTGGAGTAGTGATTGAACCCACAACCTCCAGATCAGCAGTCAGTAGCCTTTACCACTAGACCACTTGTCCACCGTCATGTAGGTTCCATTATACTTTTTGTTATATACTAGGTAGATCTAACATGTTTATCACGTGACTATTGAGTCACTATTGAAACCGGAATTGAACAATTACACGATCTAGGACAAAATCAAAATTATTTCAAGAACATTTGTTAATTTTTTATCGTTCAGCTGTGTGTTGGGCACTGTGTCTAGTGATTGTGATCCGTGTTATTATGTAATATAATGCGGAGCATGGCTTTTTTTGCCAATCAGCTTTCTGCTGAAATATAGCAGACATATGAGTGCATCTACCCGTATTTACACCCGGGTCGCCAGATTAGACGGCAAGCGCGCTAACCATTGAGCTATACGGAGGCGTTTCTGTTTTCTGTACTCGACTGTGTCAGTTGAGTGCGGCCTTCCCTGTCCGTTTTACTGTATGCATGTATGTATATGAAATAATATTAATATTAGTAGGCGGACGGAACCAGTGTATTGCTACTGTAAACCTATATCTACATAGATCTATATGAAACGAAGATGGCGTTTTCTGAGAACAAGTCAGCAACAATATCGCTACTTATCAAGGATTTTATCATATGGTTTATACTAAAAGAAAGTTATGAATACAAGTATATATATACTGAGCGTCAAAAGTTCCGCAACGCTATATGTTTTGTCTATTTTATTGAAATCACAAACTAATTTATTATGTTGATACAACTACACATGTGTACGACGATCTCTAATCGATATCAATCCATAACAATTATCAAATTTAAGAAATGTATTAATCCATATTAACACTGCATATGGCACAGTCTGATAATCCAAGAACACGCATCAAATTTCTGTACCATATAACCCTTTTCTGTATTAATATTTTTGCTGGAAATGTTGCACGAATGCTAACAAATCTAAAAATAAAGTACCGAAGTACTGTTACTGGGGGAAACCGCAACTCTGGGTATTATAGGGTTTTATCGCCCCTCAAAAATCACTAGTCATTTTACAGCGCGTAGGAATTTATTCGCACAAATACATTTTCTCATACAAATAAGCGTTCAAAAAGTTCACACAATACGAACAAATAAAACATATTAAATTGTTGAAAACAAATGTTCTCATAAATGGTCGAAAATTACGATATTGGTTGAGATTTGCAGGCACTTCTTTCTTGCTCGGATGAATTGGTCGTGGAGAAATTACATCGTTAAAATCGTAATCATCATGATTTCAGGATTGTATGTAATACAAAAACTGGGGGTTCCCCCAGTAATAACCAAACACACACAATTAGGGGGTTTTCGACTCTGTAACATGATGGTCCTGTATTTAGTTTGGTATCACACTTTGTAGATTTCGCCCAATTACTACTAGTTTATAGTGGAGGGGAGCTGATCAATGAGAGACATAAGTGACATATAAATTATCTCCCTTGTAAGATAAAGCCCGAGGTAGACCAATTAGCATACAGGTCCTAACTAGTTGAGATCCTCGGACTTTATCCTTGTTTTTAACTGAAATATCATTGGTTTTAGACATGAAATTTCTCACTTCTGTATTACCTAATATGTTAGGGCCATAAAAATTTATTTACCATGGTGTGTAAACAACATGTAGCCAACTTTATTATTTGATCTGATAATTATTGTTGCAAATATTTTAGCCTAACTACTACCATGTGCAACAAACAAAACAGGGATAAAACAGAGTAATCCGCATGATAGGACCGGTGGAGTTTTAGAGAGTAGTATATTATTTTTAGGGGTGATAATTTACTATTTTTCCCCATTGGGAAGTATTAACCGTTCTTTGACAAATAACAGGTCGTAACAGAATGTGGACCAAAATGTCGAATTTTTAGAAAACAACGTCTGTGTCACAAAAACGCAAAATAAAATCACGTTTAAGGTGATTCCCAACTCTTCAGTTGAGCGGAAGATTAGAAATCGGTGTAAATAAGACGTATTGAAAGCGTCTGACTTCCATGATGAAATAGCACGAAAAACTTAAAATTGATGTGTCAGCATGTTCTTATGTCTTAAAATCGCGAATTTACTGTAAAGTTATTACTATATTATACTATAATAAGCTTGCAGAATAAAACTATAGCTGAAATTTTATGTGCCATTTATTCCAAACGTTGAAACACCAACACTCGCGAATACTAGCTACAACGTATGTGAAACGTAATATAGTGCGCCCACACTAAATGTATTAATATTTGTTTAGCAAGCATCCCGACTACTTTAGAGGAATGTTATTTTGCATTTATTTCGTAAGAATATAGACTAGCTAATGCAAAAGAGCATGGACTCATCTTTAAATATACACATTTTTCAAAAACAAATTATCTCGAAAACTGGATACAACGTATTTATAAGTTTAATGTATTTTGTAAACTCTCCTGGTTTTCGACATTTCCGAAATCACTAAAGTGTCAATTAAAAAAATCTAGCAGAGCAACTGCGATGAAATTTGGGATACAACTTCTATAATAGTTACTCTACTGGTTGCATGTACGAAAACAGTATGTTGTTCAACTATATTTTCGTATAACTTAAAAATGACAAATCACATATTTTAAAATATCATTTAGAAATACATATGACATGCATAGTCTAAAACAAACGTGATCGTGTGATTTCGTATATACAAAATTTCGTGGATGCCAAGTTCCATGTAATTTAATGTCAAACTTTTTTGGTGAAATGCAAATATCAGTTTTAGGGGGGGGGTCCCAAAATCTAAACATATTTGAAAACTAACCGAGCAAAACTGTCATGGCTTCGCACAATCACTATCATGAGTGTGTTCTTAAAAAAACAGGTGTTTGATACCTCTTGTGCAGAAAAGATTAAGAGTTGGGAATTAACACCATTTTCTATGTTTATTTGGCTACAATTAAGCTTCAACAAGGCAGTTGAATATAGGGCTAAAATGATGTACATGTCTAGCTTATTTCAACAAATTATTGTGTATTTCGTATTACTGGCATGTTTGAAGTATTATGGTTAAAGTGAAAATTAAGTGGAAAATGAAATACCCGATTTTCACGCGCGTTAATAGACGATACACTATTTTGTGATGTAAAACCACGCCAATGGTTTTAACGGTACTCTTATGGATACATATAAGCACAGGAACCTGATATATCGATATATATGGCTCAAACCACTATCGAATACCCACTTACTGATCGGCACCCCTAAGAGAAAATATATCTAACAAGTGAACAGTTTTTCAAGTTTACAATTCAAAATTTTGGAATTTTTAATATGGTTGCGTGTTTGTTGACGCTCAGTGTACCGTTATCTTCATTTTCATCAGAATTTCCATAATTGGAAATAATTATAATAGATCTATCAACTCAGCAATTTTCAAATGGGATTAATTTTCGATATTTCGGTCATTTCGCCGAAATATATGTCCGTGAACTTTAAAGTAGTTCTTTCTAAATTTTAAAAATCGAGAACATTTAACTTCGCGAACTACTTAATACTCGTATGTCTGCACTGGCCATGTCATCTCGGCGCTTACATTATGTTTTATTAAAAGGAAGGAACTCGTTCATATTTTTATATTTTCAATTCATTCTTTTTACAATTCGTTATAGTTAATGGTCAAGAGAAAATTTATTAGACATATTTTTGATGTGAATACTGTAAGATAAAACATATTTGAGCCAGTCTCCAGGAACACCTGCTATTTTGACAAAAATATTGATTTTGATATTTCCATAGACTTAAAGGATAATGTTAATGAAGCAAAATACAAATGAAATTTTGTTAATATCTTGAATTTTAAGAAAGTTACAGCTTTTTAGTAGAGTCCATATTTGGTGATTTTTGTGTGACGTCGCAAACGTCATTGGAACGTTATTCCATGTCACTGTAACAAGAATTTCATAACTACATCTTGACATAAATTGTTCAAAGAAGTATCATGTGCTAGAATTATGTTTAAATTTTTAAAAAACATATCAAAATAAAAGTGTTTGCATTTAGAGAAAGGCTACTACTGTTTTAAACAACTAACTCCTCGTTTTTCTCAATCGGAGCACATTTCCGGCATTGGTCACCATAGCAACGAAGTATGTGATTTTGATATAATTCATGAGAAATTTTAAAGCTACGATATAGTACTACATGTATATGGGTAAATTACTTAAAGTAGAATCAATAGATATGTATTTTTCTTACTTTAGAGCTTTTATAAACATTGTTACACAATAATAATTACATAATGTCATTATAGCAGGTTTTCCTGGAGACTGGCTCTTATTACGATGTTTACGGATGTTTATAATTTTTCCGGACAACACCGGAGTTTCCCGAAATTACACGAAATTATGTCAGCTAATGATGGACGGATTACGTTAACCTAGCGAATTACTTGTGAATACAAAATTCGCAAAATTTTGACCTCGCGAAAATCTCTGAGTTTACAGTACGGGATTCAAAGATATATATAAATACATACAATGCAGACCGTCTTTAGTCCATGTTTAGAGTTAAAGGTTGACGAATGTGCATGAACAGTGAACGCACGGAAACAAATATCTTTGAAATAATAGTGCTATAAGATATATATAACAACGGATATTTTGAAAGTCAGAACAGTTAACAATAATGGCGGAAGTTGGTGGACGCGTGAAATATCAGTCGACAAAAGGTGGACGTGGTGAACATGTTGGACAAAAATGTAAACCGTGTTTAAACAAAAATATCAAACGTGCCGCCGAAGTGTTCTGTCCATCTTGCAACGAATTTCAGTGCAATGATTGCTCAAACGGTCATACCATCTACGCTATCATGAAAGATCATAAATTGTTAAGCGTTTCTGAAGGTTTGGCGTATGTTGCTAAAACACTGGATTTGAAAGGTCTCGACGTTTGTACGAAACACGACAAACCGCTTGAATTCTTCTGTAATCGTGATAAAGTGTTAGTATGCAGCATCTGCGCAGTAAGAGAACACAAGAAATGTAAACAGATTGACGTGATAGATAGTTTAGCCGAAGACTCTGATGGACAGTGCGAATCATTGACCAAAAAACTACAACAAGCCATTATAAACACTAACTGTGCTGTTGAAATATTAACAGAAGCCGAGCAATGTTTAACTGATGATATCCGGGATATTCCAGATCAGTTAGTTGAAATGAAGACAGATTTTACGCAGATGTTTGATCAATTTGCTCAGAATGTTATAAAAGAGGCGAGCTCGTATCGCGATAAAACACTAACTGACTGGGCAAAAAACAAACAGGAGTTTGAAAATAAAACAAAAGCAATGAAAGTTTCCTTTGACATGATTGAAAATATAGCCAAAAGCGGAACTCCATCACAGCAGTTTATAGCTACGCATAGTATGACCACACGCATTCAAGATCAAGTGAAGGATGCCGACGTATCATGCGCAGACGTGCAAGATATAAAGGTTGCATGCGCCTTTGACCAGCAGCTTCATACATTCAAGTCAAAGCTGCTGTCTACATTGAAACCTGACGCACTTGGCATAAAATATAATATACCAAAGAAAAGTAAGCTGACAAAGATCGCGGCCATAACATTAAAGGCAATAGATGAGGACCTGGAAGAACCGCTCTACAGTGGGTTAACTTTTCTGCCCGACGGTAGATTGGTAGCTGTAGACAATGAGAACGGTCAATGTTTGCTTTATGATGTGAATCTGAGACTGCTGTCTGCATACAAGTTACCATACACGTGTCCTCAATGTGTAGTTGTTGTATCTGATGATGAGGTTGCTATAACAACAGGTGGTGAGTACAAACTGTACTTTCTTCACGTGAGTAAATCAAATCAGATAACAATGCATAAAACATGTAAGGTCAGTGTTTATTACGACTCTATAAGTATGAAGGATGATGATAACTTTGTTGTCAGTACTGTAGATCACGATACACCAGTACGTATTGTATCAATGTCTGGTGAAGAGAAAGACTTTGATATCGTGTTTCCATCAAAGAAATATGCCATTTGTACTAGCTCCTGTACGTACATACGTGGTCAGGATAAAGTCGTGTTGACTGATACAGAAGAGAACACAATCTACATGTGTGACTCGTCAGGTGGTAGAATTACCATCACTGATAAACTGATCAGCAGACCGCTTGGTGTGGCTGTTGGTCCGTACGATCACGTGTTTGTTGGCAATAGGAGTACAACAACAACAACGTTAGTAGAGATAACTCCTGCAGGTCGTGTATTGTCAACACATCAGGTAGATATGTGTTACCCTCATACTCTTGCCGTATCTAAGGACAGAAGACGACTTGCTGTCTCAAATAGTGAGACAGGATCCGAGCATTTAAAACTGTACCAGATACAGTCAGTATAGTTGGATATGACATAATATGATCTATGGATCGTACTCAAAGCAGTAGGGTCTACTTTATCAATAAAATAATTATATAAGGCCGTGTTGAACAAAAACTTAACTGATGGTGAAATCTCCTCACAGTTTGTACCATATAGTTACAATCAGTACAGTTTGATATGACGTATTTATGATATACAGCTCCAACTCAAAACAAGTGTAATAATCAATGTATACAATTGTATATAAAAGAGTCAGTAGTTAAAATTGACATAATTATGACTAAATTTGACAATGTGTGAATCAATGTAAGGTATATATTGTTATATAAATTATATATTTTAGTTGATAAAATGTTTGTTTATAATTCGTAACATTCGGTTCATTATCAAGTTCGATGGTAATAGTATTCGATACAAAGTCATACAGTCAAACATGTGTGCTCCGTAGAGGATCTAAATCGTATCTACTCGGGGCTTTCCGTCATGAAGTCCAAGCTCCAGATGATTCGTTGGTCCGAGGTGTCCCGATTGAGAGAAATCCTTTGAAATGTTTGTGTGTCCGTTTGTTTGCGATCAAATGAGACACTCTTAAGTGAGAGATCATTCAATCATTTTAAACGGGCTGATACGCTTTGACAAAACAACAACCTATTTTCAGCTATTTTGATTCAACATACTCAAATACAGCCACTTACACTAACCGGACCTCAGTGTTATTTGTCAAACATGACGTCATCGATTCCTGTGCACACGCTTGATTCAATATTAGGGGCGTGGTGAAATAGTTGGGGTAAAAACAATCTAACTTAATTCACTTAAAGTTTGAAATATAGTTTCACTTCGTATCGACATTGTGGACATTAAAAGTTTTGCGGTGTGCTGAATATTTTATTTGAGAACATCAGAGCCTAATCCAGAGACCGAACAGCACAGAGACAATTCTTGTATATAGTGTATATTTTACATGTTTTTCCTTAAAAACTTGCTTATTTTGGGGACACTGTACATGTTGGCATTTTATGTCATGTTTTATATTTCTGTGTTTTTTTTTTGATGAAATGTTTAAATGTTCTTCATAGTATGTTTCTATATGTATGTATGATATATTGTGTATAAATTAATGTTTTTATAAAGGACTTGGCTTTAGTTACTCATGTATAATTATCGTCTTCAGTTACTCATGTATAATTATTGTCTTCAGTTACTCATGTATAAACATTGTCTTCAGTTACTCATGTATAAAAAATTATCGTCTTCAGTTACTCATGTATAATTATCGTCTTCAGTTACTCATGTATAATTATCGTCTTCAGTTACTCCTGTATAATTTTTGTCTTCAATTACTCATGTATAATTATTGTCTTCAAATTTGTTATCTTTCACTTTTCCGTATTATTCATATACATCTATAAATAGAAGATATTTGTTTGTGTTGTTTGAATACGATTAATAACTCATTGTGTAGTGATGGAATTGTATTCTCGTAGCGTTAGTGAAATATCAAAATTTTATGGCTACATAATGGTTTATAAACCGTATATAAAGTTCAAATAAAGGAGTCACGTTTTAGAATGGAACATAAAAGAGTCACTTCTAAGAATGGTACATACAAGTGTCACGTCTCAGAATGGTACACACACAAGTCACGTCTCAGA
Source organism: Spisula solida (assembly GCA_947247005.1). Classification (NCBI taxonomy): domain Eukaryota; kingdom Metazoa; phylum Mollusca; class Bivalvia; order Venerida; family Mactridae; genus Spisula; species Spisula solida. Next base: position 19,073,739 of record OX365962.1, on the reverse strand, counting down.
ATGGTACACACACAAGTCACGTCTTAGAATGTTACACAAAAGTGTCACGTCTCAGAATGGTACACTAAAGTGTCACGTCTCAGAATGGTACACACACAAGTCACGTCTTAGAATGGTACATAAACGCGTCACGTCTCAGAATGGTACACACACGAGTCAAGTCTTAGAATGGTACATAAACGAGTCACGTCTTAGAATGGTACATAAAGGAGCCAAGTCTTTGAATGTTACATAAATGTGTGACGTCTTAGAATGGTATGTACAAGCGTCACGTTTTAGAATGGTACATACAATAGTCACGTCTTAGAATGGTACATACAATAGTCACGTCTTAGAATGGTACATACAATAGTCACGTCTTAGAATGGTACATACAATAGTCACGTCTTAGAATGGTACATACAATAGTCACGACTCAGAATGGTACATACAACAGACACGTCTCAGAATGGTACATAAAAGTGTCACGTCTTAGAATGGTACATACATGAGTCACGTCTTAGAATGGTACATAGAATTGTCACGTCTTAGAATGGTACATACAAGAGTCACGTCTTAGAATGGTACATACAAGAGTCACGTCTCAGAATGGTACATACAAGAGTCACGTCTCAGAATGGTACATACAAGCGTCACGTCTTAGAATGGTACATACAATAGTCACGTCTTAGAATGGTACATACAATAGTCACGACTCAGAATGGTACATACAAGAGTCACGTCTCAGAATGGTACATACAATAGTCACGTCTCAGAATGGTACATACAATAGTCACGTCTTAGAATGGTACATACAATAGTCACGTCTTAGAATGGTACATAGAGAAACTCGGGTCACTGTCCGGTGAGAACAATGTTATCAGGCGAGGTGATATCGTCCGGGTGGCGAGCCTTTGGCGAGTCACCCCGGACGATATCGCCGAGTCTGATAACATTGTTCGATCCGGACAGTGACCCGAGTTTCTATTTATCATGCAACCAGCACCACGGAACAAGTAAGGGGCGTAATTCCTCATTTTTTAAAGTTACAACCGAGTTGTGGGTTTTAGTAGATCCAGTAAACCCGCCGATTAACACAATTCAATGTGCTTCCGCGAAACAAAATAGTTCTCAATTCTACGCTGCTTAACAAAAGAAATATTAAAAAATAAAATATTTCAATTATATATTCAGAAAGGGAAACCTTAGTAAATGGTATTACCAAATAACTACATTGTGTCATAATAGTAGAATAAAATTTCGCCCATGAATTTATGAAGTTTTTTGAATGAATCATCAATGACGTAGGTGTGTGAACAAGGTCGTTTACTACGTCACAAATCCTTCTGTTATTCTTAACAATGCCTTGGAATAAATATAAACATGGACTATGTGAAACACTGGGTTGTTTGCGGTAACTGTCAGTGCAAAATTGAATTCCGGACGGGGAAATAACTTCAAGAATGAACAGTTTATACAAGCTTACTCGTCTTAGTCAAGTTGGTGGGTGGAGAATGGCAGTAGGGAGACCTCAATGCTTGGAAAATCGATGGAAATAGAATATGGTAAGACATTGATCTTGTTGAAGAGCCTCTTATATTTTTTTATGTTTTACCTATGTATGAACCATATGTACACTGAATCTAACAATGATTTAACTGACCCACTTAGTCTTAAGATTCGCCAAATATTTCCGACTTTTTTCATTTTCAATGATTTTGTATGCGCATCGTATCGAGTCTTCAAATGAGTTCAAAATTGCATTTTGACCAGTGTATTTGATGTGGAACCGTTGTCTATGCATACTCTTTATGTTTATTTATCTTTGATGATCCTATGCCAGTGGATTTATGTGTGTTTATTGTTTTTTTTCAGGGCCTTTCCCAAACGATTGATCCGTGGATGACCCGTATGAATTCAAGAAAAAATACACTGGCGTAGCCCTACCTGGCGAAGAAATATTGCTGATGTTGGTTGTAAATCTAAACTTTGAATAAAGATTAGCTATCAAATGTATATTTTTGTAGTTTTCAATAATATGTAGGTCAATTTAGACGGAATGAGAAATGGGAAAATAGTCCGTGATTTGTGGGCGGAGCCAAAAAGTGTTCTCAGGCTACTAGCAGCCTATTGACCTGAGAACACATACTGTTCTCAGGTCATGTGTTATCAGCCAGTTACCATGGCAGTTGCATGATAAATACAATAGTCACGTCTTAGAATGGTACATACAATAGTCACGTCTTAGAATGGTACATACAATAGTCACGTCTTAGAATGGTACATACAATAGTCACGTCTTAGAATGGTACATACAATAGTCACGTCTTAGAATGGTACATACAATAGTCACGACTCAGAATGGTACATACAAGAGTCACGTCTCAGAATGGTACATACAAGAGTCACGTCTTAGAATGGTACATACAAGAGTCACGTCTTAGAATGGTACATACAATAGTCACGTCTTAGAATGGTACATACAATAGTCACGTCTTAGAATGGTACATACAATAGTCACGTCTTAAAATAGTACATACAATAGTCACGTCTTAGAATGGTACATACAATAGTCACGACTCAGAATGGTACATACAAGAGTCACGTCTTAGAATGGTACATAAACGAGTCACGCTTTAGAATGGTGTATACACGTGTCACGTCTTAAAATGGTACATAAAAGTGTCACGTCTCAGAAAAATAGATACATATGATTAGCATGCAACCATTCTAGTATATACCTAACAATGACATATGAAAAACCGTAATTTACCGGCTGTTATACAATGGTTTGTCGTTCTGACGCGTAGGAGTTTACCTCGAAGGATGTAGCCCAGAGTCAGTGGTTAATCAAAGTACTGAAGTACTATTACTGGGGGAAACCGCAATTCTTGGTATTATAGGGTTTCACATTTAATGGTACTGAATTTGAAAACAAATGTTAATATTGTGACAAGGTTTCTGAGACGCGATAGCAGCTGAATCATACACATCACACATCAACGGAACTATCACAATACCATAACTCATGAAGGCAATACACCTGCTGTAGTTCTAAGTAATAAGGGGGACTCACCAGTATTGGGAGCTTTCATCCTAGGCCCTGTGGAAGACTCATGAGTGTTGGTAGCTGTCATCCTAGGCGTTAAGGGGGAACTCACCAGTGTTGGGAGTACCAATCATAGGCCCTAAGGGGGCCCACATACTAGTATGTTGGGAACAGTCATTCAAGGCCAGCTGTGGAATCACTAATGTTGTAGGGGAAATCAATGGGGGACTCGTCAGTGCTTGGAAACATAATATAATGCCCTCTCAGGATCTAACCCAGTGTTTGAAGAAGGTGTGTTTGGCCCTTTGGGGGACTCACCAGCGTAGAAAGCAGTTGTCATCTGTCCTCTGGGGGACTTATCAATGTTGGGTACAGCCCATAAAGGCCTTATGATGGACTCTTCAGTGATGGGAGAAAACATTCAATGCCCTTTCGAGGACTCACCAGTAGTTGATGCAGTTGTCTTCGGTCCTATGGGAGACTTATCCATGTTTGCAGCAGTCATATTAGGGTCTATGAAGGACTAAAAACTTATTCCATAATTATACCTAGGTACGAACTGGATATCGTACGAATAGCGCGAACGAATAAGATGGGGACGAAACATAAATAACTCATATGGTCTCGACTTTCGGCGGGAAAATTTATGTAACAGCGTTGGGAAAAGGGTTGTTCTAACGGTAGATCCAAACTATTTAGCTGAAGATCTCTGGTAAGTTAAAGGACGAAACGTGGATTAATACTATCAACAAATGCAAAATATTGTAAATACATGTAGTAAAGAACAAGCACACGTTAGGTTAGGAATTTCTAGCTAAACTGTACAATATGAATGTTAAAACCACGAATTGTGAAAAGTTCGTCTGCTCAACGGGTTACTTTTAACAGTGACATTTTTATCGCCCCTCCAAAATCATTAGTCATTTAACAGGGCGTAGGAATTTATTCGCAGAAATACATTTTCACATCCAAATAAGCTTTCAAAAAGTTCACACAATACGAACACATAAAAAAATATTAAATTGTTGAAAACAAATGTTCTCATTAATGGTCGAAAATTACGAAATCGGTTTAGATTTGCATGCACTTCTTTCTTGCTCGGATGAATTGGTCGTGGAGAAATTACATCGTTAAAATCGTAGTGATTTCAGGATTGTAAGTAATACAAATACTGGGGTCCCCCCAGTAAAAACAAAGCATCAGAACGAACATTGTATTACAAAAGGTATAGTAGGGTTTTTAATATTTCATTTCGATTCTAACATGATTTAAGCGCACATGTATACATTAAGCCATTGTTACTTTGCGAGAGTATGTTGTTAAGATTACTTGTTTACATGCATGACGTCATAAAAACGACGTGAAGTCACTTTCATCCGTATATCAAACGTTATAATATATAACGCCATGTTTGTTCTTTGTCTATATAGGCAAAATCGTCGGTCTTGTTAGAAACAATTTATCGCACAAATACCGTGATGTTCCATGTGAGAACAAATGATGGAACAATGTTCTCCAACACATAACAAATGCGTGACGTACCAGATTTTCAGCGCGTAACGTAAAATCGTCGGCTTAAACTCGTTTTATTTGTTTGGGTGTCCCAAACAAATACAGAAGTCGATTTCAAACGCGTTTCCTTAATATCTTAGCAAAGTAGTCCAGAAAATTCAATTGAAGACAAAGTAGTTCCATATATATATGCGTTTGTGCGCAAACAATTCAATTTCTCATATGAGTTAACTATGCCGATTATATGTTTCTTATAACAAGGTTGTTAAATTCTAAAAGAGCTAACTAATGAAAAAGAATATGAATTAATTAAAATTAAAATGCGCAGTGATTCTAAACATATGCAGCCATGGCGGTTAAAATCGTCCCGATTACTACGTACGTAAGAAGTAGTTCGTTTTTATTTGTTTGGGTTTCCCAAACAAATACAGAAGTCAATCTCAAACGCGAGTCCTTAATATCTGAGCGAAAGTAGTCCAGAAAATTCAATTAAAGACAAAGTTGTTCCATATGTGTGCCTTTTGTGTAATCAATATATATATTTTCTCATATGAGTTAACTATGCTGATGATTTGAATCTCATAACAAGGTTGTTAAATTTCAAAGAAGGTAAATAAATAATAGAATATGAATAAATTAAAATTATAATGCGCAGTGATTCTAAGCGTATGAAGCCACGGCGGTTAAAATTTTCCCCGAAGTACTACGTACGTAAAAAGTAGTTCGTTTTTCAATGCGATTTTTTTAATTGAAAAAAGTGATTATGAAAAAAACCCATACAATATTCTTAAAACGTTTCAAGTATTTGTGTTATCCAAGTTATCTATAAACTGTATGTCTAATTAAAAATAGCGCGTATGAGTATCATCTTCGTTCCTAATCTGAACGGTCAGACCGGCATTTATACATGATAAAAACTGTCGCCATTTGTTCCTGCGAGAAAAGAAATTTTATAGGAGATGTTTTTCCGATTACACGACGCTAGTACTTGGTAAGCAAGAAAAATCGTCTTTATCACTCACAATTAACGTACTTATACAATAAAATCAACACCCGATGCCGTGTGTGACTGTCAGAGGTTTCGTAAGTACAAAAAACATGTCGTACCCGCAACTATTCGACCCCCAAAAAATGCAAAATGACTCTTTGACAATGTTATGTCTGTATTGTGCTTTTGATAGCAATCTTTTTGAGATTATAGTAGTACTGTGTATAGGATTTAAGGGAAAAACTTGTGTAGGTGGCTAGCTGGACAAGCTTGCCGTCTCATTCAGTTGTAGCTTTTCTGAACTGAGCCGCAGTAGCGTAAACTTATTTACTTAAACTGTATGCGTCCAGTATGTTAAACAAGTGGCTTGATAGCTCAGTCGATACAGTATTCGCTCTGTAAGCAAATTGTCAATGGCCAACATGGCATCTTGCCTAGTCAAACCAACTTGAGGTGTGTAGTCCCAACCGAGACCAAACGTTTCTAAACTAAACCGTTAAAACGTTTCATTACGTTAGGTGATAATAGGTCCAACAGTCTTTACAAGTTAAGTCCCATGGTTTGGACTAGGTGTGTACAGGCTTTTCGCAGGTTGCCGAATATTGGAGCGGCGGGGGAGGGGTATCCCCTCCGTTTTTATGAGGAAATTTTATGAAATCAGAGCGTTAATGGGGCTATTTCCAGTTCTTTCAATATGTATTCCGTTGGATGAATTTTTGGATCGTCCGTGTATGTTAGTCATTTTTTGGTATCATTATTACCAAATACTTATGCCTTATAGGCATATAGTTGCTGAATTACATTCATTTTGTGCTGTTGTAAATACAATTCAAATATAAGATATTTCAAATTCATCCTTCACTTATGTACCGACTGCATTGACGAGTATCGTTATCGAACGCTACCCTTCGATGCATGGCATTGAATGCATGTCTTTAGAAACCACTGACCCTTATTCGTCGTTTTGCCGCTCCAATTGGTAGCCAATATTTCAGCTACAAAATTTTAAATTCTCATGCATATTTTTATAAAGTTTTGCCTTTACTCGCGAAATATTGGGCTGCCGCCCAAGTCGCAACGCCTCAGGTGCATCCACTGAATCAAGTGACTGATCAAGACAGACAAGTATTCACAGACAAGTACAATACATGTGTAATTTCAAATATAAAAACCATAATTATAAATGTTTGAAATCATTTGTTACTAGCTTCATTAAGGTGAAATTATAATCCCAAAAAGTTTAGAAATTCCCTGCCTGCCAGTTTAGAATTCAATTATTGATATTGAAGGAAGAAAGCTGTGTCCAGATAGCAGGCTCAGTTGAGCATTCGCCTTTTCTAAGCAGATGATTCTGGGTTTGAGCCCTGGTCCAACTACATACTTTTCAAACCATGTTACATTATTAACGTTCCCACAGATTGTATTAGTTTCATTCCATTGATTGAGTGTTGTATAGTCACAGTGTCAAAATGTCAATAATATTCCACGCGGTATTTGTCACAAATATTGTGACTAAAAACGGTCACTTTCCGGTACATTTGTACCAATATATATAATGTTTTAAGTTGTTCAAAGAACAACTAGTTCTAATACATATCAACAATTGCAACCCATTTTTACTGACTGAAACTTCTTTTCTATGCCACATTAAGGAAAGTAATCCGGTCAGCCAGCATTTGCAAATTTGCATATCTTTCGCCGATGCAAAGGAAGCATGTAAACCGGCAAAATAGTTCTCTAGTTACTCTACGACACGTTGAAAATCTGTAATATTGAGCACTACTCTTTATGAACTGTTACATAATAGTTTATTAGGTTTGATTAATCAGTCAGTGGCGTAGCCAGCAATACGGACGTATGCACATGAGTAACATTAATTTGTACAGCAGAAATATAATATGGCAAAAATGGCATTAAAGTCCCAAATTTCACAATCCTGAGGACCCCTAACCATAAGAACCAACTTCAAGGCTTATGCGCCAGTCCGTAGTATCTGATTTTACACGTATCTGAATTATTTGGCTAATTATTCTGACTAATGAATTTAAACGTGCACCCGGTGACCGGTATAAATTCGATCAGCATCCTAACTGCAGAAAAACACATTTCGAGTTAATTATCTGACCTCAGAAAACTGTTTAACTTGTACTTTCTCTGCATGCATTCTTATTCATTCTAATCATGAAAGATCGAACATTTCCGTTTGTCTCCGGTAAATATTGCGCAATGCATAAAGGCCGAGGTGATCAGAATGGCATTCAATCGAACAACCTCAGGGCTTTCAGCGCTTTGATTCCTGTTAACCGTTCAATACATGTAGTTAATATGCATACATGTTTTCAGGGGTTTTTCGCATTAATATATAACAGAGGCCTATAAAAGGCCCCTTCCTGATTGCAAATGTCTTTAAAATCATGCAGTTTTCCCAAAAAAGTTATACCCTACTTTTTTTTCATAATCAGGAATACACCAATATTTTTCCCAAAATGTAGAGACTAAGGACCCTTCCCAAAATGAACAGAAAAATCCCTGGTTTCTTTATGTACGCTGCACATACATAGTAGATACATAGAATCTAAATTAATTAATATTCATAAAACTTCTCCGTTAAAGGCCGCGCCTTAGTTCATATTGTCGTTCAATGTTTTGCATGCTTGATTATTATTCCCCGCAAAAGGCGAAGGGATAATAGTAATTGTATGCGTCCGTCTCTATGTCCGATATTTTGTCCAGGCATAACTTGAAAATTATTTAAGATATTGATTTGAAACTTGACATATGAATAGATGACAACTAGGAGAACTTCCGAGAAGTGTAGCGAAAGAGAATCATAACTCTATATGGTTCACTTTTGAAATTGTCTGCCCTTGTTTAATTTTTTAATAGATTTTTGTCCAGAGCACAACTCTAATACTATTTGTGATATTGACTTTAAACTTGATATATGAATAGATGGCAACTAGGAGAAGTGCAGTGACCAAGAACCATTACTCTAGAATACCCAGTTTTTAAATTATCTCCTCTTGTTTAATTTTTAATAGTATTTCATCCAGAGCATAACTCTATAAGACTATAACTGTTTGAGGTATTGACTTGAAACTTTGTTGGTGAATAGATGGCAACTAGGAGAAGTGCAATGACTAAGAACCATAACTCTATATGAAATTTAGTCCCAAATGCTCAAAAAACATTAAACATAGGCAATTTTAAAACTTTAATTTAAATTGCCCCATTCAAAACTTAAAACTGATTCGTTTTTAGACATTATTATTATTATTCACTGACGGGATTTTTTCAGTGTCTAACTGTCCGGTACGTTACAAAAGAGAATTGCCATGTTATTGAGGACTGAAGATTTTTTACATTTTCATTATTTAAACCCAAACAAATCCTGTGCCTTCAGCGCTTTGATTCATTTCTGACGTTGTTATGAGTCGGTAACTATGGTAATGTGATAAAAAGAATCCACCATTCGTTGCTTTGGGATCAGCATTTTTTTAACTTGTCACGAAAGTGTTTTCTAGACTCGTTTAAGAAATGCAGATCTTCAAAGACAACTCAAAACGGATCCTATATATATCCTAACCGTTGACTAAACCAGTTTTCATCGAATAATCACCCAGTACTTTCTTGTACTTCATTGACAACCTCTACATCACCCTTGTTACCCTGATAAAACAAGATGATTGGATAATCGCAACATGATTGAAAAATGGCCGATATGAAAAATGTGGTAAGTGCATTGTTTTTGCAATATTTTCCATATAAACTATCCAGATTGTTTATTTCAATATTACATAATCAACATATGAAGAAAATGTACTATTTGCACTAAACAATTTGCATATAGGTAATATTTTTCACTATGTAAAGCCTTAAAGAATGTGTGGATTTTGCATTTGAGAATGAGTTTTGTACTTAAAAACGTTGTAAAACTCATTTATTGGACTCTATGTAATGAATATCATTTGGGAAGTATCGGCAGTTATATAAACTATGTTTGGACGTTTCAATTTTTTAAAATCTTAGATAAATTAACGCTCACCAACAATGATTCAAACATGTGTAGTATTTTTTGGATACTGACCGACGTGATTGTTAAATTTATTAGGATACTGGCCAACATGATTGTGGATAAAAACCAACATTACCAATTGAAATCTTGCCAATGTGATTCTCAAGATACAAATAATTGTACATTAAAGAAGTGTGCTCATGAATTGTGGTAGCAGGTTTATGAGCATACCCGACATAAGGCATTTCACACCCAGTATATAGCACATGCTTTTAGGACATAAATGATATAATAAAAAATTCGAAAAAAATTGTGATAAGGAAGAAAATTTTCACATTTTAAAGGAAATTTAATGTATACATACCTATCTAAATTTGATATTTGAGCACTTTATGGTCAATCCTCATTAAAAAAAAAGACATTTTTGTAATCAGGATGAATTACACTATCAGAAAATGATATAATCAAAAAATCGAAAAAAAAAAGTGATAAGGGTGAAAATCGCAGAGCCTGGCTCATATATCTCCTGACAATTAACGCATACATTCGCAATTTCCTCCCTACATATATATTCGTCTGCGTCATGGACTGCAACATCAGTTTCATTTGATGGGGGAAACTTTCTCACCGATTTCGTGGATTATTCATACAATGAAATCAAATCGCCCACAGCGAATTGATCACTTCATTGCATTTGAAATCAGTATGTTTATGACCATAAAAATATATCATTCAAATTTGACTAAAACAGAACCCCGTGCAAATACAAGATCCTACAAATTGTCCAGATTATCGACTTCCCGCGAGACCAAAACACAGAAGCGTATTAATACGGGATCATTTCATTGATATAGGAATATATCTCTAGTGAGGTTTTGGCTCAAGAAAGCTCGTGAACTTTGGCGCCGATTCTTGATTCGTCTGATTGATTGATGTTTTAATAAACGCCGCCCTCTGTACGTTCGCCAAACAATCATGTCGGATATAATTATCCTGTATACAATCGATTCTAGCCAAAATGAATAGTGATGTATTATATCGTGCGAACAACTTAACCTGATCCTCGAACTTTAATACCATCTTCCATATGGAGTACATGACCAATTCATTTCCGCCTTCTTTGCCTGATCTCAACTGAGAGAAGTGTTGTGTTTGTTCTACGGTGAATATTTGCATTGGTCCAGAAGATCGTGAGGACTCTACAGGTCTACCCTATGTTTGCCCAATGCCCTTAGACATTCGATATGTAATGGCATTTTGTAGGAAGTCACCGCGGCTTCGTTCATTTCCTAGTGCATAAATTCAATAAAACTGTTTCACTTCCTTACCTAGATCTACTTACTTTACTTCTCAGCAGGTAACCAGACCCACGGTATTAATTTAAGTTTGCCTAACACATCGGAGTCTATAAAACGATTAATCAGGCCAGCCGTTTAATTGCTTACATAACATTATGCACATAAACATTTCAATTTTTCTTATTAACGTCTTACTAATCAACCAACACTGTTCGACAGTGACGTTATTTTGTCAAGAATCTACAAAAATGTATTAATATTAAGCTGGGTATATCCCAACTGGATTCATGGTTAAATTAGATAGGATTTATATCAATTGTTATAATCCAAGTAAGCCATAATTATGCTCCTGTGGAAGTGTTTGCTGCTTCTTACTCAGGCGATTCAAGTTCAAGATCATGGTTTGTCGTTCATATGCATAGTTATTAATCACCCAGGCCTACGGCCTTCGTGATTAATTCCTACGCATATGAACTCTAAACCGTTATCTATTCACCGGTATATCACGCAAAACAGCGATCTATTTCCTAAATATTCTTCAAAGACTTTCTACAATAATTTAAAAAGCGTTTTAGCCATCGAATTTAGCCATTCTAAGTTGAGTGAAAATGCGTTAACCCTACATTATAACAACACCTTCAAAATGTCGCTAAACTGATATTTACAGACAACTACATGTTTGTGAAAAAGATATCAAAAGAATGTATTTTTCTTCCAGCAAGAACCCCTACTTTTATTGCCAGGGAAGTTTTCAAGACAACAAAATTGACTCATATTTTGAATATAGAGACTATATACATATACCGTGTATCAATGGAAATAATGGATGCAGACGAAATTCTGAAAAAACGAGGGAATAATCTTAAAATGTTTTTCATGTACCTGGTTGTCCGTATAGATTTATACAACAGTTCTGTCAGCAAAGACAAATTGTCACATCAACTGTCAAAGTCTATGGAAAGAACCTTAAAGCTTGGCCAATCGATACTTTCCGCCAATCATCGTTTATTTCCGACACATATCGGTAATTTCCGTTAATCGTCGGAAAAAGTCCGTTTTTACTTATCAATTCAGAACGAATAACAGCGGCTGTCATAAAAACAGACATAACAAGCTCCTCTAAAATAGGAGAATAGTAGTCTTGATAACATTGATAGTTGTTGTGAATCATCGGTAAAGTTCGCTAGATATCGGTGAAGTCCGTTGATCTTCGGTAAAGTAATATCAATTCAGTATTTAAGAGCAACTGTCAAAAGCTAGACATCGCAATATCGTTGTACAATAGTCGCTATGATCAGAAGTCTGTATACATCAAGCGTAAATTCAAAGGATAAATATTCATTCTATTTACCCAGGCTAGATGTTATATAGATGATATGTTTGTGTTATCAATGCGACCATACATCATTTCAACCAGAGAGACGCGGCATCTTATAGGATGTCTGTGGAAGCCATATACAAGTACGTACATATAGCAACTAAGCAACGCTAACTAGTGACAGTTTATAGTGTAAATAATAATAATCAAAAGTACATAGTGTAAATAAAAAATAAAATACAGGTATATGCAAACGACCGCAAAGCCATAATCATAATTTTGTTTCTTAAAAGGGCTAGTGGTGGCTGACCCTTTAACAGAGTGTAATATGATATGTAATATATGTTGTAATAGTTTTTCGTCAACGTAACAAAAGTCTTCTTACAATGGTTATTGTACAGTTTGGTGAGGTCGAACAACATAATTGTCCGAGTCGAAGGAATTGAACGTCGACATATTTTCGGCATATATCGTGACGTACATTCATATAAAGTTTTAGAATTGTTTACGACATGGTGTCATTGTTGTTGGCATATGTTCGGCACATTACACATCAGACATTTACGTATGATACGGATTCGTAAAACCAGATATGTATTCGTCATAGAGGCTCAAATGGAAGACTGGGCTTGCCAAACTGTTTTTTTTAAATAAAAAAAGATTATATTAAGTCAGACAGGAAAGGCAGCACTCAACTTAACCAGTCGAGCACAGAAAACATTAAAAACACATATAGCACTGAAAACACGGCATCCCGTCCCGAAAGTATGCCGCCTCAGTCAGTCAAACCAAAACGGAACGAGAGCCATGTGACGAGAAAAACACCTGCGCATGCGTGAACTGATCAGCTGTCTCTCTAAGTAGCTCCGAAAATTCTGTTATAACTACTTCTTCATGTGAGAACAACCTCATTTTTTCAACACCAACTACAAGAAATCAATATACTGGTTTGATCCATCCCATTCCTGAGTCGATCTATGGAGTTTATGATCTATTTCATACTTTTTCATCAACCCTTCTTGTTTGACATTTGATATCAGAACGAGGCTACCATTGTATACATGTATCCAAGATGGCGGCGCCCACACAGAAAATGTAAACATGAAGCTCATGCTTCTCCTCACCATTCTCAAACAAATCCCAGCAGTTAATGGACTAGAGTCAACCCTCCCTCATGAAGACAGGTATCTCCATTGTATATTACATGTAACTGTTCCTTATCTACAAGCATTTACCACCAGCTTACCCCACCCACTCCCGCTATGGCTTTGTAACTTGAAAGAGGAAACTTGGAGGAAGCATATCAAGTCCATCCACATCAAACAGCTACTACTCATTGCTGGAATTGAACCTAACCCAGGCCCCAGGAAGCCGAAGTTCCCATGTGGTATTTGTTCTAGAGCCTGTAAGGATAAATGCATCGCCTGCGACGACTGCGATCAATGGCTACACAAGTCCTGCATAGGCCTAACTACAGCAGACTTCAGCGCCCTTGGTAAAAGTGATGAACGATGGTATTGTCCAACATGCAACAAACCGAACAACTCAAGCATTATCTATACAGTTCCGGAGGACGACGATGGGATCACAGACCTATCAAGGAACCCCTCTCACTTCGACAGTATCTCGGACATCACATCCTCAACTAGGTACAGTACCAGCACAGAACTAGATACACCATCTTCGTGCAATCTGTCCAGCCCATGTTTTTATCCAAAAACATCATCACCGATCTCGGCTAAAAACCCACCTACAGTCAAGAAACCATCAACTCTACGACTCATAAATATCAACTTCCAAAGTCTGCGCAAAAAAGGAAAGCTGTTAGAAAGCATCATTGAGGACTGTAACCCAGACGTCATCGTAGGAACAGAGACATGGTTGGAGAGTAGCATCAAGACATCGGAAATACTCCCATCTCTACTTGGATATGACATACAACGCAGAGACAGGCCAAATGACCCACATGGTGGTGTACTGATTGCTGCGAAATCCCACCTACAGCTTGGTGAAGTGACAGTCAGCACTGAACTGGAACTGATATCTTGTTCCATCAAGGCGGATAACAAGAAAGTCTTCATCTCTGCTTTCTACAGGCCACCAAATCAGACTGATACGGACTACCTGAACACCGTCAAGAAAGAAATTGGAGGAATCCGTAGAAAAGCCAAGAAGAACATCGTTTTAGTGGCTGGCGACTTCAATCTGCCAGATATCAAGTGGGACTCGCTAACAATCACCAGCTCCAAGTACCCATCTCGCGTCAACAAAACCTTCCTTGATGTTATTGCTGACAACAACTTCGAGCAGATAGTGAACTTCCCGACCCGTCTAGACAACACTTTAGATCTGATCATGACCACTCATCCAACTTTCATAAACCGCTGCAAACCCATGCCTTCCATAGGTAACTCTGACCATGACATAGTGCTACTGGATACCAACATCATAGCCAAACGCCCTAAACCAGTCAAAAGGGAAATCAACTTGTGGAAAAAGGCAGACATCGAAGGAATTAAGACAGACTTATCGACTCTACAAGATCAACTTAATAACCTAATGGACATCAATGAAGCCTGGACCCTTGTTAAATCTACAATATTAGAAACTATAAAAAAGAGAGTTCCATCTAAGATGACTACCAGTAAATACACAAACCCCTGGATGAACACCGATATAAAGAGGACTATCAAGAGGAAACAAAGAGCATTTAAGAAAGCCAGAAGAACAAAAATTAAGAGGGACAGAGACAGATATAGGAGGTTACAGAAAGAGGTGCAGTACATGACTAGAAAGGCACAAAAGAAGTACCTAGAAGACACTGTTAGCGGTGACTACAAAGGAAACAACAAGCGCTTCTGGACGTATGTGAAGAGCCGGATACAGGAAGCCGTTGGAGTCGCACCACTAAAGAATACCAATGGATATCTACAAAGTGACCCAACAGCACGAGCAAACATACTGAACGATCAGTTTCAGTCGGTCTTCACAGAAGAAGATCTCTCAGACATGCCTGACCTTGGTACCAGCCAAGTACCAACGATGCCCGACATAACAGTCAACTGGAAAGGTGTGCACAAGCTACTAGTCAATCTTCGTCCCTTCACAGCAGCAGGACCTGACTCAGTCCCATCTTTCATTTTGAAGACGGCTGCAACAGAACTTGCTCCAGCACTAGCCAAGCTGTTCCAGCTATCTCTCAACCTTGGCGAAATACCCAGAGAATGGAGAGAAGCAGTCGTTGTACCGATCTTCAAGAAGGGAGATAGGCACCAAGCATCCAACTATCGCCCAGTCTCGCTTACATCGATAGTCTGCAAACTACTGGAACACATCATACATAGCAGTATCATGAAGCACTTTGACCAGAATGGCATACTATCGGACAATCAACATGGTTTTCGACGGAAAAGGAGCTGTGAAACTCACCTGATCACCACCGCCCATGAGATTGCCTCTGGGATGGCATCCGGAAACCAGGTTGATGCCATTCTGCTGGACTTTGCCAAAGCTTTTGACAAAGTGCCACATCAGCGTCTTCTCCTCAAGATGAGTCACTATGGCATCAAGAACAAGACCCTATCCTGGATACAGTCATTCCTACTAGACAGGAACCAGCTCGTGGTATTGGACGGAGCGCAGTCAGACAAGGCGAGGGTGAAGTCTGGTGTACCACAGGGATCTGTGTTAGGCCCACTACTATTCCTGGCCTACATAAACGACCTACCACAGTCGAAAAAGTCATCCACCTCCAAACTGTTCGCTGATGACAGTCTGCTATACAAGACCATCCACAGCCAGGAAGATAGTAAACTTCTTCAAGAGGACCTTACAGCCCTGGAATCGTGGGAAAGTAGATGGCAGATGAGCTTCCATCCAGCAAAATGTGTAGTGCTCAGAATAACTACGAAGAAGGCCAAACTCATCGAAACCAGCTACCAACTCCATGGCCATACCCTGGAGACTGTCGAAGCCAGCAAATGCCTAGGGGTGACCCTATCAGACACATGGAGCTGGGACACCCATGTCCGCAACGTGGTAAACAAGGGCAACCAGACGGTGGGATTCTTGCGTCGAAACCTGCGGGAATGCACTCCAGAAGTCAAAGCAGCCGCTTACAAGACCATAGCTAGGCCAACAATGGAGTATGCTGCTGCAGTGTGGGACCCCACGACCCAGAACAACATCAAAGCCCTGGAACAGGTTCAAAGAAGGGCCGCTAGGTTTGTCACCAACGACTATTCGTCAAAAACCCCTGGATGCGTCACGAAGATGATTGAGGACCTCCAGTGGGTTTCCCTGGAAAGCCGTCGGAGACAAGCCAGGCTTCAGATGCTGTTCAAGATACACCACAGACTAGTGGACATCGAGACATGCCAGTTTCTGAGGCCTGGGGACTCGCGTACCAGAGGAGGCCTGAAGTTTTTCCAGGAGCGCCACCATGACAAGACATTAGGAACCTCGTTCTTCCACCGAACCGCCAAAGACTGGAACCGACTTCCATCAAAGGTGACAGCTACCGACAACCTGGAGAGTTTCCAGAGAATGATCAAGGCCTGAGACATAAGGCATTCTGTACATAGTTTTTAACAGTTTTTATAAGAGTGAATCAGAGACAGTTGTTCACGCATGTGTAAATACAGTTTTCGCTGAGCTTTATACAGTCCGGTAGGACTCCTGCTCTTTAATTGGAAGAAGAAGAAGAAAACAACAACCGGACGCCACACGCCACAAGAACAATCCACAACATATAGTGTTCAAGTCGTTATTATTATTATTATGTAACTTACCTTGTGTTCAACACAAGTTAATTCACAACATTATCACATTTAACAGAAATCCTTCGTCACGTGATCCATATTGACCAATCGAATACAAGATTTCTATTCACATTTAATGGAAGTCATTTATCACGTGATCCATATTAACCAATCGAATTCAAGATTTCTATTCACATTTAATGGAAGTCCTTTATCACGTGATCCATACTAGCAAATCGAATTCAATATATCTATTCACATTTATTGGAAGTCCTTCGTCATTTATTCCATTTTAACCAATCGAATTCAAGATTTCTATTCTCATTTAATGGAAGTACTTTATCACGTGATCCATATTAACCAATCGAATTCAAGATTTCTATTCATGCAGTATATGATACTCGTACAACGATCTGGACGAGTGATTTAAAATCTCGTTATGATTTTAACGTGCATTTACTTATATCTGCTAAACTTTAGTTCTTAATCCAATGTTCACTTCCTTAAATTGTTTAAATGTTTATTTTTTCGTTGCCTAGCGACAGGAACATGTTGTAAACGAATGTTTACGGTAATAAGCATACCTTACAACAGAACAATGCGAGTTTTTGCTAAATTGTCTTGTTATATATCCAGGATGGATACAATATCTGGAAATGATTATTATTCAATCACAGACGAGCAGACAGTAGCAAAGATATTGCAAACAATGTCATAATACACGCGATACACAAAGTGTTTACAAAATGTCATTGTACAAACGATTTAAATAATGTCATGACACACAAACCATTTACAAAATGTTATGATAGACAAATGATCAAATATGAAAAATGTGTCTACAGTGTCATGACATAATGCTTACGCATAATGCAATGCACAAAATGTTCACGCGATGCACAAAATGTTCATAAAATGTCATGATTCACGCAATGCACAGAATGTTCATAAAATGTTATGACCCACGCGTTGCACAAAATGTTCCAAACGTCATGTCAAAAGCAATTCATGCACATAATAATTAAGAAATGTTATAGTCATCCACAATGCACAAAATGTCTACGACATATCATGACACACACGATTCACGTGACACGCACTATTCACGTGACACGCAATATGCACGTGACAGACGCACGCGATGCACAAAAACGTGTAATACAATTTAATACTAGATCAGTTTGATTACAACACGTATGTGAATAGCCCCGTGTTGTCGATGTGACAATCTGTCTGTAAGAATAGTGTTGTTAAGATGGTGAAATATCTAGCATCAACATGTGACAATGTGAGACTTGATGAATGTAAATGTAATTTATTTTCTCTTGATGTCTAATTTCCTGCTTGTAGCTTTAGATTAAGAAGCGAAGCGAATCAATGTATTCTATTCATAAAATGTGTTGACATTCTGTGTGACCTTTGAACAAGTGCCAACGTGTGTGGTTCATTTTGTTCGAATGAACTTGATATAATTTCGGTAACTGAATGGTTACTCTAAGTCATCGACTGTTAGAATCCCGGTAGGTGTTCCTTCTAGGGCTGGACTTTAAATTAGAAAATTTATTTCTTTACATACTATCGAAATATCAAGTTTTTTTTAAATGGACAACTTGAGTTGACCATTTGTGCGGATAGTGTCGGAAACAATCGGACGTAAGTTTTTGCTCAGCTCGGTCGGTTTGCTCTACTTAGTTCCCCTGGCCTTCTGTGCCTACCAAAAAGAATGTGTCAATTAAAAACAGCTGTCTATTACGCTGCTGCATTGTGCTGTTGATTCACCTCATTAATCGTCTGTCCTGATGTTACACTACGCTATCCACGGTACACAATGCTGAAATATAGATATTTTTCTGCTGACACACATATCGTTACCATGGGTTACACATTCTTCTATTTATTATATGCAGCGTACGCTGATATAAAATAATTTCCTCAAATATATGTGGAATAGTTGTAGAAATAAACATGCAAATTTTCAAAGCTGTGTCATCATGCTGGACTAAATAAAGCAGGAATGAAGCAAGTAAACGCTATTCTGGGACATCACACGTACATGTCATTCAGTTGTGAAGTGTGTTGTTGACTGCCTGTATGTCAGTATAGAAACCAGTCAACTTCCGGTTATCGCAATAACTCATACATGTTTGCTTGTATAGTCTTCCAATAAGTCATACAGTAACCGGAAGTTACAGATGCTTTTGCTCGCAACCTGTCATACAATTTGAATTAAACAGTATCCCATCGCTCGCCAGCCAACATGAACACACACCCGCTAGAAAACAAATCGGTATGTCTGGTTTCGATTGAGTTCATTTTCCTTTATTGCTATTAACCCTCCGCCTTAGCTGAGCTTAGCTTCGTGGATTTCCGGTAAGTAACGGTTGATCCTTCGGGAATTTCCGGGAAAAAGATAATATTAAGACAGCACTTAACTTAACCAGCCGAGCACAGAAACATTAATAACACACAAGGCACACCGCCCAACTGAACCAACCGAGCACAGAAAACATAAAACACATACAAGGCTCCATGCCCAACTAAACAAGTACAGATCCGCCCGAAAAGTATAATGAATTTGTCTCATCTACCAAAAAACTGAACTGTTTCAACAATAAAACGACTATAATGCCTAGTTTTAGTTGTCAGAAAGTAACGGTTGGTCGTTCGGGGATTTCCGGTAAGTAACGGTTAATAATTCGGAAATTTCCGGTAAGTAACGGTTGATCGTTCGGGGATTTCCGGTAAGTAACGGTTAATTGATCGTTCGGGGATTTCCGATAACTTACGGTTAATCATTCGGGAATTTCCAGTAAGAAACGGTTAATAATTCGGGAAATTTCCGGTAAGTAACGGTTGATTGTTCGGGGATTTCCGGTAATTAAGTAACGGTTGATCGTTCGGTGATTTCCGATAAGTAACGGTTAATCATTCGGGAAATTTCCGGTAAGTAACGATTGATCGTTCGGGGATTTCCGGTAAGTAACGGTTGATCGTTCGGGGACTTCCGGTAAGTAACGTTTAATAATTCGGGAAGGTCCGGTAAGTAACGGTTGATCGTTCAGGGATTTCCGGTAAATAACGGTTGATCCTTCGGGAATTTCTGACTAATAACGGTTGATCCTTCGGAAATTTCAGACTAAAAACGGTTGATATTAAAACCCGGAAGTCTGATTAGTTCAACTGATCAACATTTAAAAAACACCACACACACATTAAACTTGATGAAAACAATTTAAATATCACGATTTGTTTGGGACAATGTGTTGCGATGTCTAATTTGATGTTTGTCGTGATAGTTCCCGAGGTGTCTTTACGACTGAGACGTGAGTTAGAGAATCGTAATGTAATGTGTTGGTGATAATAAGCCGTGAAGCCATGTGAATTTGCATACACATTACGACTATCCCGTATTCGTGAAGAATCCATCAACAATTTCATCAAATCAAAGCCGACATGACGTGACTGTTGTTCTAATGCAAATGCATATTCAAACGAAATTTCGTCATTTCGCCATTTTCTCGTTTCTACGAATATTAACAGCATCGTATCCGTTGATTTGCACAATCGCTAAAAGCCATACGAGAATTTTAGTATTATTTTTGGAAGATTCAAATTCCGTCTGAAGAGATTATCGTCAATGTATTTTATAGTTTTGTATTTAATTATCTCAAATTCCAGATGAAAATTACGACTACATGCTTTGAATATTGAACACATAATCACGTGACTTGATTTTCTAGAGTTTGTGCTTGGAATAAACCGAAACGTTTCACGTATTGTTGAGATGTATGGACATTTCACTGTTTAGCGGATTTTCTATTTTTATCAGACTTTATTCTAATATTAATCAGATTAACTCACTTCAGGATGTTTCTATGGGTAAATTGTATCCGATGACATTGCACAAAGAGAGTTTGATAAATGCTGAAACTTCGCTTGCATATATTAGTATTTTCTTAATATAAGTAAAATGAAGTCAGGTTGGACGCCATCTTGGATTTCTCTGAACGACAGAAACTACAGACTTTCCCGAACATTTTAGTATAATAATGACATGTCTTGTTAACAGAGAGGTCCTTCCCCAACTTTTTTTCCTGAGATTGTCACCCTACCAGAAGTTTCACGAAACAACAACGTTTAATCCCCTATAAACCATATACAAGTATTTATTGATTTTGATGTGGCCACGAACATTCAATCCCTTATAAACCATATACATGTATTTATTGCGTTTGATGTTGCCACGAACATTCAATCCCTTAAAAACCATAAGTATATAATTATTTTTGATATTCCACGGAAGTTCAGTTTAAATCATTTTGAATTCACAGTAGATGTCAATTGTATTGGGGACAAATACGCTATTAAATTGCTGCAGAACATTCAAATCTAATCCAACACGAAAATGTCACCTCATCATTTAAATACTAAATCTTGAAAACCCCAATTAATTAAGCCATATTTAAAGGGATACTCGTTCACTAATAGAAATAAGTGAATACAGCATATAATCTCTATAGTCGTCCTCGTTCTCTGATGTTCTTCCGGTATATAATGTGACCGGATTGATGGATTTTATACTTAACTGTGTATTATAGTAGAAGCACGCGCTTCAGACGGAAATGAAATCACGTGATTACAAAATGGCGGCATCGAATTCGTCAGATCAATGCTAAGATTACCAAAATAACAACATTTAACAATCCTTTGTCATTATTAATGTCAATTTTATTGCCGAAACTATGGAACTCAATCGATCAAAGTGTCAACATTCGTTCTTTTTCTCAGCTCAACTTGACGTTAACAACCGAGTGTGTCCGAACATATCATTTTACAAATTGATACTTCCGTGTCGTGTGAAACAGAAAAATCGTTCACGGAGATTTATAGACACAAGTGGAACATATCATTCTACCTTGACTATTGTACGCTATATATTGATACTCCAGGGTCAGATAAAGTTCTATGGAAGCCTGATTGGCCATTGTTATAAGGTTATACAACTTGTTCACCTACACTACAGCATACAGGTTTTTTTTTCTTTTTGGTAAATTTTATTTCAATAGCTCATAATAATAAATTACAGACAAGCTCTAGGGCTTTTGTAAAGACTATCTTAACATTTGGTAATTGAACTACTTTGACATGAACTGTATAATATGAATAATAAATACCTTATTTTACGAGGAAACTCATTTGACAATTGAATTAAATGGCAATCTTCCATGAGATCCTCAACAATAAACAGTTGAACAAGAACACTAGTACATAAAATGAAAAAAAGCATAATGGCAATTTGGCCCATATGACGTCCACAATATCATGATGTTATATACGAGGGTCAGTCAAGAAAAACTGAGAGTTGGTAATTTAAGCCTTCAAAATCTGTTTGCAGTTGTACTTTCTATTATGCATCTTCAAATATTATCCCCTGTGGATCTTCTGAAGAATTCTGTCATCAGATATAGGCTCATAAATATAGTTGCCAAGCAATCAAAGAACGTCACGAAGAGGTATGCGTTCACGCCACCGACATGCAGATTGAATTTGTTGTAAATTCAACAGTTTCTTTCAACCTTATACGCCGTGATTTATTACAACTAACACGTGTAGATTGTAGAATAGTATATCTCAAATAATAATTAGCAATTATTTCAGAATGGTCACTTATGCTGTGTTATTTTGTTGCCTAGCAACAATTTTACCCACATTTCATCAATTTTCTTGGCACGCGTTCTTTTCGTTGCCATGATGTTCTAAAACTTATAACTAATTTCACCTTTTCTTTTCAATAAGATTATGGATATATCTCAAGGAGTCCAATAACCGTAATATAAATAAAATGTATACCTATGCTTTGGAAAAAAATGGTTCGTTCTTTTGGGTGGGGTAAAATTGTGGTTTTAATACCATTAAATAAAATGACAATTTACATTTTCGTCAAATATATTTTCTATATTGGTGGAATAAATCAATTAGAATTAAGTTTATCTGATAGATTAATGTATTACAAACTAAATAATACGTTTGAAAATGTCAGATATATCTTTATGTTTCCATAGCAACGCAAACTTTTGCGCTACTAACAGCGTGAACGCATGTCCTCGAGTTGTCCTATTTGGTTGCCTGGCAACAAGAATCAAATTGTCATAACCCAGATTGGTATTCGCCATAACATCAGTGAGATACCATATTTCACAAAAATGCATAGAAAATATACGACCACTTATTTTTCTCAGCATCATTAAGCAACTCTCAGTTTTTCTTGACTGACCCTCGTATAATTTGGGAATTTCATAAACGAGTATCAGTGAAAGGATGTGCGAAACCGAGTATGTACAGTGACCACAAAATGATAAAGAAAACTCGGGACAGGAAAAGCACTCGACAGAAACAGCCAGGAACGTAAGGCACTAAAATGAACAGACGGAAAAGAAAGAAAACAAGACTGCGTTCACTAAACGCTTATGCCCCCTGTGGAAGCCTTGTCTATAAATAAGTCTAAGTCCAAAATTAGGTCAAGGTGAAGGTCAAAATGGGGTCAGGTGATACAGGTGTGTGGAGAGTGTTCATATACAACATCCATGCAAGTATGGAAGGTTTGAAGCAAGCCATATTAATGATAGAAGAAACGGTCAATTTGGGTTAACCAGGACGGACGAACGGACGGACGGACGGACGAACGGACGGACAGGTGAATCACTATATGCCTCCCCATCTATCGATAGGGGGACATAAAACACACCACAGGTATACGTAAATATGGGTAATACATGTACAAAAATAAACCATAAAATGACACTGAACCGCCACATGTCCAAAACTTCATTTATCATAAAGTCAAAAAAGGTTTACGAATAAAGTCACAACATTTGTGATGCTTTGCGAACACTAGCCCAGACAGTCCGAGTGATATTAACAGCGCTGCTCTATCCGCTACCCTGGTTGGTCAGTTTAAAGGTGAGACAACGGAATAAAATCTGTTATTTCGTCCTCTACTCTAACAGTAATCAAAGCGCCAATATTATAATGTTTTATTGCGATATAAACTCTTACTTATAGTGCCGTACCGAGTACAATGTAAAGTGACTTGTTTTCGTTGGCATTAAATTTCGTTAAGTTTGGTAAAATGTAATTTCGCGGTGTTATAAATTAGAGGATTACAATCAATAGTAAATGATACCCTGGCTATATATACTGGAGGTATTTTAACCGGCCGCATTGGATTTCGTGATTTTAAACCACATTCGATTTTCCTAGTGCGTTTGAATTGGGAAATGGCAACTGGCAGCCAGCAGCCGATTAAAATTGTTCTCAAATATCGAATTGGCAACTGGAAACCGGCAGCCAGCAGCCGATTAAAATTGTTCTTGTATATCGAATTGGCAACTGGAAACTGGCAGCCAGCAGTCGATTAAAATTGTTCTAAAATATCGAATTGACAAATGGCAACTGGCAGCCAGCAGCCGATTAAAATTGTTCTTATATATCGAATTGGCAACTGGAAACTGGCAGCCAGCAACCGATTAAAATTGTTCTTATATATCGAATTGGCAAATGGCAACTGGCAGCCAACAGTCGATTAAAATTGTTCTCAAATATCGAATTGGCAACTGGAAACTGGCAGCCAGCAGCCGATTAAAATTGTTCTCACATATCGAATTGACAAATGGCAACTGGCTGCCAGTTCGCGATTCAAAACTTTGCATCTGCTACTGGCAACTGGCTGCTAACTTCACGCACATTAAAAAGTTAAAACTACTACTGATAACGACTTTATTTAAATAGGCAACACAGTTGGACAAGTCCGATATTCTCTGTGAGTCTCTATAACACATACAGGACATGTAACCGAAACAGGAGAGCACAGAAGGTACAACAAATTACAAATTGCCGGCTCTTCATGAATATTGCCCAGGCAGAACTGATAGTTTTTGAGAGGCGATAGCCTCTCTATACTACCATTGTCCATTTCTTAATACAATCTGAACCGCCTTTAGGCTGCTATGTGAATCCGCATTCAAGTAGTTCCAGAAACTGTCAACATTCCCAATACTGCTTCATATGTTTCTCCACCTTTTTAAACAGATTAAATTTAATCAGCAACATTTGTTTATTCTTAGATCAACAATTAATGTGAAACTGTTCGTTAAATCGATATTTTTGCAGAAAATCACTACACCGAGACGATACCGAACTTGTTTCATAATATGAAAATGACGTGTTCATCAATGTCCCGGCTGTATAGCTATTTTTAGAAACTTCAGACCAGGGTCACTCGATGGTTTTATCAATGAATCGTCTATCGTCTAAGAAGTACTGTTATGTAATCATACGGTATGGCTATATACTAGCCGCTTTCTATAGATGTCTCATGCTGTGAGGGAAGTGATAACAAGGCGGTACTGTCGAATCTGATAAATAGGCGCGTAGTATTATTTTAAAGCCACTTTTGATATACGCATTCAATACGACGTATTACATATAAATTAATTTGCCCCTTTTTACAATTATTTAGATACCCAACATGCCTATATAGTCACATATGCCTATTTTGACATTCAAGACAAGATCGGCAGTAAGAAAACGAACATTAAACGTGTAAAGTCGGTTTAAGCTTTAGTAGCAGCAACCAGATCGCCTCTCATCAGCACCCTCGGTGCTTTGATTTGTTTTGTTTCTTTATACTAATTTATTTAAGGTCGATTGTGAAACAAGTTTTGCAATTGATCTTAATCGCTCTCAACACCTCATTCCTGTTTTTAGGGTATGAGAAAAGAGAAGCCAGTTTCCCTTTTATGCTGAACGTCTAGCGACGCCTCTGCAATATTGATATCGACAGAAAACATCGTTATGTAACAGACGATCATATAGAGTGGCGACTCATTACGAGACCTTATCCTAGGAATGCATTCATTCATAAAAATGGACACGAATTGCGTAATATATTCTAACGCCTCTGTGAATCGACGAAATTCCTGAATGGAGACCACCATCGTGAAACTTCGGCAAATGGAACCAGTCTTAGGAAAACTATTATTCGTTATACCTCGGCCATTTACGCTTTCTTCAGTAATAATCCGACCGAGGCCGATGTCATACGCATATGACCACTTTCAGCTATTTTTAGAATTTGGGAGAAGAACATGCAAATGAGATATTTGGCCGGGGCGACACCTTACACTCTGGGAATTAGCTTTATGCAAATAAGTAATTTCGCCGGCCAGATCAGCGCGGTTCCTGAGGGAAATTTATGAATGTTTCGTTTTTGTAAAACAAATAAAGTTAAGTTTGCAATGTAGAAAAAGTTGGAAAATCATTTGGTAAATTTCCAACTTGGGTAGCTAAACGGGGTGATTAACTGTATAAACTCTATGGTTAAAGTACATAAACATGCATAACCTAGAAATCCACCTATAGCAATGGATGTCTCGCTGAAAGGTTGATCTTTCAGAAAATATTTACTTTTAAAACATCCGACCTATAGTTCGTCGGAGATAACCCTAGCCTTTGCTTACAAATAAAAATGAGAATTAACTACATTTTCGATATTCAGTTTTGTTTAATCTTGTGTATATACACTGTTAATGATATTCTCTTTAAATCTACACTGATAACTGACGGCCAGTCGACCGTGCAGTGTTTATAATTTGCTTTGTTTGTTTATTGATAAGGCTAGAGTTATCCCCGGCGAACTATACCAATGTAAAGTTATCGCCCAGTTATCAGAACTTTCAGAATGCCCCTCGTACATGCAATAAAGACAAACATGTATATGCAGTCGTCAGTCTACCTATGAGTACAGTTGAAAAGATCAAACAATGGCCTCTGTTGACAGGTGGTATTTCTGGACAGGTTAACCATACTAGTATAAGCGGATTTAGCTCAGTGGTAACGCACTGGGCTGTCAATCCAGAGGTCGTGGGTTCAATCCCTGGCATCGGAACTTGACATTTCTGAAATATTTATAATATTTCCCGCTATATCTGGCCATGTGGTCTGCAAAGTATCTGGAAGTGCCAGGAAGCTGTGTATCGGTGCTATACACCGGGCACATTAAAGAACCAGACTGTCTATTCGAAATAAGAGCTAGGTGCACTTCTGCAGCGCCGGACATGTCTGTATCTAATGTCTCTCTCTCCCTTCAGGGGCTTTCTCTCCGCCTGTCCCTCTGGTCAGATCATGCTGTATCTGCACTGGTAGAGGATGTACCTGCGCCCTTGTGGCTGCAACATGGGTAAAGTGCCCTTGAACGTGTGTTCGCATGAAAAGAGCGCTATATAAATTTGGTATATTTATTTAGTATAATAGTTGATCATTCTTAATGGTCTGATGGGAGGTCAAAATAGGCTAGTGAAATTAATGGTCCGTCAGTTTTGGAAATAGTGGACTTTGGTGTCGGTAGTCGTTACCGCTCGAGCGCTATACCGAAGCAGTTCGTTGCACAAGAAAGCGCTCGGTAGCGCTTGTGTAGCAAAGTACCGAGACACGAGAATTGCTCGCTGGTAACGTGTCGTTGCTTATACTCCGACACGCCCACTGATTCCATTCAAAAAGTGTACATTATTTTCGTAAGCGGATACTTTTGTGAGCTATAAGAAAACTGTTTCACTCATAAAATAATTGCCATAAATGGTCAATTAGACGAAAACTGACAAATCTGTAACAGTTAAATAAACGACATAGTAACTGATTGCCTAAAGCATAAAACTTGTAGCTAGGAAATTGTATAAACACACAGCATGGATTAATATGCTGCATTACTGTAAAAAACATCAAGTTTGTGGTGTTAAATTATATTCAATGTCTTGATTGAACTATATCATAAAATTCAATCCTCACAATTTATCTACACCCAAACAACTATACAACAATGGCTTATTTTTTATAATCCCAGGAGTAAAACTTCACTAAATTGAATGATTTTACAGTATTATTATCGGTAGCAATTGAAACAGAACTACAAACCATTTGTAAGCTTGAAACATGTATTGTGCAAATTTACAATCAATTGCACGAAACCGGAATTATATACTAGTACATCAACCTTTTTTCCATTTTTCATGAGAATTGGTGATGCCATTAAGTATCACTTCAATACAACATTATATCAATAAATAAATCCATGTGAAAAATGTATGCTTAAACTAGAAAATATGTCATTATGTTAAGGATCAAATCATAATACAATCAGTTTTTTTCAAGTATAAATCTATTACATTGTCTTAACATTCACAAAACAGTTAACATTCTATTAGAAGCTTTTTATATGAACCTGTTTGAAAATATTTTCATGGATTGTCTATTTTTAAATACGAAAATAAAAGACAAATAATATGCACAGATATGTACCTTTGTGCATCAAGCCTGTATCATCAGTCACTAATGTGGAAACCTATAGATGTGTATTCTTTTATATGGTGGGTGTAATAACATATGGGCACACTTGATGTTTACTCAGTAAATTTTCACATGCTAATAAATGCTCAGCACTGTATGAATGGACAGTTAGATAATCCCTCAGGATCATTAGGCCAAGCTTATTCTGAACATTAGAATTATAATTTCTAAAATGCAAAACATCTTCTGTTCTTGAATTGTGCCAGAATAGATTTTGATAATCATTGTCACTCTGGTGATCGTTTTGTTTTTGTCGGAGTATAAGTCAGATATAGTACTAGTTATTCGTCAAAAGTGTCTTCTTACAAGGGTTATTGTACAGTTTTGTGAGGACAAACAACAAATTATCCTCGGCTTCGCCTCGGACAATTATGTTCTTTGTCCTCACAAAACTGTACAATAACCCTTGTAAGAAGACACTTTTGACGAATAACTAGTACTGTATCTATTACATAGACGTTGTAGCGAATCGCTACCAGAAAGCGCCATAGTTAGACTGCAGGCTCCTGGTGTGAAGTGTTATCCTCGTAGCTAGGTACATTGATTTGTGTAACCTTTTTATCGAGGGGGGGGGGGTGTTTGTTGCGATAGCCGAGTGTGGTCTGGTGCGTTCGTATTTCACTAAGGTGATAACATGGGACGTCAGTTAATACATACTTAATATTCAAAATTAGATTATTCATGTTTTCAAAGTGGAAATTATTAATATTTAGTTGACCAAGATTATATTGCATGTAAATGTTTCAGGGATCAAATTAAAAATAAGGGATTAGGTCTAATCTGTGAATATTTAGGGATTAAGTCAAATCCCTAGCAATTTCAGGAATTTAGTCAAGTCCCTGAAATTGCTAGGGATTGGACTAAATCCCTGAATAAATTAAAGAAAATTGGACTTATTCCCCGACTTCCTGTAAAAACAGGAAATAAACAAGAGCAATCTGTTTTCGATAGATTGATAATATGAAACATAGATAAATAAACTGAATTGTAATGCTAAACTTAAGTTTAGATATTGTTAGATTAGTATACAGCTGTAAGACTTATAATGTATACACAAACAAGAGTTGTCAACGAACGTCACGCTCCACTATTCTCAGTGCCATGCTAGGATAGTATAATCCTGTGTTGGGGTTGGGTGCATGTTTGTGAAGAAGTATGCACAGTATCAAAGCAATATGGACTTTGGAGATATAAGAGGCTAAAAAACTTGTACCTAAACTTTAACATTTGCTGTAAGTTGAAAAAGGGGCATACTTTCTACTAAACGCTTGATAGAGTTACCTACTCCTGCATATTAATTGAGGTCAAGATGATGAACAAGTATGCAATTAATCAAAGCAATACTAGTACTATGTCAATGGACTTTGAAAATATAAGAGGTTAAAAAACCTGTAACCAAACCTGAACATATTAAGGATTACGCTTACGCCGACGCTTACGGGTGATTGCAATAGCTCTCCTTATTATTCGAATAGTGGAGCTAAAAACGACTCTATAAAGATAACAGCAGTTGAGCTCTCTTACTACCTGAGTCAACCAGGAAGCTGTGTAATATCTATCAACTTCTTCCTTTAAAGGTGCTGCTTCACAGATCGGGCTAAAAATGTTGTATGACGTAATTTCCTACCTAACCAAGTATTTATGTAATAGAAAGTCACTGGCGATTGCTTTTTGAAAGATTTAAGGCATATAAGCAATTTAAATCAGTCTTGAAATTCGGCACTCAGTATTTTTCCTATTGAGAATATCGCAGAGTTTCCTTCCAAAATGCTTTGTGAATTATGTTATTCACACATGATCAAACCGTAATTCCAACAAACTAAAGCCTAAACATCTGTGAGGTATTCGGTTCCTTTCGCAATTCGTTTTTATCGAATGCAAACAAATTTCAGGCAATTTAAGTGATATTAGTGCTAATTCTATAGGGTATTAATACCCTATAGAATTTTGGGTGTAAAAATGCTAAATTACTACAAAATGCTGATGTTTCCCAAGTTATTTTTCATGTCAATGTGGTTGTTTATGGCATAGACAGGCAACTATACCAAAATTACATGAATATTTGACAATTTAATTTTATTTCTGCAATACACAAATACGTGAGGCAGTCCCTTTAACCATTCAGATGAATCTGAATCTGTCGTACTAATATTTTAGTGTTTGCTCATTAACCAATAATTTGATGATAACCATTTTGGGTCTTTTTGATGGTCTTGTCATCTTCCAGTTTCTTTATTCGCGAAACTATATGTTTGTATTAGTCTTTAGGAAGTAGACTCCATCCACTTTTTGCATCAATATACCTATATAGCTCCTGACAAAATAATATTTTCTTGTTATTCATGATTCAAATTCTAAATCATACTATTTCAAACACTGTCAATTGTGTCAAATATATTGCACTGTATGATACTGATTACAATTTACTGTTATACTGATCACTTGATTTATGTGAAACAAGGATATTTGTACTTATAATGTAAGTGAATACATTCCTCTCCTTTTATGGTCATTGAATCATACTGAGTTAATTGTAAATATTTGCCACTTTTAAAAATACAGTGAACACTTTTTAAATAGGGTTCATGTTATGTCAACCTTTCATACACCTTGGTATATTTAATTGTGAATGTTTTGATATAGCTTTTCTCTCCATGATGATTATGTTTTAAGATAAATCCTCTGACAGTCATGTGCTCAGATATCGGAGTACATGTAACAATAAATAGTCAATGTGATTTAAGGTATAGTTCGCCGGATATATACAATGTAGTTCAATTTCGAGCATTGAGCCGTGACTGCACTTTTAAGGTTTTAACCATTAGTCGATATAGGTTGGTATAGGTTTAATTCGAAAGATAAGTAATATAATTAAGACCAACTATTCCATGTGTCTGAATGGTCGTGACGATATAGCGCTTGATACATTGTAAAATAACTTTTGTCTGACCAGGGCAAGTTCAAATCTCACTAAAATAAAATATATTTTTCTTTTTTTAATTTATATTTTATAAAATGCACTTAACTTGCAATACCCGTGTTATAACAGTATGTGACAAGCCATATTTGTTACATGCTTCAAAATATTTTTAGATCTTTGCATGTGTATTGTAGAATGTTATGACGACTAAATTAACAACGTAATACAGGTTGTCAGTAAACTCGGAATATGGAAACGATCGCTATATGTGCAAATGACAAATACATTGAATCAACACATTTTCATGGATTAATTAAAAAAAGAAACTTTATATACTCTTTAAATAACATAAAATAATGAATTAAAAATATGAGCGAATGTGGAATTTGAACCACAGAAGTTCGGGTTAGAAATCCTGAACGTTGCCGACTGCACTAAACTGTAATTCGATAACAAACAGATATATGTAAGAATCACATCATTAAATAATGACCTTGGAACGTAATAAGCTATGGTCTACCCGCCAAAATGGACTAGTCCGATAGGTCATGGCTCAGAGTTCAAAATTGAACTTAGTCTATAACACTAGCCTTTGTTAACAAATAAGAATGAAAATTAAATACATTTTCGATATTCATTTTTGTTCAATCTTGTGCATATACACTTTTAATTATATACTCTTTAAATCTACACTGATAACTGGCGGCCATTCGACCGTACAGTGTTTATAATTTGCCTTGTTTGTTTATTGATAAGGCTAGAGTTATCCCCGGCGAACTATATTTCATAACTTGATTTCAAACATATTCGAATTTGTGTTTGGTCACACTAGATATAATAACATTTTAAGACCTGAATCATTTATAAATAGTTAAAGCATGAACATGAAAACCAGTTTAGGGAATGAGTAAAACAAATCTTATTTTTTCAGGTATTTAGTCAAATCCCTAGCTAATTTTAGGGATTAAGCTTATTCACTAACGGAATTAGTGATTTGACTAAATCCCTAAAAGTTCAGGGATTAGACAATATCCCTGATTTCACTGGATCCCTGTAACATGTACAGTAAAACCTCGGTAATACGAGCAGCGATTATTCGAGCAACCGGCCTAATTCGAGGAAATTTCAAAGTCCCGGCGAACTTGCTCTATATTGTACATTAATTTATCCCTCTAATTCGAGTACAATTATTACGAGCATCCGGTCTAATTCGAGCATTTGGCTTGTCCCGATGGGTCCTCGAGATAACGAGGTTTTACTGTATACATATTTCAATACATCACATTATACATATTTAATGGACCAACCTTATATCAAACATATTTTAAAAGATGGACCGAACTATATTAAACATATTTCAAAAGATCAAACTATACATATTTAATGGACAAAATTAAAGTATACATGTTTTTTAAAAGATCAAATTAATATTATGTTGTATGCTTGTTTCAATGTTTTGAGACATCAATAGAAACTGCGACGGAGAGTCACTGATTATGTTACTATATTATGTCATAATGCTGTCTATCATTTAATGCGAACCATGAAATACAAAAATCAAACTGTCTATACTACTCTGTCAAAGGGAAACAATCTATTCCAAACTGTGTCCCATTTGTACAAAACACACTTTAAGTTAACGTTTTCATAGAAGGGGAACAACTCTCACATACGAATTGCTCAGTTAAACACAGAGTTGTCTTTCTTTATATAATATAATGCATCCACATCTATAGGTTACATCAACTCAGTCACACGTGACTATTATGTGATGGGTGGTTACTGGTCAGAGAGAGTAAGAACTGTATGGAAATAAATAGAAAAGTAAGAAATAAATAAAAAGTTCAAATAACGATATAGTCTTTGTCATAACGGAATCGTCTTTACGCTTCCATTTCTATCTGTCAAGTATTGGAGACAAACGAACTATAGGACGCATGTATGTGGTCGCATGGCGAGTTTTGTGACTGCCTCTGGGTTACCTACCAGTTCATATCTACGTGAGAAGAAAACCTGAAATATTATTTCCAGTGTCCCGGTCGAGATTCGTGCAAGGAACCTTCGGATTGATAGTCGAGAGTGCTTACCACTCAGCCACCGGGCCATCAATGTTGCAAGGTTATGATCCTGAAGAATGTTGATTTCCAAATTTATTCTTAAAGTATTAATAATATTTTATTTCTATCTCAAAGGAGTGTGTCGAGAGAAGCTAAATACTGACGTCGTCATTGCGTTCCTCTGATGAGATGGTCTTTATATGAGGTGTTACAATACTTACGTATAACTTTTTTTAAAGCCCCATTCATTAACCCCTAAACAGCTATTTTGAAAGAAATAACTTGGTAACCCATCTGCAAAATGATGAATGTTGATCACTTTAGTTGAGTTTCAAAGGTGGAAAACACCGTAAGAGTTTGTAGACAAAGTAACGAATTGTAAAGAATAAATGCATGTTTATAGTCTAAGGGAAGTAACTATTGCAAAATAAGTCTTTTGTCTTCAATTCGTTTTACTTAAAGATGATTTTGGCATACTATTTCCACAGATATAGATAACATTGTGTCGTCAATTATTTGTCATTTGTTAAAACCATCCAGATTCTTTGTATTTACTGAATACAGTTTAGGGAGAGATAATGGGACTTTAAAGTGGAATACATCCTAGTTCTCATCATAGTATTAAATTCCTTTCAGCACCATGCTTTTAATATATGAAATATTGTAACTGAGTTATTACTTCTGCGAAAATCTAAAAGTTGACCCAAAGTCATCTGGTTTAAAAGGGCGGTATTCTTGGACTCAGCATTAATTATGGTCGGTATTCTTGGACTCTGTATTCCTAATTTGGACCAAAATGCCGGTAATGAGTATCACCTACAAAATACCCCCAAAGATCTGGTAGTTTGATAATCATCTTCTTAATCGAACAAATATATATCAGTTTAACTTTTACATTATTCTGAATTGAATATGAAATTTGTAGAGGGGTATAAGCTACAAATAGGTATGTACCAGTGAACAGGCAGTCTTGGAAACATAAACGAGTATGAACACTAGACTCATTGTATATTATCTACACTATTTCAACATCTGAAGAAATGTTTAAACACATTGTTTTTGTATGAAATTCAAAATCCATTAAAGACGAACTCAACAACTTGAGAGATAAACACAGCAACACATGATAAGGTTTCTTTCCCGTGAAATGTTTCCATTGTCGCTAATGGATCATTGATTGTAAAGTCTACATTGACATTAAACTCTAATGAGGTCAATAAGTGTATGATTTTTACCAGAGCTGATTTTGTCTTTTTATAAGCTGTGTGCATGCAATTTGTCCACATCCTTTCGTGATAAAGTTTGTAACTTGTCAAGATAGCTTTATCTTACGAAAGTGTATGTAGGCGCAGAACTTTGTAAACTTCTATTGAACAACATTAACGGCTGTTTTATGAATAGTAAAAGAACAATAAGAAATTGGACATGGACTGTAGCACTCGACAACTCGAGCATGATAGGCAAGAAACAGAACACAAAAATACAAATCGCAGACCTCAAGTACAAATGATAATGGAGAACAATATCATATCAGAATTACCTTTTGTTACAATCCTCTCAACAACACCGGGTTTGTTGCTAAGGTTGCCACGCACGTGCAGTCCTATAATCACTCATGTGCAGACATGTAATCACTCATGTGCAGTCATATAATCACTCATGGGCAGATATATAATCACTCATGTGCAGTCATATAATCACTCATGCGCAGTCATATAATCACTCATGTGCAGTCATATAATCACTCATGCGCAGTCATATAATCACTCATGTGCAGTCATATAATCACTCATGAGCAGTCATATAATCACTCATGCGCAGTCATATACACTCATGTGCAGTCATATAATCACTCATGGGCAGATATATAATCACTCATGTGCAGTCATATAATCACTCATGCGCAGACATATACCCACGCACGTGCAGTCATACATCACTAATGCCCAGACATATACCCACGCACGTACAGTCATACATCACTCATGCGCCGACATATACCCACACACGTGCAGTCATACATCACTCATGCGCAGACATATACCCTCGCACTTACAGTCAAACATCACTCATGCGCAGACATATACCCACACACGTGCAGTCATACATCACTCATGCGCAGACATATACCCACGCACTTACAGTCAAACATCACTCATGCGCAGACATATACCCACGCACTTACAGTCAAACATCACTCATGCGCAGACATATACCCACGCACGTGCAGTCAAACATCACTCATGCGCAGACATATACCCACGCACTTACAGTCATACATCACTCATGCGCAGACATATACCCACGCACTTACAGTCAAATATCACTCATGCGCAGACATATACCCACACACGTGCAGTCATACATCACTCATGCGCAGACATATACCCACGCACTTACAGTCAAACATCACTCATGCGCAGACATATACCCACGCACGTGCAGTCATATCGCAACGCATGCGTAGTCACATAATAACATGATATCTGTACCTTTAATTGTTATATAGGCAACAAACTGACTGAATCAATATACAATAGACATCAACGTTAACTTGCCAGGTATTATTGTATAATTAAACAACCATAATCCATGCGCTTCAAACACAATTCAACATACAATACAAAAAAATCCAGGACATCAACAAATCCAGGTTAGAATTCATCTATTACGGTATCACAAACGCGAGACTAACTAATTTGGGTATTTCACGATTTTAATGAAACACGGAGGTCTTGTTTCTATTCCGTGAAATGAGCAAAAACATTGGAAAGTTAAATTGAAATCTCTCGAAATAGAGTGATTGGCCATGTATTTCTTGACGTATAATTTGTGATTTTCCTGGAATTGGAAAATTAGAAACTGTTGCTATTTTGCGAAGATTCAGCACAGTTGCTCCTCATTAAATCACTTTCCGGATTACGATTAGATTATTAAAGGTATCGGTACTGTTTTATCAAAGCACTTACGGAAATTGTAAACTTTCGGTCCACTTTAAATTCTTTATAAGTCTTATACAACTACAAATGTGGTCAATGGAGCTGTGCTGGTATTCACAAAGTATCTAAGAGGATGATAACTTTAACAACTTAACGTAAGTTAAGTAATTGTGCTGCTCGTATATCGTGCAATTTGAAGAATGAACCATGGTTTCCTAGGTAACAAACCACCAAATAAATGTGTTCTTTAACTCAATGTAAAGTGACAAATTGCTGACCCAAAAAATGTCAAACTTTTGTCCATGGGGACCTCTCAAAATCCACCAATCAATAGAAATAACATATAGCCCCAAGAAAATGAAAACAAATCAGGAGGTTGCGTATCATATAAGAAAAATTTGGTTCGCCAAACGCGGTGAACATAAGCGTCTTTAGCTCAGTGGTAACGCACTGGGCTGTCAATCCAGAGGTCGTGGGTTCAATCCCTGGCATCGGAACTTGACATTTCTGAAATATTTAAAAGAATGAATAATGTTTTCCTAGTGATTATTGTAGCTCTTTTCGTGATGCTACTTTAGAATAAGTAAAAAAAATAATAGGCTTGATT
The DNA here is from genome assembly GCA_947247005.1 of Spisula solida. NCBI lineage: Eukaryota > Metazoa > Mollusca > Bivalvia > Venerida > Mactridae > Spisula > Spisula solida. The sequence continues at coordinate 19,036,897 of OX365962.1, read as the reverse complement.
TACTTGTTTAACAGGTTGCGTTCTGATTGAAACAAACATTGTTCAACTACGGTACTTTGTTAGTATATGCTTGAACTTCTGTGTACGGTTTATCAAAGCACTTACGGCAACATTTAAATTCTTCAAGTCTTATAAAATCCTGTTTTTTGGCATGTCTTAATCACATTGAAATAAACTGAAACTGAATATAAAGTACAATGAATGTGAACGTTTGGACGACGAAGTTATTTGGCCAACCATCGTCGTACAAGAAAACTAAAATAGAATTCAGGCCTTTTCGGTAGAATCGAAACCGGAATGTCACTGGGACAGCCTTCATTTAATGAGAAAACATAACACGGAATTAGGATCGTTGCCGTATTCATTAGCCGGTGATAAATCGTCCTGAGTCATTGATATATTCTGACAGATAGGACGTTGTTTCCCTTAGTGATCGACTTCATTAGTAACATACTACATGTGAACATTCTCGTGAGAGAAACATGCTGTCCTCAAATAACGACAATTGTAAACTAACAAATGACTTGTTTAGGGACGGTATTTCATGATGTCATGTTTTCGATGTTTTAGTAAATACTGCTTTATTTACAAATGTTGTCGTCTAAATGTTTGTTTGTTTTATACATTGTTGAAACTTTCAGTTGATACTGAAGTTGATGTGTTTTAGTTAAGCATATGTAACCTATTTTCCAACCATAATAGAACAACCACACTATCGCTTTAATAAATTATTGGAATGATAATATTTGTGTATCGATATTTTATTGTATCGATTTGATTAGAAACAGCAAAGTTTGTACAATATGGATGATAGTATCTACGTACAAGAAATCGTTGATATCAATAAATACATTGCCGCGTATAACCGTCGATCTATAACCTTCATTAATATAAATGGCTTTATTGATAGTCGACAGTTAAGATGATAAAAGAAAACGATTATTGCAACATTTGATTAATTTCCTGTTCGTTGTATTGAAAGACATACATGTTCATGTTAAGTACTGATGAACCTTTATAAGATCACCATAGAGACCCCGGGAACACTTGTGTTTTCTAAATGGCTTTATTATAATACTGGTATACAAGTCGAAGAAAGAGCAAACAAGTAAAACATGAACATGAAATCAAAAGTCATAAAATCGCATTATTCGTTATTTTCACCGGGGCCACTTTAAAGCATAATATGTCAACTGTTTGTTTCTGTGCAATTTTTTCTGTTGAATTCTGCATTCCCTGTCCGATTTGTTATAATCTTTTCCCATGCAAATTGTGTGGTTTTATTTCTACATTTGGCAGCATTAAAGATAACGAATAATTAGTACGACAGTAAACCCGGTTTTTAAATTCTCCGGCGATGAAATTCCTTTTCCCAGTGACTATTTTTATTGATACAATGTATTTAACCTTTTAAGATACACCACTAGTGAATAGTCCAATGAGATCAATATATTTGACCATTTTCAACTGAACTGTTTTGTGAATGATGTTTTAATACACTACTTCTACTGTAATATTGCGAACGAGAACCACAGAATATAATCTGCTCCGCGAAACAGCCCGGTAGAAAAGGCCTGATGTATAATAAAGTTTAATTCTAGAGCGCGAGAGCCTGGCATGGAAGAAAGTTCCTACCATTACTTCTTTGAGTGCAGACTTTACCTTCATCCTCGTTACTCTCTTTTACAACATCTGCATGCGTATCAAGTTGATCTAGATACCCTACTGTTTGGTAACTTTATCCACATGCAGACCTTTATATCCAATAGCAAAAGATTTTAATACTGCCTCTTGATATATTTGTACAAACTCTCCACCTATTATCCTTCCTTTTCTTATGTCTTCTTTGAACTTCTCTCTCAAAAGTCTAACCAGTGTACACATTCTATTTCTCTCTGATGTCTTTTCTTATTTATTTTTGTACATACTGTCTTCTTTAGAATTATTTTCTCTCCATTTTGTCATCGAACTATTTCTAGCAGTACACGTATTTAATTTCTTATCCACATTCCTCTTATTTACATAATATATTTGAAATTATACGCAAAAATTTAATTTTGAAGTCAACATAGGAAAAGAACTAAATAAGACTTAGTCATTCGTTCAAATCCTTTCCTCACAATAATTGTAATGTATAATTATATGTATTGTTTATAATATGCTGTAAATAATGGGAAAACATATGTTTAAAGTAAAGCCTGGTTGTGGGTTCGGTCCGTTCCCGGACGTACACGATTCGTTAAACTATTTGTTTGACGTTGAGAATGGGTCGGCCCAGTTTCAGGATAAACTTTGACTCTATATTCCTGATGTCTGAAATACTGCCTATTGTAGTTGTAATAATAGTTGTTATGAGACACTAATGATACGGTTCTCTTACATTACATCTGAAATACTGTCTGTCGAATATTTAATCCCTATTGTAGTTGTAACAATAGTTGTTATATTTATTTATTTGTTTGAGTCTCATCTATATTTACAACATATATTGCACACGACATAAACACAAATCATATATAGCCACTCTTAATAAGAGTTATAAGAGACATTATCTACATTATAATAAAACATCAACTATCACAAGGTACATGTACCGTATATAAAAATCTGATATTACACATTGTTACATAGTATGTGTTTAAAACTGAAAAACAGTTGTTAATCCTTATTAAAATAAAAATTAAAATAAATAGAAATTATTAAGATACTGAGAGTTACCGTGCACTATAGCGCATATTTAAGAAATGACTTATGAAATCTACTTAGGACCAATCAGATTGGTTCTAATTTGATTAACAACTGTTCTTCAGACGAACTAAAATACTATAATTTAATCAACTACGTACATTATTTACAAAGATAAAAAGAACGACGCTGTAAAATATTGTAGCAGGTTTTGGCACTTATACGTATCATCTCTGTTATGAGACACTAATGATACGGTTCTATTACATTACAGTTCATCAACGCATCTAACTGTTCGCTAATTACCTTAATCGTATGGCAATTTGATGCGCTCTGATTTGCTGTACTGGGCACATTGACCAATCAAATGATTTGTTACATAATTATATGTCGTCTGCTTTATATTTAGCAATATAAATGTTGGTGATCTTCTAATTTGCTGTACTGAACACGTTGACCAACTAAATGAATTGTTACAATTATGTCTTCTGGTTAATGTCATACAACATCAATGTACCAGAGTTTTTCATTGGCTTATCTGGAAAACAGTTGTCCAATCAAATGAATTGTTACTAAATTATGTGGTGCTGCTCCAACTGAAACAACGTTTCCAAAAATAATATCCACACGGAGACTCGAACGCAGGTTTCCTTAGGTAGCCCAATGACAAGGGGAAGTTATATGTCAAAGGGTGGGGCTAAACGACTGAATTGCTGAAAGCGAACCTCAATAACTGGTAACTTAACTTAACTTTTTAACGTAACTTTTGTAATGTCTGTATGACAAATACTAAAAATTACACCATTTTGATAAAATGACATTCGCATCCTTTTTGAGAGGCGATAGCCTCTCTTTACTACCATTGCCCATTTCTTAATACAATCTGAACTGCCTTTAGGCTGCTATGTGAATCTGCATTCAAGTAGTTCAAGAAACTGTCAACATTCCCAATACTGCTTCATTATGTTTCTCCAAATTTTTAAACTGATTTAATTCAATCAGCAACATTTGTTTATTCTAAGATGAACAATTATTGTAAAACTGTTCGTTAAATCGATATTTTTGCAGTAAATCACTACACCGAGGCCATATCGGACTTGTTTCGTAATATAAAAATGACGTATTCATCAAACGTCCCGGCTGTATAGCTATTTTTAGAAACTTCAGACCAGGCTCGCGTGATGGTTTTATCAATGAATCGTATATCGTCTACGCAGTACTGTTATGTAATCATATGGCTATATACTAGCCGCTTTCTATAGATGTCTCACGCTGTAAGGGAAGTGATTATTTTAAGCCACTTTTGATATGCTCATTCAATACAAGTATTACATATAAATTAATATAATATGCCCCTATTTACAATTGTTGAGATACCCAACATGCCTATATAGTCACATATGCCTATTTTGACATTCAAGACAAGATCGACAGTAAGAAAACGAACATTAAACGTGTAAAGTCGGTTTAAGCTTTAGTAGCAGCAACCAGATCACCTCTCATCAGCACTCTCAGTGCTTTGATTTTGTTTTGTCGTTAAATTCGATTTATTGTACTTTAGTCAGTTGGAAAAGTCCGTTGTTGTAAATGTCATTGTGACGTCACAGAAATTCTAAAAATAGTTTGAAAGATACCCTGCAGCGGTTCGATAGAACATAGTTTTTTTATGTACATGTACAATTGTGTTGGTATGTATTGAGATTATAGTTTTAAACCTGAAACAAATTATATGACATATTAATTTTTTATAATTTCATTAATAATTATTATATCTATACGCTTGCTATTTTGTGCATGGTCTTTAGATTTATTGATGTCATGTTTCCGTTATTTCATTGTTTTACTGTTAAGGGCTTTACGGCAGATTGACAGTTGTGCCAAGTATGTTCCCTCTATAAATGAAGTCTTTATCATTATTATTATTTATTATAGTCACTTACTGACCAAGGGAAACAACTTACTTAATATATTGACGACATTATTGACTTTTTTGTTTGTTACTGAACCATTAATGTTTTATTTACTGGGAAACTGATGGACGATGTTGCTGATAGTTTGAGGTTTTATTGAAATCACAATTCTAATTAATGAATTTAAAGCATCGAAATTGCATGGTATACACCTTTAACAATGTTTTCAAAATTTCCATTTATCCACTGACGTAAAACGTGAACATCAATTTCTTTATATTTCAATTTGTAATTGACAGGCGTCGAACGACCAAGCAATCTACATTTTGTTGAATGTTGAGAATCCAGACATAAAGGACCCATTTTATGTTCAATAACTCACCTATATTATCGTCTAATAGACAAAAGTGTGGCGTGAGAAGTACAACGTTGGAATAAAATCTTTTACCGATTTGTAATTTCCAAAACTAAATTGCTTCGCCGATGCAATTTTCTCTGAATAATGTATTTTGAAATTACATGAAAAAAGGGTTATGACATAAATTTGACTATTAAAAGATCTACTACATATTTATCATAGATATTGGCAGAGGCAAGTCAATTTCAATACACAACAAAACATATATTTTTCGTGTATGACAAAATGCCACAAAAAGACGAGAGACAGACACAATCAAATATTTCATGGTACGATGAAAATAACGAAAGAACCTTGAATGAATGAATACAAAAGTTTACCAATTTATTAACATCAACATCAAAATTAACTATAACAAATCTCTCTAAATTCATATACTTTGCAAATCATAGTAGATCTACAAACCAATAACATTCCCTGCATGTATATTATTTCACCATTCTTGTCTGTATACATGCTCTTCAGAAAATCTGTTCACTTCTGCCTACTGTCTGTTTGTTTATAATATTGTTTTGCTATAAGCATATGTATGTATGTTTTATGCAATAAACATTTTGTATTGTATTGTATTGTATTGAATGTGATTTTTTGGAATTTATTCCCATGCTTAGTCATAATGCATTTTTGTCAGTTTGTTTGGCGCCAATATATTGTAACTTGTTCCTCGCCCAAAATAAAGTTAGTACGACGTTTTCCTGTCAAACTATAGTTGCAGTTAACTAGGCCTAATTCGTGTGCATCATCTCGGAAAATCTCGTTATCGACGAGAAGAGGTTTGAATTTAATTTACTAAGATCGAGTGACTACAGACGCTTGACAATTATTCCCTAATATAGTACGACGCGCCCGTGCGACTCTGATCAGTTTACGCGACTGTATCAAACAGAGCGTTATGGAAATGAGTTCACATAACCTATCGGTTGATAAACTTCAATAATAGCAGCAACGACAGACTTGATCATGTGACTGACTGGAATTGTACAAGACGTTTGTCAAAGAGCTTTGCCTCTGTAGCTCAAGCGTACTTGACGTCTAATCTGGTGACACGGGTTTAAATCCGGATGGATGCACTCATACGCCTGCTATGTTTCAGCAGAAAGCTGATTGGCATATAAAGGCTATGCTCGACAGAAAACATTCGCGCTGTAATCTTATGGTAAGAATGCCGCGTTCTCGGCGTATTACGGAAATGACTTCTCCGGATTCATAGTAAAACATGATGCTGGTTTAGCGTTCATCTAATACGAGTTATGTTCCTTGTATGGATCACTGTGTCAGTGTAATAACTGAAAATCAACGGAAGAGGAAATTCACCACAAAAAAACCTGAACAATAACTCAACAAAGCAGAAACTGCGTTTTCACCAACGAATTTGAAAGTGAATCTTTAAAAACCATATCGCAGGATAAGCTATCTTTATGTTGAAATTTGAAAACTCACATAATTTACGCAACCCGATCTTCATACTGTCAAATATAAAACATAGATCTCTATCTAAGATTTATCTTTTGTAAAACTAAATTAAAACAAGTCAAATAGTTTCCTGCGGGTGATTACCTGCGGCCTTGTAATTTAGTTGTATTGTTTAGGATGTGGTTTTTGCAGTTTGGATGCAATTCGAATTTATTCCGGTGTAAGTTTAAATCAATGTGTCTGTCAAAATAATTCCAATACATGTAAAATCGGACAATACCGATTATCCTCCAATTATTTGGTTGTGCTAAATGTATGTGCCGAACGAATGAACAAATTCAAAAGAATTAGAAAAAAAAATATCTTGTATCAATACCATGCTTTTGTTAATCTAGCGATGTGTTCTCTACGGGATGTAGTCCATTGCCCACTATATTTATTACTGACTGGGAATCTTGTGCAGCTGCAGAACCTGCTGTTTAGATTCGTGGTCTCGCGTTCAAAGTGAAATTTCGGAATAGTTCTGCTTTTTTTGGTAAATAAACTATTGTAATGCGATAAAGACCGATGTTAACCGCATGGAATAATGGAATTAGTCTGGTTCACGACATTCTTACAAAATGCTTCTTTTTTTGGATATTTTTTTTTGAAATCGTAAACCATCGAGAACATGTCACGTGACCCTCCATGGTCATTTTACTTTTGGCAATCCAACAAGGCCGCAGGTTAATAAACAGACCTTTTTTTTTTTCTTAGATAAATACTATTAATGATGATTTATTATTACACGTATAGATACTTCTGCTGAAGCGTATGAATTGTCATGTAAGAGCATTCATTTATTTGTCTGTCTAACCTCTCCTCTCTAGAGATGCAATGTACGTAATTCCATGAATGAGGTTCTACAGTAGAAATGCTCGTACTACGGTGAATTAAGAACGACTGACGTCTCTCAGAATCCTCCTTGACCTATTTTAGCACTCACTACCTCCTAACAGAAGTATAGTTTGTTACTCTAACGACTAGGTTTGCTCTGTAGAGATTACACGGAAGTCAGTCATATTCACACTACGGTGAATTAAGAACGACTGGCGTCTCTCAGATTCTTCCTATATCGATACTACCCCCTAGAGAAAAATACCTCACAGGAGTATAGTACGCTGCCTTAACTTAAGTTGTGTTGCTCTGTAGAGATTGTACGGAAGTCAGCCATATTCGCACTACGGTGAGTTAAGAACTGCTGTCTTGTCTCGGATTATTTCTACATCTATTATTCCTCGATCTTTTCTAGAGCCGAATACCTTCCAGAAGTTTTGTATGTTGCTCTAAATCAAATGTTCACTCTGTATATAATTATGTTGCATGGTAGTCAGCGATATTCGCAATATAGTGAATTAAGAACTATTGCCGTCTCTCTTATTCGTCCTATTTTCGCTTTCCTGCTCATTTAATTTGTCAACAAGAAACTTTAACATCACAATACTAGACACTTTCAGGCCCTCATTTGTTCGTATAAGGGTCTCATTATAAACAATTTACAGCATGTAACTAATGGGGTATAATCTTTTAGAATGTCGTTGCCAAGATACGGATGTTAGAAAGCCCAGCGTGCAATCAGAGATTTCTCGTAAACGATTTTACAATAATCTGTGTATAAATCTATCCATAATCATCAAGTTTGTCACAGCCGTTTTTGTGGTGGCATTACGTAACATGCGCAGTCTCAAGTAGCATGCGCAATATAGAAGGGTCGGACTCATAGCAATAGTAAATATTGTATAAATGTACATTGATGAGACTTAAATAAAGGTATTTCTCTAGCAAAACATAGGTTACAAATCCGAACATATGACACAGTTCTAGTGACTAGAAGATACTAGATACTCGGACAGGGAAGTCAGCACTTAACTTAAACAGACGAGCACAGACAAATAAAGGAAAATACATATACCACAATCACACGACACAATGCCTATCACATAACTAAATGAAAAAACGAACTTCACACCCGAAAGTCCAAGTTCTAACTGTACATACTTCCAGTCACAAATATCTGAATGACCTTAGGCTAGTTTAAGTTAGAATAAGCTAACTGACCAAGGTTCAGCTTTAACAAATCTATATAGGCCTGCCCAAATTCAACATTGTTTCGTGGCAACGTGATGTCGTATGAAAAACTGAGTTTAAATGTTTTATTCAACTGTACTGCATCTGCAAGCTAACGTACCAGAAGTTTCTATCCAAAATGTGAATACGACATTATATAACTGGTGAAATGACCAGACTGGATACACCTCAGGTCAAATTAAGAAATAAAATGTTCAAGTTGTTGATAGAAAGCGGTGATATAATGACGCACAGTTGCTGCATGAAATTTATAAGACTCCACAATTTATTATAATTATCTGGAATAATGTTTTAAATATGACTTCTTAAACCAGACCAGACACATTACGGTGCAGTTTATAACCAAGATATTCTCTTTTTGTATTTTTTGTCATAAAATATACGTGATAGAAGTGTTCTTGGAGCGACGCTGCTGGTATACTTATTAATCATAGTAGTAAACTTGTGTTCTTATAATAAATCTCTTATCTTAAGGACATCGAGTATAATCTATAGTGGAATTGTGTATGTTTTGTCTCAAACACATGTAATTTTTCCTATTGAAATGTATTGGATACAGTAAGCATAGTATTATGATATCTAAAACTATACCATTGAAGTTGAACAAAAATATTAATAAAGTTAATTTATTGAATCATTACAGTACTTTCATTGCGAATCTTGCTCGTTCACAAACACACACACTGTCAACTGTATTATGACGTACAACATTACAAACATGGTATTTGCTAACATGTATAAATATCACTCTTACAATATAACTCCAGGTAACAAACTCTTAATTCGTTTAAGACTGAACAAGAGCACTGTCTACGAGTGCTGGACGCTCGACTGTCTCGTACTTGATAGGATCCATCTGTGAGTCAAAATTCTAAGAGTAACAAGGACAGAGAACTCATAAATATAGGTCACAGAGTTACCAGCCTTGTCTGTATGAACTCCCCTTGTGATAGTGAATAACTACATTAAGTTTCAAGTTGATACCTTTGATAGTCTTTGAGTAATTGACAGATAAAATGACTCTGGCAATAAACCTTACCAAATACACGCACACGCTCACGCTTACGCACACGATCCGGTCACGACAATAGCTCGACCTTTTCCTCGAAAAGTCGAGCTAAAAATGTACACTTTAAAAGATATTCAAGAAGCATTACCATTTGTCTACTTTCGGTTTGCAAGGCCATTGCAGTTTTGCATGATACAAGTTCATGAATATGTTTCGTTAGTAATTCTTTGTAAGAGTTTGTTACTTAAAGTGTTTTTGGTATTCCCGTGTTTGACGGTATATTGGAAGACATATTGGAAGACTATATTATTCAACGCCTATGACTTATTGCGATAACCGGAAGTTGACTCGTTTATACACTGTGAAGTGTTTACCCCTACTATTCCGTTTGTTCCTATATTTTCTGCAATAGTATTACCGTGGTATATGTGTGGAGAAAAATAACTCGATAACTCTACAATTTCGCCCTGAAATATAATTACGTGTTAGCGTAGGTGTATATAGCAAGCTTCGTTCTAGAGTTCATCAACGTCGTTGCTAGGGGATATATTATAACAGTGTTCGTTAATTAACGTAAAATTGCCAATATTCGTCTGGTGTTAAGGATAACGACGTCGTTTGCAAAAGAAATGATACCTTATTAGAGATCGTTATGTTTCTGTAGTAATGGAAGGCATATACTGAAGTAAAGGTTTGAGCTGCAATATTTCCCCATTTATCGTATGTGTGCAACAAACAATAAAAAGATTGACAGGGAAGGCAGCACTCAACTTAACCAGCCGAGCACAGAAAACATTTATAAAAACACACAGAGCACTGAAAACACGGCACCTCGTCCTGAAAGTCTGCCGCCTCAGTCTGTCAAACTAAAACGGAGCGAGAGCCATGTGACGAGAAAACATCAGCCGGACACCACACGCCACAAGGACAATCTACAACATATATATAGTGTACATGCAATTGTGAAAGATACGAAGCAGCCTTGTGCTGGACAACGAAATTGCAGAATGACACATACAAAATGAACAAAGTTTAACAAAAAGGCACGATGGCGAAATATTTTTGTATTTTTACTATAAAGTGGACAATATATACCTAGAGGAAGTCGGTAATTTTATTTGATTATGTTTGTTATATACACATAATGGGATAGATTTTTGGATAGGATTCTATATTCCATTTCCGTCTACCGAAACAACTAACTTGATCCTCCATCTACATGAACATTACCCGAGCGTTTTCTTCGACTACAGTGGTTCTACGGGAAACTAATTCGATATGACAAACGAATACATATTCAAACCAATTCAATTTACGTATTTGACTTATAACAGTCGGAGCAACACTGTAGTTATTGCGCAACAACAACAATTCTGTGCCCACATCTTTTTATCCACCTAAAACCATTGATATAAAACAATATCTTTCAAAATCGATGATTTAGTTTATAAAGGAAGGTTCGTAGTTTCAATTTATTAATTTCCTGTCTTACTCATGTCTGATAAATTGGTTTAGATCATTAGTTAAATGTTCACATTGAAAATCACCAGGTAGACGCTGATTCAATTAACGACAATACGGAAATTAATATTGATGCTGTCAACTCGAGCGATATAGATTCTACTGAGTAGACATAATCTTGGCTGCAGATGTTTGTTCAAATTGCCATTTTGTTTTGTACGTTTTAAAATAAAAATTGGCATTCATCATCAGCTAGACAATGTTTAAACTTGGATCAAATTGTTGATTTGTTTGAAAACTGATAATGGAAAATCGGACCAGCCGATCACCGAAAACATAAAAACATCGAACGAAACTTGGACTTTCCGCGGTTAATTACATTTTCTCGTTCAGTTATGTGTTAGACATTGTGTCGTGTAATTGTGGTTTGTGATGTTTGTCATGTTTTCTGTACTCTGCTGTTGAGGTTGAGTGCTGACTTCACTATCCAGATTTCTATTATCTTTTTATATTCTATCCTTCACATTGTTATATTCTATCCTTCTCATTGTCTATTCTATCCTTCCCATTGTTATATTCTATCCTTCCCATTGTTATATTCTATCCTTCCCATTGTTATATTCTATCCTTTCCATTGTTATATTCTATCCTTCCCATTGTTATATACTATCCTTCTCATTGTTATATTCTATCCTTCCCATTGTTATATTCAATTCTTCCCATTGTCATATTCTATCCTTCTCATTCTTATATTCTATCCTTCTCATTGTTATATTCTATCCTTCCCATTGTTATATTCTATCCTTCCCATTGTTATATTCTATCCTTCCCATTGTTATATTCTATCCTTTCCATTGTTATATTCTATCCTTCCCATTGTTATATTCTATCCTTCTCATTGTTATATTCTATCCTTCCCATTGTTATATTCTATCCTTCCCATTGTTATATTCAATCCTTCCCATTGTTATATTCTATCCTTCTCATTGTTATATTCTATCCTTCTCATTGTTATATTCTATCCTTCCCATTGTTATATTCTATCCTTCCCATTGTTATATTCAATCCTTCCCATTGTTATATTCTATCCTTCTCATTGTTATATTCTATCCTTCTCATTGTTATATTCTATCCTTCCCATTGTTATATTCTATCCTTCCCATTGTTATATTCAATCCTTCCCATTGTTATATTCTATCCTTCTCATTGTTATATTCTATCCTTCTCATTGTTATATTCTATCCTTCCCATTGTTATATTCTATCCTTTAGAATTGCTCCATAGTATCAATGTATATACATGCATGTCATAAACATTTACAAGGTATTATTTTACAAACTAGTTGATCATCAACGTTTGTCCTTAATACTTAAATTAATACCGTACACTGTTCATCTTTTAAAGCTGAAAATTTTGACTTACGTTCAAATTCAAATTCTTTAAAATTATATATATAGTCCTTTAACCGCTACAGTAGCGATAGATGGTTGTTGAATATTAATATCTATTCAGTTAAGGAACTCCTACAAACCATATAGCTGTCCCCAATGTGCAGGTTTTAAAGAATAATTAATAATTTAATTTAGAACGTAAGTATACCATGTCCGTTAGTGCTTTGATAAAACATTACGTGCTGAGCAGCTTATGATAGATCTCGTACGCTAGTTCTCAATTAAAGACATGAAATCATTGGTATAACTCTAATTAATAGATACTTGTGGACCATATTGAAAATTGGTCATGAACCAAATATGTCATCCACTATAAATAAAGTCGTTATTATTATTATTATACTTACTAAACCAATCAGTTACGGTAAGGGAACTCAACCAAACATCCAAAACGTTTTTAAGTACGGCACGTGTAGACATTCTGCTGAATAATCATATAATAGGCATATTTATGAATTCCAAATTCCAGACATTTTGTAATTATTTACGGTTTTCGACAGTTAATTGTATGTATCGTGACGCTTACGGTGTTGTTTGGTTGCGTGACAATGTAATATTTTGAATAACAACGTCTAAATATTTGCAATTTCCAGCTATTTCAACAATGGTTTTGAGATGATTGTTTGTCTCGGAGATAAAATGAGACCTATAAATCGCTTGTTTTCTGTAACAACGACAGTATTAATCTTCATGGATAAAAGAAAGAAGACAGACATTGTTTCTATAATGTGTTTTGAAACAGTACTCCGTGGTTACCAAATGTAACTAATCTGCACTCCTTGGATTTCAAATGTTACCACGTGTGTTAAACCAGGATCCCCTGGTTACCACGTGAATCCAACACGCGTTCCTTAGCAACCACGTGCAATCAACTACGATTACTTGGTACTACGTGTGGAACCACCTTTCCCTGGTTATAACGTGTATAGTCTATATAGTACTATATTACTTGTGATCTACCAATCAAACACTGGAAGGACTTGTTCTGAATATGGTTTAGATCTACACCAAACCACAATAATAGCATCGCCATGTTTATAGGCCAAAGCTGTAATAATATTATTAATTCGAATTATCATTCAGAATATATGTGTTCGAATTTCTATTATACATGTGTATCTGCATTCCGACATATTCGAGATTCGTGTGATAGGGATATAAGCCATGACTCGGACCATCGAACCAAGGACCACTAGATATGTGATATCGAATATAGTGCTAAGCAACCGGTCAGGCTCCCAAACCAATCTTCGCCATCGATTCTAATATAACCCAATATGATGGAATACTTTTCAGAATGGCATAATTTTATATAAAGTATATAAGCATAGTTCGCCTCATAATTCCATCCATGTATTAATAGATACATCATACGCTACACTCAATTGCCTAAGATCCACAAAATCTCGTTAGCGATTAGAATAGGACGAGATTTGATATATTAAGATCAAGTGCCTCCAGACGCTTTGCAATTCTTCTTCATTATTTTATAATGCGTCTGTCTGACTGTGATGTGTTTTCGCATCTGTATCAATCCGGAGCTTTATGGAATAGAATTACGCGCTCGTAATTCCAATTTTAGCGACAGAAAATTCTGCTTCCATTTGTTTTTAGTGATGAGAACTATCGACAGAAGAAGTATGTTTTGAACATAGACGCCCATTCCCTCAGGCTTTATTTTCTGTATCAGTTGTGGAAACATTCGTAACACCTCATACCCATTGGTACCTACACTGTTGGACATTTATTCCAGGAAAATACCGACACAGATCGAGGCATATCCGTCCACCAAATTCCTGTAGCATTAGATTTTATTGTGCATTGATTTAAATTTAATTTCACTAGGGCTCCCCTAGTGTCCGTTATTTAATAAGGTTAATCAGGATTTATGTTTCCAGTTTTTTTTTCAATTTAGATTAATTTCTTCTCTTTTCCAACCTCAGCACATTTTTCTACCATACATTTGTCGAGAAATCAATCTTCCAGACACCGTCTCAACACGTGACTAACAATTATCACGTGTTAATTGATTAACCAATTAAAATACAGTAATATCACCAGGACACATTGTCTTAGAATTCAAGGATGTGGGTTTTTCCATTGACAAGGTTTTCTGAGAATTTAAAACGTTTATACCGTAACAATCCCGATATGTCAAATTGTTAATTTTATCAGTTGTGTTCTGTAATTTGTTGGTTTACAGAATTAGCAGCAAATTTCTATTTTGACTTCAGTTGCAAATTTGTTTAGTAAAACAATATAATATAATTATTTAAATAATTAGCTACGGACACAATAACTAGTTTATGGCTCTAATTAAAATATGAACACAATTAACGAAACTTGTATTTATTTATTAATTAATAATATTAAATAATTATAAATAATTGATATTAAACAAATACGAAATATGATAGTGTTTAAATCATTATTGTAAAATAACTGTTTAACGAACATTAAAAGTCTGAGTGCTTAAATCAATTAACAAACAATTAAGAAGGGCACATAACAGTAGTTTGTAGTATTTCTTCATTTTAAATAAAGAACATGAATTATTTGTTGTTGTATTATGTTTTCGTAATTCAATTTAAGTATTGAAATGAAAGTGATTAGTATAATTGTGTTACGTTGTTTCATAATTGATTTAAAATAGACACTATTCAACAAATAAGCTCCAATTACGGATACAACAATTCAGCAGCAACCTTTTCTTTCGGGTCCAAGAAGGGTAACACAATTTATTTTCCATAACTACCTTACAATTTCAACAGAACATGTAAGAATAACATCTGGAATAATAAATGGAATGTTGACGGGATAACAGCAATCTTAGGTACATAGAATATCTGCATGGTCCGGCGTTGAAAATTGTTGGCATATCGCTGGCTTAGAATAAGAAAGTCGTTTATGTGTACTACTTTCGATCTTATAAGACTCATGCACATTTGGAATCCTACTTTCATAAAATTCGGAAGTGGTCATGTTGACCAAACTGAAGTTTAAAAAGCTTGTTTTTCCATATATATGTGGCCTCCGTAGCTCAGTGGTTAGCGCGCTTACCGCCTAATCTGGCAAACCGTGTTCATATCCCGGTGAAGGCACACTGTCATATTTCAGCATAAAGCTGACTGGCAAATAAAGGCTAAGCTCGGCATTAAAAAAAGTGAAGAGTAGTTTTCGGAAAGTTTGTTCTTGTTTTCTCAAAATATTGATTGACCTTCTAAGTCTAAGCCAGCGATGTGTTAACTACACTGCCGGTACACACATCGAAGTGTGTCGAATATTTACCGTAAACGTTCAATTGTAACTCGCACTTAATGAAGTACATGTAGGTAAAACAATAAGAACAGATTCAACGAACAAGTCTGAGGTAAAACACTTTAGAACTTGCGATTTTGAGGATATGTTGTGTAGACATATAGTGTGTCCACGATAATAAGAAAGGTGGGACAATGGGAGATATTAGTAAGTTATCTCCCCTAACTACTCTCTAAAATTTCATAGGCCCTATCATGCGGATTACTCTGCTTTTATCCCTGTTTTGTTTGTTGTGCATGGTAGTAATTAGGCTGAAATATTTGCAACATTAATTATCAGATTAAATAACAAGTTTGGCTACATGTTGTTTACTCACCATGGTGTATAAAGTTTGACGGCCTTAACATATTAGGTAATACAGAAGTGAGAACTTACATATCTAAAATCAGGGATATTTCTGTGAGAAACAAGGATAAAATCCGAGGATCTAAACTAGTTAGGACCTCTGTGCTAATTGGTCTTCCTCGGGCTTTATCTTACAAGGGAGATAATTTATATGCCACTAATGTCTCTCATTTGGGGTATACTACAAAGGTAGATTAATCAGATGTGCATGATTTATCAGAAATGTGTGTATAACTCTAACGCGATAAATAGCTGTACAAAAACCAACACAAACTTGCCTATATTTTTGTTATGGATTAAAATCAAGGACCGTAACATTTGCCTAGGAGAGCATGTAAACATTTGGCACAACATATAAATTTGCATGCTCCTAAATATTCAGAAACGATAAATATAGCGGATTTTGTGTTTGTTTTTGTATTGCAATTTATCGCGTTGAAGTTATAACATAAAGCTGACCATAAATGTTTACTTTTAAATTAGTTATTTGTTAAACCAATTATGCAACAGTTGACCAAACCGATTCATGTTTGTAAACTTCACATTATCCTGGGCGTATTCCCGGTATATACATAGGTACAGTCCAGTTAGGATATTGTGACAGTGACGTTACAGTTTATGTGTACGCAAAAAATCACAACCATTGTCTAAACAGGTAGAGCAAAGTTTAGTGTGTTAGTTTAGCATTGAAATTATAGTTGTTTGTACAGTATAAGCCTTTATAATTGGTTTTACACCGTTATAGTGGACTCGACCGCTGCGTCACTGGATTTTTATCCTGACTGGACTATATATTTTTAACTTGATTACCCAAACACGGACTCGTCTTCTGAAAAGGGGAGGCATGCTTTCATGCTTGGTATCTATCACACCTGTAAAAATCAACGTGCTTATTTAGTATACCTCTAATCGGATTAGTCCACAGTTTAAAGTACAACACTTTATATGCGTAACCTAGGAATTTACTTATGTAAGAACGTGGCATTCGTATTTTGCATTTAATACAGTGGACTATCGTTATCTCGATTTTCCGGACCAGGGTACCGTTTTATCAAAGCACTTACGGAAATCGTAAACTTACGATCAAATTTTAATTATTTTTAATTTGTTTAAAATTAACAAGTGTGGTTATAGAGCTGCAATACTAATACTGATTCAGTTAATGAACACAAACAATGCATATCTGTCACTAATTTGTAGTTGTAATAGAATAATAAAGAATTTAAAATCGAGCGTAACTTTAAGATTTGCGTAAGTGCTTTGATAAAACAGTACCCAAGTACTTTTATATTAAAATTTTCATATTGACAACTAATTGAATATTAAACGTCGACTCGATAGCCTGGTTGCAATTCGTAGCGTCGAAGCGGGGTAAAATCGTTACTATAGCAATGCATTGACTTACGAAATAGCTCGACTTTAGCAATATCGACATGCAAAGAGTTAATTTTTGAAAGATTAAATTATCTCATCTAACCTTTACATAAATGTAAGAGACAAAAATTCTCACTTTCTATCGACGCATGTCTAAAGCCTATGCATCTACGTTTTCTGTGTTTTGTTTTATAGGCGATAACTTAGAGGATTATTTTATTTTTCATTGTTTTTGCAATTAGAAAACACTATGCCAGTATATGTAATGGACTATAATAAACGATTAACTACAGCGTTAGCGTCAGCCATTTACGTAGTTTGGTGATGAAGAAAAATACGGGAAAAGTGCATTAGCCTAAGGCGTAAATCATTAATAAACCTACACACTAGTCACAATCTACGTTCGGCTTCTGACTCGAGATGATAGCTAAATGTTTTTCCCACGTATACACAACCTCATTAGGAACAAAACACAGAGACCGTTAGTTCTCACATCAAGTAAGAAACAATATAGACATGATCAAGCGTGGACGATTGATGACCAATAAGCCAGACAGCCGTGATAATGGCTACCATCTCAAACGAACACACGTGGTGGTTTTATGTAAGAAGGAGTGCTTTGAAAATTGGTTTCATTTTTTGGTAATTTAAGAAGGTAATAACAAATTGATCTTTCTAACTTCAACTATCTACATGTATTTTAAAATGTGTTGGTTAATTCCTGGATGCTTTAAGACGTACGATACTGATGGGCCTCAGTACCTGCCAAAAGATCAAGGTCGCACAACACATACCACATTAATTAACTTTATAAAGCGTAACCTCCCAAAGGTCAATATCACATTTTTAAGACACCGTCTATCAAAGGTCAATACCACATTAAAAAGACTTAAGAAGGTTTGTCGAAATTCGAGGTCATATTAACAATATCCATATCGTTACTCTTAAATGTTAAAATTATATCTAGAATCACTCTCTATCACATGTAAGTTGTCATGGTTTCATTTAGAAGACAGAACATCTTAAAGGTCAAGGTTACCTATATAGACTTAACCTCTCGAAGGTCAAGGACTGATGTAGCTAAGCATGTTATCGTAACTGTTGTAAGGCATATATGCTTCTAACGTTCTGTATTTTATCATCACTCCTGGAGTAAAGGTCACATTTATAAGACACGTTAAAGGTCAAGGTCACATTTATGAGCCACATCATTTAAAGGCCAAGGTCACATTTGTAAGGCACATCCATTAAAAGTCAATGCCACATGAATAAGGCACATACCTTAAAGGTCAATTTCACATGTATAAGGCACATACATTAAAGCTAAATGTCACATGTATAAGGCACATACATGAAAAGTCAAGGACACATTTATAGCACTCATCCATTAAAAGGGCACGTTTTAAGACAGACTCCCAAATGTGAATGGAATGCCACAATAAATCTTATATGGCACAACCTTGCTATGGTAAATGTATATTCATTATGCACAACCTATCAATGTTATATACGTAAAAAAAGGCACCATTTCATAAAGGTCAAGGTCACATCTATAAACAAAACCGCTCAGACGTCAGGGACCGATGTACACAATTGAGTCTGTATTTTATAGCTTCTTCGTTGTTGCCTAGAGGTATGACGCGCGCTTCGGGGTCGAGAGGTTCCGGGTTCTCCTGCGCCACCGCTTAATTGCTTTGAGCAACAATAAAAAACAATGCCAAAGTGTAAATTGGTACCTGTGTAGGCGGTGTCTGAACATGTTCGATATTCCTTGGCGCCTTGTCTCGATGTTGGCTGCACACCAACCAGGAGATAAGAAGTCTCCACAGGGAGAATCGAACGTATGTTCGCTTAGGTAGCACAATGGCCAGTGGAAGTTAAATATCAAAGGCTGGCTTAACGGTGGAATTGCTCAAAGCGGCCCTCGAAAATGGGTAACTTAAAATTTAACGTGTTTTCTACGTTCAGTAATTTTTCACCACGTCTTGAGTGTATTGTACTTATCTGTGCTGTGTTTGTTAAAACCAGCCAGCGAGACATGTTAAAATCTCAATAAATATAGATTTCAACTGACATATTTATTACGTTGCCAGGTTTTATGTCAAAACCACTTTATCTCTAATTTACAGCGTCAAACAAATACTCTTTAATCCTAACAGAACGTCGTTGCCTAGTAACAGGTTTTACACAAATACCAGTATAAGCTTCTGTTTTACGTGACAGCTCAGAATCATGGCCTAGATTACATCTCCGATTTGTTGATGTAGTAGGCTTTCAAAGCAGAAAATAAGAACATCAGAAAGTATTGAAACGCAATGAGGATTTTACATAACGAAGAACAACACACAATAACTCCAAACGTGACTATTTATTTCCACCGACCGTACGCAACTGACAAATGATGACAAAACATGAGTATATATAGCACGCTGTGCTCCTACAGCTACTACAAGACGGCCACCGAAGCTCCTACAGCTCCTACAAGATGGCCGCCGTAGATCCTACAGCTCCTTCGGCTCCTTCCTAGGATGATGCAATACATAAAAGGAGCAAGCATGAAAGGAGCATTGAAGGGAGCGATGAATGAAGTATTTGGCGAAAGGAGTAACGTATGGACCGTGTACACAAGGAGCATAAACGCAAATTCGTTACAGTATATATACTGTGAAAATCAAACCTGCGTAAAATATAACCTATGAGCAAAATACCACTGTTACAAAACCTGCCTGCAAGAAAAAGATATTCCATCTTTCATCTCACCATTTTGAGTAATATACATGTAAAGGGTGTAAGGAAAGTTCGTTCAGGTTTTTGCAAAGACTTTTATACACAAAACAAATAGATATATTTTGGCCACCCAGTCTCCTTGACGTCATTATGTAGAACAGTTTTAGTTAATTTGACTGTCAAACAACGTCATGATTGGGTAAAGTTCGAAATACTCCCTTTGTTATTCCCTCACTATATCGTGTTGTGTGTTTTAAATGCCCTTTGTTTTCTCATATGCTTGTTTTTTTTAAATGTGGTTTTTATATTTGACTGTGGTATGTCCATAATGAATATCAGAGATGTTTTGAAAGGTTGTAAACACGAATATTGACCATTATAACTATATTATGGAATATACATATCAAGCAAAATAGATAAAATACAATCGGAATGTTTGAAACCAGTCAATTAAAACAAATGTCGCATAACCCCTGGTCGCTGATCCAAGTTGGTCTGTTCGGACAGGTTAAAATGTATGCACTTTTCCAGACGATGGAAATAAACAAAAGGTTTCCGATGGCTAGTTTTTCAAACGAGCTTTAACATAATAATAATAATAAAGACTTTATTTTACGAGGAAACACATTTGACAATTAAACATACTAAATGGCAATCTTCCATGAGATCCTCAACAATAAACAGTTGAACAATAACATAAGTACTTAAAAGAAAAGAGCATAATGGTAAGTCGGCTTATATGACGTCCACAATAACATAATTTTATATATAATTGGGGAATTCCATAAAAGAGTTACAGTGAAAGGATGTACGAAATCGATATGTATGGGATCTACAATAAAGGGTAGGTATAAATCAAAATACTTAATCAATTAAATTTATAATTAATCTCTATATATAGTCGGACACCATCGTATTAATGCCGAGTCGCCAAGATCTGATTTGTATCATTGGATATTAGATTGTTTAGCAAAAGGTATTTCGCTAAATATTAAGTCGATCTGTTGATTTAATTAGCTTACCTTTAAGTAGTAATTTTCATGCACACACACAAACAAGCAACTACATGTATTCCATATGTGGAGTACATACGTGGAAGAAAGGAATGTGTGTTTCTTAAAGTGAACGCATTATGAATTAGATAGTGACTCCCCATATAGATATTATATAATTATATCAAACAGAATGTTACACAGGTAGTGGCAGTGAACGTCACATACAAACTGTTAGTGCAATGAACGACACATTCGCGTAGTGCTTACAACGTCACCTTCACGTAGAACGGGACGTCACATATAGTGCAATGAACGTAACATCAATAATCTTGTTACTATATATAGTATCAGTACACACATAGTTGGTACAATGAACGTAACATAAATAATCTTGTTACTTTATATAGTATCAGTACACACACAGTTGGTACAATGAATGTAACATCAATAATCTTGTTACTATATATAGTATCAGTACACACATAGTTAGTGCAATGAACGTAACATCAATAATCTTGTTTTATCACATAACCTGAGGTCCAGGAGTGCCGTAAAGCCGTGCCGTAAATATCGTTCGGCACTCCCAGACTGTGCAATAAATATTTAAATTAGCTTGACGTGACGTTAGCCAATCCATGCATTGATCCGTCAATGACGTCAGGATAATATCAACGTCGTCATGACGTCGCGCTCATTGTACCGCTGAATTGTGGCTGAAACATATGCAGCGTACATCATCCTTTTGAACAATAATGAGCGTGTTCTAAGGTTATGCGATAAATAGAATCTAACATTCGTGCTCATTACATACGAGTTTTATTAAACTCGTCGACAAAAACAATATGACACTCGGCAAAGCCTCGTGTCATACCATTTTGTCCACTCGTTTAATAAAACTCGTATGTAATGAGCACTAATGCAAGATCCTCTATACTATATATAGTATCAGTACACACATAGTTAGTGCAAGGAACGTAACATCAATACACTTGTTACTATATAATGGTATCGGTACACACATAGTTGGTACAATGAACGTAACATAAATAATCTTGTTACTATATATAGTATCAGTACACACATAGTTGGTACAATGAACGTAACATAAATAATCTTGTTACTATATATAGTATCAGTACACACATAGTTGGTACAATGAACGTAACATAAATAATCTTGTTACTATATATAGTATCAGTACACACATAATTAGTGCAATGAACGTAACATCAATAATCTTGTTACTATATATAGTATCAGTACACACATAATTAGTGCAATGAACGTAACATCAATAATCTTGTTACTATATATAGTATCAGTACACACATAATTAGTGCAATGAACGTAACATCAATAATCTTGTTACTATATATAGTATCAGTACACACATAATTAGTGCAATGAACGTAACATCAATACTCTTGTTACTATATATGGTAACAAAAATGAGCCTATTTGCGGCTTGTTATGGCCATCGCGTGATAGATTATCGCCTATCCGCTCGGTCCGCAATCTCATAACCATAATCGAACCGGTTGAACGGGCGAGCGATACTCCGCCCGAAATGAATAATCACCCTCGGGCTGAAGCCCTCGAGGTGATTATTCATTTTCCAGGCGAATCATCGCCTCCCTGCCCGGCTCTGTCGTGTATTAGCCTCTAACTATTACACTTGTTACTATATATAATAACAAAAGTGAGCTTATATGCGGCTGGTTATTGCCATCACGCGTTTGATTATTACCTAACCGCCCGGGCCGCAATCTCATAATCGGACCGGTTGAACGGGCGAACGTTACGTTATCCATGTAAACGTGACGTCATGTTGGAGCCAAAGTGACGTGTCGTTGCCTGCATGTAAGCGCTTTTTTTGACAATTTTGTTGACTGTAAGTGAATTAATGGGTTACAACCGTAGTGTGCTAAATCTACTATGGTAATATTTACTTTATTTGGTCTCCGTAGATAATTATCTAGAGCACAAACATCTGCTTTATTTGCTTGGTATGAAACTTTATAAATAATTTGTGCACGATAGGCCTAATCTAGATCGCATTGAGTTCCAGTATCTTAACGAATAGAATGTCAGTTGTTGTTACTTCCATTTAATTATGAAATCTAACAATTGTATTCAAGTCTTTCATACACTTCAGAGCCTTGCCGGGTGTTGATAATCCGCCCGGAATGAATAATCTCCCACGGGCTGAAGCCTTTGATGTGATTATTCCTTTATCGGGCGAATTATCGCCTCCCTGTCCGACTGTGTCGTGTATTAACATCTAACTAACGTAGTTAGTACAATGGACGTCACATTCACATAGTTAGTACAATAAACGTCAAATTCACATAGTACAATGAACGTCACATTCACATAGTTAGTGCAATGAACGTCACATTCATACATTTAGAACAATGAACGTCACATTCACATAGTGCAATGAACGTCACATTCACATAGTGCAATGAACGTCACATTCACATAGTTAATGCAATGAACGTAACATTCACATAGTTAGTGCAATGAACGTCACATTCACATAGTTAGTGCAATGAACGTCACATTCACATAGTTAGTGCAATGAACGTCACATTCACATAGTTAATGCAATGAACGTAACATTCACATAGTTAGTGCAATGAACGTCGCATTCACATAGTTAGTGCATTGAACGTCACATTCACATAGTTAGTGCAATAAACGTCACATTCACATAGTTAATGCAATAAATGTCACATTCACATAGTTAGTACAATGAACGTCACATTCACATAGTTAGTGCAATGAATGTCGCATTCACATAGTTAATGCAATAAATGTCACATTCACATAGTTAGTGCAATTAACGTCGCATTCACATAGTTAGTGCAATAGACGTCATATTCACATAGTGCAATAAACCTTACTGAGCCTTCAGCTAAAAAAACATTAGTTTTCAAACCAAACATGGAATGATAAATTTTTCCAATGATACCCTACCACGTAGAGGATTATATCGTATTATCAACACTTTAATTAAGATTTTAATTATCAAGGGAAACACGTTTCAACGAATTTAATGAGAGTTGGTATGGGAATAACAAGCATTTAAGACAATACGGCTAGAGTAACATCAATAAATAATGTAAACAGTTAAACCTGATACTGTTGAAAAACATGATCCTGTCCTTGTTTTATACCCAGGTATTGACAGTAGCTAGCTGGTTTATTATAACAAACTCTTATATTGTAAAATCATTAATTTTCGCAGGTAATAAATTTCGCGGATATTGGTAAAATGTAAACTTGGTATTTTCTTAAATTCATGGATTACAACTATTGAAATAAAAAATCCCTTGTTACCTATTCTTGATGTCAAATATTTGAGTGGATTTTATTTCGAGATCTAGTTAATCCGCGCAATCTACAAAAGTTAATCCACCGCGAATACATGTATTAATGCTTTTACAGTAATTAGAGAGAAGGTCAGATTCATAGCTAAAATCTTCTCTAGATACCGTATATATCCTCTTATAAGACGGACCGTGTTATAAGACGAATCCCGGAGAGTGGACTGGCAAATAAAACAAGAGTGACATATTGACCCTATATCGCTCACGTGATGATTTACAGTTAAGGCAGAATCAGTAGTTCATTATATGACCTTGATATTTGACCCCAGATAGTTATCTAGTGCTTTCAATGGATAACTATGGTAGCTGTGTAGATGTTATTAACTACTAGTATCGAAGCAAGACAGAAATCCCCGGTTCTGTCATCACAACACATGCAAAGTTTTAAACTTAGACTTTCGGCTTTTTGATAGGTGACACTTGAACGTTCAGCGGTTTGGATTCAGTTTAAGGTTTCACTTGTGTGTCGTGTCATTCTGGTCTGTTTTATTTCTAGATTATGAGCTCGGCTCCTTCAGTTAAATGCTGCCTTCCCTTTCTGTTTTTGTCTTATGTTTTTGAGATTTTCATTCACGAACCGCTAATTGGGGGTGGGGGGGGGGGGGGGTCAATAGCGTGATATAATTTTACGGATTTCCTTAAAGAGCCTTTTATGGACTATACAACAATCTTGCGATGCTATTAATGGACTATGTGTTTCTGTGACAGAATTAGAAATTGGTTTTAGAAATCGTAACAAAAATGACGGCGTTAGTTCAATCGGGACACCTCGGACAATCTCTACGAATCATCTCTCGGGTGTAAATAGAACGTCGCCATCTTTAACGTCTTTCGCCAAGACGTCATCATGACAGATTTAAACAGTGCTTCAATGAAATACACGCCCATCAAGCAAGCGCTGCGTAGCTGCGTGTTATGCTCAAGGAGTGTAGCGAAATTGTATTGTTTAAACAATAAAAAAGCTTTTGATATTTCCGCTGCTGATAAGTTACGGTCTATTTTCTTCGGCCCATTTTCTTCTGCGTAGGATTTAAGAAAGAAAGCTGCTGGATTCATACGCTTGATACATCCGAGGTATTTTATCCAGTAAAAATGCCGTACGGACCGTTCCGATTGGGCGTTAGTTATGTTAATAGTTAGATAAGATGAGAGGAGAACGGACCCTCAAAGGGAACAAGGGGCTGAAAGGGGCGACACGTCAAATATTTCATAATTTGATTATGTGCTCATTTATATCCATGTGGGAATATTTTTGGTTTAAACAGTATTTATATAGCAAAATATCAGAATATTGGGAATCATTTTAGGATTTGCAAAGTAATACGTCCCTGGACTAAATTCAAATGTCATGAGCGATTCGTATCAATTTCGACGTTAATAAGGCTTCTAATCGTGACGCTTGGTCATTACTGACATTTCTCGGCCTGTTGTCGGTGTTTCGTCATAATTATGTAAACGTCGAAAAGTCGAAAAATAAGAAATAAAATCGGAAACCTTCGAAAAAGTTTGTGGTAATGTAATGAGAAATTCGTCTAATAAGTGAGTACGCAGCAATAAGACCCGACTGTTTATTCTTATTTTGGACAAATGGATACCACAGTAAAACGTTAAAACATTTGTGAGACAAAGCTTGTTTCCTTGACAACACAGAATACAACACTAGCGTTATAACTACATTCTTACCTTCTCTATTAGAAGAGTTTTGGTACCTCCAAGTTTAACAGAATTGTTGTCGGATTGTCTGTTGCCATGACGATATGAATCTGAATCACTAGAAACGCTTGATTTTAAAATTCCATGAATGACTTTTGGTGTCGACTGTTTCGAGTAATTGTCTTCAGTTTTCGCAACCACCTGAACACAATTATGGTTCGTCTCCATGTTAGTTCCCTGTTTGTGTTCATGGGAACGTTTTTTCTTTGAACTTTGACGTTTGTAAACACCTTTAAGTATCTTACTTTTAAAACTTTCTCTTTTGTTGGTTTTTAGATCATTTGTACTAATTTCGATGTCACGGAGTCTGCACTCATTCAGTTCATTATCAGTTTTCTCCTTTTCCAAAACTTCATTGTTTTCATTCTCAAGCATAAGTTTCAAATTTGAATGGCACGAATAATATACCACGTGATCTAGGCCTGATATTTCAGAAGTTTGGAAACTTGCCAATGATGAAATTTGTGGGGTAAGGTAAAAATCCGCATTTCCTGAATATGTCGTCAAACCGGAACGTGACGTATGCATTCCTTCAGACGCCGTGTACATACTCCCGGTAAGTGTATTACTGCTTGCGTTCGGTGAGAGAAACATTCCAGAATAGTTAGAATTGTTGACATTTGAATTACATGCGAGCCACGATAGGTGGCGCTCACTGGAGTCTTCCGGTAACGATTGCTGTTTCACAAATTTCCCGCAAGTTAACCTCCTATCATTCGTTTCATCTTTGTTTTCATCGTAATCATCATCGCGTCCAAGATCCGATATTTTACCATCGCTTCCCGCCATGTTTGTACGTCTCCAAAGAATCAAATTCGATTGTTCAAAGCACGTTTACCTGAAATAAGAAGATCTGGTATAAATTAAATGTGTTTATACGTCTAAAACTTTGGAAATATAACGGAAATATAACGGTCGTCTGACTGTCTTACGATACACCTGGAACTTACAACAAGTCAGCAGAACAGCGTGCAGTCAGTATCGTACAGTGTGTATCTAAGATCGATGACACCAAGCTACAAACCATGTATTTTATTTTACAATCAAGACATGATCTACTAGTAATACATTAAGAAAAGCTCAACGTTTCCTATCACCAGACAACTATAGTACTCGACCAGACAAACAATTCTATAAAGAATAAAAGCCATGGGTATTTATCAAGTTGGTATTTTTTCATGTCGAGTGTCAGTGTGTCAGCCTGGTATTAGGGTATCTATATAGTCCACTCCCCCCCAAAATATGCTTTCCATGAAATGTATGGTATTGTTCAGCATCTGTGCCGTTTTGTCCAGAACCCCGTAAAACATTGGGAAAATGTGGCTTAAAACTGTAGTCCGATCGCATACAAGTTTCACAGGGTGATGGAAAAATGGCACAGCTCCTGAAACAGATCTGACTTATATTTCATGGAATGCAAATTCACCGCGTATAAACCAAATCGCTGTACTCATTATTGCAATCCTATATAATTCAACGTGTACTCATTATTGTAATTGAAACATCCGGTGATTTTCCATCACTGTACTCATTATTGCAATCCTATATAATTCGACGTGTACTCATTATTGCGATAACCGGAAATTGACTCGTTTATGCAATGTGAAATTATTTCCCCCCTTAGCGTGACGTATACTTAGCGTGACATAGAAATCGATGAAGAAATAAAATACTTAAGGCTATATTTTTTTTCGAGTGAAGCAAATTTCGTCTTGGACCTGTAGCCAAAAGTCACATGGTATCGCTACAGTGTTATAATTCTGTATTAGAATGGTCAAATAATAATGTTCGTGTAATATAATGTGATTGTATTTGTACATAAATGAGACAGAAATAAACAATATATTGTATGTCACGTGGTATGTTCACACTGTAAAGATACCATATCGACAAAGGCGCAATCGCTCAGTGCGTCAGGGAAAATTTTCATCTTGATATTCTAGACGCGTTGAATGTTTACTTGATTCACAGTTGATAACTTATCACAATCATGGTCGACTGAACGCTTGTAATAATTTCACTCATCAGCAAAATGTTGCAAACATTTTTAGTGTTTATTTATTGATATTGTACGATAATAACAAGCGTTCTTGTTATTATATATTGCAATGCTTTGTTTTGAGAGCAATGCGATGTTTAGTCAGACGTCGTCGCGGACATGGTCAGGGTAAAAATCCAGTGACGCAGCGGTCGAGTCCACTATAAGGCTTATACTGTTTATGCAATGTGAAATTATTTCCCCCCTTAGCGTGACGTATACTTAGCGTGACATAGAAATCGATGAAGAAATAAAATACTTAAGGCTATATTTTTTTTCGAGTGAAGCAAATTTCGTCTTGGACCTGTAGCCAAAAGTCACATGGTATCGCTACAGTGTTATAATTCTGTATTAGAATGGTCAAATAATAATGTTCGTGTAATATAATGTGATTGTATTTTGTACATAAATGAGACAGAAATAAACAATATATTGTATGTCACGTGGTATGTTCACACTGTAAAGATACCATATCGACAAAGGCGCAATCGCTCAGTGCGTCAGGGAAAATTTTCATCTTGATATTCTAGACGCTTTGAATGTTTACTTGATTCACAGTTGATAACTTATCACAATCATGGTCGACTGAACGCTTGTAATAGTTTCACTCATCAGCAAAATGTTGCAAACATTTTTAGTGTTTATTTATTGATATTGTACGATAATAACAAGCGTTCTTGTTATTATATATTGCAATGCTTTGTTTTGAGAGCAATGCGATGTTTAGTCAGACGTCGTCGCGGACATGGTCAGGGTAAAAATCCAGTGACGCAGCGGTCGAGTCCACTATAAGGCTTATACTGTTCAAACAACTATAATTTCAATGCTAGACTAACATACTATATTCGTTCTACCAGTTTAGACAACGGTTGTTATCTTTTGTGTACACATAAACTGCAACGCCTTTGTCACAATATCCTAACTGGACTGTATGTTGGAATATCCTTTTGAAAACAACCGATATCCAACCAACGACTATTTTCTTTGTGTTAATGTAGTACTTAACGCCCAAGAAAAGGAGTGTGAGTCACTATACATGCCCAGAAAGATCCAGATTACAAAGTTATCTCCCGTTTTATTTATCCTGATGAAGTCTGATTTTTTAATTTGATTATTTCCCTTTACATACCGTTATTATCAGTTACAAATTATACCAATATTTCCCGCCTTTCTTATGAACGGAGGAACGAACTCGTGGATGAAAACGAACGAACCAACGAACCAACGAACCAACCAACGAACCAACCAACGAACCAACGAACCAACGAACCAACGAACCAACCAACCAACGAACCAACCAACCAACCAACCAACCAACCAACCAACCAACCAACCAACCAACCAACCAACCAACCAACCAACCAACCAACCAACCAACCAACCAACCAACCAACCAACCAACCAACCAACCAACCAACCAACGAACCAACCAACGAACCAACCAACCAACCAACCAACCAACCAACCAACCAACCAACCAACCAACCAACCAACCAACCAACCAACCAACCAACCAACCAACCAACCAACCAACCAACCAACCAACCAACCAACCAACCAACCAACCAACCAACCAACCAACCAACCAACCAACCAACCAACCAACCAACCAACCAACCAACCAACCAACCAACCAACCAACCAACCAACCAACCAACCAACCAACCAACCAACCAACCAACCAACCAACCAACCAACCAACCAACCAACCAACCAACCAACCAACCAACCAACCAACCAACCAACCAACCAACCAACCAACCAACCAACCAACCAACCAACGAACCAACCAACCAACGAACCAACGAACCAACGAACCAACGAACCAACGAACCAACGAACCAACGAACCAACGAACCAACGAACCAACGAACCAACGAACCAACCAACCAACCAACCAACCAACCAACCAACCAACCAACCAACCAACCAACCAACCAACCAACCAACCAACCAACCAACCAACCAACCAACCAACCAACCAACCAACCAACCAACCAACCAACCAACCAACCAACCAACCAACCAACCAACCAACCAACCACCCAACCACCCAACCAACCAACCAACCAACCAACCAACCAACCAACCAACCAACCAACCAACCAACCAACCAACCAACCAACGAATCACCGATCTCGATAACTATATACATGTACATTGTACAAATGTTTTAATGGCATGTTTTTCCTATAAAGCCCATTAATAATACATTTCCTGATTTCGATATTGAAAGGATTAGCTGTCATGTGTATATCATGTTGACACAACAATGTTAGGATTTGTTCATCCTCATTTCTCATACAGTATCACATTGTATCTGATACATTCATTAATATTGATAAATCCTCCATTCACAGATTTACATAAAAGCACTTAGACGTTCAGTGTTTTCATCGTAATATTCTTGTTTTTAAACCTTTGAAGCGACAAGTCTACACAATCATGCTGAAATCAAAGAAAAGACATG
Organism: Spisula solida; assembly: GCA_947247005.1. Lineage (NCBI taxonomy): Eukaryota > Metazoa > Mollusca > Bivalvia > Venerida > Mactridae > Spisula > Spisula solida. The sequence continues at coordinate 19,006,051 of OX365962.1, read as the reverse complement.
TGAAGACCGCGGAATACTGGCTTTTGTACAATGTTTCAAACTTTGGAGTTCTGACGTGTGTGAATTAACCACAGGGACTGAATGCTTACTTTCTTCGATTCGTTCCTCCCCTAGCTGTTTACCTATTTTCTTTTTGTTGACAAATATCAAAACTTTGCAGCTGAATGATTATACCATTTACAGATTTTAGAATATTTTTGACACTTGAAATTAGGACTTGAAGCGGTTTAAAGTGTCAACTTATTGTTCAGTTTTGTGTTGGACATTGTGCCGTGTGTCTGTGGCATGCGCGCGCTTGTTGTTTCTTTGTTGTGCTCTGTTTCGTGCATGTCGTGATGGGCTGATGCAGTTGATTTCTGAGTTTCTATTATATTTTTAATTTATATGTTCTGGTCACCTCGGCCTTTATGTATTGAACTATAATATAATGGAGACAAACGAAAATGTCCGAGCTTTCACGAGCTGTTTTGAGATACGCCACATAGGCGGATCCAAGGGGGGGGGGACCCGGCGTACGCCCCACCTAAAATCGCCAAAGTAAAGTCAATTCATTTGTTGTATCACACTAAGTCACATATATTCATTTTTGTTCTGCTTTCTGCGCGCACAGCGCGCAATTAACATTTTCCACTAACCACAGACACTTCGATAGACTCTCTGCCGCCCCGTTATTCAGGTCGAACTTTGCGATTCTGATGTATCGCTCTTTTTGCACATTGATTCTCTTACTAAAATCGAGGAGCTACCGGGGTGATTCGCCCCCCTGGACCCTCTAGCAGGGCTTTGCCCTGCACCCACCAGGGCCCTTGCGGCTCCCTGGACCCCAGCTCATTTTTTATTTCACGCCCCCCTAACACTAAATCCTGGATCCGCCCCTGCGCCAGGTGCCTTATAATAACAAAATGAGACCAATACCTAGATCAACAAATATCAAGCATTCCTTCCAGTTCCGTGTTGTTATAAATAAATCTTTTTAAAAATATGTCAATATATGTCTCAGCTTCTGGTGAGTAATACGTTTTATGTCGATAAAGTTTAATTGGTTTAGATACAATGAAAAATATTTTCTAGGGGGGTATTCACAAAGCAGCTTAAGGGAAAACTTTGACATTTTCTAAAATATTAAAATTTCCTTAAGTGTATCAGCTAAACAGGAAAATCAAGATTATCAATTATTACATATTCTAACACGATCTGCTACGCACTCGTGATTTAATTTTTCCGCATCCGAACTCCTGCCCATGTTTTATTCACCGACAAAATACGCGAACAGATTTTTATTTCTTAAGTTTAGAAGCATTATGCAAAGAGCTACAGTAATCACAACGAAAATCTTGGTTATTCTTAGTTTCTTGGCCAATATGATGTGCAGCTAAGTTTTTGAATTTAAGTCAAACTATTTTTTCCTAGATATGCTTTGTGAATACCATTCTCCAGTATACGCAAAGTAAAAGCCATGCTTGAAGCACGCGTCTGTTTGTAATTATAGCAAACAAAATAAACCTATCTTACATTTAGAATAAAAGCGAACCTAATTAAAACAGAAACTGTAATTCAATTTATTGGTACGATTACCAACACTCTTATAGGGACGACCTTAAGTCTGACTCTGGCGGGACTACTGTCGGGTGATAGGTATTTAAATTGAATTACTTTATAAATGAGTGTCTATGTTGAAAAGCAATAACAGAAATACAATAACCGTATTGTTCTTCATGCAAATTCTATTATATTTCTCGCTATTTTCAGAATGACAGCCTTAAGGGAGACAGACTTATGTTGTTGTCGGTACACTAGAGTGTTTAAATTGATCGTGAATTTAAGACTTACAACGAGTGCTAGACTTTGTTGTTGTTGTTGTTGTTGGAGGAATATTGTTACTATGGAGACGGTCGTACTAGATATGTTATACTGTAAAATCTATGTGCATGGGTATTAAATGTCGTGGATTTTGAAAAAAATGTATTTTCGTTGGATCGTAAATTCGTGGAATACAGAACATAAAAGGATAAACCGATGTCTGAATTGTAGAGGTGGATGAATCGTATGGATTAGATTTCGTGGTCGAGTTCAACAAAGAAATAAACGGAAATTTCACTCTATCAAAAAAATAATAATTTTACAGTATACCGTGGCTATGATTTATAAAGCATGCACTAAGTTTAAAGAACCAATGAGATTATAGCTCATTGAACGAAATTTATTTTGAAAAAAAAAACGTTTAACTCCGCTAGTATAAGTTACTAAAAGTTTAGAAAAATTAGTGTTCGCTGACGAATGCTGACGATCGTCGTGTTACATTTTGAAGTTATATGAAGGTGTAAGTTATGCTTCGATTGAAAACGTTCCTGAACGCTACAAAAGCGATTTTATATTCAAATTAAAACTGTTTTCCAAATACAAACCTAATTTGTATGTAGAAACTTTTTCAAAGCAGCATTATTCACATGAGTGTGACAATAATCCAATGCCATATAACAAGCATACGCGTTACTGTACTCAATGTCATCAGTTTTCGCGATACCATAGTACAAACGTAACTGTAATCAAAATATAAATCTCATTAGTAGAAAACTCTTTAAAGCAACATTATTCATTTTATGTTCATTACAGCCTTTAACTTCAAAATGTCATTGAAACATTCTTGACATTAATCCAATCGTCATTAAAACAAGCATACGTTTTAATGGTGAACAAAACAGCTTTAATGGATACCGGTGTGATTTCATTAACTGATAAAGAGACAAATCCCGTCATCCATGCAGTGCAAACTAGATAGTATCTGTTTGATTAAATGCCTTTTATAATGGATACATTCTGCGCTCTCAATTTTGCAATAATTCTCAAAAGAAAAAGGAATTTGAAAGTAAAATCATATCGATAATTTGTATTAACGAATGTAAATCTGGGAAAATTAACATGAAGCATTATATAATCCGTGTACGGTTAAAATAAATATGAAAATTACAGTAATATGTTAATGATAAGACCAAAATTGGTATCCATGGGAACTATACTTTAAATTCAGTTGATGATATTGCTGTATGAGGTTATATTAGGTGCACAACTGGAGGAGTCCGTTCACTATTTGAGTTTGTTGTTTTATGGAGTTTGGTACTTATACCAATGAGGTAATAGGTTAAATAGTGTATATTTATACGGTAGAAAATTGTGGTTCGAGAACAGGCAAACTTTGCACGTGTTTGTTTAAAAAAATGCGTGCTCCTATAAATCGTTGACAAAGTTATTAGACAATTACATACAATTAAAATGATTATGCCACAGGAACGCACCGCCTCCTAGCGATTATGCCAAAGAAACGCACCGCCTCCGAGCGACTATGCCAAAGAAACGCACCGCCTTCTAGCGGCTATGTCGTAGAAACGCGCCGCCTCATAGCGATTATACCATAGAAACGTGCCGCCTCCTAACGACTATGCCATAGAAACGCACCGCCCCTAGCGGTTATGCCATAGAAACGCACCGCCCCTAGCGGTTATGCCATAGAAACGCAACGCCTCCTAGCGGCTATGCCACAGAAACGCGCCGCCTTCTAGCGGCTATGCCATAGAAACGCGCCGACTCCTAGCGGCAATGTCATAGAAACGTCACAATGACTACTTCTAGTACTATTAAGATTCCGACACGACGATATAGATTTGACGCAACATGGCATTTCACTCGGCATATACCGACGGCTACTCGGAATATACTGACGGCTACAGAAAATATTTAGTCATCGCAAATGTCATTTCTAATTACAGTACAACCTCTGAAGAGCAAAACTCATTGGGAGCTTCAAATATCGGCTGTTGTTTGGATGATGTTGAGTTCATAGTAAATATCGGCCTAGGGCAATTGTGTTGTTGCTTTACAGAAGGCCACTCTGGAGAGGTTTTACTATTGTTGAGTCATTTACCTTTTTGGGAAAACAGAAGGAAACATTTTTTGCGTGCCGCTTTAATGAGGAACAAAAATACGTCCCTACACCTTTAAACACCAGGTGTTAGTGGTAGGAGAATGCTTAAGCAAACAACATATTAATGTTAGTGTTTGGTAACATGCTAAAGTACAGTAGGTACTGTCGGTTCAATAAGTAATACTAATGAGGGAACTGTCCCATTCAAAAGAATAGGGGAGGCAAATGTTTTATATAATTATATTGATAGCTTCAATCAATAGTATACTACTCGGTAACCAGTTTTCACATCGTCTCGCTAGTCGAGTCGGTAAGCATGTCGCTATTATACAATTAATTTTGTTCAATCTCGCCACTGGTTCTACTCCCGTCTAAGTTACTTTAATTTTTAAAGTTTTTATTTTATCTTTTTACAAGTACCTACGAGTAGTTTTTATGTGTAACTTATATAATAACGTACATGAAGCAAGGTATGCAGTACGTAGATTAATTTTGGTGAAATGTTTTCATTCTTTATCAAGTCGTATCTTAATTATTTTATGTTTATATGCAGTACAACACTCATATAATAGGTTGTTTTTAATATTTTCACTACATCACTTTGAAGTATCGATTCATTAAAACAGCAGTATAATATAAGACTTTATAACATGGATACATGCAATAAAATAAGTTGACCGAAGTGGGGATCGAACCTACAACTCAGAATAAAATAGTAACTTGCTGGAATTGAGGGTTTATCCACTACACTACCGCGCCTTCGATATATGGAATGAGATTTGCACACTATTTGATATCGAACCAATATAAAGTTTACCTGACGGCCGAGTTTATGTTTATAACCGTTATCATTTGACTTTGAACACACTATAGATATGAAACCACGTCTTATTCTTTAAGACTATTTAAATGATTTTATTCACTTGAAATAGAACGACCCGCGGTGATTTCCAGCATACTGTCAATGCATTATTGAGGGTAGGGGTACTAAAGGACAGGTGCAAGTACTAGAACCATGTTTTATTTTTGTTTTGGCCTAAGTTAAAACCGTTATTGCTGATTAAGACAAAACTAAACTTATAAATAATGCATTGCAAACTGGCTCTATATACAGTTAATTTGCGTATATTGATTCACTTTATCAACAGTGCGTGTGATTTGAGGTCAATCTTTTTTTACAGCCGTTATATGGTTAATTGAACCTGGGAGGCTGAAAATCTGGTAAAGTGTCTACCTTACGTACGCTTAATTCTAGTCTTTAATTACTGTTTTATTGGTTTTATTCACCTCCACACAATCCTAACAATTGACCAATTAGCACTACCCGAACGTATCGCTGGCTTATAAAGATAGATCGTAAGTGCTAATTACGACATTATGAGACTCCTACATATTTCAAATCTACATCAACAGGCGCTTGTTATGAGTATATTAACATGACAATCGGAACTGGTCATGTTGACCAAACAGAAGTTCGAAAATATTTTTCTTTCAAAAGTAAAGAGCAGTATTCAGACAGTTTTTTCTTGTTTTCCCAAAATATCTAATTTGTACTTACGACCTTCTCAATATAAGCCTGCGAACTGTCCTAACACTGGACCAATTAGTACCAGCTCTACCCAAATATGTGTTTAATAAAACGAGGCGGTTCCTTTGAACACACCGAAGCAAACTTTACAGTTGATAGAATAGTCGAATACTATGTACACATGCAGTACACAGTGTATATTAGTGGTACACGAACTCTAATAGCAATGGAGGCACAAACTGGGTATTTTATTCTAAATGTCCTAGGAGAACCGCTAAATGCTGATCACAAGCATATACGATATGAGCAGTCCCGAGACTTGGCCATCCCGTCCTGAAATTGACCTGTATATGATTTACACTAAGCAATGGAACCATACAAGAAACGTTATGCTGACATTGGACCAACCAGACCAGGAACTACCCTTATACACTGAGCACCAATCAAGGGAGATATACCAGTCGCATTATCCTGACACTGGACCAACCTGTCCTCGAACTAACCTTATACACTGAGCATCTAGCAAGGGAGATATACCAGTCACATTATCCTGACACTTGACCAACCAGTCCAGGAACTACCCTTATATACTGAGCATCTAGCAAGGGAGATATACCAGTCACATTATCCTGACACTTGACCAACCAGTCCAGGAACTACCCTTATATACTGAGCATCTAGCAAGGGAGATATACCAGTCACATTATCCTGACACTTGACCAACCAGTCCAGGAGCTACCCTTATACACTGAGCACCAAACAAATGTGGTATACCAGTCACATTGTCCTGACACTGAACACATACAAATTCGTCTTTTTAAATGTAACAGGCACAAACTAGTTTACCTCTCGATTGTTGTCAATTTTACCACAGTCTAACATGTTAGAAGCTAACTCCGGGTATACGGGGTGATGAAAGAAACCTCCCACACATACAGCGGACGCCCTAGTACTAACTTAGACTTTTGAGGTTATTTTCTATATAACTCCGATTCAACATTTATACTTGCACAAACAACAAACTTATATAATTATGTATACATGTATATTTGTTATTTAACACACACTCTACAGGGACGAACAATATGACAGGTTTCAGCACATATAAATGTCTTCTATGTAAGACGAACATTGGATATAATCATTTCTACACTCTCACGGGAGACTGCAGTGAGACAGTTTTCTATATCATCATAATATAAATCCCCTTGCAATGTAAGATTTTCATATACGTTCCAATCATTGACATCGTCAGTGCATTGTTATACCATCTAACATAGCACGTGTGATTTGCCTTCTTTGCATATATTGAGCTTACCATTTTTTATTACCGCGATAAAACATAGCTGATTGATTACGTCCCGTTTGACGTCATATGCTATGACGAATGACGTAACGGTGACGGTGACGGTAACGTTCATAGGAAAGACAGTAGTTCGACGTTAACCTGTCTTGTGGTGCTATAAATGACAGAGCATTGGCGATGTAAGAATCGAAATAATAAATAGGAAGCTCTGCTTTGTTGAGTTTTAAAAAAATAGTTACTCGTTTGAATGCTACGCACTCTTGATTTAATTACTACGCATCCAAACACGTGCCTATATTATATTACGCAACAAAGCACAGCTACGTATTCATTATTTCTTAAGTAAAACGTCGTTATCTCGAGGTGTGATCGGGACAGGTAAAATGCTCGAGATAAACCGAGCGCTCGTAATATCCAAAGTGTACATGTAATACTATTATATATATTTATCTAATACATGTATACGGGAGACGGACTATGACAGGTTTCACTTTAAAAACACATTACGATTTACTCGAGTATTAAAATATACGATTTGACCCTGGTAGAACAAAATTGAATGCTTCAATTATGACGGGGAATGAATGATAAAGTTACGAACAATGCTACGCTCGTGAGGGGTATACTGTATATCATACTGGACACATTACCTTGAATGTATCCATGTAAATAAACATTTAAGGTAAGTGATGATCCACGTACAACTTCTTTAATCACTGTAGACATCTCATCATTGATGAAATCTAGGGTCATGAGGGTCTGAGACAAGACGCAGGGCGCTAAGCAAGTCCACGACATACTGATACCATTTTAATACGTAACCAGGAAGAAAACGGTTACCTCACACATTCATAGCGGATGCCGGATGCTCCTACAGCGTGTTAATGCATGTACAGGGTGATTATTAATATATCGTAACATAAATAACTTTAATAAGTTCGTCAGTTGTTAAGATAATATATATTGTTATATACCTTTGATTAACATACATATGTAAGTTTTATTCTACACATAAATCATTTTGAAATGTCACATACTTTATTCACAGCATACGTTTGAAATGTTCCCCTTTATTCTGCAAAACTGCAAAATCAGCCCCAAAACACGTCGAAAATAACCAATTGAAACCTTGCATGTTACACCACCGATGCTACAAATTTCACACTGAATTGAAGTTTTCAATCAAATATTGTTTCTGGTTTTGGAGTATTCATTCCTTCCTCTAGGCATCCACATTAAAAGAAACTCGAAGGGTTTAAGTCTGGTGAGTGTAGAGGCCAAGTAAATGTATGGCAGCATCAAGGACGATATGGACGCCACCTTTATATCACATGCATTTATTATTCATATCCAAAAAAACTTGGGCTCATTATCTTTATATCAAGGGTCAAACCACTTCTCTATCATAAAATCTGACAAAGTTATTAAAGTTGTTTATGTTACCATAATTATATTAATGATCACCCTGTATATTCCTAGCCAGGGGTGTATGAGAACAAATGGTCGCTTTGGTTTGACCAATTAGGCAGGGAAAATGAATGTCAACACTCTTCCAACAGACAGCCAAACGCAAAAAAGTTCCCCATGCTATACACGGACAAACACCAATTATGTATTCGTATGACCACCAGACAGACAATATTATGCGACAGGGGGACACTAAACAAGGGATTTAATAATACTGGTCTCAGGTAAAACTATGTCTAGCCGTACGGCATTAAACAAGAAAACAGACAATCCTTCCAATAACACGTTATTAGGTTACGAAGCCATAAAACAGACCAAATGGCGGGTATTTAACTAGATTATGTTACTATAAAGTAGTATAAGTAATGCAATATCAATAGTAATGTCGTGTTTAGTGAATTGACCTTCCCGACATTATCAATATAGAGGCTAGTTTTATTGTTTTGTCCAGGAGAACAAGAGACTTTGGTAATAATAATAGATAATTGACTGCCAATTATACGGTTCTCATTTATCACCGGTAGATGGCGCGCCTGTCAATGGTGATAACAAGGATGCAAATAAATCAAGAAAACGAATCTCTTTTTTTGGACGTCTTGCGAACTTTTGCATTTTTCTGCTGACTTTCTTGTTCCCAGACGTCCATTTGTGTATTTATATGTTCTATTCTTTGGCGAACTATTGCATATCTTTCATTTTGTTGTTCGCTTAAGTATGTGTGAGAGTATGCATACACTAGATGGCGGTCATATTTGATAAGTACTTTGTTTAGTAAGACACGTTACACAAAGAAGCTTTAGTTGAGATGGTTACGTACTTAAAGATTGACTTAAAACCCACCAATTATAATATCTAAGTTCTAAATAATGATTCTTCATCAGAATTAAGACCACAGTTTCAATTTTATTTTCCTATTTAGCCCTTTATTTAAAGGTGCTAGCGGCCCCACGTATCAATGTATTGCAAAAATATAAAAAGATGTCAAACATTCGCGTAAATTTGGTATAGTTGCCTGTATATCCCGTGAACAATATACAATACATTTTGTATTGTATTGTATTGTATTGTATTGTATTGTATTGTATTGTATTGTATTGTATTGTATTGTATTGTATTGTATTGTATTGTATTGTATTGTATTGTATTGTATTGTATTGTATATCCCGTGAACAACCACACTGACATTTAAAATAACATCGTTATTTTGTACTTATTTAGTATTTCTATAGGGTATAATACATGTAGTTCGATCACGTGTGAATTACATAATTCACTAAGCATGTTGGAAGGAAACTCTGCTATTTTCAAAAGGAAAAATACAAGTGTGCGATGCAATAAATGTTTCATAAAGCAACCGTCAGAGACTTTCTATTACATAAATACTTGGTTAGGTAGGAAAATTACATCATACAAAAAAAATTGTCCGATCTGTGAGTCAGCACCTTTAGCCTCAACATTAAGACCAACTCAGTAATAAAACTTGTTGTTGAGAGGTTAAATCGAGGTCTTTCGGTAAACAGGTGCGCTTGTTTTATACATGTACCAATAAGACACGCAAGTGCGGTAACCAGTAAATTGTGTAGACAGTTCGTGCGTCAGTTATTTGATACCATTACTGTACTCTCTCCATTAACTATGGTTCTTGCTGCAGACGCCTCAATCATTGATTGAGAGTAAAAAAATTAAAAATCTTTTGTAAAATTTATATAGATTTCTATTCATATGAGATATGAATAATAATTACATAAATTTTACAAAAAAAACATTTTTTACTCTTAATCAATGATACAGTTACCTGTGGACTGGAGGAGTAAACATAGTTAAATAGTTCAAGTAAAATATCACAATATAAGACAGTATTTGTCATGACAAGTGGTATGCATTGTTTTCAGATTCAAAATTCGTACGTAATATACCGGTAGATTATCTACTAGTGTGCTCATTAAACAGTCAAATGTAACACGTTACATTGTTCTAATGTTCATCTGTACAAGTAGACCCATATTTCAATCTCGTTATTCTATCTCAATCAGAATGTTTCACAATAAAGTTGTAGAAATCTAGAACGTTTTTGAAATTTGAAATTAAACACATACTGTCAGGGTGTTAAAATTACCCAGACACTACTGTCCCAAAACTGCCAGATAGCCGTGTAATCAATAAAATGTCTCATTGTTTTACACAATTAATCCCATTCCTCTGTAACGGAAACATGCACACCAGTAAAAGTAGAATCTAGTCTGGTTCCCGAATTTCACAATGTTTGCTTTTTACTTCGCGAATATTGTAAAGATGGGGTACCAGACTGCCAAGTCAAGTGCCTATATTTGTATTTATGTTTGTAGTCTCGGTACGATTTACGATCTCGCGAGAAATCTCGCGATAACTCACGTTAATTGACAATCAATTATACAGACATACTGATCACTTACTGGAAGTGTAATGTTTGGTATACCAGTGGTAATCACTGAATGTATTTGTCAGGAAGATAATGTCTTAATTCAGACATGTTGACAGAACATGTGGTGCACGTCACGTGATTTATGACGTCCCGTACTTGTCCCGAAACCTTCCTCACTCTCGTACTTGTCCCGAAACCATCGTACTTGTGCCGAAACCTTCAAATCACCTCTCGGCACTTGTCCCGAAACTTTTCGAACTATCCTCGTACTTGTCCCGAAACTTTCCGATCATCTCTCGGAACTTGTCCCGAAACTTTCCGATCATCTCTCGGAACTTGTCCCGAAACCTTCCGATCAACGCTCGTACTTGTCCCGAAACTTTTCGATCATCCCTCGTACTTGTCCCGAAACTTTCCGATCATCTCTCGGAACTTCTCCCGAAACTTTCCGATCATCTCTCGGAACTTGTCCTGAAACTTTTCGAACTACCAACGTACTTGTCCCGAAACTTTCCAATCAACCTCATACTTGTCCCAAATCTTTTCAAACACCCCTCGTACTTGAGATTTATATTTGTCATGATTTAATATCCTCTTTAAAATACATTGACATCATTATTGAACATTAAAATAGAAGTTAACTTTTCTATATACGCGTTTCTAAACATCCACTTTACTAAAAATAGCAGCAGAAAATTAAAGTAGCAATTCAAGCAATTAAATTCGTAATTGCATTTTCCTTATTTTATCATCGTTTCTTTAACAACAATTGCAGAAAATAGAATTTCCTAGCTTTAAAATAAGCTAAGTTATTACATGAAAATTTATAATGTCAAATTATAATAGAATAGAGTTCTAGCGTTCAGTAGGATAGGACAGAGACAACTTGAAGGCAGTGTAGGGATAGAAACATTGTCATTCTTCCCGTTGTTTAAAGGTTAAACCACAATTAATATCAAAATGGGCCAAGCATCAAATATACGTGACGCCATGATGACGTCATGATGACGTAGCCTTTCAAACATAGTATTTTAACAGACATACACATTTAAACAATTATGTATATGCATCATGACATTCAAAATAGCTCTGTTGTCACTGTTCTCATCGTTTAAAATTGTATATTTCTATGTCACTGTTCACCCAAATGGGTTACAGCTATATTAGAAATGGCTCTAACATTGAAGCGTCTATTATATCAGTGTACGAACGTTGTCTATAAACGCCAAACTTCTTTTCATATGACCCAACCTGCGATCACTTGTAAGTTCACAGTTAACAGTTTGAGCCAATGAAACATCCAAGTAATGTCACATAATTAGGCGCTAATATTTATCGAATGGTTACTAAATATTCACATAATGTCAAAATCGCAACGTGGCCCGCCTTGGCACTACATAGTTTCTATGACAACGCTTTGTAGAGTATCAACAAAACAAAAGGCATAAAAGGCTACGCGAATAGGATACATTTCATTAACGTGTAAGTGTTAATAAATACGTTATGAGAAAAGTCCTATTATTTCTGGACCACCCCTCGTATTTGTACCAGTAACGAACCAAACATGTTTTCAATGTTGCAATAATTTGTCAAAACATTATAATGACACTATTCACGCAGCGGCTTAACGGAAATTGCTAAAATGGAATGACAGCAGGGCAACTGAAGTTGGCTCATTAATTGGAAAACTCTTGCTGAGAATTCAAGTAAAACGTGGCTACTTCCATCTAGAATTAGTTGCTACGAGGCGATCTAACAGTAGAAGCGTGTTAGCTCTATTTGGGTGTCGGGACTTTGCTGAAATGCAAAACACCTTGTATGGCAAATATTTAACTTTAATTTGATGAGCAAATCCGAGAAGTGGACTCCATTTTGGTACATTTTATTTTTTCTTAAAGCCAATCTTGATGGTGTTTGTATTTTAGAATTTTTATTTTTTCAATTTTGCACGTTTTCAAAAATCATCAAAAAGATAATACAAAATTGGACAGGGAAGGAAACACTCAACTTAACAAGCCGAGCACAGAAAACATAAAAACGTCGAATACCACAGTAACACGAAACGATGCCAAACAACTGAATGAGAAAATGAACTTAACAGCTGTTATCCCATGTTTCAGCTGTCAAAACATCGAACGCAGAAAACTCAATAAGCCAACGCTAGTTTTGTTCATGAACTATTACTTTTTCATGCACATAGCTAAGCAAATAACACGTATCAGTTTATCCTGAAAGGGTATCACAGTCCAAGTTGCAACCAATTGTTGACTCAAGGTCACAAACCACTAAATACAAATGTTCTTTAGCTCAATGTAAAGTGACAATAGTCAGCCCCAGATTATATCATGTTAAAGTCTATGGCCAGTTGACAGACCTATATCACTGAAAAGCAGTATATTTCAGCTACAAAATAAGACAAAAAAACAGGGGGTCAAAGGCGGTCGACAAATTTTTACAGACGCGCGGACTGATCCAATGCGGGTTTTACCCTGGTCTACTTTCGCTTTGTCAAATATGCCAAAATCTCAAAATATTCAAGATGAAACATATTCACTCATTCAACTACATGGATACAATACCTTTAAACTCAATAAGATGATTCTAGTTCCATTTTGTCAAGGCATATCACCACTTCCAGGCAAACAGAAGTTTCTGTAAGGACTGTTTGAGTCTATCCGATTTTGGTCCGCGTATGCATTTAGTGGTTTATGACCTCAAAAAAATGTCGTAAGTATAAAAATGCTATTATGAGAAAACAAGAACTACTCTTTATAATCTAGATAATTTGACACGACTCTCGAACTTCTATTAGCATAATTTCACAGCTGATTTATTATAGTCTGGAAAAGCGCTGGATTAACCGCTACGTGAGTCAATATCTAAATTGATAAAGTAAATACACACAACACACGCAATGTAGATATTATACACACAGACAAATGTGATGGGTTCCTGCAGTTTCATTATTGCCCTAATTATCTCTGAGAATGAACGATAATCAACACAAGACGTCATCAGGGAGTAACAAACACTTTACATGATTCGGTATCTTGAAGTATTAATCACTTGCTTATTTCCAGTAAGGCAACCATATCGCAATGGTGCGGTAATAATGACCAATTCTTTCAGAAGACGATTTAAACTCATGATGGCCATCTTCGAGCACACCCATTTCCAGTATTTAGCTGTTTTCGGTGTATTGGTACTGTTTTTGTGTTGTATTGGAACATGTTTTGTGTTGTATTATTTTCTAGCTCCATATTAATGTAATCATGCCTATGTGCAGGTATTCACTAAGCATCTTACTGGAAAACGTCAATGCATAGAGGGAGGTAATTAGATTAATATGCACAACTTGCAAACCTTGTAGAGTGTCATTTGAATAGAATGACAGTATATAAGTCCACGGATCACCCTAAGTGGTGAGCTAGCTTTTCACTGACGGGATTTGTTGGTGTCTGTCCGTTCGGCACGTTACAAAACATTAACCTATAGTGATTACAGTAGCTCTTTACATGATGTTTGAAATATATTGAATTTCTTGTACAGCCGATACACTCGGAAGACTTTCTAACGTTTAGAAGCACTGTGAATACCAGTTCCGGAGGATTTAACATTTAATGTTTCCACACAGACATTCTACTGTCTCGGTACATGTTGATTGTGTTGTATCTATCGATTGCAATTAAAGTTATAATCTAGTCATCTGATAGTTCGTGATTATGTTGTCGGGAAATTTACAAGAACATCATCAGAAGCCAGACGTCTTACAGGTGGAATTTAAATGTTGCCTTTCCAAATTGTATACCACAGACAATCGATGCACAATAGCATCACGGACAGCAAACATAAGACGTATTTTTGTAGATGTACCGGTAGTTGTTTTCTGGTCGAGATGTGAAATGACGTCTTTCCGACGTATTTTACACAACAACATGCTAAACAGCGTATTAAATGCATCATTTTGTAGTTGTTTTCTAATCCAACCTTTCTTAATAATCATAAAAGCTAGCTTAACAAAACTATCAGGTATATTGAAATTACACATAGTTTCAAACATTATGCAAAGAGCTAATATAATCACTAAAATGTTTGGTTTATTCGTAAATTTGCAGGAAATATGCGTATCACAAAGTTGTAAGAAGATAATAGATAATTCAAACAGCCGAGCATAGAAAACATAAAATATATCACATACCACAATTTCACGGTACAATGCCCAACCTTACAAATAGACTTTACATGTATAACAAAAAGGCACACACAATGCTAAATGTAAGTTAACTCAAACTATGTATATTTCCCGGTGAGATGTTATATGAATAAATATTGAATTGTACATTTTGTCCAAGCATTATGTAAAGAGCTATTATAATCACCAAGAAAGTTTGGCTCATTCTACAATTCGGCGCAAATGCAGAAGGCAGCACTTAAACAGCCGAGCTTAGAAAACATCACATACCTTAATTGCACGGTACAATGCCCAACACTGCAAATAGACTTTACATGTAAGACAAAAAGGCACAGGCAATGCCAAAAGTAAGTTAACTCTAAATATGTATATTTCCCGGTGAGATGTTATATGAATACCAGGCTAGGAATTATATATTTGTCAGTCTGATGTTACATTATATGTGACATGTAATAAAATTCTTTAATTCGACAGAATGACTGAAAGGTAATTTCATGTTTAGTTTTCTGACGAAATGTTTCAGACGTATCGAGATCGATAAGGAAAGAGAAAACATCAAATATGGAAGCATTTACAACTTGAAATAATTATATTGTTGTTTCTGGTGATAACAGACGTCGTTCGTCATATCTTTAGACAATAAAACACGCTTCTAGGAAAGTCGCTTACTGTAAAATTTATTTAATTTTAATGGAAAAATACTAATTCGTGGTGGCGTTATTTCAATTTTTTTTATTTTACAGAAATATTGCAGTGTCAATATTAACACAAATTATCAGAAATCATTTACAACTCAAACATGTATAATACATCTTTAGTACATATTGATATATGCAAGTTAACTTCCCGAAAACCTAGTCTTATACCTGACTGAACTTGAAAGCAAGTATGGCAGCCACTGTAAACTACTTGACATGTTTATTGGCATAATTATTCATTGGGGATTTAATTTCGTTGTTGATGTCATCCACGAAATCCACAAAATAAATCCCCCACACATTATTGATTTTACAGTATTAGGGGATTTATCCCCTTTAACGATTACCTGCGAAAACACGCGATTGTTGTTGTTGTAGTCTTGCATTGGCTATGGCCTGGGTTTTTTTGACAGACCGGATGCAGAAATAATGATTCGGTAGGCTGAATCTCACGTCCAACTTCCGGTAGAGGCAAGTTTTTGCTCAAGATTTGAGAACCGATCTTTATTTATTTATTTTTTTCCAGTATGAAATATTACTTGTATACACATTTGTTAAACAGTCTGGTAAAGACTTTTCGACATTTGTCAATTCAAATACTGTATCACATGGTTTGCCAATCAGGTGTATTTTTGACTGGTTTAGCACCAGACAATAAAACTTGTTCGATGAAATAGACAGCTGTTTGATATAAAAATCCCAATGTGCTGTACTAGCTCTTGTCAAATAGATTCAATGATTGTTTATAGTTCCCGGTGTACAGCGCACTGTATAGTTCACACGAGACTATCCCATCTCTAGGTTGGTAAGAAACATCGAAAAACGTTCAGAAACGACCAAGAGATTGTTTTAACACCAGAAATGACAACATATTCTTTTGAACGTTATATATAATTATATACATTTGGGTGGAATTCACAAAGCATCTTAAGGGAAAGCTTGGAATTTTCTTAAAACCTTAAACATTCCTTATTAAGTGTATGTAAACGGACAATCAAAATTACCAATGTGTACATAGTTCACAAGCATTATGTGAGGAGCTACAATAATCACAAAAACATGGCTTATATTTCGTTTCTTGGAATTGTTTAAGTACAAATATTTAAGTTTTCCCTCAAAATGGTTTGTGAATACCAACCCTGGTCTGAATATGAAACCCAGTCGTTGGTCAATTGAAATTCAGAAAACAGAATTAACCAATCATGTGTACATGTTTTGTCACTGGTCAAGTACGAGAATTAAGCATGTCCTTGCAAATTCGCACAGCAGGTTATAACTCACTAAATCGGAAACATAAGGTAATATGACAATAAATCTTCAGTCGCATAGAAGGCAAGATGCCACTTATCTTCACCCGCATGGAATACAAGATATAAATACATCTTCAGCCGCATAGAAGGCAATATGACAATAAATCTTCAGCCGCATAGAATACAAGATCATAATAAATCTTCAGCCGCATAGAAGGCAAGATGACAATAATCTTCAGCCGCATAGAATACAAGATGACAATAAATCTTCAGCTGCATAGAAGACAAGATATAAATACATCTTCAGCCGCATAGAAGGCAATATGACAATAAATCTTCAGCCGCATAGAATACAAGATCATAATACATCTTCAGCCGCATAGAAGGCAAGATGACAATAATCTTCAGCCGCATAGAATACAAGATGACAATAAATCTTCAGCTGCATAGAAGACAAGATATAAATACATCTTCAGCCGCATAGAAGGCAATATGACAATAAATCTTCAGCCGCATAGAATACAAGATCATAATACATCTTCAGCCGCATAGAAGGCAAGATGACAATAATCTTCAGCCGCATAGAATACAAGATGACAATAAATCTTCAGCTGCATAGAAGACAAGATATAAATACATCTTCAGTCGCATAGAAGGCAATATGACAATATATCTTCAGCCGCATAGAAGACAAGATCACTGTACATCTTCAGCCGCATAGAAGGCAAGATGGCAGTACATCTTCAGTCGCATAGAAGGGACGATGACAGTACATCTTCAGCCGCATAGAAGACAAGATGACAATACATCTTCAGCCGCATAGAAGACAAGATCACAATACATCTTCAGCCGCATAGAAGACAAGCTATCAATACATCTTCAGCCGCATAGAAGACAATATCACAATACATCTTCAGCCGCATAGAAGACAAGATCACAAAACATCTTCAGCCGCAAAGAAGATAAGATGGCAATAGTATTCAGCCGCATAGAAGGCAAGGTGACAATACATCTTCAGCCGCATAGAAGACAAGATGACAATACATCTTCAGCCGCATAGAAGACAAGATGACAATACATCTTCATCCGCATAGAAGGCAATATGACAATAATCTTCAACCACATAGAAGGCAAGGTGACAATAAACCTTCAGTCGCATAGAATACAAGATCACAATACATCTTCAGGCTAATAGAAGGCAAGATGACAATTAATTATCAATACCAGTGGCTTTGTTGTTTTCTCCCATTAAGAGTGTCTGTATTCCTACTTACATGTAGCTCTATATACAATATAAACAATAAAACAATATTGACGTCTGCTAATAAACCAGCGTTTTGTTTCGTTGGCATTTATGTTTAAAATAACAAATCTTTAATATATTATATTTATTTAGTGTTATATCCTTAATGGTTCAAATGAGGACGAGTTTTTATTGTTAAGCTGTAATAAAGTATGTTAATTTGAACAGTTAAAGCTGCTGTTAAAGCTGTAATAAAGTATGTTAATTTGAACAGTTAAAGCTGCTGCTGATACTCACGAATCACAAGTGAATGCACAACATGAAATACCTAAATCACTGGCTTAACATTAAAAAGTCGTCAGTACAAAGTCAATATTTTGCGAAAACTAGAAAAAAAGCTGTCTGCAAATAACTCTTTACTTATGGAAAAACAAGGCTCTTAAACTTCAGTTTGGTCAACAAGACCACTTCCGATTTTCATGCAAATAGGCTCATACGAAGCGCCTTGCGTGGCAGATTTTAAATATGCATGAGTCTTATAAGGACGACCTTCTAATTCTTAGCCAACGAAATGTGTATAGACCTGATGCTAAATACATGAAATACATACAATACTATTGCGCGCCATTGGTACTAAATTTACAGCTGTAACTGTGCTTGTACGATAAAAACACATTAGATCATTAAGTAATCGGTCTGAATCATTGAAATATAATTTAATATACGCTTTCATCAAAATATCTCCACCAACGGCCAGAGCCTACACGTTTAACGATAGTTTCAAATTTAGTGGAGTTCGGTCGTTGCTAAAGAAAACAATTACAAGGACACCGAAGCATATGGAACTTCTGGATGCTGAGGCCGGACGTCACGGCAAGAACGTGGAATACCAGCTGATAATCAGTTAAACTGATTATCCGCTGAAAGTACTGGTTCTATAAGGAAAGTGATATTTTATACATAAAATACACATAGTTGTACGAAGTTCCGAGACCACAACATAAACGTAAGTGCACCCAAACCGATTCGTACCTAAACAAAATGTCAACAATTATCGTAAATAAATAATGGAATATTGCATCTAACAACATACAGTCAGTTAAACGTTGGGCACCACAACACCTAAATATGTGTAGGCTTTATACTAAATTCTACATTTACTGTGTTCATTATGATTGTATACATTTTCTCACAAAACCCTGTCGTAACTTTCCATGACAATGCAGCATTTTCACCTTGGTTTTGCCTAAACGTAACAACGATGATGCTCTCTTTATTGACATAATTCATTTTCACTTTCAGGCGTGTTTAAAACGGCAAACACAAAGTGTTCAAATGCTAATGAAATAAACTCTCTATTGACACACATTTTGTCTGTGTTCTCTTGACAATACCATGAAGCAGTGGTGCATGGTTTAACGTCATAACAAGATTTGTGCCACACTATTGATAATTCTGTCATTATTCTCGTGCTTTGAGCTGTTGTGTGCATTATTAGATTCCCCGCATGATAGTTCAACGAGAAATTGGTTTGACAAGTTCGATGTTTTCAATCTCGTTAAACTAAAAGAAGTAAACTGCTCATTTCCATGGATGAATTTAGTTATATCAGGAAATATCATTCACAAAAAACACATTTCCCCATGCAGACCGAACAGCGTCAACAGACAATTAAAAGGCTGAAAGTTACTAGAGTGCAACAACCGCTAAATCCTGGATAAGATATTAAGATTATATTAAATTTGATGGCATTTACAACATTGTCTGCGTCATGCTGGGGGTAATGTATCACACTATATCTTTATATGGCCGGGTTATACAGTAATTCAAACCCTTTAGGTATATTTAATACACTATTTCAGAATATTAATATGTATTTATGCGTAAACCAATATTTAATACTTCCAGACGGTTGTTTAAAATTGAAATGAAAATTTTGCAAATTGCTTCAAGTCATGCACTTTTCTATATAATGTAGGTAGGATGAACCAATGTATACTGAGGAACAAAAGAAACGGGCCTTTAAACACAAAATTATGCTTCAATCATTGATTGAGTCCTCTGTCAAAGAAAAGTGCTTCGTAGCTCGGTCAACTGGAGGTATTCAATGCATTTTGAATATGTTTAATGTAATAGTAGGTTGGCCAAAGTCAAAGGACTACTAGTGTAAAGAACAGGCCTACGATTTGGACGTTTTATTGGCCAAATCACAATGAACTCGTCAAACTATGTCGCTTTGTATGTTTAACAAGTAATTAAGAATTGCAAGCAATACAGAAGTCCCCAACCGGTTTGAAGCCATTTTGAATGTTTCTGTTGCCATAGCAACCACAATTTTTGTCAGAATCAAAATATTTTTAGACATGCATAATCCCTTATTGGCACCTATCCACATATCAAGTTTCATAAAATTAGCTTGGAAACTGTTTGAGTTATGGCATGATCCAGATTTGGGCATATTTTCACTCTTTCAGTCGCCATAGCAACCACATTTTTTCTGTCAAAATCAAAATATTTTTAGACGTGCATTATCCCCTTATTGCCCCCTATCCACATACCAAGTTTCATAAACCTAACTTGGAACTAGGTAGGGGACTAAAAAGTAAATCGGAACGAAATTAATCCGAGATAAAACAATACATTTAAACATATAAAATGGGTAGAATAATAATATTAAGTCTGTTATAGCCAAACAAAAAGTACCCATGTAGCATATTAATATGACCAATATATTCCAATACCGTTAAAGGCCGGTTTCAAAGTCTATCCGATGTGTGTGAGGGGGTTATACTTTACGTGGCTTCAAAATGAAAAACCATTTTCGTTTTAACAAAACAGCATGTCGTCATAATTATTTCAATGCAAAATAACTAAACATAGAAATGCTTCATTACTTTTGTTTTTGAGTATACAGTGTATATCCTTGGAGCTTTAATAATTCAAACTTTGATTACTTTACGCTGCACAAAATGCTGTAAGCTACATGTAATAATTTTAGCAAATATAAACCTTGACATTCTGCATTACTTGTATAATGGTTGCTCTTTAAACGACTTAGGCTTGAACCTAAGGAGCGTATGCACTTCGGAAATTGCTTCAAACTCTGTTGATGTAATAATGCATTGTTCATTTCTAAGTAATAGTTAGAACAGATTAAGTTAATTTTTAATGATTAAAAAAATTGGTCGCATTAAGCGAAAAAACAATAATGATTAAATATTGCATTTTAACGGCCACAGATCGGCGTGTTCATTGGCTTAAAATATAGGTTATATTCTAAGTTAAAATAGAAAGTTTAATTTTTGTTTCTGTGTCTTTACTTTGACGGTTTCCCTTGGCATGTGTAATTTTCCTTGTGATTTGTTATTGTTTCTTTGGCTTTTACTCCATGTTTGTTTGACTGACGGTAGTGGCAAGCTGTCGGAATGTCGTGTTGTGTTTGCCACTGATCGTTTTCACCTAATTGTTCGTTGGTGGTCTACTATTATCACTAAGTGCTGCCAGATTTATCATTATATTTTTTTTTGTAACTTTTTATTTTTCACATAAAAAAATAATATACCAGATTTATATAGCGCCCTTTTCACGCGAACGCACTTTAAAAGGCACTTTACCCATGTTGCAGCCACAAGGGCGCAGGTGCATCCTCTACCAGTGCAGATACAGTATGATCTGACCATAGGGACAGACTGAGAGAAAGCCCCTGGAAGGAGAGAGAGACATTAGATACAGTCATGTCCGGCGCTGCACAGGTGCGCCTAGCTCTTATTTCGAATAGACAGCCTGGTTCTTTAATGTGCCCGGTGTATAGCACCGATACACAGCTTCCTGGCACTTCCAGATACTTTGCAGACCACACGGCCAGATATAGCGGGAAATATTATAAATATTTCAGAAATGTCCAGTTCCGATGCCAGGGATTGAACCCACGACCTCTGGATTGACAGCCCAGTGCGTTACCACTGAGCTAAATCACATGCAGTGTTCAAAACATACTAACAACACTTTACAAGCATATACAGATTAAAGAATAGATATACATATAACATGCTAACATTTAATATTATAGGCTATAGTGTATACACAACAATAATATAACTAATGCTAGTATGTTTGGTTCTATCTAAGCAAGTCAAATACTAAGTTTTATAAATTAAATTGGCCAATAGCATGCCGTACTACATGTATTTATTGAAATCTATTATAAAAATAGGAGTGCCTATCTTAAAATTCAGCTAAGATTTTTTCAAAGTTTTCTTTGAAACATATTATACTCATCCTGTCAAAGTTAAAATTATATATTATTTGTTACCATCAATATAACTGTGAGTTTCTTTTAGCTGAAGCTAAGTTTTACACCTTTTTGACAACTTGAAAAGTTGGACTTCCGACCTTCTGACCGCTTCACTCTCAGCGGTTAAGTTACATGTCTCGTTCAGTTGTATGTTTGGCATTGTGCCATATGATTGTGGTCTGTGTTGGTTTTATGTTTACTGTGCTCGTCTGGTTAAGTTGGATGTTGCCTTCCCTATCCGATTTATAATTATAATGTTTGTCATTTATAGATAGAGGCATGAGAATGACTGGTTTAGCATAGCCATCTGAAAATGTACCCCACTGAAAAGGATAACCCTAAAAACAACATAAATAATTGACACGTTACGAAACAAACGTTTCTAAAAACAAACAGAGCAGACTAGACTTTTAGTCCAGTCATTCTAGGTTTTAACCTAGACAAAATTGCAAAAGAATTTCTTTGTACATATTTGTGAAGAGTGTTGTCCCATATAGTTACAGAAAAAAATCCCCATTGATAGACATCGCCGTTTTCTTGCATTTGATGAAGACAGTTTTCGGATAATGCGCAAAGTAATTCATGTAAAACGGCGTCCCATACTTGTGTTTATGACGACATGAAATGTTTCATATTAACAAATTCAAATTTCACACAATGCAAACTATAGTAAAACATCGAAATTCTCCATATAAACAAATTAAAACATTTTAAAGGCATATTCAAACAAGGTCACGAGAGATTTTTTTTCCGACTATGGGAAGCCGTGTGTCGAACAAATTAAAATTTATACTTGGATCTACTATTTGCACTAATTTTGACGTACAGGAACAGGTACCCTCTTATATTTTCAAAGTCCTTTGCCATGTTGTTTTGATACTTTGTATACTTGTTCACCATCATGACCCCAACTCTTACACAGGAGTAGGTAACTCTATCAACCATTTTGTTGAAATTATGCCCCTTTGTTCAACTTAATACCAATGCTAAAGTATAGGTACAATTTCTTAAACCTCGAATATCTTCAAGGTTTCTTTGATACTTTGCATACTTGCTCAACATTATAACACCAACTCATACACACGGGTAGGGAATTTTATCCAGTCACTTCCGGCAAAATCTGCGAGTTAACGTGGTGCCGATTAAACTTAGCTATACTCGGTCACCTCGCCATGTGACTAGTGATAATCCGTCACCTTACCATGTGATCTGACGGACTTCTTCTTATATGAGAGTCGCAGGTTGCATTTCCGTGACCGAGGGTGAGGTTTTCCTATCCTAAATGAGCTGGTGGTTGATCGGTTATTTTCTTCGACTTCCCTGCGTCTACACGACGTCTATCAATATGTCAGACGTCGTTGTTTATCGTGACGTCACGGAACGAACGTGACGTTGTGCGCTAGTTAATAAAGAGTAACAGTATAGTCCCGAGTTTGATCCCCTTACTGAGTAGATTAAGCGACAGGATAAATAGTATAATAGGTTAGTGCCGTGAATGAAGTAAAAGTTTATCCAGCTCACCCCATAAATTCCTCCGTCTTGCCAGATAAACTTATTCATCCACGGCACTAACCTATGATTCTCTATCTATCAAGCTTTTTGTTGAAATTATACCGCCTTTTGGACAAAGAAATGCAAATGTTAAAGTTTAGGTACAAGTATTAGCATCAAATATTTTCAAAGCGGAGTGGCATATTGCTTTTGTACTTTGTATACTTGTTCACCATCATGTACACTAACCCATACACAGAGGTAGGTAACTTTATCAAGCATTTTGTTGAAAGTATACCCCATTTTGGGCTTAGAAATGCAAATCTTAAAGTCTAGATAAAAGGTTTGTAACCTGTAATATATTCAAAGTGCATTGACATACTGCTTTGATACTTTGCATACTTGTTCATCATCATGACACCATGACATACACATGAGTAGGTAACTCTGTCAAGCATTTTGATCAAGTGATCTGCCATTTTAGACTTAGAAAAAAGATAGTATTAAGTCGGACAGGGAAGGCAGCACTCAACTTAACCAGCCGAGCACAGAAAACATTAAAAACACACAAGGCACGATGCCCAACTGAACCAACCGAGCACAGAAAACATAAAATACGTACAAGGCAGTGATTTTTTCCCTTATTTGTTTGCTGCTGGTAAACGGTACCTTCCCTATTTGAAAAAGGCTATTATTTTCCCAAATTTGAAGTGAGAAATTCCCAATGAACATTTAAAAAAAATCAAAATCGGACATAAAATGAAGAAGTTAATGAACATTTTTTGACAAAAGATCAAGCATAAAAATTTACAGAAACCAGTAAGCAGTCACATGTAATAACTTTTTCTGTTTTATTGGGCCTTTCTGCTTCAAAAAATTTCCCAATTTCAAGTTGTCACGACGCGAAAATTCCCAATCTGAACGGACCCGGACCGTTTCCCAAAGAGGCCAAAAAATCACTGTAAGGCACAACCTCTATACAGAAGAGGGAAATGTTGCATCTATGAAGAATTTTGTTTTGAATATATAATGATTATACTACCCTAGCATGCCACTGAGAATAAAGAAGCGCGCTGTTCGTGGACAGCTCTTGTTTATACCTTTGAAACGCTAAACAACGCTGGTGCTAACGTTTAATGTGTGAGCCCACACTTTTTTAACTAAAATGTTATCCAGGCGTGACAGTTAAAGCCCCTAGGCTTTTTTGCGTCGGCGATGTACTCCCGGTAGAAACAAATTAGCTTCGGTAGACATCGAGAGCATGATCCTCGTGGTCTTTGGGAAGCTTCGGGGCAGTCTCGAAACAATTTGTGAATCGGGAGGCATCAGACGAACTCCCGATGTATTCCCGACTTTATGCGTTGGTCTAACTGCTTCGGGATGTATTGCCGATTGGCATCAGGAGGTTCACCGATGTCTGATGGAAGCTCCCCGAAGTCTTGAGACATTTAGTCAGATCGCGAGTACATCGGGAAATTTCAATGTATGTGTTGAATTTTACTCGATGTACTCACGATGTCATGTCGGGAACATCTCGGGGAGGCATCCCCGAAATCCAGAACCTCGGGGAATGATCGGGGATGCTTCCGCGATAAAACTAATTCTTTGAGGCATCCCAGAGGTTTCCATACACATCGCGGTTGTTGTTGGTAGATGCGATCCTGTTCTTGATGAATTAGACATTTCGCACACCCTGTGTCAATGGCATACATGTTTTGGTTGAACGCAGACCTGCATTAAATGTTAGTCCCGACAAATGCATCATTTTCAAAAATTGTCTGCTATTCATCCAAACAAATCTACAGATACGGTCAGTTTTGTACTAAAACATAACTGATCAATTTGTTTTACTGATTCAAAACATAGAAATTTCTGTACCGGTCTTTAGATGTTGTTGCGGGTTACCAAGGAAACCAACTGCCTGACTATAGCCATACCCCCTGTAGACTAGTATCAGTTAACCATGTGGTTTTTATAGCTCAAACGTAGACTTTGCTTTGTCCAACTTCATAATGTCATAATTTGCTAACATAACCTTATTATGATATTAATAAAACGCCAGATACATTCAATCTACTTTGGTGTTTATATATTACTGGTATATTTATTATGACATAAATGAACTTCATTGCAAAAGGAACTCCGACTTGTGATTGCACTTCATAAGTTACATACCAAACTATATTCATCATTCGTCAAGGCTCATAACTCTGCATTTTCATTTATTAAGCCGATTCATACGTTGGAGTTTTGTCCCCTGCTGACCCTAATCAACGTTCATATTCAGGACTTCTATCTGTTTTATTATAAGACTGCAGATTATGGGCAGAGATAAGCATACCATACACATATCACACAGTTGTAATTAATTAAGTGTGTCTGAATACCGTGTACATGGACAGAGCTTATATTATGTGTTGAATGTTGTGGCAACTTGACTCTATCATAACGCAGACATCACCATAGACTTATCAATTTACACTGTTTTGGGTGGTTAATATTTGCTAATACTGGTCCGAACCCAGTTACCCATATACACGCACATGGTTGTTTCTTCTTTCGTGCACATTTAAATGATAATTGTTTACAAACAATGTTAAGGTTAGAGTTTGTATGTGCAAGGTATCACAAACATAAATTACATTATAATTGACCTGGATTGTCCGGAAATCACCTACGTGACGATACATTAAACGAATCGAATATAAAGCTTAAACAGTGAAATAGAAGTTCATGCTACCATATCAGCAAAATAGTCAGTGAAATTCAAACAATACAATGATGTGCATTATTCCTACATGGTCGTGAAGTTGGCAGGCTAGCGGCCTAGCTCTGTTAATACTCCAGTTCTCATAAACCTTACAATCAAAATTTCGATTTATGCAAGAAAATGTGACGTTTTCACCATTTTCGTTTCCATAGTAACCGGGATTGTTGTCATAATATAAATATGAAATGTTATTCACTATCTCATGACAAGCCCCGTATAAGCCCCTCTCCACATACTAAGTTTAATAACGACACCATGAAAATTATTTTACTTAATCATACAATAAAGATTTCTTCACGGATGAGCATGCATGACTGACCGACGCACCTACAGACAAACGGATGGACACACGTATGTAGGTCAAATTAAGATCCTGATGCATGTTTATCAGTTGATGACTTATAAAACACTCTCATTTAGATATGTTTACCCAAAATAAAGAAATTAATTCATGTTTTATGGTACAAAAATAATTATCATATTTTCTGAAAAGTGGGTGGGGTAAATCTACCCTTTCATTTTCACATGATTTGCTTAAAAAATTGAAATAAATGGTTTATTGAAAATATTTTGCTTGTAAATTCCTTTTATCAACAACATGGTTGGATATTTTAACCTGCTAGTGTGTATAACATTAAACTACTGATAAACTGTTATACCCAAATTTTCATGGAATAAAATTATGAAAAGTATAGTGACCTTCTTAAAATCGCTTTTTAAGGTACTTCCGCAACTTACTGAACAGGGGATTTTTTCCTGGTAGTAGTTTAGACATTAAAAAACTTAAAAATACTCAAAACAAAACTTTTGCAATTTTGTCTAGGTTAAGGCCATTTTTGGGCTAGAATGACTGGCCTATTTATCATATGTTTGACGTCGTGGTAGCGTAATAAAGCCGTTATTTATTTTGATAATACACTAGTGTAATAAAGCAATCACGCGACGTCATTCAAAGGATAGGCGACGGTGTCAAAGTTGCGCGTTTATTATGGTGAAAAATAAGTAGCTTTTTAAGTTTCGGCCGGAATAGGTTAACATGTGATAAAAAGAACATTACATTTTTGACTTTCCACATTGCATTTATTAAACTCGATGAAAAAAATCGTTTAATAAATTCAATATGGAAAGACACTCATGTAATATCCTCTATATAAAATTATGGGTATGTTTTCCTAATAATATAATATGTTCAAACTGTATATTTCTCATACAAGAAACTGCAGGAAACGTCTTTAAAACAAACAGAGTAGACAAGATGTATTAAGTACCGTAAAATTATAAATTTTCGCGATGGATTATTTTGTTGATTTTGTGGATAAACTATATCCCTAAAACAAATCCCCTCGAATAATTGATCACAAAATGCTTAACAAGAGATTTGTCTTTCGTTATTTTAAATCCACGAATTTAAAGAAACCACCAAATTATTATCGTCCAAAAATCTGCGAAATTTAATACCAGCGAAAATTAAAGCCCGCAAAATTATTTTATTAAAATTAATGATTTTACAGTAGCTTGCGTCTATGGTTTCTTTGTATTCACCTTTTAATAGAAACATAGATCACATTGTCAATATAGTTCCATGATTTATTGTTCTAATGTCGTTAGATTGCATTGTTAGTGATTTACGATCTTATGTCTGACCTACTACAGTGAGAGGTCTTGTTTTGTTGTCTCAAGTTGTCTGAGGCCTCGTGGTTCTATTGTATATATTTGTCTGTTAATGGAAAACGACGTCATTAGTTTTTAAGCTGTCTTAAGACTTTCACCACAAGCTTCTATACATTACTCATACTGTCTTAGTGTAACAAGACGATTTATGTACTCTTGGTTAGGATGAACAAATATAAACAGCTAGGGTATAGGACAGTTTTCTTCGCATATTAACATAAACATAATTGTATATCGCCGGATACAACTCTAGCCTTATCAATAAATAACAAGGATAATATCAACAGTGCGCGGTCGACTGGTCGCTTGTTTTCACTGTGGATTGAAAGAGTAAATGCATTAAAACTGATCGATGACAAAATCAAATACAACAGGGGTGGTATTCACAAAGCATATTAGCAGAAAACTTAGAAATGTCTTAAAATCTAAAAATGTTATTAAGTGTATCAGCCAAGAAGCAAGATCAAGATGATTAATATTTTACATAGTTTTGAAGCATTATGTAAACAGCTTCTATAATCACTAAGAAAACATGGATTATACTTTAAATTGTGGGAGAAATGAGCTGCGCAAATGTTGGACTTAAGTCAAAATATTTAAGCTTTCACTTAAGATGCTTTGTGAATACCAGCCAAGGACATCTGTAATTCATTTAATTGTCATTTGTATTTGTAAACACACGCTAGTGTAAGCAACGGCATAAAAAACAATGCGATTCATCTAGCCTCGTTTAGGGATTTATGTGAATGAAATAAACAACAAGGGTTATATAGTTATAGTTACACTGTCTTAGGCGATTAATGTACTCTTAGTTTGAACTGTAAGTTGTTAAGCGGCTCTTAGCTGGGTCTGTAAACAAGAGCCACAACTCTTTGATTGCTGAAACTAGGTCATTCGGCCTTTTTGACGGTTGTGACTTAAGCAGTTCATTTCCCTATCAGTTATGTCTTGAACACTGTGCCGTGTTATTGTGGTATGTGATGTTTTTTTTATGTTTTCTGTGATTGTCAGGTTAAGTTAAGTGCTGCCTTCCCTTTCTGACCTTTTATTATCTCTTTGAGATAGACTTAAGTGATGTGGTTCCTTTGAATGTTCTCAGTCATTAAATCAGGAATGTTGACACTTTTGTCTTGGTCAGAATTCATTTGTTTGAGACAGAACATCTCAGTATAATCTCATAAATCAGTTTGTATACCAGAAAAGCAACATACTATCAACGATGTTATATAGTCTTCCATACATACGACAGAAAGTCCATACATGATTGTCTGTGTAGACTCCTCTATATTTTTGTACTACTTATTTCTATGCTTAAAACCGTTTTATTAAATTTAGTGTTGTTATTATTCAGTTTTAAATATTAAATGCCTAATCAGATTGTTTATTTAAAACTATCTAATCGAATTCATTATATAATTGTTGGTTATGATTCATGTTTGTTTCTACGGGCTTTAAGTCCAAACTGACCCCGAGGGGCTTCGCCTTTGTTCATTATTTGTTCATTTAGACCTTGTTCAATTTATGACCATTCCATGGCTTTATCATATGACTCGCATACATCATTGAACTTGATATACGGATGCGCATGTCTCGTGTCCAATTGCGTCTTTGAAATGACTGTTAACGTTGCATGTTTCTTGAACAATGGCCTTATAATTTGATAGATCGCTTTTATTTAGCTTACTGCATTATGCAGTTTTACATAGGGGGACGTTTGGCTTAACTTGATAAGTGTAATTTAATAGATCGATTTCATTATTCTTGCTACGTTCATTTTAGTAGAACACAAAACACTAAACCTTGAGTTTCAAACACAACTATAACACAATTACACAGTTAAAGCAAGTAAAAGTGCCACCCAAGATGACAATGATAGGTGAATTGAATTTTTACATTCGTGTTGATGTGTTCTTGCATGTGTTTGAAGCAATATTAATCGACGTATGAATGTTGTAAGGGTGTTTGGGGCTAACGTTGTTAGTCAATAATCTATCAGTTATTTACACCGGACGTTTCAACAAACCGGTTTTTATGGACAGTATCATAACCAGCACTAACTCACACTTCCAAAAGGGAATGCCAGCCTACACATGTTAGGAAAATCAACGGTGTTATCGTTATGGGAATCTAGCACACTTGCCACAGAACCACTATGCTATTTCTTTGTACAAATATATGACAATATACAAAATTACACACACCAACACCGTCATCAACATACAAATGTAATCCCGTAACACAGAACAAACGTTCCTATACAAAAACTTGAACGCTTCTGATCATAACTATTTAAGTGCTACGTACAGCATCAAAACAATTGACGATCATCTGCCAAATTGGCCAATATAAAACCCATTATTCCGTTGGAAAACCTTTCTGGAAACTGTCAGCGTTTGTCATTGTTTAGGGTTAAATTATTGCTTAAACGTTTCATGAAAGTAGGCCTCAGCTAAATGCGTACAGAAAGATAATTACATGAAATGGTTCAGCACACGAAGCGGTTCCAACTTAAGGTGTTATATACATGACAAATAATAGCAAGATCAAATCCTTTAGGACAACGCGCTACGCCATTTGCATTTTATTGCTGAAGTTAAACATCGGCATTTGTTAAATTGATGCATTCGCAACATCTAATCGTTGAACTTCGTGCTTTTTATGATCTTAACTTTTTTATAGATAATTGTTGATTGTTCTATGATATATTTATTCTTTTTTAATGAATGAAAACATGAAGAAACGCTAACGTTTTTTATTCAGTTTGTGTTTTCATTGAATGTTTGAGCACGACTCAACTGTACCACAGTGAAAATTAAAATAAGGTCAAGTGTTAAAAAGATTCAGCGGCAGCTGACGTAGTGTCGATTCATGTGTCAGTAATGTGCTTTTTCATCTGACTGTTCCTTTTTTGCTTGGTTGTGCTGCTTCCCTGCCCGATTTATGATGAGCTCTTTACTTATGTTTTACACATACTGTTTCTGAGATTCCCGTACTATACTTCCTGATATGGTATGAATACAGGTTTGTTATATGTTAAACGTGAATCAAATTCTTACAACGTTTATAAATCTCTCTCACCACCTAATTACTGGGGGTATGAGAGGCAGAAGCCAGTTTTGTATTTATTGCCGATGCCATTACTGGTACGTCTATCATTTTTATTTCGTCTTTTGTATGACGTGGCTACAGATAGAGCCTCGCGACCTCCAGCACCCTTGCGTGTACATTCTTTAACTTCTTGATCGAGTCGGTCGAGAATGAATACAAACGCGTGAAATCAGAAAACTCGACTTGACTTGTGCCTATACGTCTTTGTATTTAACACACTTTGATAAAAACATTCATTCACAAACATGTACATGAACTTGGTCAGCTATTATAAGTGTGACACTATTGCTGTCCCTCTAGAATGTCAAAAATGATAATAGAAAGTCTGACAAGGAAAACAACACTCATCTAAATCAGCAACCGATCACAGAAAACACGAACACGTCATACACCACCATTACACGGCACAATGCCTAACACTTAACTGAACGAGAAATGAACCGAGTTAGTCCCAAGGAGGCACAGGCCACCAAAAACATCAGACATACGTGGGACGTTCAAAAATAAACAGGACTATTGTCACAAAACGTGCATGGTTAAACGAAATATATCAAATTATATACCACCATGAATCGGAATCCCTTTTCTACATACTGTAAAAATATCAACTAAAACAAATACGCTGTCCGAGAGTTACTGGTGACTAAACAAGGTCACTAACGCTGACCCGGTGCACAAAATGACGTCGCGCTATTTTACATGGCGTTAGTGTTTCGCATAGGGCTACGAAATACGACGTTTATAGTGATATAGGGTGATGAATACATTCCAGTACCACAATGAGTCAAACAAGTAAATCATTGGTGAGAATCGCATGTATTTTTCCGGATCTTACACCGAATATCTGGGCGAGAATCCGTGCCATTAACCGTTGGTATTTTTAAAATGCCTCGTTAACTGACGTCACAGACGTTCTGATGATTTCCGATTACTTCCCTGTCTTAAAAAGCTGAACAGTTATCAATAAAGCATTTGTGTCATTCTAAAACTGATAAACGACTAGCAGAACTGTTTTCAAAATGTAGTTACGATAATTCCATACGATTCAGAGGACTTAATCATCTTGCTGTTGACAGAACTTGGTGTTTGTCCGTTTTCACTTACGTTCTGGTGACGTCACTTTTGCGTCACGAAGTTGTTCCTCTTGGATTTCAACTTTTGTTTATTTCAATACCTAACGTCCAAATGTCGTCATTTTTGCAGATACCGTCCAACATGTAACATATAATGTTATGGTGTAGTTTGAAAACTAACGATATAATAGTTTTAAAGATACACCTTATTACATAGTCGCCATTTATGGTAATTGGTGGGCTGCGCCGGGTGCGTGTTACCATGGTTTAAAAATGGACTATTATGAGAGGACGTGATAGTGTTACTCGATGAATCAGATATCGAATTTTCGCAATTGAATTACAATTTCATATTATGTAATAATATTTGTATAATATTGAAAACTGTACCCGTGAGAGCCCTAGTCCTGTTTATTTTTGAACGTCCCACGTATATATAAGCACGATCACTGGTTATCGGAAGGAGTATTTGGTAGCGTTTGATACATTGGAGTACTAGTATGTATTAAGCTTTCCCGGTATGGTCGTACGCAAATAAATAAACTTGAAGTCCAAAAGAAAAGTATCCGAGAAGATCCAAACAGTGGTTAATACAGTATTGTCGTTTCTATAGAATTTGTTAATGATGTCTAAGTGTGTCTAGCCGATGTGTTCGCCTTTCATTGTATAATTGTATGAAGACATATTTCACCCATTGCTTGACAAGACTAAACGTTTAGTAATTCTGGTATAATATTGTGCATATTATATAAATGTCCCTCTCCAAATAAAACCCCAAACTATTCTCATTGCGAACAGTATCCATTAATATTCATTCGCATAAACAAATCGACCAATAATGATAAAAACTGCTGATAGAATGGCAAGAGTTCGACCATCGTTCTCCAAAATTGTTTTTGATAAGATAAATGTCACATTTGACCGCAGTATTCCCAACGTCTGTCTGCATTGTTAATATCTTCTTAATAAAACTAACATCATTGTTTGTTTTGAACTACGTTTCTTCCTTCCCTGTCTGATTTATTATCTTTTTACTGCTATTCAATTTCATCATTTTTCTTGTTCCGTATCATGTTTGACCTTGTTACTTTCACTTTGTATTTGTGTGTTCCTTTGTGCTCCTTTCGTCCTTGTCTGTTTAATGCTACCTTCCCTGTCCGATTATAGTTATCTGTTTGACTTATGCGAAAGTCTAACAATGGTAATAACAACTAGAACAAGACAGCACTTATCAGAAACTGTAACGCACGAAACCACGTATATAGTGGCCTCCGTAGCTCAATGGTTAGCGCGCTTGCCGTCTAACCTGGCGACCCAGGTTCAAAACCAGGTTGAGGCACACATATATATGCCTGCCATATTTCAGCGGAAAGCTGACTGGCAAATAAAAAGGCTATGCTCGGCTCGGCATTCTATGATGCGCTCTAAGTACACCACTAACCGGAACTGTAGAAATGTCAATGATTAGACAGGCACAGTAATAAGAACGTGGCAACCCATGCTAGTATCTCTAGGCAACACAATAAAACTACAATATGACAGTAAATTAGATTAAACTCATTAAGCTAACTGAATTAATTAAATGAAAATGTAACACTACATGTAGATGGAAACAATTAAATTAAAATTAGTAAGGCGTTATATAGAAAGCGAGCTTTTATTGAGGACACCGCAGAATTATTTAACAATGACAGTATTGATAGAATTTACAAGCGAATATCAGAGCATTGAACATCGTACATTAATAGCAAGTGGACAATACGGCGAATAAAGCAATTAGTATACTAGTATATCATCATTCTGCCGGGTCAGAATAACCTTGTTCGAGGTTTTTATGGTGTTCGAACAAAACCTGTTGGAGGCAAGGGCGTCCTACTGAATTATATTGACTGACTTGTTGAGTATAATATTCATATATCTCGTGTTAATGTTTTCTACTTAATGCAACATTGACAACCACAAACTTTGATTGTCTGACTTGTCTATTTTATGACTTGAAGTTGGCTGTATTTTACCCATGTCAAACACGCGATCATAAAATTGGGCTAAGCATGGCTTGAACTCTTAAGGACAAAAACAGTCAAAGATCAATCTAAGCTGTGTAATAAAACATGACAACTTTATTATCTTATTGTACACGGAAGTGAAGCATTTCAGTTCTGGAATTGATGTTTATATTTGCACGTAGTTTAAAAGTTTCGATACTGTGGTATTAGCTGTATGCAAACATCATTTAGCGAGCAAAAAAAATCATATTCATATTGAGCTTAAGAGGTTGCAATTGACCAGACCTAATATTCCGTACTCTTAAACAAAATACAAACAGGAATACCAAGAGGTTCGTGTACACGTATGATAAAAGACATTAGAGAGGTTGCGATGCGAACGTGTACGACTACGTGTACGTGTAGTTACCCGTACATGTATACGTACGCGTTGCAATTAAAATTGGTTTGCGAAATACAACGTGTGAGTGTAACATCACATGACAGTTGTATCATGATGTCTTCATGAATCGATAATGAGTGTTTATATACACTCAATAAAATCACGGGCGATGAATTATTGGGTCTCCCATGCATTCGCATACCTATGTGACATAGTACACACCATATTTTCGTCCGTCACACGTCAGCTACTTGTAGAAACTACACATACCTGGATGACGAAATACTCAAACATAGTATTCACGAACACGTACAAGTTACACGCAACCTCTACATAATACCAACGATTCGTTCCATTGGCCCATGCGATAAAATGAAATTATAAAGTGTCCTGAACATACAATAGAGACGTGTGTATTCTATTTCACATTATCTGTGCACTCTTATACACAAACAATAACAACACGTATAGTCCAGTTAGGATATAGTGACAGTGACGTTGCAGTTTATGTGTACGCAAAAAATCACGACTATTGTCTAAACAGGTAGAGCGAAGTTTACTTTGCTAGTTTAGCATTGGAATTATAGTTGTGTATACAGTATAGGCCTTTATAATTGGTTTTACACCGTTATAGTGGACTCGACCGCTGCGTCACTGGATTTTTATCCTAACTGGACTATATATATGGCTTTGCCATATAGCTCAGAACATTTAATATGGTACCATTGAATATCCGTGCTGATCCGTTGACAAATCAAATTATTTTAACTAATCAAGACATTCTTATGGTACAAAAACAAAAATATACGAGTACTTATTAGCGCCATGCGAAATGATCTGTCCTATACTAGTAATACGTATATTTATTTAGTGTTAAAGAGCATTACAACTGTGTAACATTCATGTGCCAATTTATTATAGTGGATTGCGAAAACTGACATTAATCAAATAAAGAAAGCCAGACGAGAGGTCCATTAGATGTACCTACATACAGACAGAGTCACGTGATAAAAGGGGAATTACATAGTGTCCCTTAAAACAATGGGCATGTGTAATTAAAACATTAAATATCTAGACGTATAAAATGTCTTACATAAACAATTTATCTAGTGGTATAGAGCGGTATAGAGGGTATAGAGCCGATTGATCGCATAGTGTATTTACATGTTTGTATGTTTTATTTTTTACTTTGAAACTTTTTAAGCTTTGAATTGCCTTTTATGTAAATATCAACATTGTATACCCGGGAGGGTCCAGAATGTAGAAAATAAATTATTAGTTTATTCAAATTTACTTAAGGTCGATTTTTCCAACTTATATTAATCACTCTCGACACCTCATTCCTGATGTTATCCATCGCCACGAGGGTATGAGAGAAAAGAAGCCAGTGTCCCTTTTATGCTGAGCGTCTAGCAAGGCAAATTCTGGTACCATTATCATCATCTACCATCAACCATACAATCACCACCACCATTATCATCATCTACCTTCAACCCTACAATCACCACCACCATTATCATCATCTACCTTCAACCCTACACTCACAATCACCACCACCATCATCATCATCATCTACATTCAACCCTACACTCACCATCACGACCATTATCATCATTAACCTTCGACCCTACAATCACCACCACCATTATCATCATTTACCTTCAACCCTACAATCACCACGACCATTATCATCATTTACCTTCAATCCTACAATCACCACGACCATTATCATCACCTACCTTCAACCCTACAATCACCACGACCATTATCATCATTTACCTTCAACCCTACAATCACCACGACCATTATCATCACCTACCTTCAACCCTACAATCACCACGACCATTATCCTCATCTACCTTCAACCATACAATCACCACCACCACCATTATCACCATCTACCTTCAACCCTACAATCACCACGACCATTATCATCATTTACCTTCAACCCTACAATCACCACGACCATTATCATCATCTACCTTCAACCCTACAATCACCACGACCATTATCATCATCTACCTTCAACCATACAATCACCACCACCATTATCATCACCTACCTTCAACCCTACAATCACCCCGACCATTATCATCATCTACCTTCAATTCTACAATCACCACGACCATTATCATCATCTACATTCAACCCTACAATCACCACGACCATTATCATCATCTACCTTCAACCCTACAATCACCACGACCATTATCATCATTTACCTTCAACCCTACAATCACCACCACCATTATCATCATTTACCTTCAACCCTACAATCACCACGGCCATTATCATCATTTACCTTCAACCCTACAATCACCACGACCATTATCATCATTTACCTTCAACCCTACAATCACCACGACCATTATCATCACCTACCTTCAACCCTACAATCACCACGACCATTATCCTCATCTACCTTCAACCATACAATCACCACCACCACCATTATCACCATCGACCTTCAACCCTACAATCACTACGACCATTATCATCATCTATAGAATTTTGGGTGTAAAAATGCTAAATTACTACAAAATGCCGATGATTCCCAAGTTATTTTTATGTCAATGAGGTTGTTTATGGCATATACAGGGAACTATACCAAATTTACATGAGTATTTTACAATTTATTTTTATTTTTGCAATACACCAAAACGTGAGGCAGTCCCTTTAAGAACATTCTTTGTTTATGCCTCGTGTTCATCCAGATACCCAGGTACGTTGTATTCAGAATCATTCAGAATATAGTAGTATATCAGAACGCACGAACTTTGTGGGATATATTTTCCTGAGATATGTTTCTTGAAAAAATGGCGATTGTAGGATTATTGCTGTACATGTATGTAGCAATGGTAATGTTATCAAGGTTCGAGGTGTGTGCATTTGATGTGTCGTATACCCAGCTAAACAATCGACTGTTAACTCTTGAAATAGAAACGAAGTCATTACAATCAAGTGTAGAACAACTCAATGATCGTATGAGTGCCATTGGACAGTTGATTAAGTCAGCGGTACCGACCAAAATGACAAAGAAACACACACCAACGGAGACAAGGAAACACACACCAAAGAAGACAAAGGAACTAAACTTGAGACAAAAACGAAAAACAAACTGGTGTTTGCATTTAAGTCTTCTTAAGCAGTGTATTGGAAAAGTATGAAACACAGTTTACTGAACTTCGTACAATGGTTTATGAACAGTTGGGTGTTTAAATAAACCTATCGATGATTCAAACGAACCTACGAATATAATCCGTAAGTTAAACTTGTACGCGTATATTATATATAGTACATTGCAAAATATAGTATTATTAAAAGCAATCACTTGTTTATTGGCGTGTCGAAACGCAATTCTATTAAACATCGAATCAGTACAAATGATGTCCCTTAAAAGCTAACTATTTCTATTCCAGAGAGAGACAGATACATTCGATCAATGCAAAATTTGAAACATCTAACAAACACCTGGCCCCGATCTCCCGAAGTATCTCAATCTGAGTTGAGATAAATCTCAAATACTGTCATGTGCCTATGAGATAATTTCCATGGAAGACAAGACTCTGAAAGTTGGCACCACAAAACAGATACATTGTTCTGAGTTTATTACAGTAAATATTTTGAGCATAAAACTCACGAATGATCTCATATTTATACTCTTGACATGAGCAAAATCTCAATTTGAGTTGAGATTTCTACTTGAGATGCTTCGGGAGATTGGGGCCTGGAGGAAGGGATTGAAGAAACAGAAGCAGACTGAAATAATTGGTTGATTCAATTCCAGTCAAAGACAGATGCGACACTACAAGACATAACACATGAATTGAATACAGCGATTAAAAATACGGCGACAAAACAAACCGAGACCAAGATTCCGTAAAACGTTACGAAAATGATCTAAGTAAGATACTAGTATATCTATTTTTATCCAGCAAAACGACTATAAATAGTGACCTGTAACAATTATGCTCCTCGTTTCAGATCTCTGTCATCGATAGTGAGCTGCTTAATGTATGATCATCGTTGAAAATGATATAAGTAATTAAAAACTATCTTATTCCAACAAACTGACTTTTGAATAGTGACCAATGCAAAACAATGTTTAAAGTGTAGTGCACCGATACACAGCTTCCTTGCACCTTTACCCAGATACTTTGCATTACACACGGTCAGATATATCGGGAAATATTATAACTATTACCGAAATGTCAAGTTCCGATGCCGGGGATTGAACCCACGACCTCTGGATTGACAGTCCATTGCGTTACCACTGAGCTAAATTAGCTTTCTTTCATATTTTATTTGTTTAACATAACCTATGGATTTTCATGACAATATATACAAAAAAGCGCCTTGCAATGTAAATTTCAAATAGGTATGGGTCTTATAAAGTTCTAAGTAGTACTTATGAACTTATTCTCCTAAACCAGCGATATACACTGCCCAACAAAAATAAGTATACAGATGTTATTTGCCCACTTACTTGTCTGTAATTATACTATTTGCAGAGCAGTGAAACAACAATATTTTTAAAGAAAACGAATATTTTTGGTTATTAAATGGAAAGGCCATACATTAATTGGTACCCTAGGTGCAAAGTTTATTTGTCCCTCTTGAATGGTAACTTTGTCACAAAAAGATGGAAAATTCAAGCCTTTTTGATCACATGGTTATTTTGGTTCCTAACATCTTTATCTTTATTTCTAACTCTATTTTGACTCATTTAGTAACTGTAGTTTCAGAAACTAGTATAATTGTGACCGTCTGATAAACAGATATTGAATGATTTAACCAAATTTAATTTTGCAACAATTGTTTACTGTATACTTATTTTTGGTGGGCACTGTATAAGGGAAAGCTTTTGCAACCATAAAATTGTGCATGCATGTCGACGTCACGAAATGTCTCACAGCCTCCCAGATCCTTCCCCGTTACCACTGAGAACCTGGGTGATATTCACAAGGCACCTTTGTAGAAATCTTATATTGTTTTTAGAAGCTTAAAATTTACTTACGTGTCTCGGCTAAACATGACAAAATAAATACATGTGTACGCATGTAGTATAAATTCCTACATAGCTTTGTGGCAATGCATAATGTAAATAATTAGTGTATTTACAATGAAAATATGACTGTGCTATTCTTAAATTTTCAGGAAATATGAGTGCAATAAATTTTGACTTAAATAATCAATTTTGCACTATGATGGTTTGTTAATTTCAGTCCAGTACCCGGCATCTTCTTGGGCTCAAAAGTGTGAGAACATGCAAGCAATATATGTTTTTGACTTGCAGGTTAAAGTAGTTTTTTTCTCAACTTTTCGAAGAAAAAAGTCGAGCTATTAACGTGACGGGATCGTTTCTGTCTGCGTTGGTTAAGTGTATTGTTCGAGTCATTTCTAAAAGACTATCAATGGTATCCACTTGACACTCAACATAGTTATTCACCGTCACAAGGGGATTGAATACTGACAAGGCTGGTAAACCTGTTACCTATATTAATGAGTTATCTTCCCTTGTTACTCTTAGAATTTTGACCCTGAGATGAGCAAGTGTATTATCAAGTACACAATGTCGAGCGTCCAGTACCCGTATTATGAGTAGTAAATATTGGCAGAGTAGTTTATAAACATATTTCGGGAGTATATTTGTTACACGTGTCGTTGGAATCACGACATTGGTTTGTTACGAATATTATGCTATACATGTGGAAACTGTAGTGAAACATGAACAGTGAACAATAATGGGTCAAACTGGTAGGTAATAAAATAAATAAATCTACGTATTATAATTGATAAACAAAATTATAGGTTTATCAACAATGTATAATATACCGATATATAAACAATATTTAAACACATTATATTATGTTCTGTTTATTAATATTAACATATTAATCAAACTCAGGTATCTATTTGTTTAGACAAAAGAGTTGAATGTACGGCGGGTTTGTGGAAACATATGAAGAATGATGAAATTATGGTGACGGGTATGATGATACTACAGGTAAATTCACAGCACTAACATCCGGAGTATACCTTTGTCAGGTGACTGTAGCCACGTATGAGGAACAGTTGGTCGTTGTTTATTTTCACGTCAACGGCACAATTAAGGCGTTTGCCATTGCACACAAGGGTACACATAGTACAGGGTCCACCACAACTATTGCTTTCATGGATGTTGGACATGAAGCATATGTGACAACGTCCACATTTTATGGTCCTGGACCACGTGACATAGCCCCGCTCAAGACATCGTTTACACGTGTTTTAGTCAACTAAATATTATTTGACAAATAAAACGTCAAATTAACTTTTAATAAACGATGACAAATCTAGTACTACTTGTGGTATGCTATTTACATATAATTTAATTATATAAATAACTTTGTATTATATTCGTTGTAAGAAATACTTGATGGTCACGAGAATTTAATCACAATGTGTTTTATCAAATCAAATAAAGGCAGCAACACCTCTTAAGTAGGCAATAGTGTATTGAGTAACATATTGATATTCGTTTTCCGGTATGGCGATCTAAGGATAACATTTTAGCTCTTTTATCCAAAATAAACGTTGTACATGTTAAAATGTTCTGTCTCGATTTAAAATAATGTTTTATTGCTTGTTGGAATAAATGACATTTTTAATAATTTATTGCAAAAAGAGTATATTAAGTCAGACAGGAAAGGCAGCACTCAACCAGTTGAGCACAGAAAACATTAAAACCACACAAAGCACAACGCCCAACTGAACCAACCGAGTACAGGACATAAA
The DNA here is from genome assembly GCA_947247005.1 of Spisula solida. Taxonomy (NCBI): domain Eukaryota; kingdom Metazoa; phylum Mollusca; class Bivalvia; order Venerida; family Mactridae; genus Spisula; species Spisula solida. The sequence goes on along the minus strand of OX365962.1, from coordinate 18,964,475 downwards.
ACACATAAAGACAAAATGCCCAACCAAACAAGCGCAGACCCGCCCAAGTCTATTCAGCTTTTAAACAGTGGGACAAGGGATGTTGGTCGGTAGTGTGTTGGGCACTTCTTCGTTTTAAGATTGCTGACAGCTAAAACTAGGCATTGTAGTTCTTTTGCTGTGGAAACTGGGTCATTCAGCTAGTTATAATTTATTATACTTTTCGACAGCTTGGACTTGGGCGGATCTGCGCTTGTTTAGTTGGGCATTGTGTCTTTATGTGTTTTGTGTTTCCTGTGCTCGGTTAGTTCAGTTTGGGCATTGTGCTTTGTGTGTTTTTAATGTTTTCTGTGCTCGGCTGGTTAAGTTGAGTGCTGCCTTCCCTGTCTGACTTTTTATAATCTTTTTAGTACACGAATCATCTTATTCAGAAGGCAACTCGTTCCCAAACATAAATCCTGGATACGATACCATTACAACATAATTATGTAAAAAACTAGCCCCTGATTTGTATGGATGTTCAAGCCATGCTTTAATAATCGGATGCACCTTTAGCGAGACAAATGGGTATATAAGTCACATACATAAGCAACCATTCTCCGATAATTGAAATAGTTCACCTTACGGTTTGTTAAAATTGAAACTCGGGCACTATTTCTATTTGAATAAGTATGGGGATGCATTTCGTCTACTGTTGTTTTTAAACAGTTAAATTTAAAGCAATTTAATTGGGAGTTTAACATGCCTAATAACACGTTTGAAAAAAAGATATAATTATTTCACATACCTACTTACAATGTATATCCAAAATATATAATCACGACGACTGACAACGACAAAGTTTCGACGATATAAAAACTTCAAGAAAAAATATACACATGTTTATATCCAATTCAAATATACTTCACAGCGTGTTTCACTATGATATACAACACATTATATTGAACATCGCTCAATTTGACAGTTATAAAAGTAAAACCTGTCTTTGTTTTATTTCTAAATATATAAATATTTGAACAGACGATAGCTGTTGTTCCTATTGGAATAAAAGATACAACTCCCGCGTGAATGCCTTGGTTAAGTATCGAAAACCTTTATTGGTGCGTGAAGTTCACATACGATGTATAGTGCTTGCTTGTTATTGAATGATATAAATATATATGATCAATAAAGTTCATGGTTTGTAGTAAATATCATAAATCTCCACAGTTTCAACGATTAGAGTCAATTGAACTTGAATCAGCAGCCTAACACAATTGCATACAATATTTACATAACGCTTTCCCCTTCAATGGAATTCCTTAGTATCTGTTATTGGAAAATGCTGTCTCCATATCTATACATAGACTCGCCATTGCGTATTTATTTATTTGTTCATTTAATTATGCATGTTACTGTTGCACTGAGTTGCACCTTCGGTGTGAATGGAATGCACAATTGACTACATTTGTATATTTATATGACCCAATCTATTTTTCAATAATGAGAGACATAAGTGACATATAAATTATCTCCCTTGTAAGATTAAGCCCGAGGTAGACCAATTAGCATACAGGTCCTAACTAGTTGAGATCCTCGGACTTTATCCTTGTTTTTAACTGAAATATCATTGATTTTAGATAGGAAATTCTCAATTCTGTATTACCTAATATGTCAGGGCCATAAAATTTATATACATATTGTGTAAACAACATGTAGCCATATTTATTATTTGATCTGATAATTAATGTTGCAAATATTTCAGCCTAATTACTACCATGTGCAATAAACAAAACAGGGATAAAAACAGAGTAATCAGCATGATAGGACCGGTGGAGTTTTAGAGAGTAGTAAGGGGGGATAATTTATTATTTTTCCCCATTACAATCATACTCAAAAGCTGTTCTAAAACAAACAATATAGTTGAACAAGGTAGTCCGCAAGGCATTCGTCCGTTTAACCGATTGTACAGTTAACCCTAGATCATATTGGGTCGCTAATCCACTATTAACAAAGCGCTACTGGGCATTAGTCTCCGATATCTAATGTAACCATGCATACACCTGGGTAAAGTTGGATAATGTGAGTTATGTTTTCTGTATAAAAATTAACTGATGCCGCAGACATTCCTTGACCTCCCGATCCTAAAGCTCTACCAACAGATCACCGTTCCCCACAGACGCTAGTTCAGGAACTGCACCTTTCTGTTCATGAATAAAAAAGTAGCGTCATATCTAAATAATCAACAAATAAGCAATGCAACCATCAAACTCGTTAAACATCTGCAATCTGGCAACAGCTTAACACGTAACAGCGCATATTGTTTTATATAGGTAATTCCGTTTTTTATCGCTGAAACAAGGGCTTTCAGCGTTTTATATCTGAAACTAGGGTTTCTATGTTTTTAACTGCTAGAACTTGGACTTTCGGCCTTTTGACAACTAAAGCTTTGACTTTTAGCGATTCAGTTCATTTTCTCGATTAGTTGTGTGTTGGGCACTGTGCAGTGTAATTGTGGTATGTGATGTTTTATGTACTTGCAAGGCAGTACACAACTGAATCAGGCGAAAACAGAATACACAAAAAACAATACGGACCACAATTAAACGGCACAAAAGGCTGAAATACCTAGTTTCAGCTACAAAAAGGCTAAATGATCCAAATGACCCCTCCTTAAATATATATTGGGACAGAATTGAACCAAATACGTACGTGCTGTTTAAGGAGAGAAAACGTTTAGACGAATGTTTGAATCCAAAACAATTTTTCAGACATAAGACATTGCCGTAAGAATAGGGTGATTTATGACCGAAACATTGAGATTTGTACACAACATTTCCATCAGAGCGATGCATTTTCGTTCCTTTAGTCTTAGCCCTTATTGTTTCGTACCATGCAACAACTCAATTAGAAAAGCTATCGGTAAATTGTGGGTTTTTACATCGATTATTACCCTACATCACGAATCAAAGACCATTGACCTTGTATACTATACCATGTACAAATTACTACAATGGCAATTAAATCTAACAATGAATGATTGTGGTGGATTGGTTATTTCCTGGGTTTTTCAGTTAAAATGTTCTTCTTCGTTTTTGTAATCATTTTTCTTCCTTCTGGAATAAATGACATATTCACTGATTGATTACGACATAAACTCCATACAAGAACTACAATTTGTTACAATCTGTCTGTTGCTATATGTCAGAGAGATCTCGAATGTCATATTTGTCAGAAATATTGTGAATGGATGTTTCGTTAGTTTTACGGAAAAACATTTGTTAAGATTATAGTTATGTGTAATTTCTGACATATTTGATTTTTTTTGACAGGTAATGTATTTGAAAAAAAACCTAGAAGAATTGATTGAAATGTTTGTCGAAAGCGCAGAAAGTTTCAGTACATGCTTATGTGAGGAATATACTCATAACCTGGAATTCCGTGGAGTAATTATACTATTCCTTTTTAGGTGATATAAATAGTTCTTATGAATATTATCGACACATCATACATGTACACTATGTTATCAAATAAAGGAATGCAATTGAAATGTGATGTTTTCGAAACCATGCTATACGCTTCTTAACCATATGCGTGTACAACGTTATCAACGGAACAAGAGGCAGACGCTATAATGAGCGGAACCACTTAGCTACGTGTTGTTCCTACGTAGGCTTAAATCACTCTGGATTCTAATTAGGTCAACACAAATAATCTTAATAGTTTGTTTCTGCTGTAGCTGTTCCGCTGTAGAATGCGCAACTAATTGCAAACGCTTTTCAGATAAAACATTACAGTTGATGTTCCACTAATTTGTTTCCTGCTGAAGCAATTCTGCGAAATGATTGATAAAGATTGCAATGAAAGCGGAATGAAAAAGACGATTTTGTATTATATTATAGTGGCATGTCATTTCCTTCAGATTGATGCTAGTAACAAATAAACAGGCTGCTAAATAGGTTAATCCACAGCGTCATTGTTGTATCAATTTTGTGTTGTTTCTACTCTGCAGTATCTATTATGTGCTCCTGTCCCTTATCCGATTTACTATTGTTTTGACAATGGTCAGGAGTTTGGGTTCCCATACACAACAATTATTTTAATGTTCATAGCTTTTTATTTAAGAAAAAAAAATCTGTTCGCGTTTATTGTCGGTGAATAAAACACGGGCAGGAGTTCGGATGCGGAAAAATTAAATCACGAGTGCGTATTCACCGACAATATACAAGAACAGAGTTTTTATTTCGATTCTAAATACGATAATATCCCGCACTATTTAACTGCGCGCATTCCATTTTCACCCATTTGACATTGAACATAATTCCACGCTGAAATTGAGTGGCTTATTAGCTGGTACAATTACCTCCCTCGTTAATGAAAACGACCTTCGTAATTTTCTGAAGGAAATACCACATTTTAAACATTGAAACAATTTTAATAACACGAGTATATGGTATCTATTTCATAAAATGAAAAATATAAATGAATTGATTATCAGAAGCTTTAATAAAACTTGGTTTCTAGAGTATATTGGAGTTTCTAAAAATAGATGCGTCATAGCTGTAACACTGGATTCTCGTGCAACTCGCCTTGTCATCGTGACTCGTAGAAACTTTTACTATAAAGTTTACGTTCATTCATTCATAAATATATCACGTGATACTGGGCGTAAATAGAAACAGACAGTTTGATAGGTATGTTTTATGGGGGTAATAATACATTGTTCGGTCCGCTCTATATTTAAACGATTAATCCGCAGATCGTGTTAGAATGGTAGTTTATACATCATTAGATTTCTAGAACCATGTTAAGTATAACCTATGAATAATAAAATATACCAGACTGTATGATGTGTATAAAGTTATACTCCTAGCCATTGCTTCCTCACACTGGGACAAAGCATGGAAATAATCAATTCACCCTAAGCTGAATTGACAGGTTCATCAGGCCTTCTAACTTGTATCAACCTTACATTATTCACGTAGACAGCAATGAATGTAATTGACTTAAAAAGGACTCAAAACGCCATTAAAATCCACTAAATACAGTGATTTTCTCATTATTCGCGTTGAACGTTTCTTTTATTATTTGGTGTTTTTCAAACGATGTTGTATTACATGTTAGAATGGTAGTATCAGCAAGGCATATGCATATTCAACATATACACTCGGCAAAACTTATAAGTACACACTTGTTTATTTGCCTATAGCTCGGTCAATGCGTGTTTGATCGTGCTGAAAATTTCAACATATGTAGATTGGATATGAAGAATTGCAATACAATCGATGTTTTTAACATCTAATTTAAATTGTCACAAACAGAATAAAATTAATGATGCCAACAGCAGAATCTAAAAAAACACAATAATGCCGTGTGTTCATCGGGCGATTGTCAGGTTGCTAATGCACATATGGCCCCGCTGCGCTGATACAGTACGGTTTTAAGTCTATGTTTCTATCATGGACAGAGTAATAAAGAAAACATTGATAGGAACAAGCCCAATTTAGGTTTAGAAATATCGACTTCTGATAAAAAATGCAATTTGAAACATGGTTAACTCCCCTTGACCATAACAATAAAAAATATTATTAAAAGTAAAAAAACACCATGTTGTTGTTTGAAAAATCGAATTATTTTGTGTTTTTTTAATTTGACAATAAATCTAAAATTCAAATTTACCATACATAAAAATAATTTGCACATACGCGTCAATTTCACGGCCATTTTACGTTTTTTGACGTTTCATGGTTCAATGAACCGCTGTATTCAATTTTGAAGAAAAAATGTATTTATCCAGTCCTTTGATAGTCAATACCATGTACACAAAATTTCATGCAAAAATAATAAAAAATAAAAAAAGTTATAGCGAAAAAACGACGTGAGTACTTATTAGTTTTGCCGAGTGTATTTGGTTTTCTTTGTACAAATTATTTTAAATATCTTTATTTTGCTAAGGCCATGTCCTCAACAGCAGCCACGTACTTACATATAATGATTTATATCTAGACTACTGGGCTGGTATTCACAAAGCATCTTAGTAGAAAACTTAGATTTTTCTTAAAAACACCAAAATTTCTAAAGTATGTCAGCCTAACATGACAATCACGATTATTATTTTTTTTGCATAGGGTTAAATAATTATGTAAAGAACTACTATAATCACTAAGAAAACATGGGTTAATCTTTAATTTGTGCACGATATATGCAATACTAATTTTTAACTTAAGTCAAAATATTTAAGTTTTCAACTAAGATGCTTTGTGAATACCAGCCCTGGTGATCAACTTTCAAGAATATGACGAACAATTTGTTGAGAAATAAAGACGAATCAGTTCTAATAGTGAATATTGATGGAGTCGTCATTTCCTCTGCTGTTATTCTGTAAAAAACTCGTTTGGACGGAAGTGCATTCAAATTGTCGAGAATTGAGCACGACTTCTCAAAGAAGAAGGCATTATTGGAAGGGTGATTGATATACAAATATTTCAATAATTTACATTTTAAGAGAAAAAATGACATTATGAATGACCCCTTTGCACAGCGTAAAAATCTCATTTTATAGGATTTATGAATCATACAGTGGCATTGTGGTAAAATTTGAAAATTAGATAATGATTAAAACATAGAAAACGAAAAAGGTCTTGACGAAGGTATTAATATACTGTTCGTACTTTCCGTCACATTCGAGAAAAAACGAACACGAAAATATATTACCCGACTAGATATTGATAATAGATAATACAAACAAATGTATGTTTATAAATCAACGTTTTTATTTTTACACAAGTAAGATAAATGCACGAAAGTCTACAAACACGTATTAGAGAACAACTTGTGTAAACATTGTAAGCATTCACGTCTGCAAGACAATCTCAATTTTCTATTTTAACACGTTTTTCTAATTAAAACATTGAAAATGTCAAAATGTTAATTCTCGTTTTGTACTCATGTGTTTGCTTTGTTTGATTTCAGTGCAAACTCCAATCGGATACAATCTGACCGTTGCAATATGCCACAGAGGTCTCGTATGTCATTTTTGTCAGAAATATTGTAGATGGATTATTTTCATTATTGTTACGAATAACATTTGTCATAATACAGTAATGTGTATTATCTGACATATGGGGATGTTTTTTGTCAGGTGATGCATTTGCAAAACAAACACTAGAATAAATGATTGAAACGTTTGTCAAAATTGCAGATAGTTTCCGTTTAACAATTATGCTTATTGGAAGACTATACTCATAGTCAGGAGACATCATATTATGTAAGTAATACTCTTTTTAGGTGTAAACAATAGTTCTTATGTTAAGCACTATTGATGTTATCAAATAACCAGATGTAATTGAAATTTGCTGTTTTCACACATAAGCTTTATGCTATACTATTCTTAACAAAATGATAAAGCAATCAATCTGAATTTTAATTAGGTCAACCTATGTTATATTTGTTCTTTGTTGAAGCATTTCCTCTGCAAAATACGCAACTTATTACAATCGCTTTCCAGATAAAACATAACAGTTTATTTTCAATGAGGCTAATTAGTTGGTTTCTGTTGTAACAATTCTCCGAAATGATCTTTAAAAATTGCAAACATATTTATTTGAAAACGGAATAAAAAAGAAGATTCTGTCGTTATTTATACATTTTCAATTTAAAGCAATTTATTTTGGAGTTCAACATCCCTAATAACACGTTTGAAAATAAAGTTATAATTGTTTAACATACTTACATATATCCAACAATATTCACACATGACCAATGCCGATAATGATTCGACGGGAATATAATTCGAAGAGAAAGTATACACATGTTTATATCCAACTCTATAACTACAGATGTGTTTAACAATATTTTTCAACACACTGTTTTGAACAATTCTCAACTTGAAAGTTATAATATTAAAACTTGTATTTGTTTTCTAAATATATAAATATTTGAACAAACGATAACAGTTACTGGTGTTCACGTTGGAATAAAAAAGAACAACTCCCTCTTGAATGCCTTCGTTAAATATCGAAACGCTAGATGTAAATGCGTGCTTGTTATTGAATAATACAAATATATAAGATCAATTTAGTTCATGGTTTGAAGTAAATAGCATAACATTCCACTAATAGTTTCAACGATTAGAGAACTTCCATCAGCCTAATAGTTTACATTATCCACGTTACGCGTTTTCCTTCGATGGCATTTCTAATGATCTGTTATTGGAAAACGTTGTCTCCGTATCTCGACAAGCACTCATCATTGCTGATCCATTTATGCATGTTCCTGTTGCACTGAGTTGATCCTTTCGCGTAAATTGAATGAATAATTTACGACATTTGTATATTTATATTTCCTACTCTGCCTTTCATTCATTGAAGTCGTACTGAGGAGCCAGTTTTTGCCTTAACAATAATGTTAAACGAGGTTGTATAGCATGGCCGAGCAATATAACTCTGGTGCGAAGCATTGTCATTAACAAATAAAAAACAAAACCTTATGTTCCCTAATTAGAACATGCACATGATTTGGAAAAGCTGTCCTTGTCGTTTATGTATACTTTTAGATCATTCACATATTATGTTTCTACATTTGTACCTGGTTGTCTTAGACGGCCTGTACGAGGAGTCAAAATATGTTCATATTCAGATCTAGAAACCGAGACTGGGGTGAATATAACACGTATCAAACGACGTAACGTTATCACCCGTAGCAACAATTAATATGAAAGCAGATTTGAAAAAAATGGTTTCTAGAAGTTAACGAACTACAAACAATATTACTATATCATATCCGTTTGTAACAATATGACATATATATACATTAATAAATTATAAATAATTGATAATGTGTGCATCATTTTAAGAATTCTCCAAATGCCTTTGATAACACAGCAGTTGAAGTATTGAACGACTTAACAATTTGTTATTATTTCTCTCCAGCAATTCATCGAAAACGCTCCAAACGATTTGATGGTTTCCATATATTCCCCAATCAACTGTGCTAAGCAAACGTTTGAAGATCAAATGCAAATATAAAGTTACTTAAAACTCGGTTTAAAAAAAAAATTAACTATGTGTGTATCTAATGATGTTTGAGTTTGTCCTGACAGACATAAACGTCACCATAACAGGACCATGTATCACTATTAATTCATCGAAGCACCATTTACACACAGTAAGTAGTTTTCTTAATCAATTAATATATTTCACTGACGGTTTTCATCTCATCAATTTAAATCACTTTTAGCGAGAATTAGGAAATGTTGTGTGTTACATGTACTTGTATGTGTGTCCCGGTTTCGGGTTATTAACATAATTACAATTTTAGAAGGTGATTGAGAAGATACCAGCGTGTTTAGAACTCGTGGTACAAAGTTATTTTTGTCGGTTATGAGCAGTGTCGGTGAGAAACTTTAGTATTGTTTTCGACCGAAGTTTGCCAATATAATTATTATCTAAAGAATAGCACAGCATAGTACATTTCAATATATGTCACAAGTTCGTTATATGCTTTCACAGAGTCATAAGCAAGTGTAGTAAATGATTTTTTTATTGTCATGCTTACCCTATGTTTATTAGGCGGAATTCCTATTTGTATGAATTTTATGGAAAAACATTTGTACAATGAACCAAATAAATTATGTTTTAGGTACAATAGAAATATACTTATAACATTATTGTCATGTCCAATTTTGAGTTGCTTATAAGATCCAAGCACCATACACTCCACCCGGTTTTGAACCCGGGTCGCCAGATTAGACGACAAGCGCGCTAACAATTGAGCTACGGAGGCCACTTAACCATCCGACCAAATGATGTACATATAACACAATAATATAATCAACAAAATGCAATACTACTCATTGATCACTAAAGTATTTGCAATAATTTATTTTAAAATTAACATCATTTAAGTCAGGTGACCATTTGATAGATATAATGCGCACTAATCCTGACTACTAAAAACTGTAGCGCACAGACAATCCAAAGCCACACAGAAACGACGGCAGCGCCTAGCCATACACGCAAGAGTCAGGCATAGAACGAACCTTCCACATCCCCAAAAATTGATATTTCAAGCAAGCCTATATACTCACTCCGCAATTAATGACACACTGTGGACTTTGAATTCTTTGCATTATTAGCTATAAAGGGAGGTAATTATAAATGATAACTACACTGATAAAGCGAACATTATCAAACTTATGGTATCAAATACGAATGGAACAAACATGTCGAACAAAACAGTAATGTTCTAACTCAATCACCAAAATAATCGTACATGGTATTGATAACATAATAAAATAAAATTATATGTATATAAATCATTGTTTTAATTTAAGTTAGAATAATTCACCAACGTCTACGATCCCGCAAAATTGTATAAGATAACAACTTGAGTCAATTGTCAACGTCGTAAAGCAGAATGTATCTATTTGAGCACTTCTATCATATAAACATTGGAAATGTTAAAATTGTCTTTCATTTTATAAAATCATTCTCCTTTGTTAGAATACATGACATATTCACTGATTGATTGGGACACAAACTCCATACAAGAACTACAATCGGACACAATATGTATAGTGCTACAATGTATGAGACATCTCGTGTTTCATATTTGTCAGATATATTGTGAATGGAGTAGTGTCGTTATTTTTATGAAAAACATTTGTTAAGATTACAGTAATGTGTACTATCTGGCATATTACAATTTGTTTAAAGTTTTGATGCATTTGAATAACGTATTACCGACACGTCATACACTATGATCGTATCAAATAATTGATATGTGATGTGTCATACCCATGCTATGCACTTTTTAACATATGAGCATACAGCGTGATCAACGAAACATAGGCTTAAATCACTCTGAATTCTAATCAGGTCAACAAAATTAATCTTTGTTTTTTTTGCTGAAACATTTCCGCTGTAAAATACACAACAAATTGCAAACGCTTTTGACATAAAACATTACAGTTGATTTTCCACTAATGTATTTCCTGCTGTAGCAATTCTGCGAAATGATTGATAAAGATTGCATACATGTTTTTTTTGGAAACGGAACAAAAAGACGATTCTGTCATTGATTATAGTGACATGTCATTTCGTTCTCAGGACTGTAACAAATAAACAGGCTACTAAATAAGTTAGTCAACAGCGTCAATGTTGTATCTTTGTTTTGTCTTTGTTCTGAATTTTTTCTACTCTGCAGTCTGTATTGCTTGCTGCTGTCCTTGTCCGATATACCATCATTTTGTCAATGGTTAGGAATTTGAATTTGTTCATTTTCTACTTTTTTGGATTTATTTATTCGACTTTTCGACACAGATTGGACTTGGGCGGATCTTTTACTTGTTTAGTTGGGCATTGTGCCTTTTTGTATGTGTTTTATGTTTTTGTGCTCGGTTGGTTCATTTGGGCATTGTGCTTTGTGTTTGCTGTTTGCTGATGTGTTTAGTGTTTGCTGTGATCGGCTGGTTAAGTTGAGTGCTGTGTTCCCTATCTGACTTAATATTATCTTTTTGATATCTTTATACATATATACATAAAGTTATGCTCATAGCCATTGCTTCCTAACACCGAGACAAAGTATCAAAATAATCAATCTACTGTTTGCTGAAGTGACAGGTTCACCAGACCGTCTCAATTGTATCATCTTTACATTCTTTACATAGACACATATGAAAGTAATTAACTTAAAAGTGACTGAAAATCCAATGAATTCCTTTAATGTTCGCATTAGTGACATTTGACAATGCTTTCACTTTTTTGGTGTTTTAAACGATGTTTTAATGCATTTTTGTGGTGGTATATATGTCAGTAATGCATATGTACGTATAATCACCATATATTCGTATTTCTGTGTACTGAATTAATCTAAATATTTTCATTTCGCTAAGGACATGTCCTCGACGACAGAATTTGTACTTTTATTTCAAGACGAACTGGTGATCAACTGTCCAGAATATGACAAACAATTTGTTGAGAAATAAAGACGGATCGTTTCTAATACTGAATATTAATGGATTCATTATTTCCTCTGATGTCATTTTGTAAAAAAAAACACATTTAGAGGGAAGTGCATTCCAATTGTCATGAATTGGCCTCGACTTCAAACAAGATGGCATTATTGGGAGAATAATTGATATTCGAATATTTAGATAATACACCTTTTAAGAGAAAAAAATGGCATTATAAATTGTCCCTTTGCACTACATAGAACATCCCTCTTAGTTGTAATCAAAAAGAAAAACTCTCACTTGAATCCCTTTCGTTGTAAGTCGAATATATTTATTCGTCCGCTAAGTTAAAATGCGATGTAACATGCTAGCATATTATTGAATAGTATAAACATACATGATTGATATAGTTTGTGGTGTGTAGTAAAACAATAATTCTCCACTAACAGGTTCAACGATTAGACTAAATTGAACTTGAATCAGCAGCTTAACACTAATGTATTCAATATCTATGCTACTCTTTACGCTAAAATTGAAATCCAATTATCTGTTATTGGAAAATGATGTCTCCATATTTCTACAAGCGCTCGTCAAGTATAGTCCATTTATGCAAGTTCCTGTCGCACTCAGTTGCTCCTTTTGTGAGAACTGAATGTATGATTTCTGTACCATATATTTATGTATCTGGCTGTCAGTCATTATGATGGTTCTTAAACGACTTTACCAACTTGGCATTTACTATAAAGTTGATACATATAAAGGTAGTGTAGCAAAGTTGAGATCAATAATATGTACATTGTACAAATGTAGGAAGTGCTCAAGTTTGTATATGATCTAGGCTAAGGACGACACTATAATGGTGTCTATGAACCAGGCATCCATGTATTGTTTATAATACTTGAGTAACTTCAGAGTCGGAGTGAGCTGGAATGTCGTCAGAATAACAAGTCATGGTATATTCCTGGATGTTTGAAGTGGCTTCCGTTTCCATTCCCTCTGCATTCCATATACTTTGAATGATGTTCGTCATACTCTAATTGAATGAGCCAGAATGTTCTATTCTAAACTTCTAATTGTATTCGTGGACAACCGGAATACTTTCTTAAATAATCTACCTGTATTCTGAGTCTATTCCGAGTGTATTTCATGTATTCAACTTCATTCATGTGACCACTTGCACTTCGACTATCCAGGAATATAATACTACCCACATGTAGTTGTCATTCCGATGTTATTCTAGCCCATTTTCACAAGACTTTAGTGTTACTGAGGTCATACACCTGACATGGGCAAGCGTCGATTCAAAATGTATTATAGTTATTCGAACGAACTTTCCATAAATTTGTAAAATCTTTGGCAAATCTAATCTTCCCTCCTAAACGCGTCTCGAAGTTTTATTTGATTTTCAATCCGGCTAGTTATGACTCATTCTTGCTAGTTCGAGATTCGTGTGATTGAGATATTAAGATGACCTGCCAATCACAGACAAATAACAAACTTAAAAAAGCTAATATTACGTCAGACAGGGCAGACAACACTCAACTTAACCAGCCAAGAACAGAAAACATTAAAACATACAAGAATAAAAATGTTTTGTTCTGCCTTCCCTGTCAGATTTTTTACTATCTTTATAACTTGTTGAAATAATCTGCAATCCGGCAATAGCTAAATGACAAGGAGCATATTGGTTTGTAGCCTTTGAGCAGTTACAGAGACAAAGTCAATATTGTTTATTTAATCTAGCATGTATTGGGAATTTAAGATTGCGCCTCACTAGTCCATGGTGAATATTTGTGAAAATTAATCCGGGAAGCAATGATAGTTTCGAAAAAATAATTGCACAAGATTTGATTAATTTGATTCTAACTAAATGTTTCTGATTTTCAACAACAACTATTGGAGCAACTGTATTGATACCAACTATAAAAAGTATTTGCAATCATTCGTCAGACGATTTTAATATACAGTACACCCGAAAGTGTTATAATGTTATCAAAGAGCTTGCGGAAATCTTAACTTAAGTCCAAGAACAATTTATACTAATTGTAATTGGAAAAGATATGGTTAATGAACAAAATCACCATTACTACTACATATCCATTAACTAAAAGTATAAATAATTGATATGTGTGCGTTATGCAGTTTAAGATTTGTCCAAGTGTTTTTTGTAAGAAACAGTACCCGTTGCCTATTACCAGAAATCTCGTATACATGTATAGTAGAGTGCAAATGTTCCGACTGAACTCCTTTTTTATGCCTTCAGTAGTTACAGATACAGGCAAAATGGCAAATAAATTAAACATTATAGAACATCATTAACGGACTTCACAATGTACGAACCAGTTGTGTTTTGAATAATTCATACGACGTATTCTTTACATACTAGATGTGTTTCTAACGGTGTTAAATCGTGTCCTGACAGAAGCAAACGTTACCATAACAAGATCATATATTACAATTAGCTAAAATAAGAACCATTTACACAGTCAGTAGATTGACTATATTCAATTATCCTTGTGTTCAAGTGGTAAAATTTAATCACATTTTAGCGAGAATAAGGACTTTGATAAAGCATTACCATGTACATATGTATCCATAAATAAAGTAAATCAAGACAAACTCCAGGATTGTTCAACGTTTTGACTATATTGTCTTCATCAGGAATAATAAAAATAAACAACAAAGAAATGAAAAACGTCATGGGTTATGACGTCATAAAAGATGGCGTTACGTTTGGCGTAAAAAAGTCCTAGATTTCTATCCATTTTCCGGAATTTTGTTAGACTATTAGAAAGCGCACCTGTTTTAACATGGTATTGATAATTGTCATAGAGAAATATAAGTATTCCAGTCGACCGAAGTTGTAATCATTATTGGTCTCTAGAAAGTAAAACACAACACAACAAGTATCAAAATGTACAACGACCTTCGAAATATGACCTTAGGACGAGTTCATTTGCTAAGGCTGAAACGATATTTACCGTTATTTTTCTGATATCATTATGGATATATATTATAAATTCACATTAACTTTCAAGTTGACAACGTGGCCTAGTGGTTAAGATGATCTATACTCTTTTTATATGGGCTGTGGGTTCGAGTCCTTTGCTAAACTCTTTTTCAATAATTTTATTATCATAATACAGAGGCTTTTTTTATATAGTTTATTACTTGATAAATAATACAATTATGTTTTAGTCTTAATACAATTTTGCTTTGTTTTGTTTATTTTATGATTTTAACCCGCCCTGGATATTGTATATATCGCTCAGATGACAATCTGGTTGAATTACAAACTATTTTCATCATTGGTTTCGCTTGAATTACCACTCTAAGAATACTCTGTAGAAACGTCAAATTTAATAAGCGTTTACTCTGTTATTACAAGGAGCACAGTTTGGGTGACCGTTGATCGGTATTTCTGTTCAACAGTCTGGACGTGGGAATGTTTTCAAGGATTAAAAAACAAAGGAAATAGATATATTTTAGATTTATATATATCAAATTGACATGCACGCGAATGTTTTATTTAGCAAAATTTAAAAGAAAATCAAATTGGGTGGGATTCGAACCCACGCAAAAATATATTTGGATGCATAAGCAGTAGCTTAACCTACTGCGCCATGGAGGACGATGTAAACTACAATTTCAAATAATAGTTTCTCTTCCGAATACACCCCTTTTACCTGGATTATTTCATTATTAAAAATACAGTTACGCCCGAACGATTGTGGTTTATCTATAACAGTGTCACTCCATTCCCGATATAGTCACAAAATTGTTACCATGTTTGATTATGCTACTTGGTAAATCAAACGTAATATGTCGCCATAGTAACATAAATTTCATTTGAAATTGTTTGGAGACAAAAAATGAATTCAAACATTTCTATTTACGTGCAATAAAGATGTACTAATATGATATACGGGATTTCGTTCGGTGTTATGTTTAATTATGAGAGGCATATTAGATACAAGTACCATTTTATGTCACCATAAACCGACAACAAAATTATATAAGACTTTCACATACCAGTGTTTGCAAGTTACCAATGTAATTTATACAAAAATATGGTAACGATTTCGGTAATTTAATGTCAAACAAATACTTCCAAGTATGTCAATAATTCGAAAGTATTTTTTCTATTATTCTGTCCAACATATACTAACCTTCGAAGAAAAATATTTAGCCCTTATTATTGTCACTGGCAAACAACTAAAAAATTTGAAAATTTATTACTATCAAAAAATCCCAAGCACATTAGTAATTTAGCACGATTTTTGTATTATGCTTTTAAAGAACGGGATTCTAATGAATAATACGAATAATCTACTATTAAATTCTCCATGTTAACGTCTAAATTAAACCAGATTATATTGACTATTTATATAATTATCAAAATATCCACTACATGATGTTACATTTGTTTATTGGTTATAAAATTTGTATGTATTTTATACCAAATAAAGATTATTTTATGTTAACTAAATATGGTTGTATGAATACAATGATGTGAATGATGACAAACTCCACATCAAGGATGACAAACTCCACATCAAGGTGGATAAATCCACATCATGGATTTTACACATTTTCTTGTAAATATCCCTGGTGTCAATGTTAATACTAACATATGTATAATTGTCTTATAAGTACCACGTAATAAGTCATTTTCACTTACTTAAATGTATATATAACGTATACTTTTCTACCACCAATTTTTGATTTGTATATATGTATACTTGGCGATGGACTATGTTGTTTATGCCAATAAATAATTTGACTTGACTTGACCTGGTGTCTGCCTCATGAAGGTTTTATCAGGTTTATTACACCTCTGAAGTTTTAGCTGTCTGCTGTACTTTATTATTACATTGTTAGTTGGCGTCAATTGATTGTTGTATGGTACTGGGGTTGTCAAAAAGTTTTTATAGCCAGGTTTTAGGTAGCATACATTTTTGATATTTGGAAAGTCATACTTTTTAATGCATTGGGAAATTTGATTTTTCTTGGGCCAATTTTGATTTTTTGGGGCCATTGACCCAATTAGCTCCCTACAGCGCTAGCCCTGGAACACAACGTCTCCATCTGAGCGATGTAATTTGCGTCTTTTAATTTCCCCCCTGATAGTCTCGTACAATTCAATAACTGTAAAAGTCAAATAGTTTTCTGCGGCAGATAATTTAGTTGTATTGTCAATACCATGCCTCTGTTAATCTAGCTATGTGTTCTCTACGGGATGTAATCCATTGCCCACTATATTTATGATTGATCTGATGCAGCTGCAGATACCTGCTGTTTAGATGCATGGTCTCAATTTCCTTCCGTTCTCATTGAAATTTCAGATAGTTATGCTTTTCAGTAAAAAAACTATTGCAATGCGACAAAGACCGATGTTATCCGCATGAAATAATGGAATTAGTCTGGTTCATGACATTCTTGCAAAATGCTTCTTTTTTGGACTTTTTTTCGAAATCGTAAACCATCGAGAACAGGTCACGTGTCCCTCCATGGTCTTTTCACTTTGAGCAATCCAATAGACCTCATGTAATTAGAAAAGCTATCGGGCAATGATAATGATCGCGCGTTTTTACATCGATGATTATCCTACAACATGAACCAATGCCCATTTACCTTGTATATCATGATTCCATCTAGATATTAAGGTCAGAAAGGTAATGGCAATTACATTAAACGATGTATTATAAGTCTATATCACTATATATCACATGCCTTTCTTGTATCCGGGTTACTATAACGAGTACGTATAATTATTCTTATGCTACACTAGTGTAGAATAACGTTCGAGTAACGTCAGTTTACCTCCTAAATGAGGTATTTATGTCCTGAAAATGACGATATTTTTGACGTCGTTTATATAATGGAGTGTGTTTTTCAACAGAAAAATGTGTATTTTGGTGTCATTAGTCATTAGTCACTCGTTGTCAACCGATAAAAACTTATATTAAATACATTCCGAACGCTCCCTTAATAATAAGATCAAATCGCTAAGGAAAACTTAGTGAAGTTTGACCACCAACATGGATGCCGCGAGGAGAAACACACAGATTGTGGACCATGAACAGATGAAAGTATTTGTTTTAAACAAGGAATGCCGTATTTTATACACATAATTATCCAAGTTATACAATTAACTTAACTCCCGATGCTAATTTTCAATAAAAACTGAAGCAGGTTCGTACCAATATCAATTGAAAATTCATGATTGTTCCGCTAGTATACAAGCTTTTTGTAGTTATCTATTTTTTTCAGAGTTCTGCATAAGATTGTTACACCGGGAATGTTTGTCTTAAATGCGTCATTTCACCAACGTTTTTCTTTTCAGATAATTATGTACTATATTGGGAAAAAAAGGAATGTACATATTGATCTAACATTATAAGTAAAGTCTATGAACCTCCGAGTATGTATGTGATTAGATCATTGGTACAATATGGATATCAGACTATGAAACATTCTCAGTTACTACATGATTATGAACTGCTGTATTTCATCAGAAATTTCCCCTGAAGAAAACTATACCATTAACTGTGGCATGTTATGTACTCATCTAATGACATTTGTTTCTATATGATCACGTGATTTTGAGAATATTCTTGTTAGAAGCTAAATATGTAATAACCATAAACGAGTTTAGGTATTTCAATTAGATATAACGTGCTCTAGGCATTATCCTGAGGTATACCAAACTTCTATCGTAGAAATGATTGACTTCACACAATCTGGGAATACATGTAGAAGTTAGATCACAACGTGGAGAAAGGTGAACAATACCACCCATTGTAACGTGAACTGCATAAATAAAACTTGTGGATAATGATTAAGACTGCATGTATCTACGGGAACATGCTTTGCGCAGTTAAAAGTTTGTGTTCATCCGGTGCATCATGTGTCCGAGTCAATCATTTTAAAACTGTATGGTTTGTTAGTCCTTGTAGATGGGGACAAGGCTGTATATTGTCTCCTTTTTGTTTCCTTTTTATACGTGAATCAATAGTCTGACCATTTACTTAAATTCCTTTAATATTGGTGTGGATTTAAATGACAATCGTATATGCAGATGACATAGTATTGTTGGCAGAAACTAGTACGTGCCTACAACGTTTGCTAGATGCATTCTGTTATATGCTGATGACATAGTATTGTTGGCAGAAACTAGTACTGACTTAGAACGTTTGCTGGATGCATTCTGTTATATGCTGATGCCATAGTATTGTTGGCAGAAACTAGTACGTGCCTACAACGTTTGCTGGATGCTTTGAATTACTGGTGTAACACAAGTGATATACATGTATCTATCAATTGCACGACAAGTAACATAGTAGTCACGTGAACAACAACATTTGATTACGTCCTATTTTCGTTCTCGACTTGGTCAGGTCTTTAGTTGGTGTGAAGTATATAGGGTATATATAAATGATATATGTATGTGGAATGACAGGGGAGAATATGGCAAATAGTAATTTTATGTTTAAATAAACATTGTACACTATAGTATGTGGTTGTTGTATTCTCAGTGACGTATATTTTCCAAAATAGTTCATTTTCGACCAAACC
Organism: Spisula solida; assembly: GCA_947247005.1. Classification (NCBI taxonomy): domain Eukaryota; kingdom Metazoa; phylum Mollusca; class Bivalvia; order Venerida; family Mactridae; genus Spisula; species Spisula solida. Next base: position 18,944,986 of record OX365962.1, on the reverse strand, counting down.
CATGAGTGAAAACGGATGCCATTTTTAGATGATCAAGAAATAATTGGATAAATGTTGTTACAATGTATACGTACATTTATGTGTATCGTCATATTGTTCTAAATGAACATTTGAATATGATATTACTACTGAAGTTGCTGTCTATAGTGTTAATCGAGCTCTTGGCTTGGTAATTGCCTATTGCAAATTATTGCGGGTGGAGACCCGGATAACGTTTTTTTTACCAAATTGCATGATTCAGTTGTATGGCCAGTTATTGCGTAAGGTGTGGCTATGTTTTACCAAAAAGCATTCTCATGTATTGATGGTATCCTGAATAAAGCTAGTTTGCGTTATTTCTGATGGGTTGGCAAGTACAGTCCGAATTTGTGCGGCCGTTATTGGATAAATGGCAAGGAAACTACCTATAGCTGTATCTCTACATATTGGACAAGACTAAATTCATAACATGCATCTCGTCTCACTAAACGTATAGCACTCTGCACAATAACTCAAATCATTATTGTAAAAACTGGCATCACAATGTTAAGCGGACATTGTTTGAGTTTGATATGTATCATTACAGTGTCATCAATGTAGTCATACCGAAACATAGCTTTAAACGCTCTGTGGAGGTTATTTGTACAACACATTAATATTAAAAATACTGTAAAATAATTATGCCGTTTAGTCATAGATCTGCATTTTGGTAAATTTAGATGTGGGGTTTCACTTATTAGGCTTAAAACCGGTAGATATGAAAGGTTACCTTTTCATGAAAGAACCTGACCTTTCTGTATTGTCTGTATTGAAGATGAATGCAATGTGTTGCCTTATATGATGACATACGTAATAATCTTATTAAACAAGCTACAGAAGTATGTGATATATATTATATATAATTTGTCAAACAATGGTAATCTGGCCATGATAGTTACTCACCCATATTCGATTCGTATATGCACCAAAACCTGCTGTAATATTTTAAATCGTAGAAATGTTTTATATTAATATGTAGATAGTATGATTTTAGCATCCCTATTGTATTCATTTCCTGTTACACTTATGTCACCATTTTTATGAGTGTATATGTTTAATGTGTACATATATCATCTATATATACCTCATATACTTCACACCAACTTAAGACCTGAGTCAGCCGAGAACGAAAAAGGACGTCACATTATATGTGACGTCATCAAATGTTGTTGTTCACGTGACTACTAACTATCATCATATTCATTCAATTCATGAGATATTCTTAATCACTCATTTGATGGACATTTTTTTATTTCTATATCAACTTTTTATGATAACTAAACAAATAAGTCATAGTATTACATTTCAGACTTTTCAGCGCTTCTGTCTGTTTAAAGTTTGATTTTTATAACATGTGGTCCATTAAATATCATTTCATAATGATAAACATTTTAATAATAAATTGGTAATGTTTCATTTGTTCTATCACTGAGAATATTGATTAGTATCTTGTAAATTTGTATTATAATGTGATTGTAACAGTATATATGTGAATGAGACTGCAATAAAGCATCAATATAACCCTTTTGAACCCGCAATGACATCAAAACATCGGTTTTACACAATCACTTTAATGACATATACCTGATATAACTAGGACGCCATCGCTTTAATGACATATAACTGACATAACTATGACACGATCGCTTTAATGACATATAACTGACATAACTATGACACTACCGCTTAAATGACATATAACTGACATAACTATGACACGATCGCTTTAATGACATATAACTGACATAACTATGACACTACCACTTTAATGACATATAACTGACATAACTATGACACGGTCGCGTTGATGACATATAACTGACATAACTATGACACAATCGCTTTGATGACATATAACTGACATAACTATGACGCGATTGCTTTGATGACATCTAACTGACATAACTATGACACGATCGCTTTGATGACATATAACTGACATAACTATGACACTACCGCTTTGATGACATCTAACTGACATAACTATGACACGATCGCTTTGATGACATATAACTGACATAACTATGACACTACCGCTTTGATGACATCTAACTGATATAACTATGACACGATCGCTTTAATGAGATACAACTGACATAACTAAGACACGATCGCTTTAATAGCATATAACTGACATAACTATGACACTACCGCTTTAATGATAATTGTATATTACAACTATAACCGCAGGAACTTGAAATTCTATCCATCACACAGATAGATTTCAAATGTTTGTGCTATAACTGACACAGCTATGACACTACCGCTTTAATAAGATATAACGATAATATATTACCATAGACGGGAAACGGAAATCCTGATTGGAATAAATTGGAAAATAATTGTTTTGTTATTACATAACGTAGAACAAAGAAACCCTTAGAACCTGAAGATGTAAGGTCGATATCAGACAGTAATACTCGACAAGTTATTTCTCATCAGTTAAGGTGGCAGGGGATATACTATTGGATGATTTACGGGTTCCGACAGGCAGCGAACAGTCAAGCATATTTCTTGAAAACAGCCAATGAGACAATAAAGTTTTTCTGTGTCAGTCTCAGGGCCTTGAAAACAGCATCCAAATATAAGGCTGAAACCTTGGGTTGTGGAGTTATGGCCCTTTGTTTTTCCTCCTACCCCTCCAATTTTTAGTAAAAAAAATACAAAAGTGACCAATTTCACAGCATACACAGTATTTTTAAAGCCAATGCAATCCTATATTTGGCTCAATTTTACATAAATAGAATACCTGAGCAAGGTTATTTCAGCAAGAAAAGTGTCTCCCGTACCAGTGGATTTTTTGCTATTTGCTGTCAAACTTTTTCGCGGTTTCTAACGACGTTAACTTTGCACTTCCGCCAGTGGTGATAACCTCCATTTTGAAGAGTAGTAAATCCTTCAGAGCAAGCTGATATTTAGTTTATATGGTTTTTCAAAAAGATAAACACCTTCTTTTTACAAAATAAATACAGAATTGAGTCTTTAAAATACCAATTTAATTTTTGGTGCCCATAAATAAGCTCTACACTAAATATTTGATATTTTCAGGGACCCCCTCACCACAGTATATCCCCCTGCCACCTAAATACTGTAGTGAACAGACATTCCAAAGCCACACAGAAACGGCGGAAACATGGAAAGTGCGTACCGACTACTTCTTTGTTGTCAACATCGCCAGGCAATTCTAACCATATGATTGGAATGATCCGGTTCCAAGACGCTTTAACATCTAGAGGGGGAAATCAACATCCTTGTTTGGGATTCCATCTAGTAGACATGTTTGTTTTTTATGTTGTATGGTTGTTTAATTATGTATGTACATCAGGGAATGCACTGTGATACTTTACAATCAACATATTGAACCATGCTGCACCGGTCACGCACGTAAATAGGAGTTGATAATTGCATTATTACATGATATAGCGCGTGCATGACATATACATCATTCTACATTGTTTTAATGGTAATGAATTAATTAATCATAGATGATGTATGTAAGGACAGTGCAATAAGATTAAGGATATTGGTTTCTGGAAAGCTAACATTCTCTATAACTCTTTATCACGTTGCTTTGTTTGTATGAAATTGCTAACATCCTCTATAACTCTTTATCACATGACTTTGCTTGTATGAAATTGCTAACATCCTCTATAACTCTTTATCACATGGCTTTTCTCGTATGAGATTGCTAACAACCTCTTTAACTCTTTATCACGTGGCTTTGCTCGTATGAGATTGCTTACATCCTCTATAACTCTTTATCGCCTGGCTTTGCTCGTATGAGATTGCTTACATCCCCTATAACTCTTTATCACGTTGCTTTGCTCGTATGAGATTGCTTACATCCTCTATAACTCTTTATCACCTGGCTTTGCTCGTTTGACATTGCTTACATCCTCTATAACTCTTTATCACGTGGCTTTGCTCGTATGAGATTGCTTTCATCCCCTATAACTCTTTATCACGTTTCTTTGCTCGTATGAGATTGCTTACAACCTCTATAACTCTTTATCACGTGGCTTTGCTCGTATGAGATTGCTTACATCCTCTATAACTCTTTATCACATGGCTTTGCTGGTATGAGATTGCTTTCATCCCCTATAACTCTTTATCACGTTGCTTTGCTCGTATGAGATTGCTTTCATCCCCTATAACTCTTTATCACGTTTCTTTGCTCGTATGAGATTGCTTACATCCTCTATAACTCTTTATCACATGGCTTTGCTGGTATGAGATTGCTTACATCCCCTATAACTCTTTATCACGTTGCTTTGCTCGTATGAGATTGCTTACATCCTCTATAACTCTTTATCACCTGGCTTTGCTCGTATGAGATTGCTTATATCCTCTATAACTCTTTATCACGTTGCTTTGCTCGTATGAGATTGCTTACATCCCCTATAACTCTTTATCACGTTGCTTTGCTCGTATGAGATTGCTTACATCCTCTATAACTCTTTATCACATGGCTTTGCTGGTATGGGATTGCTTACATCCTCTATAACTCTTTATCACATGGCTTTGCTGGTATGGGATTGCTTACATCCTCTATTACTCTTTATCACCTGGCTTTGCTCGTATGAGATTGCTTACATCCTCTATAACTCTTTATCGCATGGCTTTGCTGGTATGGGATTGCTTACATCCTCTATAACTCTTTATCACATGGCTTTGCTCGTATGAGATTGCTTACATCCTCTATAACTCTTTATCACATGGCTTTGCTCGTATGAGATTGCTTACATCCTCTATAACTCTTTATCACATGGCTTTGTTGGTATGAGATTGCTTACATCCTCTTTAACTCTTTATCACCTGGCTTTGCTCGTATGAGATTGCTTACATCCTCTATAACTCTTTATCACATGGCTTTGCTGGTATGAGATTGCTTGCATCCTCTATAACTCTTTATCACATGGCTTTGCTCGTATGAGATTGCTTACATCCCCTATAACTCTTTATCACGTTGCTTTGCTCGTATGAGATTGCTTACATCCTCTATAACTCTTTATCACCTGGCTTTGCTCGTATGAGATTGCTTATATCCTCTATAACTCTTTATCACGTTGCTTTGCTCGTATGAGATTGCTTACATCCCCTATAACTCTTTATCACGTTGCTTTGCTCGTATGAGATTGCTTACATCCTCTATAACTCTTTATCACCTGGCTTTGCTCGTATGAGATTGCTTACATCCCCTATAACTCTTTATCACGTTGCTTTGCTCGTATGAGATTGCTTACATCCTCTATAACTCTTTATCACGTTGCTTTGCTCGTATGAGATTGCTTACATCCTCTATAACTCTTTATCACGTTGCTTTGCTCGTATGAGCTTGCTTACATCCCCTATAACTCTTTATCACGTTGCTTTGCTCGTATGAGATTGCTTACATCCCCTATAACTCTTTATCACGTTGCTTTGCTCGTATGAGATTGCTTACATCCTCTATAACTCTTTATCACCTGGCTTTGCTCGTATGAGATTGCTTACATCCCCTATAACTCTTTATCACGTTGCTTTGCTCGTATGAGATTGCTTACATCCCCTATAACTCTTTATCACGTTGCTTTGCTCGTATGAGATTGCTTACATCCTCTATAACTCTTTATCACATGGCTTTGCTGGTATGGGATTGCTTACATCCTCTATAACTCTTTATCACATGGCTTTGCTGGTATGGGATTGCTTACATCCTCTATTACTCTTTATCACCTGGCTTTGCTCGTATGAGATTGCTTACATCCTCTATAACTCTTTATCGCGTTGCTTTGCTGGTATGGGATTGCTTACATCCTCTATAACTCTTTATCACATGGCTTTGCTCGTATGAGATTGCTTACATCCTCTATAACTCTTTATCACATGGCTTTGCTCGTATGAGATTGCTTACATCCTCTATAACTCTTTATCACATGGCTTTGTTGGTATGAGATTGCTTACATCCTCTTTAACTCTTTATCACCTGGCTTTGCTCGTATGAGATTGCTTACATCCTCTATAACTCTTTATCACATGGCTTTGCTGGTATGAGATTGCTTACATCCTCTATAACTCTTTATCACATGGCTTTGCTCGTATGAGATTGCTTACATCCCCTATAACTCTTTATCACGTTGCTTTGCTCGTATGAGATTGCTTACATCCTCTATAACTCTTTATCACCTGGCTTTGCTCGTATGAGATTGCTTATATCCTCTATAACTCTTTATCACGTTGCTTTGCTCGTATGAGATTGCTTACATCCCCTATAACTCTTTATCACGTTGCTTTGCTCGTATGAGATTGCTTACATCCTCTATAACTCTTTATCACATGGCTTTGCTGGTATGGGATTGCTTACATCCTCTATAACTCTTTATCACATGGCTTAGCTGGTATGGGATTGCTTACATCCTCTATTACTCTTTATCACATGGCTTTGCTCGTATGAGATTGCTTACATCCTCTATAACTCTTTATCACATGGCTTTGCTGGTATGAGATTGCTTACATCCTCTATAACTCTTTATTACTTGGCTTTGCTTGTATGAGATTGCTTACATCCTCTATAACTCTTTATCACATGGCTTTGTTGGTATGAGATTGCTTACATCCTCTATAACTCTTTATCACATGGCTTTGCTCGTATGGGAATGCTTACATCCTCTATAACTCTTTATCACATGGCTTTGCTCGTATGAGATTGCTTACAACCTCTATAACTCTTTATTACTTGGCTTTGCTTGTATAAGCGCTAGTACAATACAGTACGTATTTGTACATCCCGCCGAAGGGGGTGTGTTATTGTAGGCCTTCGTCCGTTCGACTCCTCTGTGTGCAACTTATCCTTAATTGCTAGAGGAATTTTTAGTACTGTTATGAGGTGCTCTAGTGCATTATGTTAGACCATTTGTATGGCCCTGTGTTGATTTTATGCAACTCCTCTTACATTTCACAAGGGATGTTGTCCACAATTTCACAGCAGAATTGTTATGAGGCACGCTAGAGCATACATTTCTACCATATTTGACAGACCTATGGACCTTTGATTATTGTGTACGTAGAGAGACACTTTGTTTTCTTTCAGAATGAGATATCATGATGAAACTTGCTTGTGAGAAGACGGCACTTGGTATGGGTATGGTAAGTATTTTTTTTATTTTTGATATACATGTACGAGGGGTAATCAATATATTCGTGGAGTTTTCATCTAGAAATTTTGTTTTGTCAGCAAGGCTCAAAAGCAAATTAGCATTATTCAGTGTAGGATAACTCCGACCGAATGCACCTAGAACATAGTTTTATTCATGTAATGGGTGCGTGACGCAGGCCGTCACGTGACGTCATTCCAAGCGTCACCGTTTGAGCAGCACCGAGCTCCTTTCTGGACTCATATCCGACCCACTGTATGCGATTTATTTTCGTTTAATACAGACATAAGTCATAAATAGCCAACTGTGGAATGTAAGGCGGAATAGAAATTGTCTCGTTGCTTTTCTGGACTTAAAACTCTAAAAAAAAGCGGTTGGCTTTACACGGTAGCATCATCCCGATGAAGCAGGAATCACGACCTAGCAAGTGGAATGCAAGATTTATTGTTTTGTAATCTATACTGATCGTAGAGTTCGCCAGAAACATATCATTCAGAAATATGCATATTATTTCTCAGAAATTAAGGAGAAGTATCCCTAACTCTGTCTTAATTATTCCGTTTATTCTTATTTTACCATGGCGTCAGTTTGACAGAGTCCCTACAATCACATAAACAACGAAATCATGTGTAGATCACTGATTTGGAGTGCAAAGAATCCACATACATGTTTGTAAAGTCATCTTCGAGCTATCGCAAGGATTTTCCAAGTTGGCGTTAATCTTAATAGCCGTTGTTCTGTGATTAGTTATTGTCCGTCACGCTCGATGGCGCGCGCTGCACCTTGGTCACAATAAGTGACGTCATCAAGAGCATTGTGACGTCACAATATAATTAATTAATTAAAAGGCTAGATAATTGATAGATCTATATTGCCTGGTAATTTCACTGTTCTAGAATCAATATTTAAAAAGTTAGAAGGAAAGTCTTCGAATATATTGATCACACCTCGTACGTTCTGCGGACGGACATCATTCTTTTATCATATAGCTGCAGCACATTATTGCGTATTTAAGAGGAACGAGATCAGTTCAATAGTGAATTAATATGAACTAATGCACAGCATATTTTTAGCGGACCTACATTATTTGTAACATGCTTATATAGTACTGGATTCTTCTGATGATGCATAACTTTACAATAAATTGTTCGGTTACGAAGTTACGAACCTGGAGCCCGTTACCTAACCAATCCGTTTCTAAAAGGCGCTACCGAGCGCTTTCCTACGTCTATGCAACCTACAGAAGCGGTCCGTTGCACAAGAAAGCGCTCGATAGCGGTTTGATACGAAATATTGGGTACGAAGTAACGAAGGACGATACGAACCTGCTATCGTTTGTCAGTCCGAATGAACATTTGTCAGCCCGATCAAAATGAAAATACATGTATATCTGTCTGTGGATAATGCAAGTTTTTCAATTTGTTTAATTCTAGGTGTACTTAATTCAGGGGTAAGTAATTTAAAACTGCATAATTAGATATAAACACAAATAACAACTGATTTCAAATATGCCTAATTTGATATTTTACCTTTTTATACAGTATACCAGACAGTACTTTTGTTCAAGAGAAAAGGCTATTTTCATTTCAATTAATCATATTACGATTAAATATCAAACATCTTTAATCTGAATCACCTTTTCTTGTTAAATAAATCCTGTTGCAAATCGTCAAAATATAAAAGATATTCAGACGGAAAATCCCGGGTTTTATTGTATCCAATAACAACAACAACATGTAATTAGTTTTCGCGACCTTATTCCCGCGAATATTTGTTGACGATTTTTTAGGGATTTTTTATAACATCTCGGCGAGGAATTACGAAAATGCATTCGTTTAACTTTCTTTACAATAACCTACAACTACGATGTGGAATTTATCAGTCCGGTCCGGATACTTATTGTATTGCAAAGGGAAGTAACCCTTTGCAAAGGAAAGTAACCGGAACATGTCAACTTCAACTTCACTTCAAGTAACCGGAACATGTGTCGTTTTAATTAGATTTTCTTAAGATTGGTTGATATTTCGCACATATGAACGATTCTCGCTCGACTTACTTCGTTATCTCAGAGTAATCATGTGTCTCATAACAGTTTGTAGCATCGTTTATGCACTGAAAATGTTAAAATTTCCTTCCGAAGCGGGCAAAAAATGGCTGCCATTTTTGTTTCCTGAACTAGAGAAAAGAGTGTGTCCCATATAGAAGACGGGTTGCACAGAAACCATGGAAGACTGTTAAATATTGTATTTTCTTTTCCAGACAGGGGCTTACACTAGTTTTTGGAATATTTTTAAACATCATTAAAAAATTAAAGAAAATTTATGAGCTGCCGAATATCGCATTTTGAATTTTTTGTTATTCTATTGGCAGCCATTTTTCAGTATCTTTCTTTCAGTGCGGGATTTTAACACAAATTTCCAAATCCATTAGTGTCGAACTCTGACCAAATCACGTGACATATGTTATCGTAAAGCGGAACGACATCCGCAGGCTTAACGCCTGTGTATAGTCCGCTGGTTTCATAAACGTTATCCACACTCGCACTTTTCTTATCTGTAAGAAAATGGATTAAAAAACCAATCTACTCAATATCAGTCAATTCAAGCTGAGAACTGAAGCCAACATTTCATCACCTGACCTCTCAGACGCATAAATTTCACCAAGTCACCTCTCAGACGCTTACATTTCATCAAGTCATCTCTCATAAGCTAAAATCTCATTAAGTGACCTCTCAGACACTAAATTTTTCAATTGGCCTCGCAGACGCGTACAACACTTGACCTTTCAGACCCATACGCACATGTATTACGTGATCTCTCAGACGCTTTCAACTCTTCAAGGTGTCATCTATCAGACACTTATAGGTCATCACGTGACATCTCATGAAGACGCTTGTTAAAATACATTTCTTCACGTGATTGACTCATCATAGTTGAGTCGTTTTGCCTTAATTGGCAGAAATTACATATTATCTGGGGGCGGATTACAAGATTATAGACATCTCACCGTAAATTATCGTTCATTATCTGAACTAGTCGTCTGGATAGAAGCAATCGGTTATAATAGTATTTTCGGTTAGGATTGTAAACGATGTTGACCGTAAGTAAACGATGTTTACCGTATGTAGCTGATGTTTACCGTATGTAGACGATGTTTACCGTTTTGTTGATGATGTTTACCTGATGTAGATGATGTTTACCTTATGTAGACGATGTTTACCGTATGTAGATGAGTTTACCGTATTTAGACGATGTTTACCGTATGTAGACGATGTTTACCGCATGTAGACGATGTTTATAATAGTATTTTCGGTTATGATTGTAAACGATGTTCACCGTAACTAAACGATGTTTACCGTATGTAGCTGATGTTTACCGTATGTAGACGATGTTTACCGTATGTAGACGATGTATACCGTTGGTTGATGATGTTAACCTTATGCAGATGATGTTTACCTTATGTAGACGATGTTTACCGTATGTAGATGAGTTCACCTTATGTAGACGATGTTTACCGTATGTAGACGATGTTTACCGCATGTAAACGATGTTTACCGATGTGTACCGTATGTAGACGATGTTTACGGTAAGTAGACGATGTTTATCTCATGTAGATGATGTTTACCGCATGTAGACGATGTTTACCGTATGTATACGATGTTTACCGTATGTATAAGATGTTTACCGATGTGTACCGTATGTAGACGATGTTTACGGTAGGTAGACGATGTTTACCTCATTTAGATGGTGTTTACCGCATGTAGACGATGTTTACCGTATGTATACGATGTTTACCGTATGAATACGATGCTTACCATATGTAGACGATGTTTACCGTATGTAGACGATGTTTACCGTATGTAGACGGTGTTTACCGTATATAGACGGTGTTTACCGTATATAGTCGATGTTTACCGTATGTAGACGATGTTTACCGTATGTAGACGATGTTTACCGTATATAGACGATGTTTACCGTATATAGACGATGTTAACCGTATGTAGACGATGTTTACCGTATGTAGACGATGTTTACCGTATGTATGCGCTTACGAGGCGACCTGAATTATTAGATAAATCCGTACAATGGTATAACCCTATGCGAAAATCAGTTTTAATGTGAAACTGTTCAAGAACTGTGCAAAAAGATAATAGAAAGTGAAGACTGCGCTAGAACTGTAACTACATGTAATATGTTTTAAGAACATTATGTTCTGAAAATATTATAGAAAAAATAGAGGATATTTGTTGATACTATTTCGCCGGGTGATAACAGTAATTAAATTTTTCAAAATCTTATTTTCTATGATAATGAGTGAAATAAAAGTTGATCATTCACCAAAAATCAACAAATGTTCCGTTTATCATAATTATGCTTATAATTCTCCGACATGACAATACTCGTACATGTATAATGTTCTATTCTTAATCTGTTCCATTACCGGGAACAATCGCCTCGCGCTTATATTCTAAACTCATCTCAAAATAATTGTCTACAATATAATGTGATGCATTGCCCCATCAAACGACTTATTTTTCTCATGACAAAATTTACCCCTGGGATACGGAAAAGTCCGTTCAAAACGTCTCCATTATCGTACTAGTACGGCATCTAATTACCTTTATCCGTCTCTGTCAGAATAAATGCCGTTTCTTGATTACATTCGGTGAATAATGTAGCAATAAATACCTACTAAGTATTCTCTTTTGGTTTGGCCAGCGTTCTCTTCTTTATAGGTCAAGGTCATACAACCTGTTCTGATGATATTAGAATTAAAATATCACCGATTGTTTATGTGCCTTATCATGAACTTCTAGCTACGTGGATTGTCTAACCCTTTCAATATAATTGTAAAATATAACGTCAATGCTTAACTAACATGCCCTAAATGTTCAGACAATATGTTGTGTACACATAAAATAAAGCGTAGCTCTCGCATTATCCTAACTGGTCAGTAACATAATTAACAAAATGGCGGCTTATTATCTACACGTGTTAAACTCTACATACATTACTCACATACCATTAAACATCCTGGCAATGACAGTCACAACCAAATTAGCGAGGAATTCATTGCCATTCTTTGTTTCCGCATTCAGAAACACGTGGTCTTTGACCGGAAGCTGAAGTCGACATTCAGATATCGACTAATTTCTCGATCTCGTGAAAACGAGAAAAAAACGAGAGGAAATTCCTATATCCTTAAAGAGAAAATTACCAACATCTTTGTGACTGACGTTTTATCACGATTAACAACGGAATGGTTCATTTAACAGCTTAATAGTTTCTTCACTAAATCCGAGAACGGAAACTGACGGAGCGAATAAATGTCCGAGTAATCTGGTCCAAGGTTTGATGAAGTGGTCATTGTCATTTGAGCCGTATTTGCGTACTTTGTTTTAAGCTATGGTAGTCTTTCAACACTAATTTATATATAATATTAATTGTTAAGGGGGACAACTCGTGTTGGCAACTGACGGAGCGGGTTAAAACCGTTTGATGAAGTGGTCGTTGTCATTGTCATTTGCAAACTTGGCGTCAAGCGATGACAAGTAACTCACCACGAATGTAAACAGTAATTGTCAAGGGGGACAACTCATACAGACAATATTGGTTGACTGTTTGTTGCTGTTATGATTAATGTAAAGGAAATACAAGTCAAATAATTTTCTGTGGCCAGATAATTTATCTACCATTATCGAATGTATTACGGTTAAATATAACCTAACCGAATCTACTTAAAACCTTTATACATGCAACAGTTTATGTACAGTGGTACACGGTAGTTACTGCGTTTCCGCGCACGGCATGCGTACAGTAGATAAAAGCTAGACTGGAACCTACTAGCGTTAAAACGCTACATGAAATTTGAAGTCGAAAGCCAATCAGGAATTGGTGCTCAACCACTAGGCTATCAAAGAGCCCTGATATCCCGTCATCGAAGTGGACGATCAACCACTAGGCTATCAAAGAGCCCTGACATCCCGTCATCGAAGTGGACGATCAACCACTAGGCTATCAAAGAGCCCTGACATCCCGTCATCGAAGTGGACGATCAACCACTAGGCTATCAAAGAGCCCTGACATCCCGTCATCGAAGTGGACGATCAACCACTAGGAGCCCTGACATCCCGTCATCGAAGTGGACGATCAACCACTAGGCTATCAAAGAGCCCTGACATCCCGTCATCGAAGTGGACGATCAACCACTAGGCTATCAAAAAGCCCTGACATCCCGTCTGTGACATCCCGTCATCGAAGCGGACGATCAACCACTAGGCTATCGAGAAACTCAGGACCTTACGCACTCGAAGCGGACGCTCAACTACTAAGCTATCGAGTAACTCGGGACCTTACGCACTACAAGCGGACCCTCAACCACTAGGCTATTGAGTAACCCGAGACCTCCCCGCACTCGAAGCGGACCCTCAACCACTAGGCTATAGAGTAACCCGGGACCTCCCCGCACTCGAAGCGGACGCTGAACCGATAGGTTATAGAGTAACCCGGGACCTCCCCGCACTCGAAGCGGACGATCAACCGCTAGGCTATCTAGTAACACGGGACCTTCCCGCACTCGAAGCGGACGATCAATCACTAGGCTATCGAGTAACCCAGGACATCCCCGCACTCGAAGCGGACCCTCAACCACTAGGTTATCGAGTAACCCGGGACCTTACACACTCGAAGCGGACCCTCTACCACTAGGCTATCGAGTAACTCGGGACCTTACGCACTCGAAGCGGACGATCAACCACTAGGCTATCGAGTAACTCGGGACCTTACGCACTCGAAGCGGACCCTCAACCACTAGGCTATCGAGGTATTTCTTACAGAAATGTCCTGTATTCTATCAAAGTGTTAGATATCATCTTATTGTTACCCTTGTTTTATGACGCGTTTATGACTTTTATGTAGCTTGCGTTCGTGTTTCTCAAAAACTAATTTCAAGTCACGTGACGAGTTGTAAATTACATTATTGACCAGAAGCAACACCAGATGGCGTGGTGGTCATTTGTTAGAACCTATAAACGACTGAGAAAACACGGAGATGAATGAGTTCAACATGAGCAACATTAAAGTAACACAATTACTGTTGTTGCTTATTTACCCCTGACAAATATGATTCTATTGTATATGGTATTTGTTAGTCCAATTGGAAAAAGTCTTATCTAATTAACAAGATAGAAGACATACGTTTCTATCGTAAACTGGTGCGAGAATAATCGATGCTGTTAACGGATAACAAAAACAGTTAATTAAATACTTTCGCGAGGGATTAATTCTCGCTTTTTTCTGCGAATTCGTTAAGTTAGATGAAAAGTTTTTCTCAAATGCCCAAGTGCCCCTGTCGAGATTAGAACCGAAGCGTAGCACTCAGACCCAATCGGGACACCTCGGACAATCTCTACGAATCATCTCTCGGGTGTAAATAGAACGTCGCCATTTTTCAACGTCTTTCGCCATGAGGTCATCATGACATATTTAAACAGTGCTTTAATGGAATACACGCCCATCAAGCAAGCGCTGCGTAGCTGCGTGTTATGCTCAAGGAGTGTAGCGAAATTGTATTGTTTAATCAATAAAACATCTTTTAATATTTCCGCTGCTGATAAGTTACGGTCTATTTTCTTCGGCCCATTTTCTTCTGCGTAGGATTTAAGAAAGAAAGCTGCTGGATTCATACACTTGATACATCCGAGGTATTTTATCCCGTAAAAATGCCGTATGGACCGTTCCGATTGTGTGTCGGCCGTAAGTATGTTGTACATTGGGTACTGTTTTATCAAAGCACTTACGACATTCTAAACTTATAAGTTGGCATGTAAATCGATACAATTATCGTGTATATTGGTGGAATATATGGTTTGTATGAGTTCGATAACTGACGTATAATTCATACATGTATCTAACAACCTTTTATTACTTGGGGGATTCCCCCCCCAAGTATTGTTACATACCAACTTTAGAAATCACTACGATTTTACCCATGTAATTTTTCCACGACCAATTCATCCGAGCAAAAAACGAGTTCCAGCCGATCTAAACCAAAATCATAATTTTCAATCATTGTTAAGAACATCAATTGAATTATGTTTTATTTCTTTGTATTTCGAGAAAATAATTTAATAGCTACTTTTTTCTGATTAAATGTATTTAAATCCGAATAAGTTAAATTTAAGTTAATTTTAATAGTAAATTAAACGTAATATTTCATACTGTGTGTATTTCGAGAAATTTTGGGATGTTTCTTCTGTGAGTTAATATTTTTGTGCAAATAAATTCCTACGCGCCGTAAAATGACTAACGGTGTTTGAGGGTTGATAAAAATTTCGCTGTTACAGTACCTGGTTAAGCAGACGAAATTTACACAGTTTAGTTTCATAACGCTAATATTACAGTTTAGCGACAAACTCCTGTTATAATGTATTTATTTTTCACTATTTACAATATTTTGCATTGATAAATAGTATTGATCGACGTTTCATCCATTAAATTTACCCCAGATCTTCGGCTAAATATTTTGCGTCTATCGTTAGAACAACCATTTTCCAAGCGGTGTTGTTTACACATTTCGCGCTGAGATTCGAGACCATAGTGTTTCGTCCCCTTTATGAAACGTTCGCGCTATTCGTACCCTATCCGGTTCTTTTGTAGCTAGAGTTATGGAATTGTGACATAGTGTAGTTTTAGTTGTTATTTTTTCATTTTTTGCGACAATTCATCCCCTATCCAATTACTTATATGTTTGTTTACTGCCGTCAAACATTAATTTATGGAGATGCATGATATAACCATTTACTGTTATTTTAGTCTTTTTAATACTTTTTCTCAGTTAAAACTAGGTATTTCACCCCCGTTATAGTTAAAACTAGTTCATTGAGTTTTTAATGGGCGGATTGCCTAATTGGGATCGTTAGATGAAATTTAAATGAGTCAGCTGTCATCGATATTTCTGATAAGTATTCACAATGTTCACACTTTTTATTCCAATACCATTTAAGGTAATTTTAATGGATTACCAAGATTTGCGTTATCCCCCAAGTAACAATAATTCAGTACTTTGATTACGATTTACATTCTACTCATATAATCTCATCTCAATTAATTGCATGTATCAATATCAATAGGAGGCTGAATGAACAAACTGGCATCACAATACAGAAACAGTGTTTAAAACAATTACTAGTATCCAGTTTTTACAGTGACATTTCACGGGCTTGAACTTTCATACTCTGATTTAAGCAAAGTCTCCATTTGAACTGAGTAGGTTTCTACTTGAGATTCTTCAGTGTAACTTCAGATTCTAACTGTTTATTAACAAGATTAAATTTTAAATCACACATGGTGCCTCGGAGAATCTTAATCAAAATCAACGTGGCAATACCACGTGACTTTGACATTACTAAAGCTACAACTCCAAGACGAATTTGTCACCAACGGTAAACAAGAATAGCCGTATTTTATTTCTATACCGATTTCTATGAAACGTACGCCACTCCTATCAGGGAAAATATGTAAGCTGTCAGGATTCATATTTGCTTTGCCGTTTTGTCTAGCAACATGAGAACACATATGCTTAAAACGGGTGTCAGACACTTCAAAGGTTTCACAGGGTGTTGAAAAAAAAAACTACCAAGCTACTGAAAATATCCCTTTTTTCGTAGAAAGCATACAATTTTCCCTCAGCCTGTGGATTATTTATTCGAAATCGATGAAGAAATAAAATACTTACGGCTATTTTTGTTTTCGAAGCGAAGCAAGCTGTGTCTTAGATTTGTAGCCCAAATTCATTTGGTAAAGCTACACAGAAAATTGGGCATCAGCTGTTGTATGATTAATGAACAGTAAACAGTTATCAAGAGCATAAACTAGAGGTTATATTACGCGAACATTTATGTTCGATACGTTTGTGAAATGCAGAAAGCACATTTAACCTCGCGAAAAACTTCGGGAGAACAAATTCGCGACATGTTGACCGGGAAATATGTATTATGGGTTAACAGTAAATAAGCCACTGAGAGGCCCATTTAGAGCTACGACCTCTCTAGAACATTCACCTTAATCAACAATATCTGAAAAAAACCTCTTTGGCAGCCATCTCTTACAAGCAGACCTCTTTGGCGACCATCTCTTATGACCAGACCACTTTGAAAACAATCTCTTACGAGCAGCCCCCTTTGAAAACAATCTTTTAAAAACCTTCTTTTAAAACAATCTCTTAAGAACAGCCCACCTTTGAAAAACAATCTCTTAAGCCAGTCTTCTTTGAGAACAGCCTTTTTTGGCAACAATCTCGTAAGAATAGCCTTCCTTGAAAATAATCACCTTAGAACAGTGTTTTTTTGGCAACAATCCCGTAAGAATAGCCTTCTTTGAAAATAATCACCTTCGAACAGCGTTTTTTGGCAACAATCTCGTAAGAATAACCTTCTTTGAAAATAATCACCTTAGAACAGTGTTGGCAACAATCTCGTAAGAATAGCCCCCCCCCCCTTGGGTAATACCCACTTTAGCAACAATCTCTCCGAAGTACGTCAATTCTGGCCAACAACCTCTTATTGACAAAATTTGCCTTTGACATGCTAGTAGTAAATAAATCTATAGCCGAAATGTGTGTCTCCCAAAGGGAGGTGTTTTCCAGAGGTTATATTGTTTATAGCACTGCTCCTCCTAGAACTATAAATTATATTTGCGGAAATTAAATTTCGCGGAATATGATAACAGTCATGGTTATTTGGTGGTTCGTTGATTAGTAGATTTCCAATAATGAAAGAAAAGCTCTTGTTACGTCCGAGAAAGTCAACGAAAATTAATCCACCGCGATTACAACATTGTTCTCCACATGTGGAGCAATTGTCCGTTAATTAGCCCGTTCCTTCATAGCGAAGCGTTGTACTGAATATTATGTTACTCGAGTCAGTTTGATAAATCTCTAAGAATGCTCATCACGTGTTATGCTTCGTACTTTCTGATGTTTCTGCGTAGATTTTGCACATTAACAGTCCTACACCACTAACTGTTCTCTGAATCGTCTCCAATGCGTCCAATCCACATGCGCGGAATTGGTATGGGTAAATACTGAACATGAATACACTCAACATAGGTCAGTCCATATGCCCATGTCCCAGCATTGATACAAACACGATATTTTGTATAGTATTTAACCCCACACGTATTCATGACCAGTCTTTGTTAATATTGTTAATATTGACTGTTACTGACCAGTAATTGTTGATTAGGACACGTCTGACCACTGGCTATGTGTCATTGAATTTCACAGTCAATGGACTCAAATAACATCGCCATCATATCGTAGAACACCAGTAGCGGTGTTTCATCAAATAAGGAGATTATTGTAACATTAGGACAATACTCTCCTAAGTACCAGACAAATAAATTGTTAGGATGTTTGCCAAATAACGCGTCAGCTGCATGCACGTAAATGTACATTATCGTATCGCGTTATACACTAGCCTAAGAAATTATATCACAAAAAACAGACTAGTCTCGCTGATCTGTCTATGTTTTGGATTAATGAATTTGTTAAAAATGTCAAATTTCTAACATGATTTGTTCAGGTTATATTAAACCTTTCCTGTACAGTTTCTTAGGGTGGACACGTAGTCCAGTTTAAGAGCAACTGATTGCTGATCCGAAGGTTGTGGGTTCGATCCCGCCTCAAGTCGGATTAAAACAGATTAAATACTTTTCAGTGTTTCCCATCAAACATAACTAAAATTTCTAACAGTCTTTCAAACGAGACTTTAGAAACAAAAGTCACGTGTAAAATGCATCAGACACGTAAAAGAACCAGGAATGTTTCTGGAACTGGTGCATCTTCTGTTTCATGCACTATCTCCCAATAACAAAAAATAAAGTGACTAACCTCTTCTGGCGAGGATAAATAAAAGCATATACATCGAAATCAGTTTCTTAACAAATGAGTTACTTTACACATGCACGCGAGTTTGACTATGGTGTTATACATGCAACAAGACAGACCCGTGTTATACGAAAGTACACTGTTCATAAAAAAGTGTTGGTTGCCATTAGTAACTAGAGAACAATTTGCTAGCTTCAACCAAAATTAGCTACATTCAACCAAACTTCTTATTACCAAGGTTACTGTAATAGACATTAAACAGTTGTAACTTAACAACACGTATAATTTCCCTAGAAACCACGAGGAACAACAATAGCGACATTAACTCTCTAGTTTAGGAGATAAAGATCACAATTAGCGCATTTTCGGAACTCTTCGGTTGATATCTTCATCGTTATGTTAGAAGATTTTTAACTCTTGGGAACGCGGATTTTCTTGCCTAGTTACACATGTTTTATTTGAGCAAAACACTGAGCACCAACAAATGTAATATACTATAATAATTATGAGCATATACTTAACCTTAACATCAAATGTGTTTATACTCCATAATTTTATATATCGTTTACAATAATACAAATGTAAAATCATTTTTCTGAAAGTTCCATAAGTCAATCTTACTGCATATTCAAAGAAAGAGTGTGCCTAAAATGTATGAAAGACAAAAGTGAAGTTCCGCTAATAAGACCAGTCAAAATGTGGTCTTATTAGCGAATCGGTCTTAATAGCGGACCTTTTTTGTTCTAAATTTAATACTTTGGGGCCACAACATTGCAAAAATCTGCATGATTTTGAAATAATTGAAGTGGTCCTATTAGCGGAACTTCACTGTACTACTTTTGCAAGGGGACCTGTCCTTAGACTATAAATCATGCATTTATTGTATTTCGTTTTCAATGGTACTCAACTTAAGTGCTCAAAATGCATTATTCTGCAGATAGGTTTCCAATTGTTTGCTTAACCGTTTAGGCTTAATAGGGCTTAAATGTCACATTTGGAGATGGCACCAGAGTCTAGTAGGTCTGTGATGCTGATGACAGTAGCTCTGGACAATAACCTAATGAGGCGTTTTACCCACTAAAGTTCTGAGTTATTTATTTGGGCCAGTAACACGAACTGGAAACTGTCAATTTTCAATTATGTTATAGAAAGAGAACGCAGACGCGAGGTTGTCTTATTTTGTCGAGGGCGTAGCCCGAGACAAAATAAACAACCAAGCGTTAAGCGTTTTCTTTCTGACTTATATCATTGGCTGTCACTTTGTAAATATAAGGCGTGTCCAAATATTTATAATGCTGACCGATTAACATGTCCAATGAAAATCAATAGCACGGTGTTGTGATTTTAAAGTTGTGGACTCCAGTACAACTCGACCACGAAAATCGATAGAGGTCACGTTGACCGAAGTAAAGGACAATGAAGTTGTATGTATACAGTGCAGGATAATATTATCCTGCACTGTAGTAATTGCACTCATTCCTTTGAAAATTAAGACACACCCCATCAATTATCATCGGATTTAGCCACACCGCCTATGTTAACATCAATGTAAATTGCCGTAGCCATGATATAAATACAGGTTACAAAGCACTGAAGACCTGCAGTGTCATTTGCCAGGAAAAGAACTACATCAGCCCAACATTGCCTGTTTCGTCCCCAACATTGCCTATATCGTCCCCAACATTGCCTATATCGTCCCCAACATTGCCTATATCGTCACCAACATTGCCTATATCGGCCCTAACATTGCCTGTATCGGCCCCAACATTGCCTGTATCGGCCCCAACATTGCCTGTATCGGCCATAACATTGCCTTTATCGGTCCTAACATTGCCTGTTTCGGCCCTAACATTGCCTATATCGTCCCCAACATTGCCTGTTTCGGCCCTAACATTGCCTATATCGTCCCCAACATTGCCTGTATCGGCAATAACATTGCCTGTATCGACCCCAACATTGCCTGTATCGGCCATAACATTGCCTGTATCGACCCCAACATTGCCTGTTTCGGCCCTAACATTGCCTATTATTGACCCCAACATTGCCTATATCAACCCCAGCATTGCCTATATCGGCCCCAACATTGCCTGTGCTGTTTTTAAAGATGTCAACCAGTAACTTGCATGTAGCGGATACATTTTTGTATTTTAGACAAGTCAGAAATGTGTGGCGATTTTGAAAGATTTTAGACTATTGTTTCGAGTATTTGTTGATCACCCCTCGTAAATAACCAAATACATTAGAACAACTAGTTGACAAACGTTTAGAAAGCTTACCTCAATATAATATTCATTGTGCATGTCATGGTATAGTGAATCATCCATTATTCTGAGAAAAGTACCATCATATCCGAACACCACGTGTTCCATCATTTACTAGAATATATTCTTCCATGAGAAACACTTACAATTCAACTTAACAACAACGAATTTTTTGCAAAAAAGTTCCGTACAACATTATGTATTTCCAGATTCTTCACTAAAAACAATGAATTCCAACTAGAATAAAGCTTTCTATACATGTATATATTTGAGAAGCAAAAAAAACGATGAAATATTTTTAAAATATTTGCCTTAAAATCCTTCTGAACCCCTCAACATGTACGTGCAAGCTATTCATGTATCTATATGTAAAGCAACAAAACTCCCAAAACACGACGAAATG
This sequence comes from Spisula solida, assembly GCA_947247005.1. Classification (NCBI taxonomy): domain Eukaryota; kingdom Metazoa; phylum Mollusca; class Bivalvia; order Venerida; family Mactridae; genus Spisula; species Spisula solida. The sequence goes on along the minus strand of OX365962.1, from coordinate 18,923,285 downwards.
TTTGCAAAATATTTGCCATAAAATTCATCTGAATTTCTCATTATGTATGTGATAGCCTAGTGTCTGGTTTTATCTCAACATTATCAATACCAATGATTGTAAATTAAATCTAGATGTTGTGTATAAGACAAATACGGTTTGATGTGATGTAGGAGGGGGGGGGGGGGTAAATAGAATACGATACAAACATACTGATCTCTCTCAAAGTTTGTAGAATGTAATATATTTCTGTCTTCGTTCGGCTCTCTCGATTCTCTGATATTGGTTTAATACCGAGCATTATACTGAAACAATGCGTCGTGTAACGATGGACGATGACGATATTAAATGTATCAATAACTGTCATTCGTATTTATATTGGAGTTGACCGGATATTTGAAGAACGGTGTAGGTTATTTCGTCAAGGTCAAGGTCAGGATGGATTCAGTCTGATGGTTTGTGTTATTGTCTGCGTTACATTTGGCCTTTTCGACTGCGCTGTTTCGTTGAGCAGGTTATAGTCTGATTCCCGTCCCAAATGTTTTACTAGTAGTGATGTAGAAGTAATGTAATATTGGGGACGGGAACCAGACTGTAACCTGTTCAACGAAACAGCCCAGTCGAAAAGGCCAATGCTATAGGTAAACGTTTTAAAATTGGGGTGGCATGCCTATTCATGGTAACCCATCTTTGTCACTAAATAAACATATTCCAGATCAGTCGGTATGAGAGTCCCAAGATGCCCGTTTGACTCAACATAATGTATGTCCTTTTAACGGACATATCACAGTCGCATATGTTCGTCTATATTCCCAATAACGGAATAATTTATCATTGTTTTTGTATTACACAATGTTATAAAGAAATAATTGACGTAATGAGATTCACTATAAATCTCAAATAGGAACCAGTCTGGGAATGTAGACGATTGTCTGAGAGGAATAATTGTGAAAGGAAAAAAACAAGATTATATATAAGCTAGCTAATGAAATATCAGGCGTTCAACCGTGATTAGTGCAGTAATCAATAATATTTCACTGACTGCTGACGGAGATTGACGGAAATTGACGAAGTTATTTTGTCAATGTAACTTCACGGACATTTGCGAATATTGCCGATGCGAGTTTATCAATAATAAATTCCATTTTTTACGTAGATTGTCGGACATTGCCGACTTTAGTTAACCAAACATACGTCACTGCTGACGGTGTTTTACGGATATTTTCGATGTTTGTTAGCGAATAATAACTTCACTGTGGGCGGATATTGACGGAAATTGCCGAAATAACAGTGAAGTGTATCTCTTTAACGTACTAACCTCTCTTAAGCACGGTCGTAATCCCGAAATACCACCTCTCACTCCCGTCAGAGAATTGTTATGTTTTCATGTTAACAACCGATGTAACGCTCGAACGGAATGGCGTAAAACAGACACCATACATTATACCAGTTGTTTAACAGTTACAATAACTTTATATATATTATGTTACATCGATTTCTTCTTGTTGCTTCCTTGTTTCTATTTCCTCGTTGGCATTACACTATGGCAGGTTTCGTGACAAATGTCTTTTCACAAGAATTAATGCTAAGTTCTGGGATAACATTATCTTTACCAATCAGCCTAATATAACCCCTCCTGTGTTCTAGGTTTTCTGTCAGTCTGGGAATATAATATTATATATCATTCCTAACAATACTGAGGAAATGCTTTATTTACGAAAATGTGTCCCACAATCTAGGCCGAAGTATACTCACTTTATTGAAAACGTACCGTTACGGTACAACAATATTTGTTTTCTTTCGCGAGCTGTACAGTCACGTCTTGATATAACGACGTTGTTTCTTTCGGAGCAAAATGTCGCTGTAATAAATTTGCCAGTATACCGAATTCATACAAAGAGCTAACAAACATTTGTCTCCATAACATGATGTCACTTTATGAAATTGTTGGTAGATTTCTATATATCGGATGTCGTTATATCGAGACCTGACTTTATCTTGTTTATTGTTGATTGTTCGAGCTTGTTATATACAGTCGTGAGTGCATAGACCTTCTGGTTGTCCGTGTCAGATTATTCAATGACCTCCGACTAAGAAGGACCATAAAGCGTAATATTGTATACCTATTATGTAACAAGGATTCTGATTGGCTTAGACGGCCTGCACGAGAGGTATATACATTTTAATATACACCTTCCGAAACCGAGGCTGTGGTGGCTATAACTTTTCTATGACGGGACGTCATTTTCTGCGACATAACGTTCCAAACAACGTTACGCTCTAACCTAGCCATTAACGATAAATGTCGTTATAAATACGTGAACGCTCTTTCATACATATAAATAAGAAGAGCACTGTTAGCTAGAACATAAATGAAGAGTCGTATTTTGTTTCTATTACGTACACTTTCCTGAAGAGAGACTGAAGTTATTATAATTTAAACAGAGCCAATAGGTTTTATTTCCTTGATTTATGGCATGGCATGCAATATAACAGTTGTCGACTTATGTTTCGATGAATATGATGTTTTGTTGGCCTTCAAATAGTGATATTGCCCTCTAACTTCGTCATCGAATTTACGAACATCGATTTTACACCAAAGTATGCAATAGCGTTCCAAATATAGATGTGCACAATCATCACGAAAGGCTACAAATCCAAGACATTGCGCTGTGTCACCTAGGATGTGTCTACAGCCTGCAGTACATACTTACGATTTCTTCAAAACTTTCCGCTCAACAACATCCGCATGACTATGGGGCCAATTATTCTATATCTTATTATAACCACATAAACATTTATGCAATCAACAAGGGGCGCATAGATACGGGCTCCGTAGACGCATATCATACTAGTGACGTAGCCAGGCTTATATTAGTGTTACGCACACAAGACATGAAGTTTGTGGTTATGGTTCGGGATCATCATGATTGCGGCAAATTTAGACTTTAATGTCATGTTGGCCATATTTTTATTTCATTTTTCAAATAAATGTTACGACCGTGCGTACGTCCGTATCGCTTGCTACGTCCCTGGCACGAACAATTAAATGTAAATCATTTATGTTTGCAATATCCGATGTAGCCAATGAAGGTCAGATAACTGCGGTGTCACTATTTTGAACAAGTCAGTTGTCCTGTATTTATTATCTCCCTTGGTCAGAGAGTATGGCGAGTTATTTATTTCACAAAACAACAACAAAGACAGTACTCTGTTGTCCGCCGATGATACCACTAGCACTTGTTTACAACTAAAAGAAAAACCTTAAATTCATTTTCGATTTCCATTGTTTTCATTCTTGTACATATTCACTTTTAATGCATAATTATACATACTTTAAATCTACACTGATTACAAGCAGTCAGTCGACCGTACATCGTTTATATCGTGCATGTATGTTTATTGTTAAGGCTAGAGTTAACTCTTAAGAGCTATCTTTTTTATATTTTCAGCGGCAGGTTCAGCACAATAGTTTTAATTACGAATGCTTTGCCAATGTAATCTCAAAACTGATTAAATATTTAAAACAACGGTTCAGATTGGGTATATTTTATTTCAAATTTTGCATCTGTTTTCACCATCTTGGTCGCTTATAAATATTTTTAAAGGTTTCTTATCTTTAAATCTAGCTATGCCGTCATTACCATAACTATTTGAGAAAAACAAATTACAAAATACGTGCATCGGCCGGGAATCGAACCCGGGCCGCCCGCGTGGCAGGCGAGCATTCTACCACTGAACCACCGATGCTTACATAAATTCCTATCTGTTTGTGTGTAGATGTGTGAACTTAAAAAATCAACCACGCGTGAATGATGGATGGTTGGACTAAATGTTGTCTAACTTAAATTTGATTGATGAATTGAAACTTTGAATTATCTCGCGTTTAAATCTCTCTGAAACACAGGCGTTTTCGAGCAAGCTAAAATCCAACCAGTTAGATTTCAAGTTAATGAATATAGTTCATATACTGTAGTCATTATTTTGTTAGGATGTTGAATTTTCGTTGATATCGTTGTTAAACGCGACCATGAAATCTAATCCCCACGATTATTCGAACTCCCAAAAAAATTGTGAGTTTTCTTATCAATACCAAAAGCGTATAGGCCTGAATGAATGAATCATATGTGTTTGTTCATACAAACCCATGGAAATGATTTTAACAAGAAAAAATCTCGATTTTAATGCAAAAATGAATACATTGCGAAATATCAGAAATTTTGGTCATTTCTTGAAAAGTGATGTTGCAAAAGGGCCGATGACCCCTTAAATAGTACCGCGACATACCTTTTATATTATACATATTGCTTCAGTATATATTAAACTATAATTGTGCCTATTTTTGGTATCATTTAAAAAAAATAATAACCCTATCAAACGTCCGCTGATACACAAAATAATCCATCATGAAACAGTCGATGTAGGATAAGGATATCTCACCCTCAGGGTCGGAATTTTAACCAGGAACTTGGCAAGCCTCGCCCCTGGTTAAAATCCGACCCCTCAGCGGTAGTGTTTAAGAATGAAATCAACGAAAATTCAACTCCCTCGAAAAATAAAGATTTTATAGAATGAAAAGGTATGATGAATATGTTTACCTTTCAAATTTCTTATAAAGCTCACTTACTTGCCAGATTATGGTGCCCAAAGATGCACATAACGCTAAGATCCATAGCACCCTTAATACGATAAGTGGCGAATGTTTGGTTCTACCCACACCGTGTATGGTGGCGTAGTCCATATAGTCCGAGAACACTTGTTTTACCATTGTCGTTTTGATATAATGTACCACACATATGACTTAATATCGATACTTGTCTTCCAAGTTTGAACAAATCGCAGGATAAAAAAAACGTAGACCAGTGTGACTAACTGACACTGTGCATTCCGCTGGCCAGAGGTTTTTTTTAACTTTTTGTTACATTTTTCAGAAAAAAGTCCACAGGAGGAGGAAAAAAATAAAAACTCCCAAAATATAGCTTCCACAAGCTGTTGGTCGTAGAATAGTCAATGACGGTCCGATTTAAGTAATCAACACTCAACAACGGTGTCAGTTTACAAGAAAACAGCCAATTTATCTAAAGACTAGTACACTGCAGTGAAACACTTATATAATAAAACTTATTATTAACAACATAATTAAATAACAATACAAGGCTGGCCCATTTATCATCAAAACATTATATGCAATATTATTTTCCAGTTTTTCAAAAAAAAAATTTGAAAATGCCAAAACATTGGGCAGGAGGGTCCGAGTAACGAAAAATAAAAGAACTCTGGTCTTAGTATATAATGTATGCATTCATTAAACACGTTAAACATTTGAAATGACGATGTTATATATCGAAAATAGAGAGAAACCACCAAACACGAATAACATTTAATGTATATTCATTAGACTACAACGTTTCGCCCAGAAGGCTTCTTCAGGTAATGATTATAATATACAAAAACAATGATGACGTAGCGTCATGCATAATAACGCGGTGGCGCCAAAAGACGTTACATAGTAAATGCAGCACAAAATACATATGAATACATATGAACAACGTTTCATATATTGGATTGTAAAGAACAACAATAACAATTTTTTTTTAAATGACGATGTTAGGAATATCTCGAAATCTTGATACGCGCTACTAAGTTTTCAATATAGATATTTAATAAATATTGCGATTGATCAAACTTCAGTTTTGAAGATAAATAATTTGTTAATTGACCATTAGGTGTGAGAAATAAAATATTTATAGTTTTAGCTGCCACGACCGACCGAGTAAACAGTCGTGATTCGAAACATAACTTATTAATGATTTGAAAATATACTTGACTGTGTTAATTGATTTCGGTGACTTTCCTATTTTAATTTATTATCTGTCAGTGATTAAATGTAAGTACAAGTACTTTAAAGTACTTTGGATGTAATTGTACTTTTATTGGCGAAGCTAAATATAAAGCCTTATTACACTGATGACCGACATGAGTGTATTGTTAAGACTTTGTATAATCTTAAGAGCGTTTAGAAAGTTATCCTTACATTCCAATGAACGCAAAGAAGAAGAAGATTGGCGGCTATGACGCTTGGTTGTCTAAAATATTTATTCTTGGGTAATTTAAACGTCCTCAACAGAATAAGACAACCTCGCGTTTGCGTTCTCTATCTATAGCTTGGTCGGAACACAAAACCAATACCATATATACCCACATATAAGACGACGTGGATTATAAGACCAGACTCAGACTAAAGACCGGAAAATGGTTTGCTGGATATTACACTTGTATGAGACAGGTCGTCTTATCGGCGGGTATGTACGGTAAACTATTCCAGTGGCTGGTGGGTGGAACAACTGGCAAGCCTGGTCAACTTGCAGTCAGTCATGTGGTGTGGGTCTCCAATGTCGAGATCGTTACTGTTCTAGTCCAGTACCAGAGTATGGTGGTAATCATTGCTTTGGAGACGCTTTTGAGAACCGAATATGTATGAACCCGGCAGGCGTCGGTATGTACCTGTTTTGTTATAACCCGTTTAATCAGGTCTATCACTTGTATACAAATGTTGCAATATCATGTTTCATTTTTAAAAAAATCCACAACACCCCCCCCTTCCCTTCCCGCCAATTTGGTACAGACGCCAGGTTCTTATAGCAGTTGCAACTCATAAATACATTCAAATAAACATTCTCGATCAATAGTTTTCGGGACTTGGTTTTATCACCATTCAGAGCTTGATTACTATGAACGTTGCACATATATTACACCCGGAATAGTTGTTTCCTATGTGTTCTGAAGGAACATTTATTTACATTTAAGGATGCTATATAAGGTCGGTTTAGTGCGCATGCGCCAATTGTCGTAGTTTATTACGTGTTTTATAAACGTATTTCTGTGTCACAATTATCTAAATTAAATCACATTGAACAGATTCGAATTATTATGCAAATAAAGTAGAAAATACTATTTGAAATCACGTTTTACATTATAAAATAGGTGGGTGGGGTAAAAAATAAAAAAATATTGCTATTTATGTCAAATGGCTTTTTGGAGAGTCAGGTTAATTTGGTAATGTTTGATTACTGTGTTTATTTGTCACGCAACTTCTGCCCAGTTAACTGAATTGACGAAAGCATGTCTTTAGACAAATTCACCCAAACATGTGTAACAAAAAAGACAAGGTTAGTATTAAGCTACGTAGGAATCGGTTTGGATGCATTGATTGACAGGTCATTAAGAAGCCCCGCCCCTTTCCCCACGCGTCGTAGCGTCACTTTCGATGACGTCATTTGCCCCGCCCCCTTTTTGGAAGTGTCCTAGCGCGTCACGATGACGCAATCGGAACCTCACCCCAGCTATTTCGACGAGTCATACTAATCAAAGAGTTCATCGACCTTAGAAATGTTGTCTCTATGACGTAACGCAAACTTAACGCGGTCATCAAGAATTAACCTCATGACAAGATTCTCGATCTATAGTTCTTATACTTATATAATTGACCCATAATGAAAAAAATGAATGTTAGAGGAAACAAGTTATTTATAATGACAATCCGGTATGTACATTAACTCTCCTCTAATCTAATTAGAGCGGCATGCGCTTGGTATTTTCTACCAGACACGCGTAGATCTCACTCGTAATACAGGCTTTAAATTTCCAGGTCCCGATCTCCTGAAGCATCCCAAGTAAAATTCTCAGCTCAAATTGAGATTTTGCTCAAATTTGAGTCTGATTTTGAAATCAATCTTAAGTTCGCTCTCGTGAAATGTTCCTGTAATTAACTCAGAATAATGTTTCTGTTTTTGTGATGCCAAATTCAAGTTCAGCCTGCCATGGAAATCAATCCAAAGACACATGATAATATTGGAGATGAGATTTAGCTCAAATTGAGATGTTTCGGGAGATATGGGCCACATAAATAATTATGTACGTTGTTCCCATAGCGTTTTTGACCAGCGAAGTAACTAATATATTCGTTTATGTATTAAGCTGTAATCGTCCGCGAGTTATTTTATGTTTTGTCAATCGAGCGTTTCTCTTAAAATAAAATCCTTGTCGTTCGTATAAATTAAATACAGCCTACATAGAAAAGAAGCTGACAAATATAGATTCATAGAGTAGGATTATTCAAATCATCGACCAAAAAGCAAATAATTTTCCCCATCAATAGCGTGGCGTATATTTTATAGAAATCGATGAAGAAATAAAACATGACTTACACGTTACGGGTTGTACGGTGTGAACATGACTTACGTTCAACGGGCTGTACGGTGTGAACATGACTAACACGTAACGGGTGGTACGGTGTGAACATGACTTACACGTAACGGGTGGTACGGTGTGAACATGACTTACACGTAACGGGTGGTACGGTGTGAACATGACTTACACGTAACGGGTGGTACGGTGTGAACATGACTTACGTTCAACGGGCTGTACGGTGTGAACATGACTAACACGTAACGGGTGGTACGGTGTGAACATGACTTACACGTAACGGGTGGTACGGTGTGAACATGACTTACGTTCAACGGGCTGTACGGTGTGAACATGACTAACACGTAACGGGTGGTACGGTGTGAACATGACTTACACTCAACGGGCTGTACGGTGTGAACATGACTTACACGTAACGGGTGGTACGGTGTGAACATGACTTACATGTAACGGGTTGTACGGTGTGAACATGACTTACACGTAACGGATTGTACGGTGTGAACATGACTTACACGTAACGGGTGGTACGGTGTGAACATGAATTACACGTAACGGGTGGTACGGTATGAACATGACTTACACGAAACGGGCTGTAAGATACATCGGTCGACAAATATATATCGGTATTAACCCCCTTGACAACACCAATTGTTTTATATCAGAAATACAGCACCTGACAACGCTCAATAGTTCTCGACAGTTATCATTCCAGCGGCGACCGCGTGAAAGTACCAAATTATGTATCCGTCAAAAAAATGGTTGTATTTTAACTTTCAGATTTCTTGAATTTACTATCACAAGAAGACATAACACTCGAGAGTTTTATTTATATCTGGATTACCTCCCCTGAATAGGCTTGACAGTTCTATATCAGAATTACCTCCCCTGACAACACTTGACGGTTCTATATCTGGATTGTATCCCCTGACAACACTCGACAGTTCTATATCAGAATTACCTCCCCTGACAACACTCGACAGTTCTATATCTGGATTACATCCCCTGACAAGACTCGACAGTTCTATATCTGGATTACCTCCCCTGACAACACTCGACAGTTCTATATCTGGATTACCTCCCCTGACAACACTCGACAGTTCTATATCTGGATTACCTCCCCTGACAACACTCGACAGTTCTATTTCAGGGGTAACCTCCCCTGACAACACTCGACAGTTCTATATCTGGATTACCTCCCCTGACAACACTCGACAGTTCTATTTCAGGGGTAACCTCCCCTGACAACGCTCGACAGTTCTATATCTGGATTACCTCCCCTGACAAGGCTCGACAGTTCTATATCTGGATTACCTCCCCTGACAACACTCGACAGTTCTATTTCAGGGGTAACCTCCCCTGACAACGCACGACAGTTCTATATCTGGATTACCTCCCCTGACAAGACTCGACAGTTCTATATCTGGATTACCTCCCCTGAAAACACTCGACAGTTCTATTTCAGGGGTAACCTCCCCTGACAACGCTCGACAGTTCTATATCTGGATTACCTCCCCTGACAACGCTCGACAGTTCTATATCTGTATTACCTCCCCTGACAACACTCGACAGTTCTATATCTGGATTACCTCCCCTGACAACACTCGACAGTTCTATTTCAGGGGTAACCTCCCCTGACAACGCTCGACAGTTCTATATCTGGATTACCTCCCCTGACAAGGCTCGACAGTTCTATATCTGGATTACCTCCCCTGACAACACTCGACAGTTCTATTTCAGGGGTAACCTCCCCTGACAACGCTCGACAGTTCTATATCTGGATTACCTCCCCTGACAACACTCGACAGTTCTATTTCAGGGGTAACCTCCCCTGACAACGCTCGACAGTTCTATATCTGGATTACCTCCCCTGACAACGCTCGACAGTTCTATATCTGTATTACCTCCCCTGACAACACTCGACAGTTCTATATCTGGATTACCTCCCCTGACAACACTCGACAGTTCTATTTCAGGGGTAACCTCCCCTGACAACGCTCGACAGTTCTATATCTGGATTACCTCCCCTGACAAGGCTCGACAGTTCTATATCTGGATTACCTCCCCTGACAACACTCGACAGTTCTATTTCAGGGGTAACCTCCCCTGACAACGCTCGACAGTTCTATATCTGGATTACCTCCCCTGACAAGACTCGACAGTTCTATATCTGGATTACCTCCCCTGACAACACTCGACAGTTCTATTTCAGGGGTAACCTCCCCTGACAACGCTCGACAGTTCTATATCTGGATTACCTCCCCTGACAAGACTCGACAGTTCTATATCTGTATTACCTACCCTTACAACACTCGACAGTTCTATTTCAAGGGTAACCTCCCCTGACAAGACTCGACAGTTCTATATAATATATTTCTGTATTACCTACCCTGACAACACTCGACAGGTCTACTTCAGGGGTAACCTCCCCTGACAACGCTCGACAGTTCTATATCTGGATTACCTCCCCTGACAACACTCGACAGTTCTATATCTGGATTACCTCCCCTGACAAGGCTCGACAGTTCTATATCTGGATTATCTACCCTGACAACACTCGACAGGTCTATTTCAGGGGTAACCTCCCCTGACAACACTCGACAGTTCTATATCTGGATTACCTCCCGTGACAACACTCGACAGTTCTATTTCAAGGGTAACCTCCCCTGACAACACTCGACAGTTCTATATCTGGATTACCTCCCCTGACAACACTCGACAGTTCTATTTCAGGGGTAACCTCCCCTGACAACGCTCGACAGTTCTATATCTGGATTACCTCCCCTGACAAGACTCGACAGTTCTATATCTGTATTACCTACCCTTACAACACTCGACAGTTCTATTTCAAGGGTAACCTCCCCTGACAAGACTCGACAGTTCTATATAATATATTTCTGTATTACCTACCCTGACAACACTCGACAGGTCTACTTCAGGGGTAACCTCCCCTGACAAGGCTCGACAGTTCTATATCTGGATTACCTCCCCTGACAACACTCGACAGTTCTATATCTGGATTACCTCCCCTGACAAGGCTCGACAGTTCTATATCTGGATTACCTACCCTGACAACACTCGACAGGTCTATTTCAGGGGTAACCTCCCCTGACAACACTCGACAGTTCTATATCTGGATTACCTCCCGTGACAACACTCGACAGTTCTATTTCAAGGGTAACCTCCCCTGACAACACTCGACAGTTCTATATCTGGATTACCTCCCCTGACAACAATCGACAGTTCTATTTTAGGGGTAACCTCCCCTGACAACGCTCGACAGTTCTCTATCTGGATTACCTCCCCTGACAAGACTCGACAGTTCTATATCTGGATTACCTCCCCTGACAACACTCGACAGTTCTATTTCAGGGGTAACCTCCCCTGACAACGCTCGACAGTTCTCTATCTGGATTACCTCCCCTGACAAGACTCGACAGTTCTATATCTGGATTACCTCCCCTGACAACACTCGACAGTTCTATTTCAGGGGTAACCTCCCCTGACAACGCTCGACAGTTCTATATCTGGATTACCTCCCCTGACAAGACTCGACAGTTCTATATCTGGATTACCTCCCCTGACAACACTCGACAGTTCTATTTCAGGGGTAACCTCCCCTGCCAACGCTCGACATGTCTATATCTGGATTACCTACCCTGACAACACTCGACAGTTCTATTTCAAGGGTAACCTCCCCTGACAAGACTCGACAGTTCTATATCTGTATTACCTACCCTGACAACACTCGACATGTCTATTTCAGGGGTAACCTCCCCTGACAAGACTCGACAGGTCTATATCTGGATTATCTCCCTGACTAAACTTGACAGTTCTATATCTGGATTACCTCCACTTACAACACTCGACAGTTCTACGAGTATATCAGGTTTACCTCTCCCGACTACACTCGACAGTTCTATATCTGGATTACCTCCCCTGACTACACTCGACAGTTCTCTTGCTAGAGAACACGCCCTGACAACTTTCGGGAGTTCTACTTCTAGATAACCTCCCTTGACAACGCTCGACAGTTCTATATCTCGATTATCTCCGCTGACAACACTCGGAAGTTCACACTCTGAAGTTCCATTGCATGATTACCTCACATTGCCTATACTGTAGTGATACTTGGTGGTATTCCAGCACGGTATGGATTTATGAGCACTCACACAAGCTGCGAGTGTTGGTGGCCCTATGATCGCTCAGTGGACAGAGTCTTTAGACCAGAAAATGAAACCAATATATTTTGTTATGTGACGTTTAGCATAACAAAGGGACAACAGTATTTTTTAATATCCTGATAGAAATTTACACCATCAGAAATGAGGTGTGGAGGTTGATTTGTATACGTTATAATAATGTCCTTCATTTTCAAGACTGAGGACACGTGGACATGTAAGGCTGCCCTGCTTGTTTCATGTAAAATATAAAACAACAAATAAAAAACCGACATGATCTACGACTTTACGGAGTAGGAAATACATATGATTTCTCAAACCTTTCATATTTATTTTCATGTAAGCATTGAAGCACTAAAAATCAGTTTAAACTGACGGACACCTGATTGTAACGTTGTCATGGATGTTTCGTGTCAAATGTACACATTTTGTACCAATAATCAAAACACCGACATTATCTATCAACGACTTTACGGCATAAAGATCACTATCCTCCAAATGCATATCATTTCTCCAACATTTCATATTCATACACATTCAAATACGCGAATAGAAATTTAAAAAAAAATACTAAAGCCTGAGCTTTTAATTTATGCAGGCGACGTTATAATACTATTCAATCGTTAGTTTAGCTTGTACAAAATCTGACCAAAGTACTTGATCGTCCTTACCTAATGCGTAGCGGGTTTTAGGATATGATTTTAATCAGGTTGGCTTGTACAGAAGTCACATAAATAAAGGTTGTATAGATGGTGGGACAGGGCTCAACAAACTTAGGCGTGAGTAATGTGCATGAACTCGTACATGTATGCGTCGCTTTACTTGTAATTAGCGCCATCTTACGCTGGTAAGTAATACTAGTATATGTATACTAATAAATGATACATGTGCATACTAAGTTTATATAGCGTCCTTTTCACACGTTTAATGGCGCATAGTGTTATAACCAGCAGACGCGGATGCATCCTCTATCAGCAAATATACAGCATGGACAGACTGAGAGACAGACTGAGAGAAAACCACACGGAAGAGGCATTAGGTGCAGGCATTCCGGCGTCAATTGCTCAAAAACTATGAAAGCTGTCCAGTCCAAACTTGATGTACATGTACTTGTTCACTATCAAAAGGGCAATCAATTACAACAAGGTAGATAACCATTTGGTGTGTATTTATAGAGGTATTAGATATTTTCCTACAGTATCGATTATCATAGATGTGTGTGAAGTCAGCAGCCAGTTGCCAGTAGCCAATTCAATTTTTCGAATCGGTTCGCAGTGTACAATTCGATCCTCTAGTAATATTTGTAATTTGCAGCTGGCTGCCGGTTCGCAGTTGCCAATTCGATCCTTTGGTAATATTTGTAATTTGCAGCTGGCTGCCGGTTCGCAGTTGCCAGTTCGATCCTTTAGTAATATTTGTAATTTGCAGCTGGCTGCCAGTTCGCAGTGTACAATTCGATCATCTAGCAATATTTGTAATTTGCAGATGGCTGCCGGTTCGCAGTTGCCAATTCGATCCTTTGGTAATATTTGTAATTTGCAGCTGGCTGCCGGTTCGCAGTTGCCAGTTCGATCCTTTAGTAATATTTGTAATTTGCAGCTGACTGCCAGTTCGCAGTGTACAAATCGATCATCTAGCAATATTTGTAATTTGTAGCTGGCTGCCGGTTCGCAGTTGCCAATTCGATCCTTTGGTAATATTTGTAATTTGCAGCTGGCTGCCGGTTCGCAGTTGCCAGTTCGATCCTTTAGTAATATTTGTAATTTGCAGCTGGCTGCCAGTTCGCAGTGTACAATTCGATCATCTAGCAATATTTGTAATTTGCAGCTGGCTGCCGGTTCGCAGGTGCCAATTCGATCCTTTGGTAATATTTGCAATTTGCAGCTGGCTGCCGGTTCGCAGTTGCCAGTTCTTTCCTTTAGTAATATTTGTAATTTGCAGCTGGCTGCCAGTTCGCAGTTGCCAGTTCGATCTTTTAGTAATATTTGTAATTTGCAGCTGGCTACCGGTTTGCAGTTGCCAGTTCGATCCTTTAGTAATATTTGTTATTTGCAGCTGGCTGCCAGTTCGCAGTTGCCAGTTCGATCCTTTAGTAATATTTGTAATTTGCAGCTGGCTACCGGTTCGCAGTTGCCGGATCGAGTATGTCTACAACGAAAATCGAATTGGCAGGTGGCTGTCGGTTCGCAGTTGCCAATTGGAAGCTAATATGTAGCGAAGAGACACACTAACGCCACATAGAAACGGTGACAGCGCCTGTAGCCACTCACGCTAAAGTCAGAACGAAAACATTCATAACCCCAAGGTGTTTGTGAAATACTATGCGGGATAAAGAGACAATATGCATATTATACATGTAATTTGATTTATTTGACAAATCCAAAATTATGTTTACGCAATAATGTAATACAAAACAATTAAAACATGTTAATAAACTTGCTCGCAACAATGACACACGGAAAGTAAGATTCGTGACAAATATAGTGAGATAATATCAAACAGTCAATTTCACTAATGAAACGAAATACACACAGAATCTAGATCTACATAATACATGTTCATGTCTTTATTTTATTCTGTTTTACAGTTTCTTGAACAAATTAAAAGTATGGTAGAAAGTGAGAGGAATATCAATATGAACTACTGTAAAATCATTATTTTTCGAGGGGGTTTAATTTTCGTTGATTTCGTTGTTTCACTCGACCACGAAATCTAATCCCCACGATTAATCGACCTCGCAAATATCGAACATGTGTTTATCCTTTCATGTTTTGTAATCCACGAATTTATGACACCACGAAAATGCATTTTTATCAAAATCAACGAAATTTAATACCCACGAAAATATGTGACTTTACAGTATTATTCCATTAATGAACTCCTGCAAACAATATGTGAGCCGCGTCTTACGACTTTAGGCCTGCATGTATGCAACGAAAATTGATATAACTTTATAACTAGTCGATAAAAAATGCCAAAATCAAGACTATTCAAACAAGATGATATTGTTTTTTTTAAGAATACAAAAACAACTCAAAATGTTTTCTGAAGGCCCCAACTCGACGCGGCTCATATGCCCCCTGTTTTTAGTTGTAAAAGCGATTATAAGGAATTTAAATAAATTAGAGCGTGAAATGCTTTGATTAGTCTGTAACTCTAAGGCCCCATGTTCACAAAGAATCAATTTTCAGCACCAGGCTTAAGCACAGTTCCGTTTTTGCAATTTCTTTTAAAGTATTTGTACAGTTAAGCAATTCTAAATTCCTTAGCAGTTACAGAAATCCGGAACATCTTCTAGATAACAGTTTACAAACTTTCAAAATATTTATTTTTTTTATAACAAGGGATTGATTGTACTTGATGCTGAAACTGTTCTCAGACATTCATAATCAAGCTCGAAACCCCAGCTTCAATTTATTAATTTATTCAGCACAGTATTGCTATAAATATGCATTTAATCTTTTTTTGTCTTTGAAATTTAAGGAGATACCAAATTATTGTTTCTTCTGCGTGAAAGAAGTCATCTTTCTATCAAATTATTTTCTGTCATGCTTTGATTTTTTTGAAATTAGATTGCGCCTGGTCATTGTTGAACACGTGGCCTGATTCTTTAAAATCTGTAAACAGAATAAGCACAAAAATGCTTTATATTTTCGATTTCGCTTTTTGTGTTTCCGAGTTTATTTTATCCCGCCGTAGTTTGACATTCTGAATCAGCTGTGTATGATATTTATATACGGACTTCTCCTCTATTTCACGTCCTTTCTTAGCAACTGGTTCTGTTCGGAAATGATACATAAGTCCGTCACGTGGTGGCACATGATAACGTTGCGTGTCAGCCGTACCGTTCCGGTATTTCCAACAAAAGTGTATTCCTACTGTATCCACGCAAGTCGTGTTGACAATAAACTTCGATCGAACATTTTTATCAAAAATATACTCCCTTCTAGACATAGTCAACAAAAAATTAATATTTAATTCGCGAGCTTTCTGTTTTCCTTCAAAAACATTCTTACTTTCGGCGGCCATTATTGTACTCTGGAAATTGTACTCGCATCGATCACGTGGAAGAGACGTCATCAAGTCACCCCATGATGACATCCCTTTTCTAGGAATTATCAGCTCATCAAGGTCAATGTTCACAACATATCGTGATACTTTATAATTTCTCAGTAAGCAGTCATTAATCATCGATATCTGACCATAGTAATGTAGATCTGTGTGGACCGGAAGTTGCCACTGGATGACCTTGACCCAACCTTCTCTGACGTAATGGTTTAATATCTCATCCGTCCTACCAACTGTTGAATAATTATAAACAATAAACATATCAGCCCCGATTAATTTATTAATTTCAAACCATTGTACGAGTTCATGATGAACGCTGTAATTGAAAAACAATGGCGATAGACACAAAGTGAAGTTACGTTCTTCTTTGGGTTGGTAAATTACCGGAAGTCGCTGTATTCTGACTGGTTCCTTGACTGGGATTATAGAAATATATTTTGGTACCCGGTCGTCTGGGAGAGGACATTTTAGGAACAGTGTTTTGTACCTGCAATACAACATACGAATTTAATTATCTAAACGAAATACGGCAGTGATGACATTTATAATAAATAAAATACGGTTTGTTTCCCCTCCCGCGTGTACAAAGCTAAGCGAGTTTTTGAAAAAAGTTTTGTAGCTCTTGAAAAAAACCTCAGGTCGAACATCGAATTTATTTCGCCCAATCAAAATGCAGGTTGTTACATACTTAAGTTAGTTAGAACATACATATTAAGTCAATTTTAATGACTAAAAGTACTCGCTTTGCTCGCTCCGTCCTTTTTAGTTATTTAAATAAATACTTGATCTGTTCTATAACATAGTTGATTTACCACCTTAACTGGCTAAGCTCGTCCCGACATTTTAGTCCTTAACATCGAACCCCCTTAAATACTATTATAGATGTATTATATAAACATGTATGGAAAGTATAAGGTATTAGAGAGAAATATTGATACATAATGTATACAAAAATATGCAAACTTACTCTTTTTCGTGGTGATCAGGCAACATCCATGGTTTCAAACCTTTCACCGTCTCTATGACGTCATCATTGTACGTAAGCTCACAGTAAAATCTCGGCAGGTAGGAGTTACCGTTCATTGCGAGACCTTTGACGTACGGTTGACCGGAAGTGTGTTCGAGGAGCGCGGAAAAGATCAGAAACGTTCCGTCCGCTAGTATGTTCTGCCACACATCCGATTTCACTGCCGGAGTCGTGTTAAATTTGAAATTTTGAACCATTTCAACATTGGCATACTTTGGTGAACCTCTCGGAGCTTTTGAAATGCTAACAGTTTTTGCATGCGACGATTTTCCCTCGTTATTTGCTTGAAGCCTTCTGTTGTTTTTCCCAAGATTTGGCGGTAAGTTTTGCATCACTTCCTTAACTGGTTTTAATTTCGGTTTAGTTTCAGTGTTAATCATTTTGCCATTGTTCTTATTATCCGTATTCGTGTTAGCCAGTTTGGATTCGTTTGAAACGACGCCATTTTGTAAGACACCATTTTGGGCACCATTTTCCAAAATGGCGGGTTTAACTTCCGGTTCTTTGAAAAAACGCGTTCCTTGATCCGTCAGTTCGTCAATATTCGTAGTCTCCGTATAAATTCCCATCAACACAATAAATGTAAAAATATAAAAATACGTCAAGAAGAGAGCAACGTTTTTTTGAGATAGACATCCGGCCATCTTGACAAGTTTTCTAGTAAAGTACGACATCGTTCGCTTCCTCACAACAGGGTGATGTTAAAACGTGACTGTAGTTGTTGGTTTCTGTACACCAAAACGTGCACTAAATGTAAACAAACGCTTGTTTATCAACGCAATGATGCGGGCAGCGTCAATACATTATCTGCATAAATGCCTAAGTATCGATGTACCCGCCTGACGGTTTATCGACTACAATTCAAATCAATATAAAATGTAAGTTATTTTGCATATGTATATTTAGATGATACACCTATCGCCATATAAGGCAATTATTTATTGATTCAAAGTCGATTCACTTGAAACGACTTAAACGACAAACCAGCGAATCAAAGGGCCATCCTATACATCTATACGCGATGGTGATTGAATTCACGCCCTTGAAAAACAAACGCATTCATATTTTTTCATACTGGTCTTTAGGCGGGGCTATTTGTATCAAAAATACCAAAACAGGTTTTCGATAAGTATTTTTTTCTGAAATCAATAAAAATAGGTCGTCCGTGTAATGTTTAATACAAAATCGTCACGAAGGATTTAATTTAAATAATTTAATGTAATTATTCAACGTTTTCAAAATAAGTCACGGTATCGTCAATATATGTGGCCAAAAAAGACACCCGCTGATTTGCTTAAAAAATGTCAAATTCTTTATCAACCTAAATGCTCAGTACATTTGTACTAGCACTTTACGTTATAATGTATTTTATTTGTAATGTATTTTACGCAATGTCAAGCCCTCTCTGCCCTGCCAACACATTACCGAACCATCAATATTAAAATCGACGTAAAGTGCGTTAATGTCAAAACGTTTGATAGTTAATGATTAAGTTCTGGATTTGAAACATTCAATGCCATATGAACGGTTTATATATACATGAGCCAGTCTCCAGGAAAACCTGCTATTTTGACAAAACATGTGATTTTGAGATTTTTTATTATCTAAAAGAGTAATCTTAATGAAGCAAAATGCAAAAGAAATTTTGTTAATATCATGATTTTTAAGAGGGTTAGAGCTGTTTAGTTGAAGCCCTATTCAGACCCTTTTTGCGTTACGCCACAAGCGTCATTCAAACGTTATTCGACGTCGTTATAACAAGTACTTTATAAATACTGCATTTGATCAATTCTTGACGTAAACTGGTCACAATGGTATCAAATTTTAGAATGATGTTTTAAGTTTTAAAATATACATCCAAATTGTAAATGTTCACATTTAGAGAAAGACTAATACTGTTTTAAACAACTAACTCCTCGTTTTTCTCAATCAGAGTATTTTTCTAAAATTGGTCACCATAGCAACGAAGTAAATGATTTCGACATTATTCATGAGAAATTTTAAAGCTAAGATATAGTAATATATGGATAAATGAATTAAAATTGAATCTATCGATATGTCATTTTTTCTTATTTGAAAGCTTTTTTAAAAGCTTGTTACATGCACTAATTACATAATGTCAATATAGCAGGTTTTCCTGGAGACTGGCTCACATGTATTTTGTTTTAATTTGCCTGCTGAAAAATTATGTTTTGATCCCTAAACTGTAAACTGTATATATACATATAGTGCGCCCAGGATAATGTGATAGGCGGGAAAATTTGGTATGGTCTACAAAGGTGGATTACAATTATGTGCACCAATTATCAGTGATGTTTTGCGTACAATACTGACCTTATCTGTTTGTTTAAGTGATTTGTAAAACCAATTTTGCCACAGTTGACCAAACCGATTCATGTTTGTAAACATCACATTATCCTGGGCGGACTATACATTATTGATAGCCGCCCTTGAGGCGGCTATCTTATGGAATACCAACCAAATTTCTCCCCTGGACGTGAAAGGACAAGTTACTGATAGTTATTAAAATGAATAAATTTGTTTGCGTGGATATTGAAGCTATTAATTGATACCTGTACAAACACATTTAAATTCTCATTGATCCCACCATAAATGACATTTAATCTATATCTGGATTACCTCCCCTGACAACACTCGACAGTTCTATATCTGGATTACATCCCCTGACAACACTCGACAGTTCTATATCTGGATTACCTCCCCTGACAACACTCGACAGTTCTATATCAGAATTACCTCCCCTGACAACACTCGACAGTTCTATATCTGGATTACATCCCCTGACAACACTCGACAGTTCTATATCTGGATTACCTCCCCTGACAACACTCGACAGGTCTATATCTGTATTACCTACCCTTACAACACTCGACAGGTCTATTTCAGGGGTAACCTCCCCTGACAACGCTCGACAGTTCTATATCTGGATTACCTCCCCTGACAACACTCGACAGTTCTATATCTGGATTACCTCCCCTGACAAGGCTCGACAGTTCTATATCTGGATTACCTACCCGGACAATAATCGACAGGTCTATTTCAGGGGTAACCTCCCCTGACAACGCTCGACAGTTCTATATCTGTATTACCTACCCTGACAACACTCGACAGTTCTATATCTGGATTACCTCCCCTGACAACACTCGACAGTTCTATTTCAGGGGTAACCTCCCCTGACAGCACTCGACAGTTCTATATCTGGATTACCTCCCCTGACAACAATCGACAGTTCTATTTTTCAGGGGTAACCTCCCCTGACAACGCTCGACAGTTCTATATCTGGATTACCTCCCCTGACAACACTCGACAGTTCTATATCTGGATTACCTCCCCTGACAACACTCGACAGTTCTATTTCAGTGGTAACCTCCCCTGACAACGCTCGACATGTCTATATCTGGATTACCTCCCCCGACTACACTCGACAGTTCTATTTCTGGGGTAACCTCCCCTGACAAGACTCGACAGGTCTATATCTGTATTACCTACCCTGACAACACTCGACAGTTCTATTTCAAGGGTAACCTCCCCTGACAACACTCGACAGTTCTATATCTGTATTACCTACCCTGCCAACACTCGACAGGTCTATATCTGGATTATCTCCCTGACTTAACTTGACAGTTCTTTATCTGGATTATCTCCCCTGACAACACTCGCCAGTTCTATATCTGGATTTCCTCCACTGACAACACTCGACAGTTCTATATCTGGATTACCTCCCCTGACAACACTCGACAGTTCTACGAGTATATCAGGTTTACCTCTCCTGACTACACTCGACAGTTCTATATCTGGATTACCTCCCCTGACTACACTCGACAGTCCTATTGCTAGAGAACATGCCCTGACAACTTTCGGGAGATCTACTTCTAGATAACCTCCCTTGACAACGCTCGACAGTTCTATATCTCGATTATCTCCGCTGAAAACACTCGGAAGTTCACACTCTAAAGTTCCATTGCATGATTACCTCACATTGCCTATACTGTAGTGATACTTGGTGGTATTCCAGCACGGTATGGATTTTATGAGCACTCACACAAGCTGCGAGAGTTGGTGGCCCTTTGATCGCTCAGTGGACAGAGTCTTTAGACCAGAAAATGAAACCAATATATTTTGTTGTGACGTTTAGCATAACAAAGGGACAACAGTATTTTTTAATATCCTGATAGAAATGTACACCTTCAGAAATGAGGTGTGGAGGTTGATTTGTATACGTTATAATAATGTCCTTCATTTTCAAGACTGAGGACACGTGGACATGTAAGGTTGCCATGCTTGTTTCATGTAAAATATAAAACAAAAAATAAAAAACCGACATGATCTACGACTTTACGGAGTAGAAAATACATATGATTTCTCAAACCTTTCATATTTATTTTCATGTAAGCATTGAAGCACTAAAAATCAGTTTAAACTGACGGACACCTGATTGTAACGTTGTCATGGATGTTTCGTGTCAAGTGTACACATTTTGTACCAATAATCAAAACACCGACAAGTTTTGGAACTTGTGGCTCGACCCTTTTACCCATGTATATAAAATGTATTTATAGATGTATTTGTATGTCAAATTTTGTATATTTTTGGGTAATAAAATATGTTTAAACTATTTAAACTACCGACATTATCTATCAACGACTTTACGGCGTAAAGATCACTATCCTCCAAATGCATATCATTTCTCCAACATTTCATATTCATACACATTCAAACACACGAATAGAAATTAATAAAACCCTCCTAAAGCCTGAGCTTTTAATTTATGCAGGCGACGTTATAATACTATTCAATCGTTAGTTTAGCTACAAAATCTGACCAAAGTACTTGATCGTCCTTACCTAATGCGTAGCGGGTTTTAGGATATGATTTTAATCAGATTGGCTTGTACAGAAGTCACATAAATAAAGGTTGTATAGATGGTGGGACAGGGCTCTACAAACTTAGGCGTGAGTAATGTGCATGAGCTCGTACATGTATGCGTCGCTTTACTAGTAATTAGCGGCATCTTACGCTGGTAAGTAATACTAGTATATGTATACTAATAAATGATACATGTACATACTAAATTTATATAGCGTCCTTTTCACACGTTTAATGGCGCATAGTGTTTTAACCAGCAGACGCGGATGTATCCTCTATCAGCACAGATACAGCATGGACAGACTGAGAGACAGACTGAGAGACAGACTGAGAGACAGACTGAGAGAAGACTGAGAGACAGACTGAGAGACAGGCGGAGAGACAGACTGAGAGACAGGCGGAGAGAAGACTGAGAGACAGACTGAGAGACAGACTGAGAGACAGACTGAGAGACAGGCTGAGAGACAGACTGAGAGACAGGCTGAGAGACAGACATACAGGCGGAGAGACAGGCGGAGAGACAGGCGGAGAGACAGACTGAGAGACAGACTGAGAGAAGACTGAGAGAAGACTGAGAGACAGGCTGAGCGAAGACTGAGAGACAGACTGAGAGACAAACTGAGAGACAGGCTGAGAGACAGACTGAGAGACAGGCGGAGAGAAGACTGAGAGACAGACTGAGAGACAGACTGAGAGACAGGCTGAGAGACAGACTGAGAGACAGGCTGAGAGACAGACATACAGGCGGAGAGACAGGCGGAGAGACAGACTGAGAGACAGACTGAGAGACAGACTGAGAGACAGACTGAGAGAAGACTGAGAGAAGACTGAGAGACAGACTGAGAGAAGACTGAGAGACAGGCTGAGAGAAGACTGAGAGAAGACTGAGAGACAGACTGAGAGACAAACTGAGAGACAGGCTGAGAGAAGACTGAGAGAAGACTGAGAGACAGACTGAGAGACAGACTGAGAGAAGACTGAGAGACAGGCTGAGAGAAGACTGAGAGAAGACTGAGAGAAGACTGAGAGACAGACTGAGAGACAGACTGAGAGACAGACTGATGAACGACTGAGAGACAGACTGAGAAAAAGCCACGCGGAAGAGGCATTAGGTGCAGGCATTCCGGCGTCCATCGCTCAAAAACTATGAGAGGTGTCCAGTCCAAACTTGATGTACATGTACTTGTTCACTATCAAAAGGGCAATCAATTACAAAAACAAGGTAGATAACCATTTGGTGTGTATTTATAGAGGTATTAGATATTTTCCTACAGTATCGATTATCATACATGTGTGTGAATGCAGCAGCCAATTGCCAGTAGCCAATTCAATGTTTCGAATCGGTTCGCAGTGTACAATTCGATCCTCTAGCAATATTTGTAATTTGCAGCTGGCTGCCAGTTCGCAGTTGCCAGTTCGATCCTTTAGTAATATTTGTAATTTGCAGCTGGCTGCCAGTTAGCAGTTGCCAGTTCGATCCTCTAGCAATATTTGTAATTTGCAGCTGGCTGCCGGTTCGCAGTTGCCAGTTCGATCCTTTAGTAATATTTGTAATTTGCAGCTGGCTGCCAGTTCGCAGTTGCCAGTTCGATCCTTTAGTAATATTTGTAATTTGCAGCTGGCTGCCAGTTCGCAGTTGCCAGTTCGATTCTTTAGTAATATTTGTAATTTGCAGCTGGCTACCGGTTCGCAGTTGCCGATTCGAGTATGTCTACAACGAAAATCGAATTGGCAGGTTGTTGTCGGTTCGCAGTTGCCAATTGGATGCTAATATGTAGCGCAGAGACACACTAACTCCACACAGAAACGGTAACAGCGCCTGTAGCCACTCACGCTAAAGTCAGAACGAGAACATTCATAGCCCCAAGGTGTTTGTGAAATACTATGCGGGAGAAAGAGACAATGTGCATATTATACATGTAATTTGATTTATTTGACAAATGCAAACTTATGTTTACGCAATAATGTAATATAAAACAATTAAAACATGTTAATAAACTTGCTCGCAACAATGACACACGGAAAGTAAGTTTCGTGACAAATATAGTGCGATAATATCAAACAGTCAATTTCACTAATGAAACGAAATACACACAGAATCCAGATCTACATAATACATGTACATGTCTTTATTTTATTCTGTTTTGCAGTTTCTTGAACAAATTAAAAGTGTGGTAGAAACTGAGAGGAATACCAATATGAACTACTGTAAAATCATTATTTTTCGAGGGAGTTTAATTTTCGTTGATTTCGTTGTTTCACTCGACCACGAAATATAATCCCCCGCAATTAATCGACATCTCAAATATCGAACATGTGTTTATCCTTTCATGTTTTGTCATCCACGAATTTATGACCCCACGAAAATGCATTTTTATCAAAATCAACGAAATTTAATACCCACGAAAATATGTGACTTTACAGTATTATTCCATTAATGAACTCCTGCAAACAATATGTGAGCCGCGTCTTACGACTTTAGGCCTGCATGTATGCAACGAAAATTGATATAACTTTATAACTAGTCGATAAAAAATGCCAAAATCAAGACTATTCAAACAAGATGATATTGTTTTTTTTAAGAATACAAAAACAACTAAAAATGTTTTCTGAAGGCCCCAACTCGACGCGGCTCATATGCCCCCTGTTTTTAGTTGTAAAAGCGATTATAAGGAATTTAAATAAATTAGAGCTTGAAATGCTTTGATTAGACTGTAACTCTCTAGCCATATGTTTACAAAGAATCAGTTTTCAGCAGCAGGTTTATGCTCAGTTCTGTTTTAGTAATTTCTATTTAAGTACAAAAAGAGTATATTAAGTCAGACAGGGAAGGCAGCACTCAACTTAACCAGCCGAGCACTGAAAACATTAAAAACACACAAAGCACAATGCCCAACTAAACAAGCGCAGATCCGCCCAAGTCCAAGCTGTCGAAAAGTATAAGAAATTATAACTAGCTGAATGACCAAGTAGAAAAGATACAGCGACCAAAAGGCGGAATGCCTACGCTGAATGGCCTAGTAACAACAGTGAAACTGCTGAACTACGTAGTTATAGCAGCCTTTAGTCTCAAAAGTTAAATAACAGTATTAAAACGTTGAAAGGCCCGCATAGTCGGATGACCTACTAACTAGCTGAATGACCCAGTTTCCACAGCAAAAGGACTATATTGCCCCGCTTTAGCTGTAAGAAATCTAAAAACGAAGAAGTGCCCAACACACTACCGACCAAGAAAATTAAACGCCCCTTGTCTCATTGTACAAAATGTATTTGAACAGTTACGCAATTCTGAATTCCTAAGCAGTTACAGAAATCCGGAACATCTTCTAGATAACACTTTACAAACTTTCAAAATATTTATTTATTTATTTTTTTTATAAAAAGGGATTGATTGTACTTGATGCTGAAACTGTTCTCAGACATTCAGAATCAAGCTCGTAACCCCAGCTTCAATTTATTAAGCACAGTATTGCATGTGGAACTTTTGAGCTAATTCTTAAGGAAAAGACAACTCTGTGGATAGTGATTTTTGTACCTGTGTGTTTGTACGAGTTGTTTCCCTTTACACCACAAAAATCGATAAACATTCCCCATACACAACAATTTCGCTTATCTTAATCCAATCGATTCAGATCGATGTCGGCTATTTCCGTTAGTGGTCGTAAATTTTCCGATAGTCACGAATGATAACGGTAAGCTACATAAATCGTAGCCTGAGGGGCTACTGATCAGATAAAAAGATAAGCAGTCGATTTTTCAGATTTTCATATTTATGATTGTAACTGTCTATTCGTCTCGTGATCATGTATACATTTCAATTTGAATTGCTGATGTTGACTTCTGGTAAATTCTGGTATGCATGTGGTAGTATCTTAGTAACAACAAGATGACTTCGCTTATTATCAAATATTTTCTTAATCCCGATATAAATTATGCTTGTTTTTTTTGTAAATTATGTTATATTCGCACGTACAAAAAAACAAGTACAGTCCAGATTGAGTGATTGTCATCATGAATCAAATAATTAATTTGAGGTGTGTGAGGCGTTTTTTAAAGTCCTCGTGTGTATATGCGTTCTTGTCTATTTAATTCAGTTTGATTACGTAACTTTTATCGTAAAGATTTTGCAATGTTTTACACAGAATGTTGTGTTAATAAATAAGTTCAAGTTCAATAAACTGCTGCAATCAATTATACAATTATTGCGATATAATGAAAATAGGCAAATCATAACAGAATATTTGTATTCATAATAAGTCAAACAAATATATAAAAAGTTAAACCGCCTTAGTACAATACTAATATACAACATTTTATACAATCTCCTATCTGCCTTCATGGAAGATATTTTTACAGGTTTTTACTAATTTTATCCAAATATCGATGGTGTTTTTCACGCATGAGTGGATAATAGCCCATAATTATACATATATATATATAAAGCGATAGAATGTATGACCCTATTGTTTAACTAGATCGATAGACGGTGATCAGACAGGATTAGACTGATAAGGGGCAATAAAACACTTAAGGGATTACACTTCTGCGGCTTTTTATTTCCCGGTCATAAATATGAATACTGACTTAGCTTTATAAGTTTAAAAAGTAGAAACACATACAAACTTCCATTGAAATAGTATAAATGTATTATTAATGTTTTTTTAAACATTGTTTAAATAAAAAGTAAATACATAGGGAAAAGTTATATTTATGAAAAACTTAAGCCTCGCACATATGGGAACATATATGAATTTTGAAAACAGCCATGGTAACGTGATACCTTTGAATAAAACCATTTTTTTAAACATAACAATGCATGAAGGTCATTTTAATAAAAGTTTGTATGTGTTTTTGTTTATTTTCAAACAGATATAATATACTCTTATTAATATACTTTGAATGTTAACAGTCTCTCATATTTCTATTATAGAAAAAATTCCATTGTGATCATGTTGTTAGAATTGTTTATTGTTTATGCATCTTGGAAAGTGAGACTATCTTATCTTATCTGCAATAATTTATTCACCAGTTTCCGGGTTCATGAAGCTGACTGGCAAATAAAGGCTATGCTCGTCATTTTTTAAGAGAAACAAATATTTAGCGAGTTATTTGATTTATCGTAAAGTTTGCTGAAAATTATCAGTTTTTCTACATGGTAAAAGATATGCCGACTTTATAATTAAACACCGGCAAAACCAACGAATCAATTAGCCACATGTTAAATGTATACTTATATTGTATCAGGGACGTATAATATTCTTCCCAAATTGTATAGAACGTGATAATTACACAAGTGCCCCCCCCTTTTTGTAAATAAAATTGTACAAATGTATATGTCAATAATTACGTCTTATTGGTTTGATTAAATTACTTCCCACCTTCATGATCAAAAGAATAATTAAAAACATATATATTAATGCACACAAAACGTGTTGAAAACATGCGTTTAAAAAGAAGAAAATGTTCAAATAAACTTAATTAAGATTCGATTTGAAAATTGAACTCCTTACTTTGTTCTACGGGACTTTAAAATCTAAAAGGATTTATTTTCCTTTTTTTCTCAAAAATACTACACAATACGAAACCCCAAAACAACCCACGTATAATAAACGTCTTATTTGCTACACATAGTGATCTCCTCGGCCATTATAGATCGGAGAAAAACGGAAATAGCCGATGTTTCACGATATACATTATACTTAACGATATGAAACCGCGTACTAGAACGTGAATTTCTTCATTTTCAAACTAAATTGGAAGCAATTTCTACATTTGCAAATTTCTTAAAAAATATATTGTAATAATGCTTAGACTTTAAAGAATACTTCACGAGGTTATAAAAAAATGTCATTTAAGTAAAAAGCAACTTTATAGCCTGTCAAAAACGCGGTTTTTAGTATTTTGACAATTTTCATATAGAGTTATATAGGAATGGTAGTCACAAACTTCAAACGAAAATGGAAGCAAAAAGTTTACGTACGACATTAATAAAAATTATATTGAAATAAAGTGCAAAGAATGAAGATTACTTCACGAGGTTATAAAATTTTGTCATCTAATGTTATAAACAAGTTA
Organism: Spisula solida; assembly: GCA_947247005.1. Classification (NCBI taxonomy): domain Eukaryota; kingdom Metazoa; phylum Mollusca; class Bivalvia; order Venerida; family Mactridae; genus Spisula; species Spisula solida. The sequence continues at coordinate 18,894,866 of OX365962.1, read as the reverse complement.
TTAAAGTTAAACCATACGGCTCCTATATAAATCTATAGTAAATCGGTGTATCGTTAAACGTTATCGATGTGATCGATTAGACGTTTTCAAGGGAGGCTACTTTGCCGATAACACCCGATAAGTTACAGCAATGTTCCGTATGCTATAAATATGCATTTAATCTTTTTTTGTCTTTGATATTTAAGGAGATACCAAATTATTGTTTCTTCTGCGTAAAAGAAGACATCTTTCTATCAAATTTTATATTCTGTCATGTTTTGATTTTTTTTAAATTAGATTGCGCCTGGTCATTGTTGAACACGTGGCCTGATTCTTTAAAATCTGTAAACAGAATAAGCACAAAAATGATTTATATTTTCGATTTCGCTTTTTGTGTTTCCGAGTTTATTTGATCCCACCGTAATTTGACATTCTGAATCAGCTGTGTATGATATTTATATACGGACTTTTCCTCTATTTCACGTCCTTTCTTAGCAACTGGTTCTGTTCGGAAATGATACATAAGTCCGTCACGTGGTGGCACATGATAACGTTGCGTGTCAGCCGTACCGTTCCGGTATTTCCAACAAAAGTGTATTCCTACTGTATCCACGCAAGTCGTGTTGACAATAAACTTCGATCGAACATTTTTATCAAAAATATACTCCCTTCTAGACATAGTCAACAAAAAATTAATATTTAATTCGCGAGCTTTCTGTTTTCCTTCAAAAACATTCTTACTTTCGGCGGCCATTATTGTACTCTGGAAATTGTACTCGCATCGATCACGTGGAAGTGACGTCATCAAGTCACCCCATGACGACATCCCTTTTCTAGGAATTATCAGCTCATCAAGGTCAATGTTCACAACATATCGTGATACTTTATAATTTCTCAGTAAGCAGTCATTAATCATCGATATCTGACCGTAGTAGTGTAGATCTGTGTGGACCGGAAGTTGCCACTGGATGACCTTGACCCAACCTTCTCTGACGTAATGGTTTAATATCTCATCCGTCCTACCAACTGTTGAATAATTATAAACAATAAACATATCAGCCCCGATTAATTTATTAATTTCAAACCATTGTACGAGTTCATGGTGGACGCTGTAATTGAAAAACAATGGCGATAGACACAAAGTGAAGTTACGTTCTTCTTTGGGTTGGTAAATTACCGGAAGTCGCTGTATTCTGACCGGTTCCTTGACTGGGATTATGGAAATATATTTTGGTACCCGGTCGTCTGGGAGAGGACATTTTAGGAACAATGTTTTGTACCTGCAATACAACATACGAATTTAATTATCTAAACGAAATGCGGCATTGATGACATTTATAATAAATAAAACACGGTTTGTTTCCCCTCCCGCGTGTACAAAGCTAAGCGAGTTTTTGAAAAAAGTTTTGTAGCTCTTGAAAAAAACCTCAGGTCGAAATATTGAGCAAAAGATCGAATTGTCATCAAATACCGAATTTATTGTAGGCGTATACATTATTTTAAAAAGCATAGATAGATAATTCAAGTCATGTTTATCTGCCCTTCAATGATTATGTAAATTTGAAAAAAATATACATAATTTTAAGAGCAAATAAGTGTTGCCAAGCAAGGCAACATACAGCTGTGGTTACTAGGGTTCGGTTTCTAATATATTATCGTTTCATATACCAAGTTCTCGAACAAAGTAATATGTTATATGGAAATAATTGCCTCACCTCTCACAATGTATGTATACAACACGGCCATTTGAGGAGGTTATATCAACTATCTCATAGTTACAACATATTAAGTAATTTTTAATCATTAAAAAGGGCAGAACGAGAGCCAGCACTTGACGTCACGTCTGTTACGAGTTATCTTCTTGCAGCATTTACCTTGCGCATGTTGGCAGAATGAGGTAATATAATTTCAAGGTTATGAAACCACCGATCCGTACCATTTAAATACTTCTTAATCATTAAACATTTGCTCTTAACGGACGTGACGTTATATGTTGGCGCGAATTTATTTCGCCCAATCAAAATGCAGGTTGTTACATACTTAAGTTAGTTAGAACATACATATTAAGTAAATTTTAATGACTAAAAGTACTCGTTTTGCTCGCTCCGTCGTTTTTAGTTATTTAGATAAATACTTGATCTGTTCTATAACATAGTTGATTTACCACCTTAACTGGCTAAGCTCGTCCCGACATTTTAGTCCTTAACATCGAACCCCCTTAAATACTAATATAGATGTATTATATAAACATGTATGGAAAGTATAAGGTATTAGAAAGAAATATTGATACATAATGTATACAAAAATATGCAAACTTACTCTTTTTCGTGGTGATCAGGCAACATCCATGGTTTCAAACCTTTCACTGTCTCTATGACGTCATCATTGTACGTAAGCTCACAGTAAAATCTCGGCAGGTAGGAGTTACCGTTCATTGCGAGACCTTTGACGTACGGTTGATCGGAAGTGTGTTCGAGGAGCGCGGAAAAGATCAGAAACGTTCCGTCCGCTAGTATGTTCTGCCACACATCCGATTTCACTGCCGGAGTCGTGTTAAATTTGAAATTTTGAACCATTTCAACATTGGCATACTTTGGTGAACCTCTCGGAGCTTTTGAAATGCTAACAGTTTTTGCATGCGCCGATTTTCCCTCGTTATTTGCTTGAAGCCTTCTGTTGTTTTTCCCAAGATTTGGCAGTAAGTTTTGCATCACTTCCTTAACTGGTTTTAATTTCGGTTTAGTTTCAGTGTTAATCATTTTGCCATTGTTCTTATTATCCGTATTCGTGTTAGCCAGTTTGGATTCGTTTGAAACGACGCCATTTTGTAAGACACCATTTTGGGCACCATTTTCCAAAATGGCGGGTTTAACTTCCGGTTCTTTGAAAAAACGCGTTCCTTGATCCGTCAGTTCGTCAATATTCGTAGTCTCCGTATAAATTCCCATCAACACAATAAATGTAAAAATATAAAAATACGTCAAGAAGAGAGCAACGTTTTTTTGAGATAGACATCCGGCCATCTTGACAAGTTTTCTAGTAAAGTACGACATCGTTCGCTTCCTCTCAACAGGGTGATGTTAAAACGTGACTGTAGTTGTTGGTTTCTGTACACCAAAACGTGCACTAAATGTAAACAAACGCTTGTTTATCAACGCAATGATGCGGGCAGCGTCAATACATTATCTGCATAAATGACTAAGTATCGATGTACCCGCCTGACGGTTTATCGACTACAATTCAAATCAATATAAAATGTAAGTTATTTTGCATATGTATATTTAGATGATACACCTATCGCCATATAAGGCAATTATTTATTACTTCAAAGTCGATTCACTTGAAACGACTTAAGCGACAAACCAGCGAATCAAAGGGCCATCCTATACATCTATACGCGATGGTGATTGAATTCACGCCCTTGAAAAACAAACGCATTCATATTTTTTCATACTGGTCTTTAGGCGGGGCTATTTGTATCAAAAATACCAAAACAGGTTTTCGATCAGTATTTTTTTCTGAAATCAATAAAAATAGGTCGTCCGTGTAATGTTTAATACAAAATCGTCACGAAGGATTTAATTTAAATAATTTAATGTAATTATTCAACGTTTTCAAAATAAGTCACGGTATCGTCAATATATGTGGCCAAAAAAGACACCCGCTGATTTGCTTAAAAAATGTCAAATTCTTTATCAACCTAAATGCTCAGTACATTTGTACTAGCACTTTACTCTATAATGTATTTTATTTGTAATGTATTTTACGCAATGTCAAGCCCTCTCTGCCCTGCCAACACATTACCGAACCATCAGTATTAAAATCGACGTAAAGTGCGTTAATGTCAAAACGTTTGATAGTTAATGATTAAGTTCTGGATTTGAAACATTCAATGCCATATAAACGGTTTATATATACATGAGCCAGTCTCCAGGAAAACCTGCTATTTTGACAAAACATGTGATTTTGAGATTTTTTATTATCTAAAAGAGTAATCTTAATGAAGCAAAATGCAAAAGAAATTTTGTTAATATCATGATTTTTAAGAGGGTTAGAGCTGTTTAGTTGAAGCCCTATTCAGACCCTTTTTGCGTTACGCCACAAGCGTCATTCAAACGTTATTCGACGTCGTTATAACAAGTACTTTATAAATACTGCATTTGATCAATTCTTGACGTAAACTGGTCACAATGGTATCAAATTTTAGAATGATGTTTTAAGTTTTAAAATATACATCCAAATTGTAAATGTTCACATTTAGAGAAAGACTAATACTGTTTTAAACAACTAACTCCTCGTTTTTCTCAATCAGAGTACTTTTCTAAAATTGGTCACCATAGCAACGAAGTAAATGATTTCGACATTATTCATGAGAAATTTTAAAGCTAAGATATAGTAATATATGGATAAATGACTTAAAATTGAATCTATCGATATGTCATTTTTTCTTATTTGAAAGCTTTTTTAAAAGCTTGTTACATGCACTAATTACATAATGTCAATATAGCAGGTTTTCCTGGAGACTGGCTCACATGTATTTTGTTTTAATTTGCCTGCTGAAAAATTATGTTTTGATCCCTAAACTGTAAACTGTATATATACATATAGTGCGCCCAGGATAATGTGATAGGCGGGAAAATTTGGTATGGTCTACAAAGGTGGATTACAATTATGTGCACCAATTATCAGTGATGTTTTGCGTACAATACTGACCTTATCTGTTTGTTTAAGTGATTTGTAAAACCAATTTTGCCACAGTTGACCAAACCGATTCATGTTTGTAAACATCACATTATCCTGGGCGGACTATACATTATTGATAGCCGCCCTTGAGGCGGCTATCTTATGGAATACCAACCAAATTTCTCCCCTGGACGTGAAAGGACAAGTTACTGATAGTTATTAAAATGAATAAATTTGTTTGCGTGGATATTGAAGCTATTAATTGATACCTGTACAAACACATTTAAATTCTCATTGATCCCACCATAAATGACATTTTTTGGATGGATAATGTTCGTAATTAAAATAAAAAATGTTTCCGTATTAATAATTTAATTGCTGATCCCTTTTTGCGTAGACTAGCTGAGGTGTCTATTTTTTTCTACTACTGAACTGATCGCTAATTTTATCGATAGTTGTATTCGTTTACCAATGATGCTGATGTTTTCGCATGAAAACAATAATATAGAGTTTCATATAAATTATCTTTTTTTATCAATTATAGATAATGAAAAGAAAAGAAATTGCTGAAATTTAAACATTAATTTGATAAAAAAAATGTTGAGTCGCCGGAATTAGTCTATTCATAAATTCTGTACTATAAATAGACTTGTTTAAAACGCGGTAAAACTACCGAATCTGCGGTCACAGAATGAGTAGTCTGGATTACCTCCCCTATCACTACTAAACAAATATAGAACGACAGGGAACCAGACTACAGAATGGGTTGGCCCGGGTACTTGCTTCCAAAAGTTTAACGGTAACATATATTCAGTATTTTAGCAATTATTGTGATATTGTGCTGTTTATTGTGATTATATAAGTAGTTTTCATATATTATGAACAATATAAACACTGTAACTGTACGAATTTAACACTATTGAAAACTGTTAAATAAATGATAAAATCTGAAATCTTATAAAAGTTCAGTAACCAAAATGAATAAATATCACAGACTTATGACATTAGATTGATTCAGTCGAGCTGGGCAGTCTTGGATGAGCATCGTTAATCATATGCTCGTGAAATCCTTTTTAACAGTATGTTGTCGATTATCTTCCTTATCTGCATGATGGTCGGGCCAATTTTTTTTCTTACCCACATGATTGACAGTCATGCCAATTATTATTTTCCTTATGCGTCTGACAGTCGTCCCGATTACTTTGGTTATCCGAACGACAGTCGTACCAATTATTTTCCTTATGCGCATGATGCTCGTACCAATTATTTTTATTATCCGCCGCACGACAGTCGTACCAATTATTTTCCTTATGCGCGTGATGGTCATGCCAATTATTTTCCTGATGCGCAAGACAGTTGTGCCAATAATTGAATTGTTTTCCTTATCCGCACGACAGACTCGTAAAATATTTTCCTTATTTGCACGATGATTATACTGATTAATTTTCGTATCCGCACGTCGGTTGTGCCGATTATTTTCCTTATCCGCACGACAGTTCAGCAAATAATTTTCCTTATCCACACGACGGTCAAAATGTTGTCAGTCCGAATGAATATTTGTCAGTATGAATGAATATTTGTCAGTTCGAAAAAAATATTAAAATGAAAATAGACCTAAAGTTGTACCATTTAAAATTTTTAATTGCTTTATTGAGAGCTAAATAATTTAGAAATGCATGTTTAGCTTTTGACATATTTAATAAGTGATTGCCAAAGGACCTAATTTGTTGTTTACCTTTTTACAATAACCTGAATGACCATAGCTATAAATTTAACCTCTGTAGAGCTGAAATACCTCAAAATGACAGCCAATATTTTCAGCTCCCAGAGACTGAGAGTGAAGAAGAAAAACCCTAGGTACAATGTAACTGCACCGTCATGGAATCCCAAGTCCGCATTTAAAATGCAGGAGGGCCTAATTGTGTATTTTTTATGCTCCCCGAAGGGTGAGCATATAGTCGCCGCTTTGTCCGTCCGTCTGTCCATCCGTCACACTTTTGTCCGGGCCATAACTTGGAGAGTATTAGAGATATCAATTTGAAACTTCTTAGGTGAATATACCTCATTGAGGGGAAGTGCAGTGCACAAGAACCATAACTCTTGATTTCATATGTTTTTAGTTATTCCCCTTTGTATTTTTTCATACTTCATTCTTGTCCGGGCCATAACTTAAACAGTATTAGAGATATCAATTTGAAACTTTATCCTTGACTAGACCTCATTGAGGGGAAGTGCAGTGCACAAGAACCATAACTCTTGATTGCACATTTTTTGAGTTACTCCTCTTTCTATTTTTTTTCATACTTCATTCTTGTCCGGGCCATAACTTAATTAGTATTAGAGATATCAATTTGAAACTTCATAGGTGAATAGACCTCATTAATAGGAAGTGCAGTGTGAAAGAACCATAACCCTACAATATATATTTTTGAGTTATTTCCCTTTGTAATTTTTTATACTTAATTCTTCTCTGGGCCAGAACTCATACAGTATTAGAGATATCAATTTGAAACTTCATATGTGAATAGATCTCATTGAGAGGAAGTGCGGTGCACAAGAAACATAACTCTTTATTGTAAATTTTTGGAGTTATGGCCTTTTGTACTTTTATACTTACTTCTTGTCCAGGTCATAACTCCTTCATTATGGGAGGTATTGATTTGAAACTTTATAGGTGAATTAATCTCATTCAGGAGAAGTGCACCTTTATTGTTTTTTAATTATCTCCCTTTTTCATACAAATTAATGCTTGGCAGGTCCCTCACTTGAACAGTATTGATGGCATTTGATTGAAACTCAACATAATGGTAGAGGAAGTGCGGTGTCAAAGAACCAAAATTCTACATTATTTTCTTTTTTTACCTGTATCTGTAATAAGTTATTTCCAATTTTGGGACAACACTTGCTTCGGGAAGCATAATTCGGTTTTACCGATTCATTGTATTCTACATTTACTTTAATCCAATAAATATGTGGAACTATCAAGTACTTCAAATTTATTTTGAATTATGTTAATAATCTGGTGACATTGCAACACTGCACATCCAATTTGTCAAAGGAATGATGACTAGTTTCCAATACCAGTAAGCTATTTAGAATGGTCACATAATAATGTTTCAGTGATTTATAATGTGCTTGTAATTGTATATATACGAGGGTTGCATTCTACATGTATTTACGTGTTTTTACTTCATATCGTGCAGCATGTGTATATAAGAACGTTTTGCTCATCCATATAGAAATGCATTTGTAAACGAAATTGATGTTAAACAATAAGTAGAAATTAAAAGACCTAGATCTGTTATACAATACCGTTACTTATACGCAATGAAAAGTTAGGTACCATCCTATCAATTGACTCTTATATTTAAAATTCACGGTACACTGTGTTAAAAGCCGAACACAACTATGTTTAGACCTTACTGAGAAGTCACAACTTTAACAATATTCAGATGCACACACTAGAAAACTTTTGTACCGATAGGTCATATTGTATACAAAATACAGAGATATATATAAGTGGTAACTTTTTAGTGACTCCCAGTTTATAATGTCAAATACCTGTGTATATTGGAATATTTCCCGCTCAATTTCATTCTATCTGAATGAAACGTTAGAGATTTCAGTCGTTTAGAATAATTTATAACACCGTTGCTTGATATAACAGTATTCATGCCATGTAAACCACAAAATTGCGGCTACTTTGATGCATTGCATCACAAATTTGTCTTGTACATTATGTTATGTGGTTTTTTTTGTATGCGTGTATATAATTCAAATCGTTTTAACCATATCTTAATGGTGATTGTACAGCGATTTTGAACGGGTAATCACTTGCCATTTGATACAAGAGTTATATAAATATTGTATGATTAATAAAAATATTAATAAATAAATCATTTAAAAAACGGATTGAAGTATATACATTTATTTGTACACATTTCATCTCAAACATGACGTAGATGATAATTATGCATTCATATGATTATTCATATTCTATAGTTTGTTTTACGTTCATTAATCTTGAACTATTTTTAAAGTCATTTATTTTCATTTTGTGATCACTGTGGCGAAAATGTCCGTAATCGGAACAACTGTGATGAAAATACAAATGACGTATCATTCAATATAAATGAAAAACTATCGAAATGCCGAACTGTACATTAATGTCACCGCGTATAAAACCAAATCACTGTACGACTAGTTAGGATACTTTACAATTCAACTTGTATGCCTAATTGAAACATCCGGTGATTTCCTACCACTGTATGACTTATTGTGATTGAAACATCCGGTGATTTCCTACCACTGTACGACTTATTGTGATTGAAACATCCGGTGATTTCCTACCACTGTATGACTTATTGTGATTGAAACATCCGGTGATTTCCTTCTACTGTACGACTTATTGCAAGAAAATTCAATTCAACGAGTACTCATTATTGCAATAACCGGAATTCGACTCGTTACTGCACAGTGCCTGTATTTGTTAAAAGTACTTTTTTTTTGTTGATGAAACAAATAGTACGAAGTTTAAGTTAAATAGTTCATTTTTTAAAATTGCATAGTTTATCAATGAACGTCTGTATGCAAGATATTTCTTTTTAGATGTGAACACAAAAATGGACATTAAAGTAAATCTATATCTTAACATATTTAAACAGCAAAATATTTTAAAGTTCATAAAATAAAGTTCGTCTAAACATCAAAACTTACTAATATTCGCGGCAGATAAATTTCCGTTAATTGTGCAGATGAACTCAATCGTTAAATTGTATTCCATTGCATGATTGACCTCAAAATACGTAACAATATATTTTTCTTACAATATCTAAAATACGCGAATTGCAGAAACCACCAAATCAAAATTTTACCAAAATTCGCGAAATTTAATAACCTATAACATTCTATAAAGAACCATTACAAACCCGTGTATTAATACGTCATTGACCACACCTGTCATATTGGGGCGCTATATTTACGTGCATACATACATGGGTATGTGGTAAATGGGAGGAGTCCCTTTATTAAGACTTCACACCACGGGTGCAATCGTTGTTACTACATCACCCACCTGTCTAGCAAATGCAAACGTGCTTATAGAAATCAAATCGTACTTTATAGAAATCAAAACGTACTTTATAAAAATCAAAAAAATAATCTTATGAGCAAAGTTTTAAAAAGTAATATCCGGTGATGGTAGATTAATTGCTTGATATATTAAAGGGGTCGTATCCAATAGTAAACGTATCAATGGTGAAGGATTTCTTTACACAACTTGATATATATGTATAGTTTAATAACGTTAGTCTATTAGATTTATAAATTTTACTCTCCAAAAATCATCGTTGTATTCATTTTGGTGATACAGTTACCTGTACCTGTGCGACCTGCCTTAACATTGTACATGTAATTTGTTGTACTGTAACAAAAATAATGATTTTTCAGTAAATAGTTTCCGAAACAAAAAACAGTTGACTTGACATACACGATATTTAGTTGATCGGTCGCCTTTTATATATTTCAATGAAGCATTTATGAATACAGCTTAGATCTAGGCTGAGAAGAACATCCATTGCGTTGAAGATTATATGATGTAAGCCAATTAATGCACACTTATTTGCATCTCGAAATTTGTCTATACATTCTGTTAGAGTTCAGATGGGTACGTCTGTGTATCGGTTAGTTTATACTAATTTATTTTTGGTCGATTGTGAAAAACGTTTTTCCAACTTATAATTATCACTCTCGACACCTCATGCTTGATGTGATTCATCGCCACGAGGGTATGAGAGGAGAGAAGCCAGTTTCTAGTTTATGCTGAGCGCCGAGAAAGGGAATAACTGGTACGTTTTTTATCTCGTCTTTGGTATGACGCGGCCCGGGATCAAACCCGAAACCTCCCGCATTCGAAGCGGACGCTCTATCACTAGACTATCGAGGAGGCGTGTACAGTTCCTAGATGTTCTTGTGACGTACATCAACTCATTAACTTATCATCTTTCCCTTGAACCTGTTTACGCCCAAAACCGCACTACGTGCAAATGTCACATTGACATAATCACATGTTTAGACTCACCATGAATGTTTTAACAAACTAAAATAGAAACACACCCAACTATACATAAGCCAATGAATAAGCCTAAAAACTACATTACCTTCAAATGTCACTTTGACATATTCAAAATGTCGAATCATATTAATTAATAAACCATTACTTTCAATTAAATATAACCCCCATTGGTATTGGTATCACCCGTTGTAAGCTCTAACAAAAGTAACAAACCCCGTAATCCCCGTGCATGTAATTAAGCCATTGAATATATTCATCTATTCATGCATTATGATATGTCGGTTTTTACTTAGAACCTTAACGGCTGATTCATAATAACTGTAAATTTAATGTGTCTTACGTAGATAGCCCAATATTCTATTCAGTTTGGCTGAGTGTATTGATGCACATAAATCGTTGCGTGGAAATGTGTGCATTCTACACCTATGCTGGGGATATTTACATTATACGGTGTATTAACTATGTACTTATACTAGGTGTATATTCACTACATGATTCCAGCATTCTGATGTGATTATACAATAACCCTAGCATAGCAACATGATGTCAGGATCAAAGGTGCAGATGTCTCAAACTTTAAATGTAAACATACAGTGGATTAATATATATACTTTTGTAAGCCCATAAAGGCCTCATTCGTATGCATGAAGTAATTTCACAGGTGTGAACGCTATATTTGCAATAATGTAATCCCACCCGATGTTTACCAGCGCACAAATAGGTCATAGTTTGGTATAAAGTTCTCACACGTTCAGAATACGTGGTAGTGTGACCACAGGTAACTGTATCATTAATAAAGAGTAAACAAAATATATTTTGTTCTTGTAAAATTTATAATATCTTAGAAAGGTTTATAACACGGGAAATTGACCACACAACTGTCACTGAGGTGCAGTTTGTTTTTAATAAACATTTCATTAATACTGGTGTTATTTAAAATATATATATATCTTTATTTAAGTCTCATCTCTGTACACATAAACTATACAATTTACAAAACATATATCACAGTTACAAGCCATTCTAAAAGAATTATAAGAGACTATCAAATCACAATTTCATTAAACATTTACAAGGACTACGAATCCATATTATTTTGGAATATTGAAGGTCTTATAAACAAGATAGAATTTAATGATTTTATAACATATCTACGACAATTTAACATATTTGCTTTATGTGAAACCTGGGAAATGAATAACGATGTAACATCCAATGCATTCACCTCTCATGAATGTTACTTTCTTCCCGCTGAAAAAAAAGCAAAGTATGGTAAAGCGATGGCAGGAATGTCTGTTTACGTGCACAAGAGCATTACAAGATATGTGAAACGGATTCATGAAAAATGTAAAATTGGCATATGTCTTAAATTGGACAAGTCTATAACACATGTAAACGATTTACTTGTAATATTTGTGTATCTGCCACCATCAGATTCTCCATTTTACAAAAACAAAGACTATAAATGTGTGGAATTATTAGAACAAGAAATATCAAATATTTATACTGATACACTGCATACGGACATGTTATTAATGGGTGACTTTAATTCTCGCATAGGTGAATGTAACACTAATATTGATGACGCCAATATTCCTCTATTGGAAGACTTTAATGAGATTCTATCAAACCCTATTGCATGCCAGAGAACATCTTGTGATAAAACTGTAAACGCTTCAGGTAAATCATTAATTGAATTTTGCAAAGCGTATTCTATGCAAATACTAAATGGTATAATAGGTGAAGACAATGGCGTTGGGGATTTTACATACATCTCAAACAACGGTAAAAGTGTCATAAATCTATGTATGTGCTCGAATGACTATCTTCATAAGATAATAAATTTTAAGATAGGCATTAGAGGCGAATCAAAACATATGCCAATTATAACTGTAATACAAAATAGTGTCCCGGGGGAAAGCTGTAATGAAAATCACGAGGAATCAGACTCAAATACAATTAGGTATAGTATCTCCAATACTGATATTGACAAATACGTCATGGAGTTGAAAAATATTGTTGACGAAAACTGGGTTGCACACACAAATACAAACATTGAGGACGCGAACACGGACATTAATACTTTCATCGAGGAGATCGATCATTCATTAAAACAGGTGGGAACCATGTTTACGCGTAAGCGTAAAGTCCGTACTAGACATCAACCACAGTGGTCGGACGCCGAATGCAAATCATTGAAACGGGATAAATACGCACGTCTACGTACATACCGGAGAACGAAAAGTGATATTGATCTCTAGGAATATACGTACTACCGACAGAAATTCAAGTTACTTTGCAAAAACAAACAGAATTTATTTTATAGAAATAAATTAAATTCGTTAATGGAATCGATCAACAGTCCTAAATCGTTCTGGACAAAATTAAAAAATATGACTACTACAGTAAAGCGAGATAACAATAATATCTCAACAGAGGAATGGATTGAACACTTTACTAATTTGCTCAACCCTATCGACCAGAATATAAACAATAATGATGAAAACATATACATTGACGAAACCGAACCTGCGGACGAAATAGAGAACTATATAGTGAAATAGCCGAAGACGAAGTGACTCGTGCGGTGAAAGGATTACAAAAAGAAAAGTCGCCAGGTCCCGATTCACTAATTCCTGAATTTTTTATATATGGTCTTGATACTCTCCTGCCCGTACTATGTAAACTGTTCAATAGACTTTTCTCTAGAGGTGAATTCCCAACTGCATGGGGAGAATCAACCATAGTAACTATTCATAAAAAGGGAAATATGGATGAAGTAAACAACTACAGAGGTATCTCCCTACAAAATGTGCTTTGTAAAATATATACGTCTGTGTTAGTGAATAGGTTAAATTTTTTCTCACAAATGTATTCGAAGATTTCAGAAGCGCAAAGTGGGTTTAGATCTGGTTATTCAACAGTAGATAACGCATTCGTATTGAAATCTTGATAAATACTTGTCTAGGAAAGGTGGTAAACTGTACGTATGTTTTGTAGACTTTCGCAAGGCATTCGATACAGTCGACAGACAAATTCTATGGCAAAAGATACGTGCAAAAGGCATAAATGGAAAGTTGATTGTAGCACTAAGGAGTATGTATTCTTCAGTGAAATCATGTATATTATGTAAGGGTGATAAAACAAGATACATAGACTGTACCATTGGGCTTAAACAAGGTTGTTTAGCCAGTCCTATCTTGTTTACATTTTTCATTGATGAACTTTCTGATATACTCCAAAGTCGAGGATTTCATGGAATCCAAATTTTACCAAATGACATTGAACTATTTCTGCTAATGTTCGCAGACGACATTGCGCTTACGTCTGACACTGTGAGTGGATTACAAAGACAAATAAATATCCTTGAGCATTTTTGTGTTGAAAACAAACTATATGTAAATGAAAATAAAACAAAAATTGTTGTCTTCAAAAATGGTGGTAAACTGTCGAGATACGAAAAATGGACTTCTAACGGAGGTAACCTAGAAGCTACAAACTCGTACCACTATGTTGGTCTAAAGTTTACGCAACAATTGTCTCTAAATACAATGGTAAATGACCTGGCATGTAAGGGCAAACGCGTTCTCATTTCATTATTGTCCAGATTATACTCCTGTGGACAAATTCCATATCACGCATATTTTAAAATTTTTGATACCAAAATATGTGCACAATTGCTCTATGGTTGTGAAATCTGGGGTATGGAACGCCACGAGTTCAGAATTATGCCTGCAAACGGTTTATGTGTGCTAGTAAAAAAGGTTGCAACGCTGTAGCCCTAGGTGATTGTAAACGTTATCCACTGTATATAGAGACAATGAAACGTGGTGTCAAATATTGGTATAAATTATTGCAAATGCCGGACAGTCGGTACCCTAAGATGTGTTATAAAATGCTACTGTATGAAGATTCCATTGGACATAAAAACTGGGTATCTTTACTGAAAACTTGTCTCCAAAGTAACGGGTTTGGGTATGTGTGGCAGTCGCAAAACATTACTGATATAAACATGTTTATAAAAACATTCGTCAGACGTCTGATAGATCAATATCTACAAAACTGGCATGAAACTATTAATAGTAGCAATAAGTTTATACATTACAAGCTATATAAGCATTCGTATGAACGAGAAACCTACCTTGATGTTCTAGACATAATAAAGTTTAGACATTCTATGGCGAACTTTCGAAGCAGTGCACATTGCCTCGATATTGAACGAGGTCGACATAATAATGTGGAAAGGGAACGTAGACTATGCAAACTTTGTAACAATAATGAGATAGAATATGAATATCACTTTTTGCTTAAATGTACATGTTATATAGATATTAGAAAACAATACATTAATGTAAAATTATACTCGCCAGCTACTTACAATAAATTCATAATACTAATGACATCTACAAACAGTAATGTTGTTAAGCAAACTGCTTCGTACTTGTATCATGCATTTGAATTAAGAAAACAACGATTGATAAATGATTAATAAGAACCAATTGTATATGTACATAGGTTTGAATCTGTTTGCTTGTTGTCTGTATGTTTGTATGTTTCACACATGTGCTGACATCGATGTATTTTGTAATTGTAATTTTGTAATTGTTATGGGCCGGAGGCCTTAAATCAATAAATTTATGTTATTGTTATTGAATAATCTATGTAACCATTGTTATTCTAATTATAAAAACTGCCCTAAAATATCTATCAAATAAAACACTGAAAATCAAAATCACACTTATGTGTATAGTTACAAAACTTTTAAAATAAATTTATCACCTTCGATCAGATCGAAAATAAACTGAATAACAATTGCTACATAGGATCTGTAAAACAGGAAATATGAATAAATAAATAAGTTACATTATTTACAAAGGTAAAATGATCTACGTTTTAAAATATCAAAGCAGGTTTTGGCACATAACCTAATCAGAGCTGGATGTGTAAATAAAATGACAAGTTTATCAGTATT
This sequence comes from Spisula solida, assembly GCA_947247005.1. Classification (NCBI taxonomy): domain Eukaryota; kingdom Metazoa; phylum Mollusca; class Bivalvia; order Venerida; family Mactridae; genus Spisula; species Spisula solida. Next base: position 18,879,159 of record OX365962.1, on the reverse strand, counting down.
TGGCAGATTTTCAAATGTATCACATATTGCTATTGCTTTTGCCAGCATTTTCACCCTAATATCATTATATAAATTACAATCTAAAATAACATGACATTCATCCTCTACGGAATTACAAAACGGACATTTCCTTTCACTGATTGGCAAGTTTTCGTATCTTCCAGTTTCGAGTCGGATGGGGGCTACACCACATCTAAATTTACTAAATGCTGACCTATGACAAAAAGATAAAATCATGGTACAATAAGGTTCAACAGTAAATGTGTTTTTAAATAAACGGTATGTAGTATAAATATATTTACATAATCAGAAACTAGAGAGCTTCGTCTTTGATTAAATTATAATTTTATATCAATATTGTAAAAAATCGTCCATAAATAAGAAAATAATTTCATAGGGCATGCAATCACTTTCTTCTTTCTTGTTTGGGATAGCATTGTCGTTTCTATTAAATGCACCTCAGTGGCTGACTGGACACCGTGTTATACATTTCATGGTATAACTTTTTAACTAGTTGTCCAATTTTGATGGGATTTTGCATGAAGGTAGTTCTAAAGATGTTGTCTATGAATGTAATTACTTTATGAAGATATCGAAAGCCACTTCTTGTTCATGATACCATGAAAATCTGACCACTTAAGTACAAATGCTCCTTTCTAAGATATTATAAATTAAAAAAAAAAGTTTGGTTTACTCTTTATTAATGATACAGTTACCTGTGAGTGTTACTGTGTCATAACGCATTGTGTGTCAACCGCTACATCCGACGGCCCTATGTGTATACGAGAGGCACCCCACTAATATTTGAACAGTGTTGAACTCCCGATATGTCCATGCTTATCTGATATAAATGAAATAACTCTTTTGAACCGCGTATAGTTAGATGTGTCAGGTAACATGTGCACTCACTGTTTGGTTTGTTTGCAATATGATTCGAGCCAAAATCAGCAATTTTGTAGAAGGGGTGGTGTTTGGCTTTTTGAAGGCCAAATACTCCAAGAAGGTGTTATCCAATAACCAAATTGAGATTTCAATGAAAAGAGGAGTCTCCATCGGATTTTACCCAAAAAAATACAAGGGAGGCACTCGTATTTAATCCCTGTATATGCTACAACGAAACTGCAATTTCGATAACTTTGTCACCTCTGATGAGATAATGCTTTATCATTGAGATATTTACGGTAAAAGAACAGATTGCTATTTAAGAAATGTCTACGAGACTACCAAAAGGTTTACATTCGTTAAGCAACATGAGTTCTCAAAAGGTTGCATGACTTGTGTTGTTGCTTGTTCAAACTAATAAAAAAGAACTAATATTTATTCTATCAAGGACAGAATTAGCGCACAGTACTATGTTCCTAACGTGAAAATCGTTTTTGGGCAAAATGTTTGCCACATCTCGTTCCTGATTACAATTCCTGGAACATGGTGTATTCGTCAAGACTCAGCTTCATACCACAACACACCATTACGAATTACTGTAAGTACAAAATGTATAGTACACCAGAATAGTAAATGTCGAAGTCTAACAATCATACATTAACCTACCTTGGAATCTTAACGATAAAACAACATTGATAACACGTGATCTATGTTTACACCATCAATTGGGGGTTTCGGTCTTAAAAAAGCTCAAAACAGTACCACCCCTACATAATTGTTGATTTGGGGTCTAACTAAAGTGCAAATATAAAAAAATGAGTGCATATGTTAGTCGACACATTAATATACATGGCTGAGTAGAGACATTACATTATACCATGTCAGCATAAATATATCGGATGTTCAACCATATTTATGGGGCATCTCTCGTATTGTGTGTCAACCGCAACAGCCGATAGCCCTTGGTGTGACATTGTGTGTCAACCGCTACAGCCGATGGCCCGAGGTGTGACATTGTGTGTCAACCGCTTCAGCCGATGGCCCGTGGTGTGACATTGTGTGTCAACCGCTACAATCGATAATCCATGGTGTGACATTTTGTGTCAACTGCTACAGTCGATGGCCTGTGGTGTAACATTGTGGGTCAACTGCTACAGCCGATGACCCATGGTGTGACAGTGTGTGTCAACTGCTACAATCAATGGCCGGTGGTGTGACATTGTGTGTCAACTGCTACAGCCTATGGCCCGTCGTGTGACATTGTGTGTCAACCGCTACAGCCGAAGGCATGTTATGTGACATTGTGTGTCAACCGCTACAGCCGATAGCCCGTGGTGTGACATTGTGTGTCAACCGCTACAGCCGATGTCCCGTGGTGTGACATTGTGTGACAACCGCTACATCCGATGGCCCGTGGTGTGACATTGTGTGTCAACCGCTACAGCCTATGGCCCGTCGTGTGACATTGTGTGACAACCGCTACATCCGATGGCCCGTGGTGTGACATTGTGTGTCAACTGCTACAGCCTATGGCCCGTCGTGTGACATTGTGTGTCAACTGCTACAGCCTATGGCCCGTCGTGTGACATTGTGTGTCAACCGCTACAGCCGAAGGCATGTTATGTGAAATTGGGAGTCAACCGCTACAGCCGATGGCCCGTGGTGTGACATTGTGTGTCAACCGCTACATCCGATGGCCCGTGGTGTGACATTGTGTGTCAACCGCTACAGCCGATGGTCCGTGGTGTGACATTGTGTGTCAACCGCTACAGCCGATGGTATGTGGTGTGACATTGTGTGTCAACCGCTACAGCCGATGGTCTGTGGTGTGACATTGTGTGTCAACAGCTACAGTCGTACCTTATTTTACCTTACTTAAATTGGTGAATGTGCAAATCAATTTGACGTGCCTACATGTAGTTATCATTTATAATTTCCCCCCTTTAATATGGATAATTATGCACATAATTCGAAGTCCACAGTGTGTCATTCATTGTGGAATGAGTATATATGCTTGCTTGAAATATCCATTTTTGGGGATGTGGATGGTTCATTCTATGTCTGACTCTTGCGTGGATGGCTAGACGCAGCCGTCGTTTCTGTGTGGCTTTGGATTGTCTGTGCACTACAGTATTTATATTTTTATTGTATTTACTTTGATTTGTTGTATCTACCTGTATATACGTATTTTGAAATACATGACTCTTAATTCGTTGTACATATCGCTGGCTTAAAATTAGAATGTCGTAAGAACAAAATGAATATTTTGAGAAAACAAGAAAAAACTGTCTGAAAAATACTCGTTACTTATGGAAAACCAAGCTCCGACGTTGCAGGTGTCAGACAGGCCCGTTACTGTAGGACGATACGTCTATCTTGCAAGAGCGTACACGCGTCATAGAGCGGACTATTTTAGGTTTGGGATTAACGAGTTACTGGCGATATTAAACTAACAAAACGTATCCCAATATGCTCTATACCATTTAATAAACATTTTCTTGAGCATACGGTATATTTACGTTATTATTAATTATTTTATGAATAAGAACGTACGGCAAATGTCACGTTATGATGACATCATTTTGAAAGCGAAATAATGTTACATGGGAAAGTCGGAACGGTCCGTACGGGATTTATACGTGATAAAATACCCTCAGATGTATCAAGCGGATGCAGGAGAAGCACTATTTCCCAGATTGTGTGATAAGTCTAAGAAAATAGATCGTAGCTATACCAATATAGCGTCGTTTGTCGACAGTTTGGAATTTGCCAAAAACAGAACAGAACAATTTATATATAGGCCTACACTCATTGAGCACAACACGCAGCATCTTAAAGCTTGCTTGGTTGGCGTGTAGGGGAGACCGGGGCTAGTTCGGCCCTTTTTTAGAAAAAATACATTTTACAAACAGTTTATCTAGTTTGGTCTCTGAAAAATCATATTTAGGTAAGGCATAATGAGGCGGAACTAGCTCAATTACTTCCTTCAGTTTTCTTTGTATGTATTGAAGAAATCTTTGCTCAAATTGATCAGTTCAAGGTGGCCGAACTTGCCCCGCGAAGGGGCAAGTCCGGCCACCCCACGGGGAAAGTTCGGCGGTCAGAGACTTTATGATATATTATTTGTATTTCATGGAAAAAATGAATATTGAGCATGAAACTCACGCCTTGAAGTCCTCATGGTCCTTAGATTGTGAACCTTTAGACATTATTGATTTGCAGCACTGAAATTTACTGGATAAAGTTTTTTTGGAAAACGGGTCCAATTCTTGGTCTGTTAAGTGCATTGACCCCGACTCCTTTGTCTAGCATTATAATCCTTTTTTGGCAAATTAAAAAACATTTTGATTCCAAATACAAACGCTATAGGCTATAGGGGCCGAACTAGCCCCAAGTAGTAGATACAAACACGTCACGTGGCATCTCGTTGTATGGTGCAGAATATGATAGTTACATATAGACTATATTGAAGCACATTCACATATATTGATACACGAATCAAAGTTTAGTTGGAATCTAAATGGATCTCATGAAAAACAAAAACTGATGTAGATGTAAAACAGTTACTCAACAATCGAAATAATGAAGTTTTGGACCCAAACCGACACACACTATTTCGAGGCGGTTATCTTTGTACTTAAATGGATAAAGACATCACAAGTGACAACAATATGCATGACACCTCTATATCTTGGTTCACGCGCTTTAAACAACCATATGCCGAACATGCCCCGAAGCCGGATTAGCCCCGGTTTCCCCTACTCCATTGATTATTTACATGACATTCAATTTATTTGCATGTCATTATATTTAATGTAGCTAGCTACAAATCTTAGGTCTTCTTTATAACAGACATAAATGGGTTAGAGCATCTAGCTGCTTTTATTCAACAAATAATGGACATGTAGCTGTGCTTTGTTGTAGAATAAAACACAGGCTCGAGTTCGGATGCGTAGTGGTTTAATTTTCGCATCTGTGTTTTATTGTAACAAAGCACAGCTACATATTCATTATTTTGATTCTCACGTCGCCAATGCCCAGCATTTTACAGCAAAATATTAAGACAGGGTCGACGTCGAACCACTTTCTTTCATCAGAACATTACGTCATTTTGCTTAGTAGATGACGTCAAACTTGACGTCATCAATCAGCTGTGCGTTAACGTTAAATCTTAAACAGTAAATTCAATATACATATATATCTCGATCACTAGCTTTGTTAGAATAATATTCTGTGTATGATTGTACTTAATGTAATGTTAATGTTTGTATGTAAATCTATTTTGTCTTTGTCATCTTGTTTTATTTTGTAAATGGTCAAAGGCAAATCAAATTCTTCGTCGGAAACATAGTCTTGGAACTTGTCTAACCGCTGATGTATGATGATGATGCCTATTATACCCAAAAAAAGACCTCTACACTGATGTAAATCTTTGTTTAAACATTTGTTTTAATTAATACTGTCAGTGGTTGCTTTAATTAGTTTGGACAATGAGCATTTTGGTTTCACAATTCCAGACAAGAATCATCGAAATCGAGCTGGATTTTTGTTCTTAAACAATCAAACACGTGATTGATGAAACGTCAAGTTCATTGAACATGTTCGTCGTAAGCCATTGATTTTGCCTATGATTCCATAATGCTAATTTAGTGTATCATATAATTTTTTATCTGGCAGCATGTATGTATTGTTTAATTTCGCATTCACCTATTAAACGTTTACGTCATTTGCAAAAAAGTGACTTCACGTATACATCATATGAAAAATATGACACCTAGTCAATTGCGTGAAGCAAACATTGGCGAGTTCCAACGAGTTTCATAAAAAAGTTAATCAACACGAGTTTGACATTCTATTTATTCACATACCCAACAAAAATAAGACAATCAAAGCGCCGAAAGCACTTAAGTTGTTCGAATAAATGCAGGGGAAGTGTAAATTAAAGATGATGTAGCTGTATTTTTTGTGATTGATTAGTACATTCGAATCCCACCCATTTTTTTTAAATTTTGCTAAATAAAACATGTTCATGCATGTCTATTATACATTTAAAAAAACAATTAGTATGTATATTTCCTTTGTATTTTGATACACTGAAAACATTCAACGTGAAGACTGTTGAACAGATCTATCGATCAACTGTCAACCAACCTGCGCTAAGTGAACGCTTGTTAATTCTGACCTTTCTACAGAGAATTCTTGAAGCGGTAACGCCAGACAAACCAATGACGAAAATAATGTGTAATTCAACCCGATTGTCATCCAAGCATTGTTAAGATGAGCAATAAATACAATATCCAGGGCGGACTAAAATTAGTATAAATGAAACAAAGCAAATTTGTTTTTAAACATAAAACATATATTTATCATTCACTAAGTAACAAAATATGCGTGTATTACGGTAATAATTATTGAAAACGAGTATAGCAGGCGACTCGAACACATAGTCCATATAAAAAGTATGCAACGTTTCTATGTGTAGAACATGTTGACCACTCTTCATTTCATAAGCAACAATCAATTAAATTGTCCACTTTATTATACCTCACAACTAAATGGAGAGGGCCGATATCTAATGTTGTAATAACTTGTGGCCTGACCCTTTTGTAATGAAAGCGATATTATAAAACTTTATCTGGTTTACTTTGATGTTATGCCTCTATTCTTTCTTAATAGTATTATGTATGCAAACCATGTGTTCTGTTGTAAAAAAATGCATGCAATAAAATATGATTAAATTGAAGTCAATTAGAGAACAATGCGAGTTTTGTATATACGTATATCAATAATCTATCAGAAAAATAACGGTAAATATCGTTTCAACCTTAGCAAATGGACTCGTCCGAGGGTCATATTTAAACATCTTTATTAGAGTAAAGGCAGTGATACACATAAGATACATTTTTAAGATTTTAAGAAAATTCTAAGTTTTCTCTTAACATGTTTTGTGAATAGTACCTCAGGGTAAGTATTCATTATTGATCTTACTTGACTTAAGGATAAGGACAACCAATCAGATCACACTGCATTAAACTCTTGGTCAATAACAGGCGATGTGATTGGCTATCCTTATTCTACAATTAAATAAGACCAATGGAATACCACCACAGGTCTACCGTTACGTATGAGTGATTTGGTGCATGAATGAATCAATATACGAATGTGTGCAATGCAAAACTAACCTTACTAACTAACCTTAACCTGACATTTATTGATTTAACATGTTATGGTGCATAATATCATAATCCATAGGGTGACCAATTAAAAATATTCAATTCGTTGAAGTGTATATCTTAATTTATTTTATTTCAAATCTGTTGGTTCTCTGCATGGATTTTTACCATATGCCCAGTCCACAATATCTGGAATAGTTTTCTTATATTTATCCAAGTTATTCATTCGTTCACATAGATCACACAATGCCCTTTGATAAACCGCCTTGTAACCAACTGAATAATACTGGCTTTTCTGTCGTAACATTTCAGCATAGTCGTTAAGGGACCATGCAAGTTTACCGAGGTATTTCCCAAGGCCCTCGATTGTTTTAAAATCATCCGTAGAAATGATGGTCCCTCGAGGAAATACTGATTTAAATTCTTTGTAACTGCCACCCCGAGTGACAATAATTGTGTCAAAGTTATAATTCTCAAATAATTTCTCTGAAAAATATTGATTACAAAACGCGTTCTCAAAAGCGAGGAAGAATTTGTAGGTTGTATTTAATAGATTGAAACATTGATCATGTACGTAGTGGGTGCCACAGTTCCAAGGCGTACCGCACTTTCCTAGAACGTCAACCGGGAAATATTTATTTAAAGTAGTAACGTAATGCTCACGTATTGATGACGTATTGCAATGTGAGTTTATCATTAAAGCTCCTTTTGTTTTCATTCCGGCGATCGATTTAAAATCTCTATGTACTGGCTTCGGGTGTTTCCGTAATTCTCCGTAAGGAAGGAAAATATCCGTGTTATCTCTATCATACGTCATTGTCCAGTTAAAGCCATGGCGCCATTGTGGTTGTTTCCACCACCCACCAAGATCTTCAAACGTGATTGGCGCTTCGTGTGCAGCAAAAACCCACACCTGTCCGGGTGGCCGGATAAAACCAACTTTTTCAAACACCCAGCGACCATCAAATAGAACAGCATCACTTTTAGCAGTGTATTTTCTTTCAAAAGTCAGGTTACAGTTTTTGTATTTACATGTCTCAAATCCACAGCTCATTGAATCAGGTCTGAGGCGTAAATAAGGCGGAGCATTGTACCAATTTATCATGTAGTGTTCTTTTCTTGTTTTAGGCGGTTTTACTTTCTTCTTAAGAGTTTCCGAGATTTTTTGCTCCACTTTATTCTTTATGCTTTCTGGAACATCAAATGGATTGAATGGGTTTGGTGGTTTCGGTTTAGATGCCAACGGAAGTGCCTTGTTTTCTACCGGAAGTAGTTTGCTTTCGACCGGAAGTTCAGCGAGCCCAATCTCTTTTTCGCGCTGTAACTGGAAAGAAAATAAAACCCTTTCTGTTCACACATAATATATTTCAGTTTAATGTTCAGCATCAGTATAATAAATTATTTAGAATATAACCTACATTATGAGCCAGTGGAAACGCCGAATTTTGGCGGTTAAATGAAAATTTAATCATTAAATATTTACGCTTAACAGACGTGACGTCATGTCTTGGCGCTGATTTCTATCGACCAATCAAAATGATGGATGTTCCATTCTAAGTATGTTAGAACATATTAAGTAAATTTTAATGACTAAAATGGGTTTGTTTCGCTACGCTCGCACTGCTCTTTTTAATCATAACAATTTAGCTTAATATGTTCAAACTATAGTATGGTACAATAGGTAGGCCTATATCATTTGTTGAACCTGGGTAATGACGTCAGTGAATACCAAGACACGGAAGCCCAACAATATGACTAAAATAATACTAGCAAATGTTATGTTACCTTATAATACAACCAAATAACCACAACGACATTAAGTCAGCAAATAACACGTGACTAAATACGACATATTCGGCGTGACTGAAGCCGGCAAATGTGACGTCCCTGTGACGTCACTAAGTGAGAAATTATAATATTATATCCAGCACATAAGACGTCTACTAAAGACAGGGAATATTTAAGTTATTATAAACCAGCAAATAGGACGTCATCAGCACGTAATTATGGCGATTTAAAGACCAGCAACAGTGACGTCACTAATCATGTTATTTCTGTTGATTTATGAAATTCAATGTAATAGTTAGAGTATATTGAGAACATGTTTAAAAAGGTCAGAGAAAAGGAAGCGATACCAAGTAAACAGTAATTACGTAAGCTCATGACATATGACGTCACTAAAATATGACGTCACTAATTAGGTGACTATCAGATTTATGCACGTATCAGGTATGTATTCTCAGACTTACCAGCTTGTTCATTGCCTCCTTTGTATTTCCACCTGGCAACGAAGCCCCAAGAAACAACATTGCCAATAGTCCCATTAAAATCAGGGTCCAGAAAGCTGAAATTGATATCATAATATACATCATTGGCAATAGTCTCATTAATATCAGGGTCCAGAAAGCTGAAATTAATATCATAATATACATCATTGCCAATAGTCTCATTAAAATCAGGGTCCAGAAAGCTGAAATTAATATCGCAATATACATCATTGCCTATAGTCTCATTAATATCAGGGTCTACAATGCTGAATAAATATCATAATGTACATCAATTTAGACAGTACGCAACGATTTTACTTGGAATATATGATTTACGTACATGAACAGCCAAACACAGATGGTATTTGTTGTAGAAAAGCAACAACATTAGTAAAACATCAAACACTGCTCACTGTCTATTGTCCATAATAGTTATGATAATATAATAAAACTATAAACTAATGGTTGTAGAGATACAGCATCATAATCAGCAAAAAAACATTAAACCAACATTATCTACTGTACACAACGATTATAGAAAAACAACATTATCAGCGACGAACGCAACAGCCAAACGACAACATTATCAGAGACCTTTGAAACAGCAAAACAACAACATTATAAGAGACCATTGAAACAGCAAAACAACAACATTATCAGCGACCATTGAAACAGCAAAACTACAACATAATCAGCGACGAACGCATCAGAAAAACTACAACATTATCAGCGACCATTGAAACGGCAAAACACCAACATTATCAGCGACCATTTAAACAGCAAAACAACAACATTAATATCAGAGACCATTGAAACAGCAAAACAACAACATTATCAGAGACCATTGAAACAGCAAAACAACAACATTATCAGCGACCATTGAAACAGCAAAACTACAACATTATCAGCGACGAACGCAACAGAAAAACTACAACATTATCAGCGACCATTGAAACGGCAAAACAACAACATTAATATCAGAGACCATTGAAACAGCAAAACAACAACATTATCAGAAACCATTGAAACAGCAAAACAACAACATTATCAGCGACCATTGAAACAGCAAAACTACAACATAATCAGCGACGAACGCAACAGAAAAACTACAACATTATCAGCGACCATTGAAACGGCAAAACACCAACATTATCAGGGACCATTTAAACAGCAAAACTACAACATAATCAGCGACGAACGCAACAGAAAAACTACAACATTATCAGCGACCATTGAAACGGCAAAACACCAACATTATCAGCGACCATTTAAACAGCAAAACAACAACATTAATATCAGAGACCACTGAAACAGCAAAACAACAACATTATCAGAGACCATTGAAACAGCAAAACAACAACATTATCAGCGACCATTGAAACAGCATAACTACAACATTATCAGAGACTATTGAAACAGCAAAACTACAACATTATCAGAGCCCATTGAAACAGCAAAACTGCAACATTATCAGCTACGAACGCAACAGCAAAATTACATCATTATCAGCGACCATTGAAACAGCAAAACAACAACATTATCAGCGACCATTGCAACAGCAAAACAACAACATTATCAGCGACCATTGAAACAGCAAAACTACAACATTATCAGCGACCAGTGAAACAGCAAAACTACAACATTATCAGAGACCATTGAAACAGCAAAACTACAACATTATCAGCGACCATTGAAACAGCAAAACTACAACATTATCAGAGACCATTGAAACAGCAAAACAACAACATTATCAGCGACCTTTGAAACAGCAAAACTACAACATTATCAGAGACCATTGAAACAGCAAAACTACAACATTATCAGAGACCATTGAAACAGCAAAAATACAACATTATCAGAGACCATTGAAACAGCAAAACTACAACATTATCAGAGACCATTGAAACAGCAAAACTACAACATTATCAGAGACCATTGAAACAGCCAAACAACAACATTATCAGCGACCATTGAAACAGCAAAACTACAACATTATCAGCGACCATTGAAACAGCAAAACTACAACATTATCAGCGACCATTGAAACAACAAAACTACAACATTATCAGCGACCATTGAAACAACAAAACTGCAACATTATCAGCGACCATTGAAACAGCCAAACAACAACATTATCAGCGACTATTGAAACAGCCAAACAACAACATTATCAGCGACCATTGAAACAGCAAAACAACAACATAATCAGAGACCATTGAAACAGCAAAACTACAACATTATCAGCGCCATTGAAACAGCAAAACTACAACATTATCAGCGACAATTGAAACAGCAAAACTACAACATTATCAGAGACCATTGAAACAGCAAAACTACAACATTATCAGAGACCATTTAAACAGCAAAAATACAACATTATCAGAGACCATTGAAACAGCAAAACTACAACATTATCAGAGACCATTGAAACAGCAAAACTACAACATTATCAGCGACCATTGAAACAGCAAAACTACAACATTATCAGCGACCATTGAAACAGCAAAACTACAACATTATCAGCGACCATTGAAACAGCAAAACTACAACATTATCAGAGACCATTGAAACAACAAAACTACAACATAATCAGAGACCATTAACACAACAAAACTACAACATTATCAGTGACCATTGAAACAGCAAAACAACATTAAACCAATATTATATACTGTACATAACGATTGTAGAAAAACAACATTATCAGCGACCAACGAAACAGCAAAACAACAACCAACATAAGCTACAATCCATGTTTAGTACTAAAAGCAACAACAGAAACAAAAGTAGCAAAAACCACAACAGTGTTAACAGAACATATATTCAGTAATGGTACTAACATAGAAACATCAGCGACAACAACAATAACAACAAACAATCAACAGTTACTGTCGATCTCGAATATATACATAACAAGAGCCAAAATGTCACAAAATACGCCCGAGACATGGTCAATGAAAAAAAAACATCAAAAACAAAATAATTAAAGGACCATAACCCCAGAAGGCCTTAACTGATTTGGCCTATAATCGAACTTGGCCTAGATATTATGCCCATAAGCATTGTCACAAAGTTTGAAGACGATCGGATAAAAACTCTGAGCGTTATAGTACAGACAAACTGGGCTTTTCTATGATTTGACCTATAATTTAAAAAAAGTCTTTTGGAAAAATATTTGTCTCAATATTACTTAATATATATTAATGAAACACTTAAAAAAAATAAAAATAAAATTTAAATTAAAAAATAAAAATATTTTTATGGTCGCAGTGGGGTTTGAACCCACGGCCCTCAGGAATATGTCAATTTACATTGTGACTGCTGTTTTGGTAATTAAAGGCCCATAACCCAATAAGGCCTAGACCGACTTGGCCTATAATCGAACTTAGATATTATGCCCCTAAGCATTGTCACAAAGTTTGAAGACGATCGGATGAAAACTCTGAGCGTTAGCGTACAGACAAACTGGTGGACGCCGCCGCCCGAAGGCCCGCCCGCCCATAATACGTCCTGTTTTTCAAACGGGCTTATAAAAAAGAAAGAAAATAAATGTCATCAAACGCGCTTGTCATTATGTTTAAATTGTATATCACTTATATATATAAATATATACGGTCGCTGGATGTCTCACCTAATGCAGGTGTTGCTCGGATAAAGGTGTATGGCAAAAGTATATAACATAATCCTCAGTCGGTCGTTGGGTGTCCACCCAATACAGGTGTTTGTTTAATGGGTTATAGAAAATAAGCAACCGTTCGGTAGCAACAACAACAACAACAATATAAGACCAACATTATTTACGTAAAAGTTGTGGAAAACGATTAAATATTGAACAATAGCAACAACAATACATGTAATCTTAAAGTCAACACCAACCTTTCATCCATTAAAACAAGTTGAAAAACAACAAAATCTGTAAAACAACAACAACAACAACAACAACACGTATATTACAACATAAACAAGAACATCTACACTGTACTATATAATAATTCTATAAAAAACAGCAATATAAACTACCTGTACGTAGTGATTGCTTGTCGCAAGCACGCAGCCCATGTATACAAAAGCGTTTTACAGAAACTGTTATCCTAAACGAATCCATTTATTTAAAGTCAAAATGTAATGAATTTCTATCTAGTAATACTTTAAAATTGCTAGTTCGTTTATATAATTTAATATATTCTCGTGTTTTCCTTCTGAATATGTAAACCATCCTTATTGACATCATTCATGTTCGGTATTTTACGTTCAATGTAACCCCACCCTAATATGGTAATAAGATGCATTCAAACATGTTTGTATAGGTTACGGCAACGAAACGCAAACTCTTTCAATTCATCATTTTCGTTGAGTCTTGTTTGTTTCATGAACGGTTGAATATTTTAAAATATATATAGTGTCACGCGCTAATTTACCAATTCATAGTACAAGGGTTCATATTTTTTTTACCTGCGAACCTTGAGCGAGCAGGTATATTGGATTGCATAAAGTAAAAAGTCCATGGAGGGGCACGTGACCTGTTCTCGATGGTTTATGATTTCAAAAAAAAAATCCAAAAAAATATATGCATTTTGTAAGAATGTCGTGAACCAGACTAATTCCATTATTCCATGCGGATAACACCGATCTTTGTCGCATTGCAATAGTTTATTTACCGAAGAAATCAGAACTGTCCGAAATTTTAGTGAGCGCTAGTTGTTAATTATATGTACGAGTAGTTCAGTTAGTGTAAGAATAGAGTGACGCAGCGGTCGAGTCCACTATTACAGTGTAAAACCAATTATAAAGGTTTATACAGACAGCTATAATTTCAATGCTAAACTAACATACTATATTCGCTCTACCTGTTCAAACAATGAGTGCAATATTTTGTGTACACATAAACGGTAACGTCACTCTCACAATATTCTAACTGGACTGTATTGTACTTACATTGATATAAACATGTCAAACTTTCATAGTATCGAAAAACAAAACGTAGAATTGTATTTGATTTGTTTTAAAAGTATCATTTTATCTTATACACGCATAATATTATTGTATATCATAGTCATTTTTTAAGTAATCCAGACAATAATTGCGGGTTTAATTCATTTAGAATACAATGCAGCCTCCCCAGAGCGGTCATCTGTAGAGCAACAACAGAGCAATACAATCATCATGTACTAGAAGTATTAATTTACCATTTACTATGAATTGTACCTCTCCAAAACAACAACCAAATTGTGTTAAGGGTTATCAAAGGGTGTTGCTCTAGAGAGGTTGTACAGTTCATAGAAGCATGAGGTACATTAGTCCGGTTTCCGATCTTTCAATCTTTGTACGGGAACCAGACTAATGTAATGTTAGATTTGGGAACGGGAACCGTACTAATGTAATGTAAGATTTGGGAACGGGAGCCAGACTAATGTAATATAAGAGTTAGGAACGGGAACCAGACGATTGTAATGTTACATTTAAAAACGGGAACCAAACTAATGTAATGTAAGATTTAGGAAAGGGAACCATACTAAAATGCAATGTAAGATTTGTGAACGGGAAACAGACTAATGTAATGTAAGATTTAGGAACGGGAACCAGACTAATGTAATGTAAGATTTAGGAAAGGGAACCAGACTAATGTAATGTATGATTTGTGAACGGAAACCAGACTAATGTAATGTAAGATTTGGGTACGGGAACCAGACTAATACAATGTAAACTTGGGTACGGGAACAAGATTAATGTAATATAAGATTTAGGAACAGGAACCAGACTAATGTAATATAAAATTTAGGAACGGGAACCTTACTAATGTAATGTAAGATTTGTGAGCGGGTAATGTAAGATTTAGGAACGGGAACCAGACTAATGTAATGTAAGATTTGTGAGCGGGAAACAGACTAATGTAATGTAAGATTTAGGAACGGGAACCAGACTAATGTAATGTAACATTTAGGAACGGGAACCAGACTAATGTAATGTAAGATTTGTGAGCGGGAAACAGACTAATGTAATGTAAGATTTGTGAACGGGAAACAGACTAATGTAATGTAACATTTAGGAACGGGAACCAGACTAATGTAATGTAAGATTTGTGAGCGGGAAACAGACTAATGTAATGTAAGATTTAGGAACGGGAACCAGATAAATGTAATGCATGATTTGTGAGCGGGAAACAGGCTAATTTAATGTATGATTTGTGAGCGGGAAACAGACTAATGTAATGTATGATTTGTGAGCGGGAAACAGACTGATGTAATGTAAAATTTAGGAACGGGAACCATACTAATGTAATGTAAGATTTAGGAACGGGAACCAGACTAATGTAATGTAAGATTTGGGAGCGGGAACCAGGCTAATGTAATGTAAAAATTAGGAACGGGAACCATACTAATGTAATGTAAGATTTGGGAACGGGAACCAGACTAATGTAATGTAAAATTTAGGAACGGGAACCATACTAATGTAATGTAAGATTTGGGAACGGGACTAGACTAATGTAATGTAAGATTTAGGAACGGGAAACAGACTAATGAAATTTAAACTTTGGGAACTGGAACCATACTAATGTAATGTATGATTTGTGAACGGGAAACAGACTAATGTAATGTAAACTTTGGGAACGGGAACCAGACTAATGTAATGTAAACTTTGGGAACGGGGACACAGTTAATGTAATGTAAGATTTGGGAACGGGAAGAAGACTAAATGTAATGTAAGACGTGGGAACGGGAACCAGACTAGACCTTTAGAACATAGAACTTATATCGTAACTTTCTCACCATCTCGCAGATGTACACGGATGTACATGTACACGGTTATCGATATTTTAAATCAACTGTTAACAACATAAATAGGCCCCCAGTGGTGTTCAGGATAGTGACCCGTAATAATATGCTAAACTATATTTATAAATACCGTCTTCAAACCATCCTCAAACTTTATAGAATAAGGCTTAACGCTTATTGATTGCGAACGTGATTTTATTAAATATTTCTTCGTCACACCTCATTATTCGCTGGCCGACACCCTGTGTTGTTCTCTCAGAGGCGTATGAAAATGGGTGGATGATGACGTGATTGTATCCTGGTATTCGAGCAAATAAAACTGTACTAAAGTATTCTTGCATTAGGTAAATAAACATTTACAATCATGTGTATCTCATGATGTCCAGTAACCGTTACAGAAATCAAATATACTGTTGATTCAAAGTTATCTGTCACAACCGCGTAAACAAACATTCAACACGATCGATTATTGCAGGTGTGTCAGGAATAAGTCCTAACATCATTAGTACATTTAACTGATCAAAACTTTAACTGCCCTATAGCCGAGTGGTTAACAGCTATGTTTTTGTGAGTCTTATTTTGAAAATGTAAACAATTTACTGCGAGGTCAAATCTCAACAATGCCTAGATTTTTTTTTAATTTTGCTTAAACTACGTATATTAATGCTTTTGCTCATTCCGGCTATTACATACATGCAATGAATAAACTAGATCTAATCGCATTTGTATGCCAGCACACCAGGATTGTGTTTATCCTACGAAGCTGGAAATTTCTGCAATCATGTTTGTATTCAATGTTCTAGCAAATGTAAAAAAAACATAGTGTATCTATATCAAGCCAGTTACTTTTTTCGCAAAGAAAAGTATGATAACATTAATTTGTCAATATAAAACATCGGAAAAACTATTATAAAAAGCATAAAGAAGAAAAAGCGTATCAGATTGGATTCGAACCTTAACTTGGATTTCACCAATGATTTACGAACCATGCAATTAACGCGCTACGCTAAGAACACTAATGAAATATACTATGCTAATTTGATACATAAAGCTATTGTCAAAGATGGTATGAGTAAAATAATTTCGCTGATTAGTCAA
The DNA here is from genome assembly GCA_947247005.1 of Spisula solida. Lineage (NCBI taxonomy): Eukaryota > Metazoa > Mollusca > Bivalvia > Venerida > Mactridae > Spisula > Spisula solida. Next base: position 18,861,966 of record OX365962.1, on the reverse strand, counting down.
TACATACATTTACCTATTTAGAAATGGACCATTCTGGCGGTTTTGACAGATATCTTTGAATCGACAGTATAACTTAGCTTTGGAAAAAAAATATTCGTTATTTTGGGTTGGGTAAAATTGTGGTTTTAATACCCTTAAATAAGATTACAATTTATATTTGCGTCAAGTACATTTTCTATTCTTTTGGAAAAAAATAACTATAATTAATTTATCTGATAGATAAATTTATTATGAAATGAATGATAGGTTTGAACATACATTGTATAAGATATAATTTTGTGTCATAACCAAGATTGGTATTCGCCATAGCATCGGTGATATACCATATTTCACGATAATGAATGGTAAACATACAAATAATGTTGAATAGAAAACATACAAATAATTGTTTTCCTAAGCACTAGTTAGCAACTTTTAGTTACCTCATACATGGTAGAAATTAAAATAATGATATTTAATTTTGCTAATTTGTTAACTGTGAGGTATTTTGCGAGACATTTTATGATGTTAATAGTCGAGGGCCACGTCATACTATAGACAATGCCATTTTAATTTGAGTATCGGAGTCATAGAACAAAATCCATTTATATAGGGATGTGCTAATGTATGTATATAAAACACTGAACTAAGAGCAACATTTATAATAATGATTCTTATAATGTGACCACTTCGGAAGGGTACGTACTAAAATTAAGATTATTTGTTGAAATTAAAATCGTGCTGTTTGTTTCATTGCAGGGATAATTAAGACGTCATCTCTTAAAGTCTTACCGGAATTAGTCCTGGTAAACGCTTACTTTTGCTTTCCTTAAATGAATTGAATTAGACAGCCAGTAAATGTTTCAGTCAGTTAGCTTACGCTACCGTCACTTTTGCCCTACGAGCTCCTTACGAGCTCCGTACGAGTCGATTTTGGCGAACTCGCACGGCGTCCGTACGGAGCCCGTGCGGTTTCCGAAGTCTCATATGTATACGAGCACCGTACTTTTCGTAACTCGTAGATGACTCGGCGACTCGGTGAAATGTTTCACCGAGCTCCCGAGTTGTCTACGAGCTCGTAGATATTCAAGTCTGTAATACGAGGCCCATTCGGACAACGCCATCCTCATACATCAGTGGTTAGTCAAGTTCCCAGACTATGTTTCGGACGAAGAATACTCTGGTGAACGAGAATGGATAACGCACGAGCTACGAAATACTCGTGCGGGTATCGTACGATATCCGTACGGATATGGAATATTGCTAGGTTTTGCATCGCTTGGGACGCCATTAGGATGTAGATACAAAATGTAGTGAACGTTATCTCAACTGCTAAACTTATAACAACGAATTGTTATAAGTGTAGTGTAATTTGAAATATTGAAACATTAATATTTTGGAAGACAGTCAGACTGAACGAGCATTACAACATTTGTACACAGAATAGTAATATCTTTATTTCGAATGTACATTGTTGACTGTATACACTATAACACACACTGTTATTATGTTGAAACTGCAACTGTATCATATATCCAGGTTCCGTTAGAAAGACTCTGCCAACAGCAAAAACACAACGAAGCAAACGAAATACCAAGTCGATTGGATTCATAGGTAATCTTAAAAGTTACATCAAACTTTCAAACTCGATTTCCCAAAAGTGTAAGGAATTGAACAAAGAACACTATATCACTGAGCCGACGTTATGTCTATTCACAGGAACTTGCATAATTAAAAGAAATGAAAACAAAATCAATACTGAGGGGCCTGTATTAATATAAATTTCCAAATCCATTAGTGAATTCGAACTCTCGTGACAGGTGTTACCATAAAGCGGAGCATTTGTCCGCTATTAAAACATACAAATACAGTAAATTAATGCATGTTTAAGCAGTAAAACAGCCATGTCAAATCAACATTAAATGTCAAGGATAACACAAGAAAGGGTTTAAAGGAACCCTAATGTCCATTGTGGTCCTTGATATGTAGTGCTGTAGACGAACTTAATAAATTTCCATAACGTTTCCGTAACTTAGGTTTACTTAACTTTGTTCAACGGATCCTGGCGTTTGGTAACTCGTTCGTCTAAGACGGACTAAGTTAGGGACCGCTACACATACGCTTACCTGCGTAGGCAAAAGTTCACATGCGCTAATAAAAAGTAACTACAACGCAGACAAACGTTGTTACGTGCTAGTAACCGTTGTCAATGGCAGCCAAACGCTAGAAAACGTTCCCAAACGTTAACGTACGTTAGATACACAACGTTTGTAGTGTCAACCAAACTATTCCTCCTCGCGAGTGTAATTTCACCGACATTTGGACATGTGCGTGAAGTTAGCAGCCAGTTGCCAGTTGCCAGTAGCCGATTCAAAGTTTTGAATCGGGAATTGGCAAATGGCAGCTAACTTCACAACCTAGCTGACAATTTTGCTAGCTGATTTTTTCTATCGAATCGGCAACTGCGAACTGGCAGCCAGCAGCCAATTCAAATTTTAATATATGATCAAATTGGCAACTGCGAACTGGAAGCAAGCTGCCTTTTCGATGTTCCTAGAGGACACGAATTGGCAACTGGCAACTGGCAGCTAGCAGCCGATTCAAATTTTTCTCAAAGCGTTTGTATGAATCTTCAAACACTCTCCTCATTTACCACAGGTTTGAATGACTCACGGAATGTTTCTACATGAGGTTGATGGTGTTTTGGGGTGCATCAACAGCTAGAGTCATGTAGTGCAGATATTACGATGGGTTTCAATAGTTAGATGGGGGAAAATTAGGGCTGGGTACCACCAAGAGAAAGATACCGGTGCATACCACTATGAAAACATCGGTTGGTCTTCGATTATTTTTTCTGGTATAGTTATATTATATGAAATCATATTCATCAAAATTAAGATTATACACAAACGCTTGGTATGGCAAAAGGCAAATTGGATTTTTGGGTATGATGTCGATAACGATACAAATCTTAATGTTTCTATTGATGTTGAACTGTTAAAAATTGTAATTGCACTCATTCCTTTGAATATTAATACCCACTAATTAACATTGCATTAATCTCCAACTATTCAATTAATATAACATCAATATCAATTGCCGTCGCCATGATACACGTTTGTATACACGCACATTACAGAGCCTAATGGAATTATACATGATTTAGAATACAGTTCATCCCTCATTTTAAGAAGCAGATAGATTTTTAATGTGTATCTAAAATAGAAATTATTCAGTTAAAATCCTGACGCCGGAAATTTTATTTTAATTTCGAGGACCAGAGGTTCAACTGAAGGTTAAAATGATTTCTTGACTATCAGGGTGTTGTAACGTAATTAGGAGGGAAACGTTATATAAATGAAACATTCATAGTGTTATATGAAATATTTGTCAATAAATATAAAATATATACTCAAAAAAAATTATCTCTGAATTTGCAAGGTGTTGTGAATGGAACGATTTAATGAGCTGATAGGGCAAGGATTGTCATCACTATGTACGTGTCAAATAGCATCTTTCTGAGGTTCAACATTCGTCATGAATCCTGCTGTTTCAGAGTCGCAATATCACGTGACTTTTGGCTACAGGTACAAGACGAAACTTGCTTCACTTCGAAAACAAAAAGCTGTATTTTAGTTATAAACCTTGCGAAGAAGACTGTAGTCTGACATTTCTAAAGTTTTACAGAGTGCTTTGCACAACGACCCACCTACTGATAGGGATCTTACATTTCGTTTAAAGCTCAGATTGTTCCCTTAGCGTCGCGTATGTTTCATAGAAATCGGTATAAAAATAAAATACGGCTATTTTTGTTTTCGAACTGAAGCAAACTTCGTCCGACAAGTTGGATCTGTTGCCAAAGTCACGTGGTATTGCTACATTGTGTTTGCTATCAATGCTAGTTCACCGATATAACACATGACCTAGTTTACCACCGCTACCTGGGTTGGCCGCCAACCGTTAGCAACAGCGTACGTGATCTGCACCTTTAGATTCCTTTATCATCCTTAGGGCGGCTTATTTTAACGCGATAATGTTAAAGAAAACGTTAAGTTCTTTGTATGAACGAGTTCGCGGGCCAGTGCATATGTGAATGATTTTTACGCCTAGAATACCACAGCGCCAGGGATCGCTGATAATAATGTCATAATCTAAAATTATTATAAATACATATACATGAACCATAATCCATATGTAATCACGCAATTGGATGATTTTCTATTACATAGAATATAATTACCTCTGACCATCCTGGTGTGTTATATGAATGAATAAATTATGTGAAAAAAATGTTTAAAAAGAAAGATTCGTCGAGTATTTTGAATGTAAACATATGCGTCAATAGATTGGCGGATATATGGACTAATATATAATGTCTATGCAAATTTATAAATGTGAGAGAAAACATATATAAACTTATAAATACATAAAAGTGTTAGAAGCTCTTTAATGGTGGAGAATATGTTTTTAGGAAGAGATGAGGAAAAGGTATGTGTTATTTTATATGTGTTTACTCGGTATGGTTTATATGATTTCATTAAATGTATCCTCGTCACCCGATATCCATATGGGCGAGGCCAACCGAAGAGGTTAGTCACTTTAATTTTTGGGGGACAGTGCATGATACAGAAGATGCCCCGGTTCCTGAAGCATCCCTGGTTCTTTTACACGGGACCTTGTTTTAAAAGACGGTTAACTTAGTAATTTTAGTTAAGTTAGATCGGAAACAATGGAAAACATTTCTGTTTTAATCCGACCGGAGGCGGGATCGAACCAACAACCTTCGGATCAGCAGTCAGTAGCTCTTACCACTGGACCACTTGTCCACTAAGTAAGGATACTACATTTCGTCGCCCGAGAACCATAGTGTTCTATGCGTCTTTTTCTTGTTTTTGAGAAAATCAGGTTTTAAGATTCAGGGCTTAAAAAGCCTTTATAACTTTTTTGTTTTGGGGCGAATTCTAACAGAAATTAGTATGTGTTTTATTTATGTAGATCTCAGGAACACTTTCAAATGCTAGTATCACGAAGAATCGTTGATTCAAACATACCGCACTTTAATCGGTCTACTGCGGATAGAACATTATACAACCAATTTAGTTTACATCACGTGACACAATGGGAGTAGTCCATTGGTCAAAAACGCAGATTGAACAATTTGGTTCTCAAGAAAAACACGAAAATTGCAGATAAAACAAAATGGATCTGTTGATATCTAAATGTGAAGATTTCCCCGAAAGAGGACAAGATCACTGTGACATAGCTATCAATAGCTTTCCAACGGTATATCAAACTTATTTTTGGCCAAAATGACGACAAAACTCTATGATACTCGGGCGACGATTTGTATAGATACTGTCCAGGGGTGGTATTCAATATTGATCTTACTTGACTTAAGAATAAGGACAACCAATCAGATCACACCATATTAAACCCTTGGTCAGTTACAGGCCATATGATTGGCTATCCTTATTCTTCAATTGATTAAAATCAATATTGAATACCACCCCAGGTAGGATAATGTGAGAGTTAAGCTTTATTTTATGTGTACACGACATATAAAAAGCATTGTCTGAACATGTAGGGTATTTTGGTTAAATATTGTGTTTTATGTTTCCTGTGCTTGGTTGGTTCAGTTGGACACTGTGCTTTGTGTGTTTTAATGTTTTCTGTACTCGGCTGATTAAGGTGAGTGCTGCCTTCCCTGTCTGACCTAAGGTAATTTGGGTTGCTGAAATTGAACCAATCAGTGTGTGACCGTGTCAGGAAATAATTTAATTTTTCAAGTCGGCAACAAGTTCTTTAATAAAAACCATTATGCTCAATTGAAAGAATACATACATGTATATGTAATGGATATTCGTATAGAAAAATGAAAACATATTTTATAAAAGGTGTTTTATCTACCATTGAAAATTGCCAATATTTGAGTCACTGTCCTGACAGTAAGTAATTTTTGCAGGACAGTTGCGGGACAGTTGCACAAAAATTGGCAATTTTTAATGTGTGATAAAACACTTTTTTTACTAATTGAATTTTAATTTTTTGATACAAATCTTTTTATGAATGTACATAATTTCAATATATCATAATAATTTTGGCAGAAAATTATACTGCAGACTTGAAAAATCAAATTGTTTTCTGACACAGTTTCACTGAGATGACTTCAATTTCAGCTAAGCAATAAGCCTTAATATAATCTTTTTTTTATAAATGCCGCCGATGATAACAATAGCTTTTGTTTACAAATAAAAATTAAAATTAAATGCATTTTAGATGTTTATTTTTGTTCGATGTTGTGCATATTCTCTTTTAATGATATACTCTTTAAGTCTACACTGATAACAAGCGGCCAGTTGACCGTGTAGTGTTTATATTATGCATGTGTGTTTATTGATACGTATCAAGTTATCTCTGGCGAACTATATTTGGATTGACACCGTAATAGTAGACTTGGCCACTGTGTCACTCACTTGTAATACAAACGGGACAGTAATGTAGATACTAATCATGTAATTTGAAGCACAAACAAGTCTTGTACAAAATTAAGATGATTTTTTCCAAGACGGGTACGCTGTGTATATCAACATTGCATTTATTGTAATTATTTTATGGAGTTAACGTATTATATAATGTATAACTCGTTTATTCAGGTCAATCACCTGTTTACATTATATTGCGTATAAACACATTGCATTTTTTATTATACGGCACATGGAAGCGCCGTAGTACTGTAAAGCCTTTTTGTAAATGACCATGCACCAATCGCAACTTCTTGCACCAATCATCACCATACTGTTCGAAATATCCCGATAAAAGGCGCAGTTTAAACTGTGGGTTTCTACGGGGCTATTTGCGGGCCTATATGATTATCAGAAATATACCTAATGATCCGGTGTTTTTTATTTACCGCGCGTGAATACCACCCGTTTTCTTACTGCAACTGATAATAATAAAAACTATAATAATAAAAACTGGTACATTGTATATAAAAACTGCGCTGATCAATTACGATACTGCCCGAAATATCCCGCAAAATGAATGGTATAGCTAAATACCAAACATAAATTCTGCTCGCGAGTAGCTATACCCCCCCCCCCCCCCAAGATCATGTTTAAACTGCGAAACGCTGCGGACCTATTTGCGGGTCTATAAATATCAAATGGTATTTTCATGCTGTTGTAACATTAGTTTATCATTTGTTTATTTATCGAAATAGGTTATTTAAATTAAAGGAATTTGTTGATGTCAATAAACAATAAACAGGGCTCTACAATTATAGTACGGCGACCGGGGCAACCTTAAATCAATTTCCGACAACTGATTATGAGCAATAATTTAGTCCCGTCAACTCTTAATTTCAAGTGACAGCAAAATCGGACAACTGACCAAAAAGTTCGTAAAACCATCTACATCCGAAATGTATGACCCAACGCGTATAATTGCATTGCGGACATCGAAATAAACTACAGTATATGCCCGAGTCAGTTAATCCGTGCCAATTAGCAGTAATCAAGCGTCACAGGAGGGCCAATGCGTGTAAAAACAAATTGAAGACTTCGGCTAAACGCTGCCTCTCTACTTTGATTGCATCAAACTCGATACTGAAAGATGCAACCGCGCACGTGGACTGTATTGGCTAGTAACTTTTTAATTAAAATCAGTCCCACATCACGTAAACACGCACTCCAATCTATAAAAATGGTTTTAAATCAGACAGAAATAACTACAGATCAAGTTTACCAGTTTTATCGAAAATTGTAGAAAAACATGTCTCAGATCATTTGAAAAAGTTCCTCAAAGCAAACAAACTACTTCATTCTCAACAGTCAGGTTTCCGAGCCAACCATTCATGTGAAACAGCGTTGACAGCTAGAATTGATAACTCGATTGAAGCTATAAACAGTAAAAAAACAGTAGGTACAATATTTGTGGATCTAACAAGGGCTTTTGATTTGGTCAATCACTCCCTTCTTGTAGAGAAATTGAAACTGTATAACTGCAGTGCTAACTCAATACAATGGTTTGACTCTTATTTTTCAAGTAGGACACAGACAGTCTCTGTATCAGGAACTCTGTCAGAGTCTAGACCAATTACCGCTGGAGTTCCACAAGGCTCAGTACTTGGTCCCTTACTTTTTGTCATCTACATTAATGATCTTCCGCTACACATGACAAATTCTGATATAGATATGTTTGCGGATGATACAACTATCTCGGCATATGGAAATTCTACCCAGATTGTTCATGACCAATTACAAGAACAACTCACAAATATTGAGAAATGGTGTACCCAAAATTCAATGGTACCAAGTGTACAAAACATCTCGGCCTCAAATCATGCCCATATCCCCACTGACCCTCTATATTTACAAGGCCAAGTAATAGAAAACAGCTATGTTGAAAAATTACTGGGTGTGCACATTGACCAAAATCTAAACTGAAAACAACAAATCAGCACAATATTAAAGAAATGAAATAAATTGCAATACACTCATGACAAACATAATGTCAACTTAAGATCATCAGTGCAAAATATACTTCATGTTCCAAAACCAAGAATTGAATTCTCAAGAAATCCTTTTCTTACTCCGGTGCAAATCTGTGGAATAATCTACCAAAATCAGTGCAAACTGCTAGGACACTTTCCTCATTTAAAAGCAAATATTTAAAGTGGAAATTTACTGGTATTTCATAATTATTGCCAGTACATTTAAAAATTATAATATCAAAATTGTTGTTTATGACTGTTTTCACCCGAATATCTGCTTCAGGTGTTAATATGCATACTTTTACTTGTGTAATTTAAATTAATATGGCTTGTATTGTTGTAAATATTGTCATTGCATAAACTTGTACATATATCGAACTATATAAAAAAACTATATATATCTCTATTGTTATTGTGGACCATAATGAAAATGGGTTTGCCAATTATGTTATCAACAGAAAATAAAGACGTTATTAGTATTATTATTATAGAAACGCATTGAATACCTTTTAATGCACGTAAATCTATATTTCGCATAATTATATACATTAGTTGGTTTTAACGAAATATATCACAGCAAATCGAACTAAGTGCGCCACCTTGTAATGCAGACGATTTTTATTTTGCACGCGAAAGTTTCGGCGCGAGACACGGTGACTCGAAACTAGTGCGGCAACTTTGGTGTGCCAGATGCGACGTAAAGTATTCGATATATATATATCGTCTGTCCGTTTTACAATCAATTACGAAACGAATCATTCCATGACATTTTTAATGAAATTTATTATAATATGTCTGATGAAAACAAATTAAAACACTTAATGAATAAATACCCAAGAAAGGTTGCCAAATATTTAGTTAAAGCTTATCTTAAACGAAGAAATTATACCTATCTCTAAATACATTGTATGTATTTTCTTTTTATTTATATTTATTTGCCATGATGTTTTGTTCATGTGATAACATGTTAATATTGTAGTTTGATAGTGACTTATAGGTCCATTGGGCCGGGTGTATGTATTATATGTTTTATATGTTTGTTGTACATATTTACACAGGTCACTTTAATAAACAATATACTTACTTACTTACTTACTTACTTATATGCGTGTATTCAATTCA